>CM070831.1:36608453-37208453 GCA_036326025.1 Chrosomus eos
AGAGAGAGAGAGAGAGAGAATATGCTGGACACAATAATGAAAAGGTTACAAAAGACTGAACTCACACAATTTTCCCCTGTCTAAAAAGCAGCAAGCCTTACTCTATTCTCTTAGACACAGCACATTTATAATCTTGTGGGAATGCCACAAAATTCACAAATATCACAGTGCTTGTTTGTCTCATGCAATGTTTCCTCGGTAATATTAAGGAGGCACATTCCAGGAAGAATGACAGGAGGGCTGAGAGCATGGGCCGATCCAGCTTTTGCGGTAATCCACCTCCATCTTTGTTTGGGATAATAGGGGCGACCAGGGGCTCATTAAAGTCTACAGACTGCAGTGTATAAACTGCTGAAAGACCTTATTAGCGCTTCTCTAATTCAAAAAGCAGCTGAGGGATCTTAATAGGGATGTCACCATAAATAATTGGTGCGAACACGAGACGTTCAAAACTAGAAATTAGTCTCGCACCACACAGGATCAGAGATAAGCTGCTTGTTGATATTTTCTCTGTTTTCTCAAAAGATGTGAGATGGTAGAAATGTGGAAAAAAATAGAATTCACATATCACAAGTTAGCTTGTAGGCCTACTAAACTACACATCTAAATTATTATTTTTAAAACAATTATGCATAATTTACAATGGTAAATAAGTGAAATAGATTTCTGTAAGTTTCAAGACACCCATATTCTGGCTTGTCCTAATGTTAAAACCAGTAAATGTATTTGTGTAATGTGTGTAGTTTAGTGTACTAGAGCTGGTTCACCAGCACTTAAAATGTTAAAAGTAGACATCCTTTATAAAGCCAACAGTTTGGAATAATTACGATTTTTTTATGTTTTTGAAAGAAGTCTCTTATGCTCAACAGGCTACATTTATTTAATAATAATAATAATAATAATAATAATAATAATAATAATAATAAAGTAATATGGTGAAATATTATTAAAATTTAAAACATGTTTCTTATTGTAATATAATATAATATAATTAATATAATAAAATATATATTTGAAATGCATTTTAGGATGACAGAGTTTCACTAATCTATTACTGCTGCTTCATATTTTGATGTTAATCATGATTCAAATGATTCGGGGTAAGTAAGATTGACAACAAACAAACAAACAAACAAACAAACAAACATACAAGCAAACAAACAACCCAACAAACAAAAACAAAAATGTATTAATTAATTACATTAAATTATATTAATACTCTCATTACATTTATTAAAAGTGACAATGAAGACATTTATAATGTTAAAAAATACATTGCACATTGTTATAATGTCAAAAATATATAATGTCCTATATATATATATATATATATATATATATATATATATATATATATATATATATAATATATATATTCTATACTATTAGATGCACTTTCTATAAATAAGTGCACAATTATTACAGCCTTTTGGTGGCTTATTTATGGATTTGTGTTCTGTGTGTCTTATTGTTTGTTACACCAGCGGTGTGTTTCATTAGACGTGTATTTCTTCCTGTGGCGGATTAGGTGAATAATTAATTTCCTCTCCGATATGGTAGACTGGTTGTAATTAAAGAGAGAGGAGAAAAGCAATGAGACGCCTTGCTTCCATCACTTCCTCTCTTTCTCTCTCTCTCACACACACTTACTCACACACACACACACACACACACACACACACACACACACACACACACACACACACACACACACACACACACACACACACACACACACACACACACACACACACACACACACACACACACACACACACACACACACACACACACTGGTGTGTCCTTTAGAAGACCCCCAGATCTGTCACGGCTCTTCCACAAGCGCTTCTCTCTCCATCTCGTTATTCGGGCTGTTCCTCTGATCACGTTCTCTGAGACTCTGGTCAAACTCTCATTCAACACGTACAGTCAGGGACAACATGCTTTGTGCTTGTCTGGAGCTGGAATGTGTCAAAGAAAGTTTTTTTTCTTTTCTTTCTTGGACATAGACCAGCATCGCATATGTGGTTCAAATAAACAATATGCAAGCCAGAACACAAACTGATGGATGAATACAAGCGGACAAGCTGATACAAATGAAACCACACTGAGATACATTACAGTTTTTTCTGATTGCTTAAGCACATTTTATGTAACTATTGGCTATTTTTGCAAAACTCTACACACAAATAAGAAAACCTTTCACCCAATTATCAAAACATTATAGTTCTCTTGCAAAAGCTAACACAGCTAGATTAACTCTTCACACCTTCGTAAAAATTGTGTTTTCGTATCAAACAGTAAACACAAGCCATCATCTACTAAGCACACAATCTGCCAACTACACACTGATGGTATGAATACAAAACACATCTGGCTTTTGCTTTCGCTGTGTACAGATGTCAATTTGAGGTCATACTTTTGTCATAGTGTCATGTAAACATACAAGGATCCAAACTTCAAGTATTCACACTCATCAAAACCAAGACAAAGTCAGAACACAAAATAGTAATTTCAAAAAAAACAATCAGCCTACATCATGTCGTCTTTCTGGGTATGGCCACAAAATTTCGTCCACATCGCATGCGATGTCCTCCAGTCCAAGGCACCGAGGAAAATATCTCCTTGAATGCCGTATATCCAGGCCTGACATGATGCCTGGTCAATATTTCCACATGCCTCCTCCATTGCCTGTAAAAGGGCTACCTGTTGATGACGGTCGTACACTTTCCAGCGCCAGGCAGAGAAGAACTCCTTGATGGGATTTAAGAATGGAGAGTATGGAGGGAGGTTGAGTGCCATGAAGAATGGGTGGTCTGTAAACCAGTTGCGGACCAAAGCAGCCCTATGGAAACTAACATTGTCCCATATGATGACATATCGGGTATGCTCTGGTCTCTGCACAGTGAGCATGTCATGTAAGGTGTCCAGGAATGCAATAATGTGTGCAGTGTTGTATGGGCCTATGGTTGCATGATGGTGAACAACACCATTTTGGCTTATAGCTGCACACATGGTTATGTTACCACCACGTTGTCCTGGGACATTGATGATGGCACGGTGTCCAATAATGTTCCTGCCACGTCTCCTGGTTTTACTGAGGTTAAAACCTGCCTCATCTACAAAAAGTAGCTCATGTCCCATGGCATCTGCTTCTAGTTCCATCACTCTCTGGACAAGACAAAACAAATGCAACACATCAGGCCCATGCACAGCACTACAGTATGCACTTCCAAATTCAGAACCAATGACACTATAGCTTACCTGCACATAGTCATATCGCAGTTGCTTTACACGTTCTGTGTTTCTCTCGAAAGTAACTCTGTAAATTTGCTTCATTCTTATTCTGTGGCGCGCAAGTACACGACTTAGTGCAGAAATGCTTACACTGTATATTTTGAAAGATGGTGTCATTATCAATTATGCGCTGCTGTATTTCGCGCAGTCTTATTGCATTATTGGCAATCACCATGTTCACTATATGGGTCTCTTGCTCTGGAGTGAACATTCTTCCTCTGCCCCCAACATCTGGACGTCTAGCAATTCTGTAAAGTAAAAATTTCAGTATTTTTGCATGTATGGTACTGTTGTGTTTCTCATTAGAGTATGGCAGTGCTACAAAGTACTTACCGATTCTCATTTCGAAATGTCCTAATGGTGCTTGCCACAGTGTAGCGGCTCAAATTAGGCTGAACCCGTTGGCAAGCTTCCCTCAGGGTCATCCCATGGTTGATGACATGGTCCACTATGGTAGCTCTGATGTCATCAGTTACTCTATTTCTTACTCTTCTTACCCTTCCTCTTTCCCCTCCTCGTCCTCTTCTTGCTCCTCCTTGTCCTCTTCCTCTAACTTCCTCTAACCCTCTCGCTTCTTCAACTCCACGTCCTCTTCCTCCAACTTCTTCACCTCCACGTCCTCTTCCTCCAACTTCTTCACCTCCACATCCTCTCCCTCCAACTTCTTCACCTCCTCGTCCTCTTCTTCCAACTTCTTCACCTCCACGTCCTCTTCCTCCAACTTCTTCACCTCCACCTCCACATCCTCTTCCTCCAACTTCTTCACCTCCACGTCCTCTTCCTCCAACTTCTTCACCTCCACATCCACGTCCTTTTCCTCCAACTTCTTCAACTCCACGTCCTCTTCCTCCAACTTCTTCACCTCCACCTCCACCTCCTCTTCCTCCAACTTCTTCACCTCCACCTCCACGTCCTCTTCCTCCAACTTCTTCACCTCCACCTCCTCTTCCTCCAACTTCTTCACCTCCACATCCACGTCCTCTTCCTCCAACTTCTTCACCTCCACATCCACGTCCTCTTCCTCCAACTTCTTCACCTCCACCTCCTCTTCCTCCAACTTCTTCACCTCCACCTCCACGTCCTCTTCCTCCAACTTCTTCACCTCCACGTCCTTTTCCTCCAACTTCTTCACCTCCACATCCACGTCCTTTTCCTCCAACTTCTTCACCTCCACCTCCTCTTCCTCCAACTTCTTCACCTCCACATCCACGTCCTCTTCCTCCAACTTCTTCACCTCCACATCCACGTCCTCTTCCTCCAACTTCTTCCCCTCCACCTCCTCTTCCTACAACTTCTTCACCTCCACGGCCTCTTCCTCCAACTTCTTCACCTCCACCTCCTCTTCCTCCAACTTCTTCACCTCCACATCCACGTCCTCTTCCTCCAACTTCTTCACCTCCACATCCACGTCCTCTTCCTCCAACTTCTTCCCCTCCACATCCTCTCCCTCCAACTTCTTCACCTCCTCGTCCTCTTCTTCCAACTTCTTCACCTCCACGTCCTCTTCCTCCAACTTCTTCACCTCCACCTCCACGTCCTCTTCCTCCAACTTCTTCACCTCCACGTCCTCTTCCTCCAACTTCTTCACCTCCACATCCACGTCCTTTTCCTCCAACTTCTTCAACTCCACGTCCTCTTCCTCCAACTTCTTCACCTCCACCTCCACCTCCTCTTCCTCCAACTTCTTCACCTCCACCTCCACGTCCTCTTCCTCCAACTTCTTCACCTCCACCTCCTCTTCCTCCAACTTCTTCACCTCCACATCCACGTCCTCTTCCTCCAACTTCTTCACCTCCACATCCACGTCCTCTTCCTCCAACTTCTTCACCTCCACCTCCTCTTCCTCCAACTTCTTCACCTCCACCTCCACGTCCTCTTCCTCCAACTTCTTCACCTCCACGTCCTCTTCCTCCAACTTCTTCACCTCCACATCCACGTCCTCTTCCTCCAACTTCTTCACCTCCACCTCCTCTTCCTCCAACTTCTTCACCTCCACATCCACGTCCTCTTACTCCAACTTCTTCACCTCCACATCCACGTCCTCTTCCTCCAACTTCTTCCCCTCCACCTCCTCTTCCTACAACTTCTTCACCTCCACGGCCTCTTCCTCCAACTTTTTCACCTCCACCTCCACCTCCACGTCCTCTACCTCTTCCTCCAACTTCTTCACCTCCACGTCCTCTTCCTCCAACTTCTATACCTCCACGTCCTCTCCCTCGGCCTCCTCTGATTCTCACTCTTCTCACTCTTCCATTGTACTCAACACAGACAGCTTACCTGTGGCTTATTTATAGTGTTTAGGCTGATTGCAAAGTGAACTAATTATCTAAAACAGTTTTCACATGTGAAAGTGTGCCAGACAGTTGGCAAAATAGTGTTAATGATAGCCATACATGTGTATAATTTTACTAGGAGTGTGTTGGAAATTTGGTAATTGAGTGTAAGCAGTGAGTTGTGTTTAAAGTTCTGCAAAAAGAGTGTTGTGCAGTGAATTGTGCCTACAGTTTTGCAAAGTGTGTGTTACAAAATTGCAAACTGAGTGCAAAGCAGTGTTTGTGCTTTTAGTTTTGCAAACTCAGTGAGTGGTTTTGCTATACGTATTAATAGTTTTCGAAATTGTGCTACAAGAATCACGATTAGCGCTTAAGCATTTAGAAAAAACTGTAAGATGAGTCAATTATTATACAATGGTGGGTTGGGGCAAGTTGTCACATGTGTTTTATATGTTGTTATTTAATACAATTTATCTTTTTATGTTATCTTTTATATTTGCTGTTTCATAGCATAACACTAGCCATACATGTGTGTGTGTGTGTGTGTGTGTGTGTGTGTGTGTGTGTGTGTGTGTGTGTGTTGTGTGTGTGTGTGTGTGTGTGTGTGTGTGTGTGTGTGTGTGTGTGTGTGTGTGTTGATGGGTAGGTTTAGGGGTAGGGGTAGGGTTAGTGTAAGGGGAGAGAATATACAGTTTGTACAGATATAAAAACCATTATGCCTATGGAGAGTCCCCACAAAGATAGCAGACCAGACGTGTGTGTGTGTGTGTGTGTGTGTGTGTGTGTGTGTGTGTGTGTGTGTGCTTTGTGTGTGTGCGCGCGCGCGTGTCTGTGTGTGTGGTCCTGGTAAACCCTACATTACAGGGACAAAATGTCCCCACAAAGATGGCAAAATACCAAAATACTTCTCCTTGTGTGGAGATTTTTAGGTCCTCATGAGGAAAATAATTAGTGATGTTTATTGAAAATGTAAAAATGCAGAAAGGTAGGTTTAGTGTAAGGGGAGAGAATATACAGTTCATACAGTATACAAATCATTATGTCTATAGTCCCTATAAACATGAAAACACAACGTGTGTGTGTGTGTGTGTGTTTGTGTGTGTGTGTGTGTGTGTGTGTGTGTGTGTGTGTGTGTGGGGGGGGGTGGTTGGTTTATGTGATTTATGAAGACACAAATTTGTATAATGACATGTGTATTACACTGGTATTACAACTTATGGGTGGTTTATGAGGACATGTCAAAAGTCCTCATAAATCAAATGGCTTAAAAAAAACATAAAAAACAATCTTTTATTAAAAAATTAAAAATGCAGCATGTCTCCTATGATGGGTAGGTTTAGGGGTAGGGTTAGTGTAGGGGATAGAATATATAGTTTGTACGGTATAAAAACCATTACGCCTATGGAGAGTCCTCATAATGCTGTTGCATCATCAACATTTTATGCATTTGGTTAAAGTTAGCTTTTAAGGTAAAATATTAATATGACATCAATATAACAATATATTCATGTATTTGTACATTCATTTTTTTATATCTGTTAAACATTAAAATGTTTAGTAATTAGAATGAGTATGAAAATGTAATAAGAAAATATGTATATTTAAATACTGTATAATATTGTTTTTTTTATAAATGTTTTTTTTAATGTGGTTTAACGCGATCTTTTTTATCATCTTGAATAATTATTATTTTGAATCAGTTATGATTTGTAAAACATACAGTCACCAAAATGCCATACTATCCCTAAAATTGCCTTTATATACACAAAAAAATAAGAATATATACATAAGAATTTATTTTGCTGTCTGTGTCCTGTCACACACGCGATTATTGTGCAAGGACAGCTGCAAGCATATCATTTACATCCAGTGTTAGCTTGCTTTATAAATGTTTTAAATGCTATATTCCCGTCATATATCGATGAAGAAGATGTATTTCAGCTGTAGCGCAGTGTGTCTTTAAGCGGGATTGTGTTCGTCCGACAGGAGGCGTGTCTCCTCCACAGAGCCCGAGCATCTGAACACACACTCACACACTCACACACACTT
Source organism: Chrosomus eos (assembly GCA_036326025.1). Classification (NCBI taxonomy): domain Eukaryota; kingdom Metazoa; phylum Chordata; class Actinopteri; order Cypriniformes; family Leuciscidae; genus Chrosomus; species Chrosomus eos. Next base: position 36,616,073 of record CM070831.1, read on the forward strand.
CATCAGCCTCAGCTGCTCTCAACACCCGAGGTAAGACATTCACTTCACCAGCACCACACATCAGCGATGCCTTTAAACTCATATCTAATGTCGACATCGAAAACACTGAGGTCTGAACACACACAGCTGATCTGATACTGCATGTGCGTCTTTTTAACCTCAAGTAATGATGATTTAACTCTTTGTGTCCTCGACAAAGAAAAAAAGTCTGTGTTTGTGGAGTTATTTGTTATTTCTGTTCGCACTCACCTTAATTGCAAAGAGGGTTTTGAAGACTTGTAAGTTATAGAGCATGTTTAGACCCCGGGTACGACTGAGCGATCCTAGTTTAAAATAAATGCACCGCCCCTCACACACACACACACACACACACACACACACACACACACACACACACACACACACACACACACACACACACACACACACACACACACACACACACACACACACACACAACACACACACAGTTGTGAGGCTGAATGAAGCACCAAGTCATTAAATATGCCAGGAAATAGTGTGTCTCTGCTGTTGATGAGTTTAAGCACCACATTAATTACTTTGGTAGGATCTATCACTTATGCATTTCACACTCAAAAGATACACTTATGGTCTTCTGAATATTTGAGCAGATACACACATAAGTACAATAAATACAAAAGCAAACCTAAAGTCGATGCATTGCAAACATGGTGCTATATGAGACGTCATAGTGTTTAGTTTGCGAATCATCAATATCTGGTGTGAAATGACGCATTTATCAATATGAAATAATCCACATTTTGTCATATGAACACGAAGATGTTAGAATTTCTGCAAAAAAATAAAATTACAAAATAGCCCACACCTCTTAATTTGACACGATGGCATACTGTGTATTTCTATTTTATTATCAAACTAATTCAGCCTGTGGACAATACTACTTGGGCATTTCTTTGAGAAAACAAAATCGCAATAGTCCATCTGAAATCATAAAGAGTGTGTGTTCATGCATGCAGCTCATTCGGTATAAAGCGAAGTGAATGAAATCCAGTAGTGTGTGAGGAGAGTGTGTCGCTGTCCGCGGTGCTGAAACACACCAGCTCTCACGAGCTCAGGCTATTCAACTGCACATCTATAAGCCTATTCTAAAAGTAGGAGCACTATTCAGGTCTTTTAATTTAAGCTGTGCAGGGTTCGGCCTCATTACAGGCCCTTTCTTAGTTTTAAAGACCCAAGAGTTCAAAGAACACCATAGCCTATAGCCTGCAGCTGTCTTCGAGAGAAAACTTATTTATAATATTAGTCTCATATATATATATATATATATATATATATATATATATATATATATATATATATATATATATATATATATATATATCGACCCTTGAACGATATAAGAACTTTTGCGCGCGCGCGCGCACACACACACATATACACACGCACGCACGCACGCTCTCTCTCACTCTCACACACACACACGCGCGCGCATATGGATTTATAATGTAGGCCTAATACAATAATAGACTACAGTTTAGTTTTTGTTATATAAATTAATATCAAAATATAATTATAATCACGATGGTTAATTTAGGTATCTCCTTTTCAGTATAGGTATTACACTAATCATTTGAAGGGGAGTATGCCAAGTTATCGTATTGTAACACCAGCAATAGAATAGCAAAACATTATTAACTTGTTAATTTGTTGTATGCAAAGTAATCGCAGTTAAATCGCAGAAATAAAAAGAATGATTTGGAAAAAAGAGACGTGTTATTCACATTTATACGAAAGCACGTGCGATGTAAGGTTAATTTATTTCAATTATTTATTTAATTCTGAAACTATGTGAAAATACACTACGATTGTGTGAAAAGCACGAGTGTGAAAAGCTACCGCGGTTTTACCCCCGAACAGAGATGTTCGAGCCACGCGCATGAAGCGCGCTGGAGTGGGGACTGGTGTTGTGAGTGGTCGTGGTCAGCGTTGCGCGCGCGTTGCTCTCGGCTCGACGTCAGTGTGAGTGTGAGTGCAGCAGTGCAGTGGAAGGCATCGCACGCGCTGATCGCGCTCGTCTCTCCCGCTCCTGCCTCGCGCGCGTCAAGCGATCCACTAACCCAGCGCTCATCACTCACTCCCGTGTTGCTCCGATCTTTCAGGACACCCGTACATGGATTTGTCCCGGATTCCCCCTCTCTAACATGGACGCCCGGTCGGAAGGCTGCTCGTTTGCGCAGTGAGACGGACATGCGGAGCATCGCTGATGGAGTGTGTTCTTCAGTCTCAGTGACCATGCCGTGATCACACCGCTGACAACACAACACAAACCAGTGGGATTCTTACGCTCCGTCCTGGGGAATGACATGCAGTTCATGAAGATGTGCTCTCCTCTGGTAACTCATCACGGATGGCTTGGGCTGTTGCTGCTCTTACTGTGTGTGGGATATTCTCACGGGATGCCACATGTGTTAAGATTCGGTAAGAGCCTTTTAAAACACATCACAGTTATCACGGATGCCCTTTTCATCGAAGCTCTCGGTGGTGTTTAAATCATTTAAAGCTCGAATGTCAAATGGAAGATGCTCGTCTCCTAAAAGAGTTAAAAGTCGTGCATGTTTTTTTTTTTGTAGGGAACAGAACTTTTCGAGCCTCCATCACACAGTCGCTTTCTTAATAGAGTTGAAGGATTACTGTTGGCTTGAGTTATATTATGAAAGAGGAGATGTGTAGAAATGTTGCTGTCTGGGATGAGGCCTGTCTGATGTGCTTCTATTCCAGTCTCAATCAATACTATCAAATAATGTCAAAGCCCCTGAGGGATCTCCATGGCACAGCCCAGGGCTTCCTTTAATTATGGGATGTATAAGCTGTTCTCCTCTCAATCCAGGACATCAGCAGACACGTTTAGTCCTGTTTTCATAACTGATTTCCACAGATGCTGTCTTAAACTATTGTAAAATAATGGAGAGATTTTCCATATTTAGTTGATCATTACTGTGCATGGTTTGATTAGCAGAATGAGTGAGTTCTCCACAAGGGAATTATTTGAAGCCTGCAAACAATCGTTCTCAGCTTTTTGTGCTTTAATGGTTTAGAATGTGTTTTTTTTTTCTTCTCATGCACATAATTGTGTAAGAAAGCAGTGTGTATTTAGCTTATACTATGTGGTGCTTTAGAGTTGTTGCAAACACATATTCAAACTGCAAAAGGATTTATAAATCTTCCACTTTTTTCCATTAACCAGACATTTAATCATGGTTTTCTTAAAAACAGCAGCCGCGATGTTAATTGACAGAGATGCACAGAAATGTTACGCTTCTTATTGTTCACGCTGGCTTTGTTTCTCAGTCTCTGTATGCTGATATTCACTGCTGAGCTCTTGGCTGTTGAAGGAGGGAAATAATAGTGCGGCAGATTGCTTTTCCCGTAGTTCCAGTAGGATATATTCTTGTGTGTGTAAGTGGCATAGGCTTGTGTAACTGCGTTATAATATCACATCCACTTAGGTCTAAAACGGCAGCTTCTGTTGAATCGGATGAAGGGAAGACTAAACGAGTGCTACTGTGTTTTGCATGTCATCACATTCTCCTGCATTAGAAAGCATCTGTCTGTGACAACATCTGGCTGTCAGCCACCGTCCCACTGTCCTCTGTGCCTTCAGCTGCCCTTCTCACACACACACACACACACACACACACACACACACACACACACACACACACACACACACACACACACACACACACACACACACACACACACACACACACACACACACACACACACACACACACACACACACACACACACACACACAGATTGCATTGCATATTTGCCTTTGCAATAGCAGAAACAATTCCTGCCATCAGTGAACCAATGCCAAGTTACAACATAATGTTACGTTGAGAGTAAGATAGAAGTAAATGCTTTAGATAATTTTATTAGACGATTGGATAATGCTAAACAGTAACTTATTTAGTAATCACATCATTTCTATTTTATTTGGTGACACTTTATTTTAAAGTTACAGTGTATTTCTACATTTAAGTTTTGAAAAATAATAATGAAATACATGTACTTATTGGTTAGAATTAGAATTGGTTTAGGATTAGTTGCATGTAATTATGCACAATAAGTAATTACTATAGTAACTACATGTAACAAGGACACTGTAAAATAAAGTGTTACCCTTTTTGACTTCATCATTTTTGTCCTGTTGGATTTAGAGGACTATACACAATGAAATAAATGGCTCTTTAGAGAAGAAAGAGACACAGAGCTCACTTCCACACATTAACAGCGCTGTGCCACAGAGAGACAGAACAACTGGAGCTGAGCGGGTTATAACACTACATAAACACAATCAAAATCAAAATAGAAGCTGTCTGGTCAAACACAATACAATACACCGGGGCACAGTGTTAATGAGCTGAGCCGGGAGATCACAACACACACATCTTTCTCCCTGTGTGAGGAGTGCAAGACACACAGGATCTTCAACAAATCGACGTGTTTCAGCTTTAAATGTGTTCATGCTCAATATTTTAGAAAATGAGTCAAAATCTGCTATGGGATAATTAAATGTAACAAATCGTGTAAAGATGTATCATCTTTTATTGAAATATTAAACATCAAACTTTGATTATTGCCTTTAAACAACTGAGAAGATCAACTATTTTTTATAAAAATTACCTGTCAAGTATATTATATATATATTACATCACCGGACGTCTACAAGGACTCATGTAAAGGTCACTTATATAACAGTTCATCTATTGCCAAAATGATGACACAAAGATCAGTCAAGAACAGAAAATTATTGAAAATATTAAAATCAGGAATGTCAGAATCAGAATGCGTAGTCCATGCATTAAAAATATCAGTCAAAACCCACACATTACAGTTTTTCAGTTGGATTGGCGTTTATTCGTTTTATCTGCAGTGTGAAGTGAAGTTCCCCGATCTTTATGATTCGATGATCGATGATCTTTATGATTCGAGTGAGTGAAGGACACATTTATCTTCACATGTGTTATGTATTATGTATGTTATGGTCTGACAGAAGCATGTTGAAGGCTGCTTTTTCTCTCTCTTCTCGGAGAGCGATGACGTCGTACACATACACGGTAGTTTGTGTTTTTACGGTAATGTGTGACTCGCTGGACCTCTGCTTCTCCCAAACACTTCTGTGTATGTGCACGTTACTTTATGAAGACACTGATGTCGTGATATTCAAATGATTAATGGATTTAAAAACAGATGGATTGTAAGCTAGAAATTATTTATTTCTTATCTGGCAAGTATTCAGTGAAGTGATTGATGGCCATGAGTGAGTTATGTGTTTTTATGATGTTTTTAGTTTTAATATTCCAACTGACTGCCAAAAGTTTTTGACAGATGTGAGAAAATGTGTGAGGCTTTAAACTATGTTTGATTTTTGGGTAATTAATATATATATATATATATATATATATATATATATATATATATATATATATATATATATATATATATATATATATATATATATATATATATATATATAAACGTGCTGGAGATGTTCTAAATGCTTTTTGCATAGTTCATTATACTTATTTTACGGAATGAAGTTTATTTCGTGGCTTCAATAATAAATGACGTGTATCAGAGACGTGAAAATTGCTAAATTGTTGATTTTTGAAAATCTAGTTAATTTTTGTTTTACCAAAGGTGTTGTTAGGATGCACAAAGCTGTTTTTATTGTCTCTTATAACAAAAGCATCTCATTTAAACCCATGAAAATGCAGATCTTGTTGTAAATTACAGAGAACAATCCCTTTTTAAAACTGTTGTTCCATTATTACCTCATTATTACCTGCATCTTCAGTTTAACCCCATGATCAAAACAAAAACTTGCATCCTTATCAAGAACTATGCAATCGTCTTTTAGTTTTTATTTAAACAATTATTTAAAATAAGTTATTAGTTGTTATGTCATTGCTGATGTTCTTACAGGTAGTTCCACATTTTCGTAGGACAAAAACACTGTCTCAGTGAGGACAGAAGGCCAAAGCGTAGAGAAAAAGATGTGTTTTTAAAGGGCACCTATTATGTAATTTTGAAAATTACCTTTCATGTAGTGTGTAACATAGATCTAAGTGAACAAAAACATCCTGCAAAGTTTTAAATATGAAAGTTCACCGTAAAAAAAGTTATTGTCTCTCAAAAGTATCAGAGTCAACTGATAAGAGTCAACTCTGAGTCAATTTTATGAGTCATTTTCCTTTTCGTTGTGACGTCAAGGCGAAAAATTATTAAATTGGCCGCGCACACTCATTGCGCGCGCAGACGCCAGGGAAAACTTGAAAACATCATGTCGACAACAAGACGCTGTTCTGAAGTGCGAATCAAAAGCGATCTTTTTTTTCACTGCCCAGAGACGAGCATGTGAAGAATCAGTGAGTTTATATTCACAACTATACCACACAAGGATAGCCTGAACTGCTGTGTTTAATCATTTTAATGACGATTGCTTTACAAACACAACTGACTGGGTCATCTGACCAATCACCGCAGATTACCGTCACGTAAAGGAGGGGTTTGGACAAATGAGTCGTCAAACGAATCATTAGGGAGTGAGCAAATCAGGTAAAAATAAATGCATATTATAAGACAACAAAAGTGTTTTTTTGTCATTGCATGCATGTAAAACTGTTGTTGGGGACTCCCAGAACATTATTAGGAACATTTTAAATGCCATAATAGTTGCCCTTTAAATGTGTCCGGATTAGTGCAAAAGTAGCCTAAATGTTAAAGAAGGTTGGGTAGTGTTTCCCATCAGTGAGTGTGTGTGCCGTCCTTCAGTCGAGCTGACCAGTCGTCTTCTCCCATGACCTCCCGGTGCAGGCCTTCTTCATCAAGGACATACGTGACCTTGAGAGACAAAGGAGAGCATATCACAGCTATATTTGTTTAAATGCTGAGCACAAGTCCATATCTCATGTTTCAAGGTCTTTCCTAAACACAAGCGGTGTGTTGTTATATCACAGGAACACGTTGAACCAGTGCAGACCTTTAAAAGTGTCTATTTCCATTATGTCCGCTGACAAATGTCTTCTTCAGCTGCTTAGTAACACAGACTCTATCAGACGGTAAAGGAAACGAATTGTGAATGGAACATAATTGATGAGTAAGAACAGGTCATTCCTACATTATCTCTGCGCTTCGTCAGCTTGATTGGTTATCAGTATGTTTTGCCACTTTCTTAGTGAGTACTTGTTGCTCGCACTACAACACTAGTCAACACTGAATTTACTTCAGATGAACAATGCGGGTTTTGTCTTCTTTACAGCCTAATTGAATGAATTAGTCATTATTTTCCTGTTGATCACTGTCAAGAAACAATCTGTATTGTATAAAGCGCTATAAAAATAAAGGTGACGACTACCAGAAGTTTGGAGTTGCTCCAGTAATAACAAATAATGAGTGTTATGGTTTCTGTCCAGCGGGTCGTCGTATCAGCCCACATCATTTCTCCTGCAAACAACGACACAGCAGACTGGTGTTAGTCCAGTTCACTTCAGTTAAAGACATCCGTGTGATGTTTTTAGACTTGTGTGATGTTTTAACCATGTTTAACCTCCCACACACAGCCTAGTTGGCAGCATAAACTTGTCAATCCGTGTTTTGGAAGCTACCATTGGAGCTTTAAAGCTTTCCACTGCCTCACTTCTGTCATGTGCACCGTTCGGAAATCCTATTTCACAATCAAGGCTTATTCGAGACATGTTGCAAAACTCAAAAAATGTAGCAAATTACATACAAATCATTGCAGTTTCCAGCTAAATTGACACTAGTGGCAGGATAACTCAAATACTTGTAGAAGCAAGCAAAAACAGCATGGTTTATTCAGCAAATATATGTTTTTTTTTAAATCTCACATTCGCTTTTGTTACCGATATTGATAGGTTTAGGGTTTTGATTGGGTGGTACGTTATTTTTAAACGCTATCAAGCATTATTAATTTTTAGATGTTTTGAACTCAAAAACAAAAGAGAGCTGGATCCAAACGCAGCGAGTTTAATAATAGAAATAATAAATACAACACAGAGAACAGAGAAACAGGGAAGAATGAGCTCAGAAAACATAACATCCATGTAAGACAAGACTCGACAAGAAACACTGGGGCTTAAACACACAAGAGGAATAGGGAAACAAGACACACCTGGGAACAATCAAAGAACTAATCAACAAGAAAACCAACAAAGGACATGTATCAGAACTGGAAATCACATAAAAGTCCTCACAAGACCAGGATCATGACAGTGATTCACATTCACCTGTTTTTAGCGCCACTCACCTGACATTTCACTTTGAAACGTTCAAGAAGCCACACAATACGTCTTTGCAGAAATGTCAGCACAGACACGTTTCCCCAATGATCCTGGATTGGCATTTGTTCCCCTGATATGATGCTCAGCTCTCACAACCATTGACGTCTAGAGTCCCAGTTAACCCCTTCCCTGATTCCCATTGTGTCTTCATACTCTTTTAATTCACCCACAGACAGCAACATAGTGCCAGTCCAAAATCCGTCCACATCTGGTACGTTGAATCCAAATGCACCAGATGTGGCCCGGATCTGGGCCGAGACTAGTCATGTTTCGATCCACAAGTTTTTATCCGAATTAAGTGATATTGAATGAAAAATGCCTTATGGAAACAGTAAAATTCGATTAAATTTCATGAATATCGACTCAAATGAAATGCGTTCGGTCTCATGGGATTTTATCTTGATGGATATACGGCTTATGCGATAAACACTGATGGAAACGTTATTATGGCGCGATCCATTTTGTCTAGCAAAACTTTGTTTGCAAATGTTTGCTTGAATGTTGTGCGAAAATGAATGGAAACACCTTAAAATGTCTCAAATCAATTCGATATACAAATTTGATCAAAAACAGCATGTGACGTCATTACACACAGGTTTTTATTGCTTTAAAGCCGTTTGATGGAAACACACTTTCACCAGCTTTATTCACATGAGTTTTTTTTACCGAACTTCAGATAATTCCATTGACAAGTGGATGGAAACTTGGCTACTATGTTGGTGTCTGGGACTTTTCTTGTCGTTGTGAAGAGCTTATGTTACTCTGTCTCTACAAGCGGTAGTTGCTCCAACTCTATTTACTGTTGGTGTCTTTGCAGCCCTTGTGTTCGTGTTGTACTTCAATCCTTGTACCATGAGATCTTGCCCATGGTGTTGCCTCACATATTTTTACTCTCCTAGACCTATTGCTCAAAAACCTCCTGTACAACATGGACTGATTTTAATTGCTACCATCAACCTATGCAAATCTATTTGACTCAAGTTATTCAAGCAAACCTCTGCTGTGATCTTTCTCTGCATCAGTGATCATAACTGCACTCGAAGTTTTTCCACCTCCCATTTAAAATATGCGCAACAAGCACTGATTTCATAGTTGTCAGTTATTAGTCTCCTCCAGTAAACCTGAGGGATTTCCACAGCTTTCGTTTTTATTTCTGAGGACGAGCAAAGCAGAGCTTTTTGCAGATTGTTGATTATACTTCTTCTGTAACTGATGTACATTAACTTCCCTGGAATGCAGCTGCATTTTAAGATGTATATATATACTGTTCTTGCACATCTATGTCTATTTTGTATTAGAATCCAGTGTATAGTAAACTAGCATCATTAAAACTCCCAGCAGCTTCTGCAACCATTCATTCTGCACAAGAACAGCTGCCACAACACGAGCACCTCAACCCCCCGGAGCGGATACAACACAAATGTGATTTTGTGGAATGGAGTTCCACAAAAATGAGCAGAGTTGTTTACACAGTCCCACCAAACGTAATGCTAACCAGTGTTTTAGTCGAGATCATCAAGCACAAGCCCATGCCGAGACCCGAGTAAGTCTTAAAGCGTTAGTTCACCAAATAATGAAAATTATCTCACAATTTACTCGCCCTCAAACCATCCTAGGTGTAGGACTTTCTTCTTTCAGCCAAACACAATCTGACTTATATTAAAAAATGTGCTGGCTCTTTCAAGCTTTATAATGGGAGTGAATAATAACTGATATTTTGAAGCCCCAAAAAAATAATCCATATATACTGTATATCGTATTGGAACTCGACTCATTTATAGCTGTTACTGGAAGCCAGTGATTATAGTTTATAAAGTTATAAATATGGATATTTTTCTTACAAAAAGCATCCATTTGCATGAAAAGGCCTTTATTAAACTTCTGGAGCCAAAATAATGGATTATTTTTATGATGGATGGATGCACTTTTTTGGGCTTCAAAATCTCAGGTACCATTCACTCCTATTATAAAGCTGGGAAGAGCCAGCACATTTTTTTTATATAAGCCCGGTTGTGTTTGGCTGAAATGAGAAAGTCAGATACACCTAGGATGGTTAGATTTTTGGGTGAATTAACCCTTTAAGTCTGGTCTTGAGTTATACGAGACTGGTTTTAACACATCCCCCAATCTTTAAATGAGGCAGTGATGGATGCGGTATATCCATTTTCATAGAGACCATGTATAACCTTTTCCCAAATATTCATAAATGACTGTGGTTGAAATATTGTTTGCAAAACAACATTGCTAACTGTCTAGCTTTTAGCCATTTAAAACACATCGTAATACTTTATATTAGGAGCATTATGAGAAAGCTTCGTTTTCCCAGATTTTCTTTAAGACCATAATGGGTCAGTAAATCACGCACACATTAGATTATGTCAGATTATTTTTATTTTGAGCTATCTGTTCATGGATGGACCTGAGGATTGAGATGTGCCACAGGGATATGAAACTGGAGCGGTTGCAATTTGCAGCAAGAGTCTCATGGCAGAGAATCACTGCAGGTGTGGAGACGGCCAATCAAACGGCAGCAGAATCAGTCGTATAAATAGAGCTGCGCCATTTGATGGGAACACAAATAAAAGACTGGAAGTGCAGAACATGTGTGAATATGATGAATATTAAAGCTGTTTTAAATGAATATTTCTGCAGCTCTGTTGGAGGATTGAGGACTAAAAGAGTTAATGCACATTTACTGATGCACAGAATTTAAGAAGTGTTTGGTTTGTCAATGATGAATAAAATTAGGAAATAAAAAGTACTTATTATGGAAATAATTTTGAGACACTTAATTCCATTTTATTAGTATTTAATTGTATTATAGTTTAAATATGTATTAAATGCAATTAGTTGGACTTAAAGTAAGGACTCGAGTTAGACTTAAGTATATTTAATTTCAGAATTAATTTTTCTTATGGGTAAAATACTGCAAATATCCGGACAAGCATTTATGATAAACTAAAATATACTCTAAAATTATTTTTATTGAAACTTGAAAAAAATTGGTGTAGAAATGATTTTCGATCAGAAACTGCTAGTTAATTTCTCTGTAATTATAAACAATTGACAAGTAGCATATTGAATTAAACATGAAATTTGAAGTAGAAAGAATGAAATAGTATTTTACTTCAATAATCTTTGTTTTATTTACAACTTCACTACAATTTTTTTCACATTATGTGTATTTCATTATGAATGTGTAATTACACATTCATAATGATGTACATTTAAATGATACTAACTTGTATACTAAATGTAATATTGAATAACATACAACAGTTCAAATTATAATCAAGTACTCTACACTTGCGCTAGTATGTTAGTCAACACATCAAAATAAGTGTACTTCTTGAAAGCACGACAAGATTTTTAAAATCATAATGATTTAAAATGTACTTTAAAGATTTGAAGTTCATTACATTACGTTCAAAAGTTTGGGTTCGGTAAGATTTTTAAGGTGTTTAAAAGAAGTCTCTTCTGCTCACCAAGGCTGCATTTATTTGATTAAAAATACAAATCAAACCCAGTAATTTTGTGAAATATTATTTCAATGTAAAAACGCTGCTTTCTATGTGAATATATAGTAAAGTGTAATTTATTCCTGTGATCAAAGCTGAATTTATCATCATTACTCCAGTCTTCAGTGTCACATGATCCTTCAGAAATCACTATAATATGATGATCTGATGCTCAAGAAACATTTATGAGTATTATCACAGTTGAAAACAGTTTTGCTGCTTCATATTTTTGTACAAACCGTGATTCATTTTTCAGGATTCTTTGAAAGTTCAAGAGAAAAGCATCTAATTAAAAATAAATATTTTGCATCATTATAAATGTCTTTACTGTCACTTTTGATCAATTTAATGCGTCCTTTCTGAAGAAAATAATTAATTTCTTTAAAAAAAAATTTCGTATTGACCCCTAACTTTTTAACTGTAGTGTAAATTTTACATTTAATTATTTAGCAGACACTTTATCCAAAGCGACTTATAAATGAGGAGAGCAATAGAAGCAGGTAAACAACAGTATGTGCTGTAAGTGCTGGCATTTCCCAGTTTAGTCTAACGCAGTGTATGTAATAAAAAATATAGATATAGAGTAGAAGAGAAAATAAAGTGTTAGTATTAATGGATCAAGTGTTGCCAAAAAATGAATCAAGTGTTGCCAAAAAAGACAAGTGCACATTCAGTACAATTGGATAATTAATAAAAATAAATCTGTGGTAAATACAAAGAATCACAAATTCAGTCTTAAATGAGAAACAGAAATAATTAGTGCAGATAGAGAACGGCGAGGAACGCAGCGAGCGCTCGACCGGCTGCTCCTCAGCGGGAGTTGCAGTGGAATTGCTTTTAGAAGAAGAGTTGCAGGCGATGAAGCAAATGGTAATTCCATTTCAGTTCACAAGATTCGTTCTCAGCCCGGCTGAGCTGAAGATCTCTATCACTGGGTAAAAATGTTCTGCTCCTGGGTTATGAAGAATCTCACGGCGCATATGTATGAGTGTGCATGTGGGGCTGATCCTGTACATTTTTATATTTAGAGCATTTTCTACAGCTCAAGGTAATGCGTACGCATATTAACTGGACCAATAACAGTTTTGTGCATAGTATGTTTGAGGAAAGTACAATGGCTTAGGTTGAGGTTAGGTTAATCGACACCATTGCTGGGACTTACTGTACATGACTGAGGAAGTATATGACTGCGTATAGTGGACCTGCATTTAAAAGAGACTTTGATATGATATGATATCAGCTAAGCAAATGGAGCTGAATTTGGAAATGTAAATTAGTTTAAGCACACTGATCTGTTAAGAACACAAAGAGAGGAAATAGCATCACAAACTCCTGGTGTGAATCTGCAGGACGATGCATATCGTACTCTTAGTGCTGGGATCGTGAGATTACATTAGTGGAATCGCATTTTTTGCAGTGTTTCCGTAACGAATACAAAACTTGATGTGCATCTCAACGAATGTTCTTTGTATAAGGAGGGTCAGAATCACAGACAGACCCCAGTGTTCCAGAATTCAATCTTGCGTCAATAATTCATCTTGATAAATTTGAATAATCTCACTGTAGGCTATGTACACTCAAGTCCGTGTTCACTACAGAAACATGATTTAAAATCTGCTCCAGAAATCAATATGGATGCAAAGCCAAAGGGCTGGATATCGGAAAGCCGTTCTTTCGCTGTGATCTTGGGAATTTCTGCTGATATGCTATAAATCCAATCTGAAATGTCATATTAAATGTGGGATCGGCGTTGAGAATGTTAGCAGTTCTCTGGAGGCACGAGGTGCATGTCAGGGGGGTTTTGAAGCAGCTTTTAGGTCGCTTCTTAAAGAAGAAGTTTCAAAAAGTCTTTCGAACTGAGAATTGTTATGTTTGGATTAATGAATATTTGGTTATTGACAGCTTTTTGCTCTTGTACACCTGGAATGTACACCAAGTTTATTTAAAGAACCTTTAAGGTATCTGACAGACACTTCAAGTTTCCATAATGCAATTCTTTTATGGATTTAGTTTTCATTTTTTAATTTATGAATCAAACAGCTCGTCAGTATACTTTATCACTAGAAATACAATAAAATAACCCATTAAACATGAAAGTATTATGCATTAATTTAAGACATTTCTCCATATAATCTCCACATATATTAATTAATTCCTTTAAGAACATATTGGATGCATTTTGCCTGTTAAAAGATGTATGGATAATTATAAAGCTTGCCAGTAAATAATGTAATTCATTTTACGTAATTTATCTTGGATTGTTAGGAAAACTTCAATTATGAAATGAATGTGTTTTTTATAAAATGTCAAAATGTGAATATATAATTCTTTTTTTTTTGTGGGTGTGTGTTGGTGTGGTGTTTTGTGTTGTATGTGTGTTGTGTGTGTGTTTTAGAGTCTGGAATAGAGGATTGTATATCCTGTACCAAAATCTTTTCAATAAATTTCAATAGAATCTTATTTGCATAAAACGAGTCAAGAACCATATGTTTCTATATAGAACCCAATTTATAATGTGGGCAAATATTTTCAGGAAACACACGGCTAAAGTAGTTCCAAGCGTGTCTCGACAGCTCCATATCTCTTTGCCAAATGATTTCAGTTATTTCAAAGATCTTTACAGCCCACTGAAATAAAACCCATGACGACACTGACCAAGCAAATAAATATAGCAAACAATAGGATAAAAATGACAACTTATTATTTTCCAAGTCCAAAATTACATTTTATTATTCATGTTTGTTATTGAAAGCACATACCTCCCCCGCTCTCCCCACTTAAACACACACACACACACACACAACACCACACACACACACACACACACACACACACACACACACACACACACACACACACACACACACACACACACATACACACACCACACACACACACACACACCACACACACACACACACACCACACACACACACACACACACACACACACACACACACACACACACTGTGTGTTGTTCAGCACTGCTCTGATGATTTTATCAGTAAAATAGATTAGTAACTTAAAAGCTACATGATGTTTCTCACTAGCGAGGTGCAGATGAACGTAGTTTCGCTATTAGCAGAACACTGTTGAGTAATGCACAGACTGAGGTAATTCACACACGCTTAATCTCTCTCTCTCTCTCCCCTCTCTCTCTCTCTCTCTCTCTCTCTCTCTCTCTCTCTCTCTCTCTCTCTCTCTCTCTCTCTCTAACACACACACATATAACTGTATTAATAACTGCATTAGACTGCTATCAGTGGCTTAAGTCGTTGTTACTAGCTCTAAAGTGACATTTTGGAATTACAATGGAGGCGTGGGATGAGATGTGTAAGAAATTAGTCCAAAACCAGACAAGTCTTGAGATGCATCATCTGAACAATGTTTTATAATTCGGTAACCAGCAGAATAATTGATTCCTTCCTTAATTGACTGCTGAAGTATGTCTGGCTGTCGCATCTCAAGCATCTCATGATGACATAAAGACATCATTACTTTAGATCAATATGTTCTTGAAACTAGCAGTGCATTTAGTGATCTGGTGTGTTTCCTTGTGGTATGTTACTATGTAGTAACGATGTAGTAACGATGTAGTAACACAGTCAGATACCTCTCCTCCTCCTCCTCCTCCTCCTTCAGTTTCCAGGTCAGTGTAAATGAGGTCTGGATCTGAAAGCGATCCACAGATCGCCCAGCTGAACACCAGTACCGTTTCAGTGCAGAGAAAATCATTAATCCTTTCTTTGTTTTCATCATTCCCTCCCTCACACTTCCTCACCAGTTATCAATTGATACTGCAAAATCAATAGCACGTCCAGTACCCTACAGCCCAAACAGAATCATCACATTCACCAGCAGATCGGGAGCGAATCACGGTGCTTATTAAACACCAACTCAAGGCCCATCCCAGCTGACATTTCCCATCGGGAAACAACAACAAAGGAAGGGATGAAGTCACAGACGGAGAGACACAGCTCAGGTTTTGAGATGTTCTCTTCTCTCTGGCCTTGTGGGAAACGTAGATCTGACGTAAACCATCGGCCTTTGCGCTCGACTCTCAGGTCACGCTCCGCTGAGAGGAAATTTCACTTGCCGAATGTCGGTAGGTCAAGTGTAGTGTAAGCAATTCCATGAGAGACTCCGGACCATTTCCATCAAATGGGCTTTCGTTTACAAAGGTCATGAGTGTGTGTGCATGTGAGGTTTGCTGGTGTACCTGGTAGGACTTTGTGTGGATATGGGAAACTCTATTTAGATAAATCGTGAAACAGTGAAACAGCTCAAACTCCAACCTCATGTTGTTCCAAACTTAATGTTGGTACTTATTTTTTTATTTTTAAACACAAACGTAGAAATGTTCACACTCCTTATTTCCATACAGCTAAAATGGATGGTGATCTGCAATGTCAAGCTTTAGAAAAGGCCAACAATATGGGCATAAGAAGCACCATATACATCATATGTGCTCTTTTCCATGTGTTCAGAAGTATTTTTCTAGATTTACGTGATTAACCTCAGCCTCTCAAAGACTATCTATTTCACAAACAACTGGAGATGGCTTTCTCTCTACCTAGCAGCTCCAATCTGATTTTGACAACCTGGAAACAAAAACAGAGTTGGGTTTTCAAAGTAGAGGTCGAATAAGTGCTTCTCAAGATGGATTTTCCAGGTTGGTGGGACCAAACCTTTGAAAGATATTCAGAAGCACCGAACTAGAAATGCAAAAGACAAATGCTTTTGTTGTTACGTCTGTGTAGTCTGTACTTAATTTGAGTAATGTAGCGCAAGTTATCTAGGTTCTCTTACGAGAGTATCTCTCGTACTGCGTAATATCTTACGCTATGGGGAAAACTCTTTTCCACGAGATATTGAAGCCAAAAATTATCCTTAATTTTTTATTAATGTAAAACGCTTTGCGGCAGCAAGCAGACATAGGCGAGACAGCTCGCGCGCCTATTGGCTGCCCTGCGGCAACAGCAGCAGCCTATCGAGAGTGGCTCTGCGTGACGTCACGACGAATGGGGGCCTTTCGCGCCCATATAGTCACGTCCCGCCAGAAAGGGCGTGGTCTCGCCCTATAACCAGGCTCGATAGCTGCTCTTACGTTGATTTTCATCTCTTCAGCGAAGCCTCACGCATCGCTGGATCCAGAGTGAGAAGCCGCGCCGTCGACCTGTAGCCTTCAGCGGGACGTGCCATTGAGCCTGGAGTCGCTGGCCTCGCCGCCTTCAGCCGCCGTACCTGCTGTGCTTTCCGGCGTTATATCCTTTCCTCTGCATAGAGTGTGTGTGTGTGCTTGCATATCTGCTTTTTTCCCACCCCCTCTAAAAGAGCGGCGTCTTTTTAAAGATGCCTTCCTGCGGTTCTTGCCGAGCCCCACTCAGCGACGAGGACCGACATGTCATCTGCGTGTCCTGCCTGGGTGAGGATCACGCGGACATCGCGCTCGCTGACGGCGGATGCCATCATTGTGAACGCTTGCCTATGGTGACTCTGCGGACTCGCCTAGCTTCGTTCTCCGAGCCCGCATCCCAGCCCGCCGTGATGCCGCGCCGCAAGAAGCGCCGCGCCCAGCGCGCGCCCGAGCTATTTCCAGCCCGCCAAAGCTCGCCGGTTCGCCCGCCAGCTTCGCCGGCTTCGCTCGAGTCGCTCCCAGACGGACAGCGGCCGCCGTCTGCCGCCGCGTCCGCACTTGAGCTCGACGAACTTACCGGAGACGGCATTGAAACTGAGCCGATGCGTCCGCTCTCTCAAGCCGTGGATTACATCGGCCTCGACTGAAAGGCGCTCGCGCAACTAACGCGCAATAGGCTGGACGGACGCTTTCTCGGGAAAGACGAAGCTCCGTCACAGTCGAGACCCGCGCCTTTCCCCCCTGAATGGTGAGAGACATTTGTGGTTAACGCTATCCGAGATGACGGAAGCCGAGCGCTCCGTGTTCCTCGACGTTCTCGCTCTGCTGGACGCCGCCCCCCTCAGCGCGGGCCCCGGCCGAGGATTGAGATAAAGCCCGAGGTCTCAAGGCCTTCCTAGTCTCTCTAGGAAAGCGACGGTGTTCAGTTCCCGCTGCGGCCGGATTTACACCAAAACTTCTCGCTCGTTCAGTTCCAAGCAATGTGACTGTTCCAGTGTATTTCGCAGTGAGCAAGCTGGTTCCACAGCCCGCTTGCCTGCGCACAAAGGCCGTCGTTTCGGCTAACTAGCAGCGCCGCCAGGCCCGAGATCAAACACCGCGCTCTCGCTCTGCTGGACGCCGCCCCCCTCAGCGCGGGCCCCGGCCGAGGATTGAGGTAAAGCCCGAGGTCTCAAGGCCTTCCTAGTCTCTCTAGGAAAGTGACGGTGTTCAGATCCCGCTGCGGCCGGATTTCCACCAAAACTTCTCGCTCGTTCAGTTCCATGCGTTGTGACTGTCCCAGTGTATTTCGCAGTGAAGCAGCCGGTGTCTCAGCCCGCTTGCCTGCGCACAAAAGCCGTTTCTATGGCTACTCAGATAAATCCAATAAAGAGTGCATTTTCTGGTGTTCCGGCCACGGCCGATGGTGTTATGAGTGTTGTAAGAATGCCCACGTCCCAGTGCCCATTCCCACACCCAGACACAGCCCGCCACGGTGCAGGGCTAGCACAAATAAAACCAACTCATGTTGGTTGTGCAGAAAATGTAGTGAACGCGCCCATACATGCCCGCTTACACTACACTATGCGTGTCCCTTGGTTTCTGTAAAAACGAAACTAACACACATTTAGTCGGCGCGAGCCGACAGTGTTCTCAGTGCAGTAAATGTGCCCGCTGTCCCGCATTTCCTCACTGACACGCCGAATCCCACGGGATTCACCCCCGCTCGCTTTCTATGCACAACCCGTCACAGAGAAGCTGAGCGCGGCCAGGCTGCCCGCTGTGATTAGCGCGCACCTCGCACGCTGTGAACACAGCGTTGATTCAGTCGGCGCGAGCCGAGTGTTCTCCGTGCAGAAAATGTGCCCGCTGTCTCGCGCCAGCATTTCTCACAGACACTCCGAATCTCACGGGATTCGCCCCCGCTCGTTTTCTCTGCACAACCCGTCACAGAGAAGCTGAGCGCGGCCAGGCTGCCAGCTGTGATCAGCGCGCGCCTCGCACGCTGTAAACACAGCAGTGATTTAGTCGGCGCGAGCTGACAGTATTCTCAGTGTAGTAAATGTGCCCGCATTTAGTAAATGTGCCCACATTCCCTCACACGCGCCGAATCCCACAGGATTCGCCCCGCTCGCTTTCTCTGCGCGTCCCGCCATAGAGAAGCTGAGCGCGGCCATGCTGCCCGCTGTGATCAGCGCGCCCCCCGCCTCGAACGCTGTAAACACGGTGTTGTGTTCCCAGTACACAGGGGCTCTCGAGCCGCCGTCCTGCCGCGGCCAGAGCCCAGATTTCATTCTACCCCTAGCTATTCACGCAGATGCGTGGTCAAGGCTTCCCGGGGTATCAGAATGGGTGTTGAACACTATAACGAGAGGCTGTTCGCTACAGTTCGCTCGACGCCCCCGCCGTTATACGGCGCGAGTCGAAACTACGGTGTAAAGCGAAGTGTTTCATCTACTTCGAGCCGAGATAGCGAAACTACTGAGAAAAGGGGCTATAGAACCTCTATCTCAGGGCGAAGGGGGCTTATACAGCAGATATTTTCTGGTACCGGAAAAAGATGGTGGGCTCAGACCCATTCTAGATCTGCGACTGCTGAACAGAACGCTCGTGAAGCGCCAGTTCAGAATGCTTACGACCAGGAAATCCTCGCGCAAGTGCGCCAAGGAGACTGGTTCATGTCAATAGATCTGAAAGACGCCTATTTTCAAATACAAATAGCGTCCCATCACAGGCGATTCTTGAGATTCGCCTTCGAGGGCCAGGCATATCAATACACAGTCCTGCCGTTCGGCCTGTCCATAGCACCCCGTACGTTCACGTAGTGCATGGACGCGGCCCTCGCCCCCCTGAGACTTCGGGGCATGCGAGTTTTGAACTACTTGGACGATTGGCTGATTCTAGCTCGTTCACGAACGGAGCTCATAGAACACAGGGCCGCATTACTCGAGCACCTCGAGGAGCTGGGCCTTACAGTCAATTGGGCGAAAAGCTCACTGCTCCCCAGTCGGAGAATTTCCTTTCTGGGAACAGTGTTAGACTCGCTATCCATGACAGCACGCCTGTCACCGGAGCGCGGATTGAATATTCAGCACGTCGCGAGATCCTTCCGCCACGGCTCTATAGTCCCGCTCAGAAGGTTTCAGAAAATGCTGGGTCTGATGGCCACAGCAGCCTCCGTACTCCAGTTGGGCCTGCTCCGCATGCGCCCACTGCAGCTATGGCTAAAAGCACGAGTTCCCCCCAGGGCGTGGACCGCAGGTCTATTTCGCCTCAGGGTCGACCTTCAGTGCATTTCGGCTCTGAAACCATGGAAAGCAACCGACTGGTATCAGTCAGGTGTGAGTCTGGGGATCCCCTCGAGTGTGAAGGTGGTGTCTACGGACACCTCCACTTCGGGGTGGGGAGCGCTGCTCGAGGGCAGACCGCTAGCTGGCCTATGGTCAGCGCGGGAGAAGCTCCTTCACATAAACTGCTTGGAATTAATAGCAGTCGACAAAGCGCTAAGGCGCTTCTGTCCCCAGATAATAGGCCACCACGTATTGGTCCGGTCGGACAACATGTCAGTGGTGGCGTACATAAATCGCCAGGGCGGCGTCAGGTCCCGAAACCTTTACAGGCTGACGGAACGCCTCCTGGTCTGGGCTCAGCACAACCTGCTCTCGCTGAGAGCGGCGCATGTGCCTGGTCACCTAAATGTGGGGCCAGACAGGCTGTCCAGAAATAACGTCCCAGCAGGAGAATGGTCTCTGCACACGCAGACGATCCAGCTGCTGTGGGAAACGTTTGGCAAAGCGCAGGTGGACCTGTTCGCGTCCCAAGAAAACGCTCACTGCCCGAGATTCTTCTCGAAAAGCCGGGACGCGCTGGCCCATGTTTGGCCCCGCCGCCCCCTATATGCTTTTCCCCCTGTCGCACTCCTGCCTCAGGTGTTGGAGCGAATCAGGAGGGAGGGATGCCCAGTGCTACTCATAGCTCCGCTCTGGACAAACCAGTCGTGGTTCCCTGTCCTGATGCAGCTGACCAGCGCTGCCCCATGGCCTTTACCGTTGAGGAGAGACCTCCTCTCTCAGGCGGAAGGCTCGATTTGGCATCCTCGCCCGGATTTGTGGTCCCTGCACGCATGGGCCATCAACGGGTACCCGCTGACCTCCCAGAGGGAGTGTTAAACACGATCGCGCAGGCTAGAGCCCCGTCTACCAGACGGCTCTACTCCTCGAAGTGGTCTGTGTTCTCTGCTTGGTGTCAAGCGCAGGGCTTTTCACCTGTAGACTGCGGGGTTACGGAAGTGCTTTCCTTCCTTCAGGAGCTACTGGATAAGGGCAGGTCCCCTTCCACGCTCAAAGTATACGTGGCGGCCATAGCAACGTTTGCAAAACCGGTGTCTGGCCAGTCATTAGGAAAGAGCGACTTAGTCGTGCGTTTCCTTAGAGGAGCTCGGAGGCTAAACCCTCCCAGGCCCCCTTCAGTCCCGACATGGGACCTTTCCACGGTCTTGGAGGCCATGAAAGGTGCCCCATTCGAGCCAATCCAGTCGTCAGACATGAAACACTTGTCTTTCAAGACAGCGTTTCTTATGGCTCTCGCTTCAGTGAAGCGCGTAGGGGACTTGCAAGCGCTCTCAGTAAGCGCGTCATGCATGGAGTTTGGACCTAATGACTCAAAGGTCATACTCAAACCGAAGCACGGCTATGTGCCGAAATCCCTCAACACACCGTTCAGGGCCCAGGTGATTTCCCTGTCTGCCCTTCCGGTTCTCAATGAGGAGAAGGACGCGAGTCTCCTTTGCCCTGTCAGGGCACTAAGGGCTTATGTGTCCCGCTCGTCTGGTTTCAGACAGACTGAGCAGCTTTTCTTTTCGTTTGGCGGCCGTGCTAAGGGACTTGCCGCTTCGAAACAGAGCCTATCCAGATGGATAGTCGGTGCCATAGCGCTGGCTTACACTTCTAAGGGCCTACAGTGCCCTTTGGGTGTTAGAGCGCACTCCACAAGAGGCATGGCCTCCTCGTGGGCATGGTCTAGCGGGGTTACCCTGCAAGATATTTGTATGGCCGCGGGCTGGGCCTCGCCGTCTACATTTATAAAATACTATAACTTGGAGGTTCCCGCCTTACAAGCTAAGCTTTTGGCGGTATAAAATTCAGTGCTATCTGCCCGCTGTGCGGCTCGGATACTGAGTTTGACCTGCGTATTGCTCACTGACCGGTACAGCAGCTCATTAAAATGTTGACACACTTGTGGCCACCCAGTTCAGGCTGAATGTTCACCCTGACGGTATGGTCTATTTGTCACATGATTAGCTCCTTTCGGATGCTATTTACAGGGAATGATGCTTCTAGCCTCTCTTCCCTCACTCTCTGTGAGTGTATGGTGATTATGCACTATATGCGCCCCGGGCTTCGGCCCCTGGGACTTTGGTGTTGGATCCCTACCAGCACGGCGTGTTGCATTGTGTTCCCCATAGCGTAAGATATTACGCAGTACGAGAGATACTCTCGTAAGAGAACGTACTCGGTTACTAACGTAACCTCGGTTCTCTCTAGAGAGGGAACGAGTACTGCGTATCTTGCCGTGCTTGGAATACGCTCTGGTTCGCTTCGGCGATGAAAACCAACGTAAGAGCAGCTATCGAGCCTGGTTATAGGGCGAGACCACGCCCTTTCTGGCGGGACGTGACTATATGGGCGCGAAAGGCCCCCATTCGTCGTGACGTCACGCAGAGCCACTCTCGATAGGCTGCTGCTGTTGCCGCAGGGCAGCCAATAGGCGCGCGAGCTGTCTCGCCTATGTCTGCTTGCTGCCGCAAAGCGTTTTACATTAATAAAAAATTAAGGATAATTTTTGGCTTCAATATCTCGTGGAAAAGAGTTTTCCCCATAGCGTAAGATATTACGCAGTACTCGTTCCCTCTCTAGAGAGAACCGAGGTTACGTTAGTAACCGAGTACGTTTTAAATGAATCCAGGTTTATTGGAAAAATGTGCCCCAGGCAACATTTCTGCAAAATATTATTACGTTGTTTCTTTCACGTTTCATGTCCATTTTTATTAATTTTTGCAGTGCTTTAGCGGGTGAGCTATCGGGCAAGTTTACTGCCTCAGAAAAGCCACACATATGGAGCTGGTTATGTGATGAAAACATCAAAATGTATTAGTTTACAAATCATGCACTGTGATAAAAGTGTTTTGAGGTCATAAAATAATTTTGTGCAAAGAACTGTGTAAAAATAAGTCTCTATTAATCAATAAGCTGCACCTGTAATCATAATTTGTGTGAAAAGGAAAACAAGTTGTTGGTGTTTTACTGCAGTGAATTATATGTATTGGTATGTTTTTTGAGTATGCTCATTTTTCCAATGAGCCAGTGTTGTTTGAAACCTAAGCTTTGAAAACAATATATTTTTTTCTTTGCTCTTTTTCATATCATCCTTGGGAGTTTAATTATATATGTATATGTCTGAACACTTGCTTCTGTGTGTGCAATGCATGTCTCCACCAGATTCTTGTCAAACCAATTTTACAGTTTTGTCATTAATGCTGTAATCTAGTTTCTCCGGAAGCCCGCAGAGAATGCTATCAGCCTGGGAGAAACTCAATATGGCTCCTCGAGCATTCAGGGTTGGGTTGAGAGAGGAATCACGCATTGAAAGCAGTGTGCTTTCATGTGTGTGCACATTTGTGTGTGTGTGTAAGTGTGTTCCTTTACCATAGGATGCCGTGGTTTGATTTCCCCAGATGTCACAGTCAGGCTTCATCAGTCCTTTGTCGGAGAAAGATTTAGAGAAGAGTGAGATGTGAGAGAGAGACAGTTAGAGCTATAGAGAGAGAGAGCTAGAAGAGAGAGAGAGAGAGAGAGAGAGAGAGAGAGAGAGAGGAGAGAGAGAGAGAGAGAGAGAGAGAGAGAGAGAGAGAGAGAGAGAGAGAGAGAGAGAGAGAGAGAGAGAGAGAGAGAGAGAGGAGAGAGAGAGAGAGAGAGAGAGAGAGAGAGAGAGAGAGAGAAAATAAATAAAGGATGTTTCCCCTTAAATTAAACATAATTCTAAAATGCTTGTAGAGTCTTTGGGGAATCCTCTAGCTCAGTACTGTCTCTTCTAGAGAGTGTGCTGTTTAGAAGAGCGTCTCGAGTGTCTCAGATTATGTGTGCGATTGAAAAGTGTTGGGGAATGTAAATAAGTGCTGTATACTTCAGGGAATACAGCGGAGTGAATGTTTGAGAATCTCAACAGATCTGCAGAACAGTAATAGGATATAGAGTCAGAGTTTACCGCTACGATTGTAACGATTCATCTTCACTGTGATGCAACTGGATTCTGATTCCCTTTAATGTGATTTGGATTCTTTTATGTGTTTTTTTTTGGGTGCTTTTGGAGTACAAGCAGGCCTACAATGAGATCGGAAAATAAAATCACTTCACAGAGCTAAACTAAATGTTATAATTGGTTGTTTTCTTAACTTCCAAGGAATGCATGGCAAAAAATCAATATAGAGCAATAATGATAAATATGGATAGGCTGCAGGTTGTCCAGTGATGAATGAATGTTGTCAGGACTGTGGTGTTATAACACAGGGCAACAATATAAGTAGCCAATAGATAAATCATGTGTCATGCTAAAATACACTGGCGTATCACTGGCTTTATACGGAGGCCCTTCGTGGCGGCATGAGCAAAATCCAGTCATTTCAATAGGAATCTGTGAGGGCGAAAGATTTCCTCCTGCAGATTTCAGGGCTCAAGCTGGACACACTTCTGTGTGAGACAAACTTAAATTTGGGCTATCTGGATGTGAAAGTATGCGTCTTTCAGATCCACAGAGAAACACTGCTATTATGAGGTTTCACCATATGTCATCATTCTGTTTTCTTTAGATTAGAAGATTATATGATATCAAGGGGAATGTCTATACTTAAAAATCCTGGGTGTCGTGACACTCTTTTTGTTTTTAGATCAACAAATAATAACCCAAAACGATTGTCTCTTTGGACTTGGTCTTGACTTGGACTCGACTAGTCCTGGTCTTGGACTCGACAAAGGTGGTCTTAACTACAGCCCTAATTATTAATAACATTATTATTATTAGTTGCCTCTGCTAATTCTGCAGCTTATGCGATTAATGTATTATTTTATCTATTCATTTATTTACATTTTAAATGCATACAGTATATGTAAAACACTTTTAGGAATGTCCAGTTCACAGTCCAATTTATTTTTGGTCTTGATGTTTAATAATATCTGTTTCCTTGTTTATCCAAACCTGGCTGAAGTGTTTATGAGACAAAGGAATTAAACTGTAGGAGTGAGATGGAGGTCCATGATAGGGATGAAAACCTGATAATGGGAAGGACTCGTTGGAAACTTGGAATGACATGTACCTCTTTTCCACCAAAAAAGAACTGGTTCAGAACTGGTGCTGGTTCAAAGTTGGTTCAAAGTTAGTTCAATTTGCAAACCTTCTCAGAACCTGTTTGTTTTTCCACTGACAAGAGTGCCCAGTGAATGACGCCGTTACATCACTGTGTACGTCGCCATACATCTTATCTAGAAATGCTTGCGCCAACTTCAAGCATAACAATGGCGGACTGCATCATCTTTCTGCAAATGTTTCTCCTGGCTTTGCGATCCTATATTGGGGTCAGAAGAACACATTTCATCTAAACCCCGACCCCCAGCCCTCGACGTTAGCATGACGTGGTAAAAGAACGGTTCTAGTCCAGCAAAGAGTTGGTGTCGCTTTGGAACCAATTTTCCTGGCCGAGAACCGGTTCTTTGGCTGTCGAAACACAAAGAACTGGTTCGCGAGTATGCACCGGCTCCGAACCGGCTCTGAAACTGCTTTGGTGGAAAAGGGTTAATGATGTTCCAGGTGAATGCCAGAATTTATTGCAATGATCTTTTCAGACAATTTTACATCATCTTTACCCTTAGACAGCACTATGCGACATCTCTGATGTGATCTGTATTGTTTGACAAGGGCCGTTTTTAGCCTTTCACCTGTATCTTGTACTATACCTAAATGTAATTCATTCATTAGAATTGACAGATATGCGAGTACATTGAGTTCTGCGCTCCCGACGGCTGATCTTTGAACTCTTTCTGTTGGTAAATGAGCGTTACACGATGTTACGTGCAGGTCACAGCTCTTGGGATCATTCACAGCTCATTATTACATGACAATGCCTGCTACATAATTCAACTAACACAGGCTTGAGCACCATGAGCGGAAGAATCTGTAAAAAGTGCAGTGGTGTATACATTAGGAATACATTAAGAAACACACATTGCAACGTTATGAGGAGATTTCACGAGCTTATTTGAATGCACTGTCTGTGTTGCTTTAACACCTGATTTACTGGAGGAATTATGCAAATCAGGTACAGACTCTTTAAAGGTGTATTCGTCCATACACATGTCTGATATACAGTATGCTTTTCTTGATCTTAATTTGATGAGTTTCAGCTGCCAAGATCATAAGTCAATGTACAAAGTTACATTTTAAATGAAATTCTGTTCTGTTTTCTGCAGGCAGTAATAGTGCAATGTTAATAGATGCACTTATAATTAATTACAATAACTAGTATGAGAATAACTTACATTATTTCAGCACGTTTAGCTGATTGGATTGTGGGTGAATAGTGAATGAGACACATATTTTTATCCTGACACGGCACACAAAAGTGGCACAATTATTTAGTAAAGTCACCAGACATAATTCTAATTTGTATGCAACAGTTAAAATTCTTGTGCTTTCAAATAATACCAAAAAATAATGAATAAAAATGCCCTGAGGTAGCAATCTCTGTTATGCCTTTACTTTTGTTCTGGTCGCAAAGATTTGGATTTAGTCATGAAAACAAACTGTTTCTTCATCATTTCACCTTTTTTTATCAGTTCACATTTTCTTCTGTCCCCCGTCACAGTGTTCCTGGTTGATGGGGGTTTACCCGATGAAACTTGTTGATTTTGACTTCATATTTTTTTTATACTGCATGAAATGTGGTCAAATTTACTGGTAATGTAATTGTTTTGCTGACAATGAATCTAGGGACTTATTACAGAGGAAGCCTCTGAAAAGAACTGATAAATCAATCTCAGACGACCTGAAAACAACAGTAAAATACACATTTAAAAATGTAAATATATGTAGATTAACCATAAATATTATACATTTTGTTTTTACCAACCTCTTTATTTACATCAGTTTACTTTAATTGATCGGTGTCTATGTTGTAAATATACTGTATATATTTTAAGGATGTTTTTGTTCACTTTGTTTCAAGAAACATATTTTTTTTTGTTCTCAGTGTTAGTGCACACCTTAAATCCTCTTGAGATTGTAAAGGACTCTTGGCTAATTGTGTCGATACCTTGTAAAATGAATGAACGATCAAACGAACGAACGCGAGGCGGCCATTCTTAACCTCTTGCTCAGTAATGCACAAACTCACACAGAGCAAACTGCAAAAGAAAGAGAGATGGAGAAGCATTTATTGGGCGATATGGTGAGAAAGGAAGAGCTCCTTTAAAGTGTCACTTTATTGAGGAAGGCTCAGTTCACTGTCACTCGTGTATTATCTGATCAGTGAAATGTCACTCACAGTGTGGACTAACCACACACACACACACACACACACACACACACACACACCACACACACACACACACACACACACACACACACACACACACACACACACACACACACACACACACACACACACACACACACACACACACACACACACACACACACACACACACACTGAAGCTCTTTACATTCCCTTCTACATTTCTACTCGTGTAGATCTGTCAACGACACCTCTAGAGATGGATGGCTTGATAATAAAAAATAAAAAAAACAATGGATGAACTATTTTAGAATAAATAAACATCCCTCATTCAGGGATGTTTGTGGCAAAAGCCAATAAGTGAATGTGAAGTGTAGCTAAAGCACAGATTAGTTCTTGTTCCTGCTCATCGTGAGAAGTTCCTCTTCCGCCACTCGCTTGACCAGCCGGATTCACTCGGATAACGGATCGATGCTGAACACCCGAGCATAGCTAAATCAAATTACTCTGACCCTGTTGCGTCAGGAGGAAATAAGGCAAAGTTGCTTTCTTTCAGGTCCAGGAAACACACACAAACATAATGTCAAGGACTGCACAAATGCATCTATTTACGAACAAGCAAAGGATTTTGTCTTCCTTTCTCATCTCGTCCTTTTCTTCTTATTCTTTTTTACTCAGACCCCCTTTCCATGTTCATTTCATTTTCTCTTTTGACTTTCTGTCCTCAAAAACAGTGTAAATAAAACAAGCCGTGGAGCGGGACGCTTGAGGAGGACTGCAAATCACAGTCCAAGTCTGAACATTTCTTTTGTCTGCAGTAGCATTTTTTTTTCTCTTCAACTTCTTTTGTCTTTGAATTATAGGCATACAGTAGTTCATCCACAATGAAAAATGGTTTTCTCAACTATGTCTTAAAAATTGCCGATTTGAATTTGTGCATTCAATAAATGCCAACTACCTCATTCAGCCAATAAATTTAGCAGCTACATATTTCTGGTTCAGCAAATATTCAATTAATAACAGAATAAATTGATTTGACATTTTACTATTGAGGTGTAATCACCGTTCGAAGCAAAGATATAAGATACGTTTTTGAAGTTTGCACATTGAACTCAACTTGAACGGTGACAGGCAACACACCAAAACCCAACAGATAACTAACAATAGTGACAAAACAAAACCAAAGTCATTAAACTGTGACACAATGATCCTTTATCAGTCACCGCATCATTTATTCTTGCTGCAATGCATGCTGGGAACTCACAAACTCTTAACATTTCAGCAATATTGTTTAATTAAAAATTCTTTGACTACTGTGTTTGACTAGTTGGAACAACATTTGGGGGAATTCTGTTGGGCTAACATGGGTTTTTATGTAGTTTCAAGAAATTCACACATTCCTCAGTATTTGCTGTTGTCATTCCAGTCTAGTATGAATTTATTTCTTGTGGGGAACACAAAAGAAAATGTTTTGCTTTAAAGTGGCATGAAACTGAAGTTTCTTTACCATTTAAAAACTAAAGAGCCCCTTACATGACAAGCATACCCTGGTCGACAACAGACCCTTCTCAGTTGTAACTGAGTTAAGGTCATTCACAGCCCATTTCCAAAGGGGCGTCACCTAGAGACGTCGCTCAAATGCCTCTGGGCGCAATTGGATAGACCTAAAACCAATCAGATCGATCGTCACCGTGTTAAGCCCGCCTCAACGTTTGTGATTGGTGCCTCGATTTGGAAAGATTGGAAATGGGCTTGAATGGGCTCTTGGCCAGACTGACTTGCAGAGCAAATCTAAATTAGCTGGAAGTTCGTCTGGGTTTTCCCAGGCTATGACAAGCAGGAAAAAAATAGTAAATCGTGCACACAATTGAATCGTAACATCCACCAGCTTGAGGCCATGATCTCCACCAGAGGGCGCTCCTCTCGACTTTCCCATCAGGAACTACATTTCCCATAATAACCCAATGCCTGGACTCATTATGGTCTGATTAATTGCACCTGTGAGTGATTAACTCATTTTGTTAGTTTTCACTCTTTCTTTGCAAAGTCTTGTTTGTGTTACCACTGCATTTCTGAGCGATTTTCTTATTTCCCCTTTTATGGTTATGACGTTCTGCCTGGATTTGCATATGTTTTCTGCCCTGTTATTGTTTGGATTGTCTGTCCTGTGTTTTGGCCATTTGCCTGATTTATGGATTATGATTGTGGATTTCCCTTAATAAAGCTGCATTTGTATCTTCAACACGTGTGTTTTAGAGCAGTTTCGTAACAATAATATCTGTTCCCTCAATTTACTAAATCATACGAATGATACAATGATTAGTTCCCTCGTTCTACTATGATCCTTTAACAGACACAGCATAATTTATTATTGCTGCAATGCATGCTGGGAAACTGTTAACTTTTCAGCAATATTGTTTAATTTAAAATTATTTGACTAGTTGGAACAATATTTGGGGGAATTCTGTTGGTCTAAAATGGGTTTGATGTAGTTTCAAGTAATTCACTTTTTTTTTGTCATTCCACTCTAGTATGATTTATTCCTTGTGTGGAACAAGTTTCTTTACCATCTAAAAACTGTGGAGTTCTGCACATGACATACAGGACAAAAATAGTAAATTGTGCACACAATATGATAATTAGTTACCTCGATTACTAAATATTGCACATGATTTACTAATTCTTTCCCTCGTTCTCAGTCAATCGTACACACAACATAATTTGTTCCGTCTTTTCACTAGATCGTGTGCATGATAAATAATTTGTTCCTTCGTTTTACTAAATTGTGACCCCATTTAAGTAATATCAGTACAACGTGGCCATGATTTAGTAAACTAAAGGAACAAATTATTATATTGTTTGCAGATTTTAGTAAATCTGAGGAACATATTATTGTGTCATGACTCGTGTCATGTCATGTACAGGACTGTGTTTGTAATGTTGTTACAAACAACGTTAGTTGTTTAGTTAGTTGTTGAAAGTATCAACAGGACTTGATACTTTCAACTTCCAAGCAGTTTCCAAGACACTATATTTTGCACTGTATTTCTCAACAGATTTTTTTTGTGCTTTTGAGAGATGATGTGAATTTTGTGTGCTCCAACATCCAGTTCCCTGCATTAGAGCCTATTAATTCTGAAGCAGATGTTGATGTCAGTTCCAACGGCACGGTTGGTCTATAATCATATTATTTCCACCGCGCTCCTTCTCTTCCTCTGTCCTTCTATCATTATCTTTGGCTGCCCAAATCTGCTTTAATTGTGACCAACTTGTCTCATTCCCGCTCCCTGTCTGAGGCTGAGCCTCTTAATAATGGATGCCAGAAAACATTAAGTACTTTAGCACAGAAATTAGCACTCGACCTTTGCTTTGAAAAGAAGATAATGTCTGCTCAGACACTGAGGAGAAAGGCTGGCCGTTTCCTCCCCTGAGGTTAAGAAGAAAGACATTACAATTCTCACCTTTGATGAGAGACAGAGAAGAAGAGAGAGAGACGAGAGAGGGGAGAGAGAGAGAGAGAAGAGAGAGAGGAGGAGAGAGAGAGAGAGAGAGAGAGAGGGGAGAGAGAGAGAGAGAGAGAGAGAGAAGAGAGAGAGAGAGAGAGAGAGAAGAGAGGAGAGAGAGAGAGAGAGAGAGAGAGAGAGAGAGAGAGACACTTTCTTATTCCTTTGTTTGATTGAAATTCCCCCCAGAGGTTCCGGTTTACATTTCCGGCACATCCGGAGATTTTTTTTAAAGTTGTCGTCGAGTTAATACCGAACACTAATATTATGAGATATACATGGGTGACCAAAGCGCTGAAAAAATTGCCTCAGAATCCCTCTGATGAAAGCATTAACATCAAAACAGATCCCTCAGGCGGCGCGCTGAAATAAAGTCATGAAGCGCAAGAGTTGGGGGATATATTACAGAGGAGCCAGCTATAAGACAGATAGATTTAACAAAAAGGAGGAGAGAATAGAACTGGAGGGATCGGAATCATGATTTCCTCTTTTCAGCCGATAAGAGCTCGGAGAACGGAGAGATAAAGGCCTATTCACAGCCCGTGTGTGAAGTCAGAGGAAATTAGGGGGAGGGGGACACGCAGCACAAAAAGGAGGCTTTCATCGGCCCACGAGGCTGTGGATTTCTGCAAATACACCTCATGTCTCCTTGCATGGAAAGTAGAGCATGTGGAAGGACTTTTTTTCATTTTCAGATGACAAACGGTGACACGCAGGGATGGTGAGAGCTCCAGGCCTGCTGGGAATCAGATTTCCTTTGAAAGATGGGGAGCAAAAGAGGGCCGAATTCACTGACCTTAAGAATAAGACAAATATGTATTTCCAGTGGGGAGTGTGTGTAATAGCTTGTGTGTGAGCTGGTCATTTGTGCTGAGCTGTGTGAAAGGGGCTCACGGGGAGTTTTGGCAAAGGGAAAGATGCACCATCGAGACCAGGTTTTCTGTACACATCTGCACCTCCTCATTTGCATTCTCTCGGCTCCTGGAAATTAGCAGGATAAGGCTAATAAAATCGTTTTATAGAACGTAGCATATTATGTCACCATCTGTCACCTGCACAAACCAGTTCTGAATTCAGCCGGAAAGATGCAGCTTTGAGTCAAACACACTCTGGATGACTGAAGCTTGTATGTCTTTAGAAATAAAATAAATGTATTTAAACTTAGTCTGCATTAAGGCAAATGTATACTTCGGTCCGCACACTGTCTGTGTGATGTCATTTTTTGCGTGCAACCCAGTTTTGTGTACAACAGCGCATGTTTGAGTGACATGAGCATTTGAAAACAAAGTCTACTACACACTGCCTGCGCCGAACAAATCTTTCCGCACTTACGGCCATATGAGTATGCTTTGAAAGTGAACTGTGACAACATGCCCCGTAGGTGGAGTACATTGTAACATGACCATATGACAGCTTAAAATGTTATTTGATCTAATAAAAAAAAACGTACAAGACAAATTTTTATTTATTCTCAATAAAATACAGTTATTCATTTTTTCAGATAAAATAATGGCATAAAAACATTTTTGAGTTTGACAACAAAAAGACCGCAAAACACAGCTATATATCATAATAATAATTAATCATTTCTGAAAATAGACTCTCAGTCTTTATTCACCTTTTTCTCATGGTTTCTCAATAGAATTCATAAAAGTATAGAATAGAAAGCATAGTTATAATAGGCGTTCATTGTAACGCAGTGTTGGATTTAAACCCGGTTAGTGTCTTCTGCTAGTTAGATCAGCATTAAATAACTTCCTCAACTGTTAAAGGTGCATTGCGCAACATTTCATGTTAAAAATACCCGTTTTTTAACCCATACATGCGTAAACAATTGCCTGATGGGCTGAATGAGCCCTTCTCTGATCACTGAGATTGCCTCTATAGTCCTGTACAGTAAAATAAATAAGAGGGATTCGGGCTCGAATCTGAGACTGGGCGTGACGTCATGTGCGTTCACGCTCACCAGGCGATGTCTCGGGGGTTTGTTATTGTTAGCCGCCATTCTCCGTATCAGCCAAGACAACTCGAGCGACAAAACTTTAGTCAACTTTCCACAAAAGTAGAAGATGGATTCAAAGAGACCGGCTTGTAGTTCATTCCAAACCCCAACGCAAACTCCACGTAAGACAAAGAAAAGAAAACTTTTGTCTAGTTACTGACCAAAATGGCCAAATTGGAGTCAGGCGTCGGAATAAGACGAGACGAGGGTCAGCATCGGGAAGGCTTTCAACAAATGGATAGATCTCCGGTCTGCTCTAGGGCTCAAACGGGATCCTCAGTTGGCTGTTTTCTTGATAAAACGGTAAGATATACCCCAGTCTCTAATGTCTGATGCGGCAAATCTATGACAACAAATGACGATGCGTAAAATGTGTAATGCTTTAGCCTAAGCTAGATAAATGTACAATCAGAATTGATTTGACTAACGTTACCATTGTCAGTGAACAGGTTCATAAACTAGGAATTGTCTTCGGAAGAATAGTACAACATGAAACATAAAACATGTCCCATAAAAGATGCTAACTATGTTTTTGTGTATGGCCTACCGGTAGCCTTGTGTTCTTTGCTAACGTCCTTTGCCTGCGCTCTGCTCTTCTATCTTCTTCCATCATATTACTTTAGACTTTCCACCATAGTCTTTAAACGCCGCCGTTCGTACTCCGTTATTAAGGTCCTGGTAGGCAGAACGGGAACATTGCGATAGCCTCCTCCAGCTGGGTTGTTGTTGTTGTATGTGGCGCCGCCGCCGCCGTGCTCGCGTCACTCGGTTCTGGCCACTGGCCAGTGCGACCGCAAACAGCAAAACCGAGTTTGGGGGAGAGTAGTTCTTAGAACTGTTTAGAAGTGGACAGTTCCTATAACTAAGTTCCTATAACTACTTGTTATGAAAGCGGCTATAGTGCCATTTGATTGTTTATTACCTTGAGACATTTGAGTGTACTTTGTTGACCAACTGTGTATGGTATGATTATTATTTTAAGCTTTTACAAATTAATAACTTATATTGTTCATGAACGTGTTTCCATAATAATACAATCATAAGTGGATACAGTAAACACATAAAACAGTTCAACATGGAGATAGATGGAAACAAAAACTGTTTTCTTCTATCCCCGTTTTCCCCTCACACATAAGTGTGTAATTTACTCAAATGCCTTTCCTTTCATATATGTAAAATGACTTGCAGATTTATAACTTTATAACCTCTGAAGACATTATGACTGTAAACAAAAGATTTGTGCGGCTGATGCTCCTTTGGTTATGAACAGCTCGTGCTCGTGCAAGCGTGCGTGTGCGTGTGCTCCATGAGCGTGCACATCTCTGGTTGCAGTTTCGCTTGTCGCCAGAGGGGGTGTAGTTCTGCAAAAACTCAGAGACCTGCGTTATTCACCTTTAAATTACAGATATAAGATTAAAATAATATCAGATTTGTCTTATTTTAAATAAACACAAAAACAGAGATGAAAAACATACACAAGTAAGACATTTTCTTTTGCTATGGTTAAATAAATGTTTAGTGATATCTTTCAAAGATTTCTGAATTTTGGCGGAATTCTTTCTCTATATAGTGTTGAAATGGCAACTAGTAAATACGCTAAGTTTCGTCTTGTTAGCATGTGTGGAAGTATTTAAAACAAGTGTGTGACAACTAGCCCCCATTAGTTTGTGTCCCGCTCACCCCTTAAAGGGCGTCAAACTGATTCAAAAGAGTGGCTTTTTAGAAGAAAATATAAAGAAAGAAAGAAATTGCTTGATATTTCCTATATATAAATAGGCAATTAATAGATGAACACTACTGAAATATTTAAACATAAATTATTAAATGATTTCATTGTGGTAATTATGGTAATTTATTTATATAGCACAATTAAATACAATTTACATTGTCCAATGTGCTTTACAATATTAAAAATAATCATAAAAACAAACAACAATACAACAACAGTACAAGTATACATTTAAATAGAATACTATATAAGTGCTTCTCTCATTTAAAATGATGAGATAGAATGGAATAATGCTTTAGCATGTGTTAAATGCCTTATTCAATAAAAATGTTTTTAGCTTGGATTTAAAAACAAATAAAGAAGAGGCCATTCTAATTGAAATGGGCAAGTCATTCCATAATCCGGGGCCAACTACAGAAAAGGCACGGTCCCCCCTAGACTTAAGTTTTGACTTAGTAAGGAGTCTCTGATTTGATGACCGTAGTGATCTAGTCGGATGATGCTCAATCAATAGAGCAGACCAATTGGGTGGAGCCAGACTATTTAGAGATTTGTACACAAAAATTAAAAGTTTAAACTTCACTCTATAACACATTGGCAACCAATGTAAGGAACGTAAAATTGGAAACCCTTACATTGAAAATGTACATCTTTAAATTAAAACCATTGCAAGCAATACATTAATTTAGACCTCCTTTATCCTTGTTTTGGATCCATAGACACATCCTACATTCTTTATGCAGTTTTACATTTGGCCGGCAGTTTTATCCAAAGCGTCACATATTTATCCAAAGCGTTCCCTAAGAATCGAATCCCCGACCTTGCCGTTGCAAGCACTATGATCTAGCATGAGAACAGTAGTGCTCCCATGAAGCATAATGATATTTAACACCTTGATTAAATCTCTACAGACAAACAGCAGAACAGACTGATTTATATTCTTCAGTTTATACATGCAGTGTGAAGAAAAGCCTGTCATTTTTCTCAATTGCTGTTTTTTTTCTTCTGCAGACTAAACAGCAAAACGCAAAACTGCAGCCGAACATCCTTCATGCAGCAGTTCAATTGCTGTCAGCAACATGGGTGATAAATGAGTGTATGTTTGTGAGAATACTGTGTGTTCTTCTGTTAGCGCGCGCGCTCGTGAATGCTATTAAATGCTTAATAAATAAATGCATTGTTTGATTAGCATTAACATACAATTAAAACGTTCATGATGCCCGTACCTTCTAAGAGATGGGTTATCCAGTCTATATCAGCCAGACTTTATGGCAAGTATTTTCTCCAGCTCAGTGCACATTATGAATGCAGTATAGAACCATCATTAAAGTCAACGGGTAACGTAGACTATGAGACGTAGCACAGTTAAATCATAAGGTGCCCGGAGCAGACGTGGGCATTGAATATCTCTGTAATTCAAATGTACAGCCGAGCATGCTGGGAGTTTGGTATAATGATTTGTATCTTGGTAATGAGGTGCCTTAAATAAAGCTGATTTACCGGATCCCTGCAGTTGCACATCCAGGTCCATTGAATGAGGTTACGGTTACACTGACCTACGACTGCAATCAGCGTTGCTGGAAGAGAACTGTGTAAATCTGCCGGTTTGAAGTTTGTTAGGTGCTTGCTGTTTTGATTTCTGTGACTGGATGTGATGACAGACCCGTGGGCTGGAATCGCTCTGCTATTGCCGTTTTACATAAGCACTCCAGTATTAAGTGGCACTTCTCCAGAATACAGGCTTTTCTGCATAAGAGAGAGAAAAGAGAGAGAATAGAGACTCACAGGTATTTGTAACGGCAGTTCACTGGGGCTACATTCACACAGTCAATGTTTTACTAACAGGGTCTCATATTGTTCTGTTCATAAAACAGCTCACAGAAGCGTTTAAATACTGTGTGTGACGGATTTCTGAAGTCGGTCCTCTTTTCAATTCTCATTTATTCCAATAGCCGTGAATAAAGCTTGTAACCATAGTGACAGAATAAAGTAAATACCAAAGATGCATCCATAACACTGTAAAGTCTCATCACATATGACGCAATGGCATTTACAATGAGTCCATCGGTCACATTTTCATTAACTGACAGTATTGAATTATTATTTTTAGAACACATCACTATTGGAAGACTGGATCCATAACAACTTTGGATGACAATCGCTATATAAACTGTGGGTCTGGAAGATTTTTTAATGTTTTATGCTCTCCAAGGCTGCATTTATTTGATAGAAATACTGTAAAATCAGTAATATTGTGAAATATTATTATTACACAATAAAAATAACCGTTTTCTATTTGAATACATTTTAAAATGTGATTCAAAGCTGAATTTTCATCATCATTACTCCAGTCTTCAGCATCACATGGTCCTTCAGAAATAATTATAATATGATGATTTAATGACCAAGAAACATTTCAGATTATTATCAATGTTTGTGCTTTATAATATTTTTGTGGAAACTGTAATACTTGTTTTCAGGATTCTTTGGTCGAAAGAAAAGCATTTATTTGAGAAATAACTTTACCGTCACTTTTGATACATTTTATACATCATTGAATAAAAATATTAAATTCTTTTCGAATCTGACCCCAAACTTTTGATCGGCAGTGTATCTCCATCACATCACATCATAGTTGCCCAGTTTGGCAAAATAAAAATCCCTCTCCAAATTTGATTGTGAGTCCTGAAAATCTCTCTCGCTTATAACAACTGTGAACGCAATTATATTTAGCACTTTAAAACAAGACGTATTGAGCGTATTCTGCTGCTGTCTGAGTGGATATTTCAGCACGGTAGTTCAGGTTTCTCAGAGAGAGAAAGAGATTTTGTGGTTAGGTGGCACATAACATGTTCCTCTGGAGGTTTCCAGCATTGCAGCTGACATTTAGCAGCTGTTTCCCTTATGAGCTAGTTTTCAGATTCTACAATTGCTAATATGTTGAACAAAGACTTTTATACCCTAACAAGCCTGACTTTCGCATTTGTCTTGGCTCCCATCCGTCCTTGTGATCCTTTTCTTCGGGATGAAGTGGGGAACAGAGGTTGTCGGGCCAGACACAGGGTTTATCCGCCCCTCTCTCTGATCAAGTCCTGAGAGGACTGGAAGACTGCATGAATGATGACGGTGAAGAGGGTGTTTAAATTTGCTAGAAGGGCCGTAATAAATTAGGCGCTGGCTCAGACAGTCAATTACGAACGGGTTTCTCAGCCCTCCTTGAGCACGAACTTCCCAATTCAAAAGCTTCAAATAAGATTCATTCTCATCTGATCAATCAGACCATTCTGATATCACAGGCAGTGTTAGTAGGTCAGTTCAAGTTCCCCCAAGAGAATGTGTGGGCACAATGTCGATTTTGGGAGTTTGTAGGACAGCAATTCAATGAGTGCTTGCTGAGAAGTAAACTACAGTTGTGATATCTGGGAATGTTGTGGATATCCATTGCTCTTTTCCCCCCGGATATTATAAGAATGTATGCAAAAATGTGCGTGTTGTGGTTTTTGCAACATAAACGATAATTTTGAAAGAAAGGTTCTTAAATGAACATCTGTAGTTCTTTTAGGTCTGTTTGGCATAAAGCTGCATATAATGATGGGTCAGTTTGATCATAAAAGTGAAGATTAGCACCATAGGTTGAATAGCTTGATAGTTTGATCAATACTGTGATGAAAAGAGAATTTATCAGATGTATTAAGCTGTTGATTCTATGGACTTTTGCGTAAAAGTCTAAATGTTTTGTGGAAACACATTTGCGGTTCAGTTTTTGACACAGCAGTAGAAGTGTTGAGATAGACGTGGATAACAGCCGATGTGTGGCTAATGCATTGGGTGTGTGTTTTCTCCGCCTTCCAGCGAGTGCGATTAATCCTCGACAGATGAACCAGAACACGTGGCGTGTCTGATATTCAACCAACCAACCCAAGATGGTCCACGTCACACTGAGTTTCTCACACACCAGCGAACAGTCTTCTACAGATTTATGTTCCTCCGTGTCCTCTGTGGTCTGTGACTGAAGAGCACCAGTGTCCCATCATAACCTTCAAGAAATGGTATATCTCTTCCTTAAGAAATAACTTATTAACTTAACTGGCTAAACGTGATCTGGAAAGTCATTTGTGGGCTTTTTTTTGACTGAGGAGTAAAGATGGTTGGGTCCCACTTGATATTAAATGACTTTAAGTACTATGTACTTACATCGACAAATAAGTACAATGTACTTATTGTGTTCAGGTTGTATTGTAAAACACTTTTGCTGCTATTGAGATGTGATACTGGTAAGGTTAGGGTCAGGTGTGTGTGATACTGGTAAGGTTAGGGTCAGGTGTGTGTGATACTGGTAAGGTTAGGGTCAGGTGTGTGTGGTACGGGTAAGGTTAGGGTCAGGTGTGTGTGATACTGGTAAGATTAGGGTCAGGTGTGTGTGATACTGGTAAGGTTAGGGTCCGGTGTGTGTGATACGGGTAAGTTTATGGTCAGGTGTGTGTGATACTGGCAAGGTTATGGTTAGGTGTGTGTGATAACTAAGTATGGTCACGTGCACTTAGTTTCTCTACTGAACTGTCAACAGTTCTTCACAGATTTTATGTACTAGTGTCTCTGTGTCTTGACTGAAATGCAATGGTCCATATATCTTTCAAGTGACTTTTTTCATGTTGAGGAGTCTTTTTATTTAACTGATTTACAGTCTATATACACGACTATAAGTACAAATGTATCTTATTGTGGTCAAAGTTTGCAAGTATTTAAGATTTTCTCCTATTGAGACTGTCATAAAACTGTGTATATAAGATCATGTGTCGATCCTGCTCGCTGGTTGGGTACAGGTGCTTTTTGTTTGATGATGATGCGGTGGTGGTAGCGTCAGGTGGTGATGTTGGATTGGGTAGTTTTGGGTCGGTCATATTAAGGCTGTTTACTGTGTGTTTTAGCGGGTGTTTGTACTTGGAAGGCTTATAGAAATTGGTCACCGAGAGAGGTGCGTTCACAGGGTGAAGCGTTCAGGTCAGTCAGTGTGTGAATACAGTAAGTTCAGTTCAGGTTCGCCAAATATGAACGAGTTCATGACTATGTTCATTGAACGCGTTAAGGCACACACTGGTCAGGTGTGTGTGATACGGGTAAGGTTAGGGTCAGTGGTGTGATACGGGTAAGGTTAGGGTCATGTGTGTGTGATACGGGTAAGGTTAGGGTCAGGTGTGTGTGATACGGGTAAGGTTAGGGTCATGTGTGTGTGATACTGGTAAGGTTAGGGACATGTGTGGTGGCATGGGTCGGTTTAAAGGGATACTCCACTTTTTTTGGAAATAGGCTCATTTTACAACTCCCCCAGAGTTAAACAGTTGAGTTTTACCATTTTCAAATCCATTCAGCCGATTTTCTGATATTTAGAAGAATATCAGTAACCAGACAGTTTCTGGTCTCATTGACTCCATAGTATATATTTTTTCCTACTATGGGAGTCAATGAGACCAGAAACTGTCTGGTCACTGATATTTTTCTAAATATAGAAAATCGGCTGATGGATTTGAAAACGGTAAAACTCAACTGTTTAACTCTGGGG
The DNA here is from genome assembly GCA_036326025.1 of Chrosomus eos. Classification (NCBI taxonomy): domain Eukaryota; kingdom Metazoa; phylum Chordata; class Actinopteri; order Cypriniformes; family Leuciscidae; genus Chrosomus; species Chrosomus eos. Next base: position 36,656,416 of record CM070831.1, read on the forward strand.
GAGTTGTAAAATGAGCCTATTTCAAAAAAAGTGGAGTATCCCTTTAAGGGTGGGTTTAAGGTGGGCAATGGTATGTTTACATAAATTAATTACATCTGTAATTACATTCAGGTATTTTCTAAATATAAGTACAATGTAAAAACATGTATGTACACAATAAAGTGGGACCGCTGGTTGAAATAAAACAGTGGGAATTGAGAATTACATTGGACAGCATTGGGAAGGCAATGCCAGGTCACCTGAAGCTCAAGAACTGGATCTAATTACCTGTAGTTGTCAAAGCTGATGCAACCATGGCAGGCCGTCCCCAAAAAATGACAAAAACCCTAATGATGAGTTTGCCATGAGGGTATCCTAACTCCCAACATATATCTGATGTTTGACAGTCAACCCCAGCCTCTGCTTCGCTTGTTTAAGGGTGAAGGGAGCGCAACAGGTGGAAGACTTCAGTGGTACTGGGTAAGCCAGCCTTCAAGCTTAATTGTATAATTCCAGACCAAGTGTTTCACAGCGCTGATTTACTGTGCAGACTCAACATAATTGGTGTTCTGTATAAAACAGATTTGCACTAAAAGAGACAGCCAGACTTAAAATGGAAAATCAATGTTAGTTTAGTTGGTATTACATGTTGGGAAACACCTTTGTATACTGTACGTATACATTCACGCATATCTTTCAAAAGACAAAAAAATTAAATAAAAAAAATTTGTGATTAGAGCAAGTGCTGTTATTTCAGGAACGACTAAGATGACCAAGCCATGCGCACATTTGTAGATAGACAAAAGGAACCATAGTGCCAAAAGGAGTTGAGACTGCTTGTAATTGTAATTGTAAATTGTAATAGTAAAAGCCTATTGGAGAAATTCGTCTTCGGCATTTGAAAGAACAATGGCGGCACATTGCTCATAACACACAACAACACACAATTAACCTACATAAAACATGCTCATAAATTATCCCTTTCAGTACTTCAATTAACATCCCACAACCGCACTCAATACCCCCCACAACTTTCCTCACATTCACAGAAAAACAGAAGACCCACATCACAACACAAACACCCACATCACCACAACCCCCACCACCCCCTGCATCACACCCCCTCCCCCATCACACCCCCCCATCACCCCCATCCTGACAATAGCACATTTCCCATTGACTCATACTGTGGTCAATAGCTTCTGTATTACACAATACACAATTGCATACTACCATATCAACTATAACATAGCATACATATCCATATACATACACATACCCACATATATACACATACACACATACATAATATTGCACCAGTGCCCTATCATTATATTGTAAAGACATTATATTAGGTTTTGTTACTGGAATAGTAAAGGGGACACGACATGTCATAACAAAGACATCTTAAACAATGTCATATTTGCATTCAAAATGTCATTACTGAGCGAAAGACACTTGATGACAGTTATCATAAACATGCATAAACCCTCCTTCATATTCATGTCATGGTTATGAAGGTGTCATGTCGGTCTTATGCACACCCCTTCAAGTAAAGTGTTACCTATTGGGAAGACATTATATTAGGTTTTGTTACTGGAATAAAATGGTAAAGGGGATAAGAAGAGATATAAAGCAGAGCTAGAATTGAAGTGTTGAACAGCTCAAAATATTGGAAGGATGATGGAGCCTCTTTACTTGTTTTCATTGTGCTTTAAAAAGTGACACTTATGTTGTGAGTTGTGGAAAAACAGCTGGACGTGACAAACACGCCATAGACTTTCTTCTGCGACTCGGTGTGACAATATTGAGATATGCGATTAAATGGATGCACTAACGGACAATTAGCATGATAAAAAAGTTAAGTCCTAGAATGTTTCTTTTTTTCATTTGAAAACCTTCCAAAGTGATCATATAATTAACTGCTCTGTTAGGCTTTTGTCACACATGGTTCGATTGCTTGGTTCCAGCATGAGCACTAGCAGCAGCTGTTCACCACTGTCACTCGGTAAGGACTCAGGAGGACAAGACTCCAGCTGTTTTACTCAAGTTTGGTCCCTTTGGTTTTACTACTAAACTTTAACATTTGCTTCTGTGCTAAAGCGGCACGTGGGTTTGTCTGCCGTGGATGTACAGTACTGCAAATGACGCAAAGTATACACACTGTTTGCTAAAGGCAACTTCTACAAAGACCTGTACAATATAGGCAGATTATCAGGGGCGTCGGACTGGGGGTAAAACCAGTACTGATTACCAGGGCCCTAAGGGGAGAGAGGGCCCTTGAAAAGTCTGGAATATATTTTATTTTACCTGGATATTTTCATTTCCTAATTAAATTTACTAATGAGTGTCAGATGAAATGTAAAGTTAGTGTATTGGCTAAATAACTTGGTTGACTGACTACATTTAATATACAAAAAAGTAAAGACTATCTAAGGTCTCTCAAGGTCCCTCCCCTTGCCAATGCGGCAAATGGTTTAGTCCATCTGCACGCAGTTTGTTTATGTTAGTTAGTTGCGCATCTGGTGGAGCGCAAACTTCTGCTGTAGAAATGTATTTCTCAAAGAAAGCCAAATCAGGCCACCAAAAAGAAAGGAAAGAAGACAAAATGAGGTGAAACAATTGGTAACTGAATTATTTTCAAAGAAAGGTGAGCACTAGAACACGAAATCTATAGTGCTAAACTGCTTGAATATTTCCGCGATCGTTAGTGCTAAAAATAAACTGAGACAACCCATTGAAAGCGCAGAACATACATGTAAGCTGAGGTAAAGGCTAAATAAATAAACTGTAGCCTACACTAACAATTCATTTTGAATACACCACACACTTATAATAGCCTAATTTGAAACATGTTTAATTTTAAATTAATAGGCTATAATATCTCAAAATAGCAATACTAGGCTAACCAGTGTCATAGGTAGCTTCGTAGCTCATATAGCTACATATCATGTCAACATTATAGTTATGTCAGATTTAGTAAGCAGATCTTAACATTCTTAAACACATGACCCTCAGTTTCAGAAACTGTTTAATTTAAATGTTATCCACAATGGCATTTTCACTTATTCTTTCAAATATCACTTCTCAGCAATATGTGACTCAAAACTCAAATTATTAGGCCACTCTAAGCATTACAGTTGATAGTTAATAGTTATTACCCTATAAACATCAGATACATGTGTACAGAGGCCAGATTTTTTTTAAATTAATTATCTTTATTTTGGGGGAGGGGCATGGGGGCCCATCAGGACTACCTATGCACAGGGCCCGGGATCTTGTGCGACGCCCCTGCAGATTATACAAGTAAAGCAGGACTATGTTCATAACAATTAGAAATCATTCCACATAAACCATACACCAGACTATTTGATGTCCAAGTTCAGATTGTTTGGTTGTTGTGAAAGCCTTTCTGAAATTGGAAAAGCAAATCGAACAAAAGTCCCTAAAGACTCCGATATACTTTAAAGGTGCTATATGTATCTTTTCTTCTAAAATGAATCCTTTTTTTATTGCCTGTGTGTGAAGGGGTTGTAATCACACATTACAATGATTCACTTGTCGGGTTTTGCTATCACCTCTGAAGGTCAATATTCATATTTCTATGTGAAGGCTCCGGGTCGGATTTACCACGAAATCCATCGTATGTGACGTGCATGCGCCCTCCCGAGCCTCTCTCCTTTATATACAGTCTATGCAACGGCACTGCAGCGAACTACATGAGTCTGATAACACCAAACAACCTGCCTCCAGCACAACACACACTCCAACACAAACTCCACATAAAATATAAAAAAACAAAAAAAGTTTTATCTGCTGAAGCTCGTCAGGCCAAACGTGAATCGGATCAACTTCAGACGAAAACACGGATCAACATCGGCAGAGCGTTTGAATTATGGAGAGACCTCCGCTTTGTTTTAGGTATAGGTATATATTTAGGTATAAAAACAGACCCGGAGTGGCTTTCATCCCTATTGTGATGCTTTCTCCGGTGTGTTGAAAGTCTCATGTGGCCGGTACCATGAGCGCTCGCTCTTGAGTTCGAGCACACGCACAAGCGCTCTTGTAAAAATTGGTTGCAATCTGAAACATCACCACTAGAGGCGCTAAAAACTACATATAGCCCCTTTAAGCAAAATCGAAGAACGAACTGGTGTGACGTAATTTCAAACAAATCTGGACAAAATGAAGATCGTTTGGAAATAATTTCTGGAGTTTGAAACTGCAGCTGGTAAACCCTTTCAAACTACTATTGGTCCATAGCGATTACGTAATAGGTTGGTGTGGGTGTCCGCCTTATTCTCTGGTTCATTTCTTCTGTTCAGTCTGTCGAGGTCAGGCGTGAGTAAAAACATGAACACACTGAAGACCTGCTTTATATTAAGTCGTACTAATTGATAGTGACACTGGCATGCTTTTTAATGTTTAAGGCGAGACACGACAGGCAAAAACAGTTTTTTTTTCACAGGTCAATTTTGAGATTTTGGAATATTTGTCTTAATAACATGTCTTCTTTCAGACTTGTAGTGAAAAAAAGTCTGAAATACACATTTAGGTCTTTATTTTACAACACTTTGTCTGTGTGCGTCTGTAGATTTCTCATAAATTCATCAAAAGTTGTCGTTATAAATCCTCCGCTGCTCCGCGATCGCGATCTGCACCGTCATCACACACACTGTTAGAAAGCTCTCTCTCTCCTGTACAACACTGTCACATCCAAATATGGTCATTTCCTTTTTATCAGCAACCAATCATGAAAGTAATAGGGGGGATTTAACTCTAAATGCGCAATCTCATTGGCTGATGCTAAATCTTTAAAGCCTGTTTTCTCAAAATGACTTTTCTCTCAAACTCCAAGTCTGAAATCTCCACTTCAGTCGCACATATATATACACCAAACTCTCCAGTCTTGTACCTAATTATATTATGAAGACATTTACAGAGGGATTTGTAAATATATTATTCCTAGCCTGATTTATATAACGTTTTATTCCCAAAAACATGGTGATAATAATTTTTTAAGGCTTTTGGCATATTCTGATTTACAGGATAACAAAAGTAGATATCCATAAATCCCTTGGTAATCCCCCCCCCCCATCTAATATGAGAACACAATGAAAAAATAATTTTGAACCTGGCTTTATCCAATACTCAGATTTAGTTTTTTTAATATATATATATATATATATATATATATATATATATATATATATATATATATATATATATATATATATATATTTACACACACACACACACACACACACACACACACACACACACACACACACACACACACACACACACACACACACACACACACACACACACACACACACACACACACACACACACACACACACACACACACACACAACGCTGCTTTTTCTGAAGCAATCTCCAGTGTAAAGTGCTATAAAAATAAACGTGACATGTCTTGACTGATGAGCTGAATTGCAGAGCTAGTGCAAACATATCCACATCACTATGATCAGATGCTTTCTGAACTGCTGTTTTCTCACCGCTGTCATTTTTCTTACTGAGAGGAAAGCATGCAGCACATATTTACATATTCATATAAACAGCTCTCAGCGGTGTGGGTGGCATCGGGATGTTAAATTATCACTAAGCGAAGAATGTAAAATAACTTTTTACTGTATATATTTAGGGCTTTAATTTTATTCTTGTCCTTCTACACACTTGTTTCCCTGTATGTTGTTCTACTTTTCACTGTTGTTTTTCCTGGCAGTTACCAAACTGAGCCATCGTGAGCTAATAATTTGTATAAAAGACACTTGTGTTGACAGTAAAAGCGTCTGCTTCATCATTAAATGCTGAATTATGACCGTGACCTCATTCTGTCATCAGTGGCGTCGCCCTGCTCCGTGAACACCGCCTCAGGCCATATACTTACAGACATTTACGCTGGACAAACGCTTTGTTTCCACAGAGTTTAAATACAGTTGACACAGCAACCACTCAGACTATTGACTAAATGTAAAATTGACAGATTCGTACACAGCATTTGACGGGACGTGTTCAATTATTCATTTGGCCTATTGAATTTTTCCTGCTAGACAGGTTGTACGAAGAAATGTAAATTCTCCTGCTGGTTTTGCTCTAGCTGCTGTGCCCTTAGTCCAGACTGCAAACAGATTGTGATCTGATTTAATAGAGAGCTTGGGTTGTTCATAAATATGACCTGTCTTACCTTACCAAATACCTTAGAGAAGGTTTTAGAAAGAAAGGTGCTACATGTTCACACATGTATACAGTTGTCAGACCTTTTTAGGGTCTGTGGTTACACTCTAAAAACTGCTGGGTTGTTTTAACTCAAATTTGTGTCAAATATGGGCAAACCCAGATTTTGGGTTAAAAATGTAATAAAAATAATTACAGTTGAAAGTTGAAGTTGGGTTAAAAATTTTAATATACTTTTTAACCCACCATTTCAGTTTGTCCATATTTGACCCAAATTGGAGTTAAAACAACCCAGCATTGTTTAGAGTGTACACGCTTAAAAATAAAGGTTCTTTATTGAATTCAATGGTTCCATGAAGAACCTTTAACATCCATGAAAACTTTTCTAAATGGCACAAAAAATATTCTTTATAGTGGTTCTTTAGGGTTCTTTAGATTATTAAAATGTTCTTTACACATGGTTCTTTAAAGAACTGTTCACTAAAGGTTCCTTTAAGGCGTCAATGTTGTACCATTCAACAGTTATAAATGAGTAAATCTACATTATAACCAAACTGACTCACATAAATGTTCATCATCAAGATCAGTTTTCTGACCATGACTCAAATCTGGTGCTCTACATTAGACAAGCACACTTGAACCTGATAGTAAATAAAGTCATCAATCCTAAACACGGTGGTCATATTAAATGATAATTCCGGTATTTAGCACTTTGAGTCTATTTTCTAGTGTGTTTTGGATGAACTAGAGTGGTGGACACAGAAATGTTGACGATGGGTCCTGTCTCGACTTTTTGACTCTTTTAGAATCGCCTCTGAGCGCTTCAGAGTGGCTGTCTATGGGCATGCACAAACATGTGCTTAAAACAACCCTTAACATTCGTTTTCAAAACTGTGCAACTCACCGAGTGGTTAGTGGTGTTCGTTGATGTTCCAAAACAAGTAGCGTAGCGAAATACAGTTTCTGTCGTGTTTTATTTGGCATTTTGTAAATTCTCATTGATGTCTGTTGGAGGACTCATTGCTCGTTGATATTACTGCGCTACCGGAGTGAGCTAACGCTTCAGACTCAAATATCGAGCGGAAGTTTATACGCGGTTGTGAGGTATCTGAAAAAATAGTTCCACTATAGCAAATAACACGGATTGAAATCATACATTGCGCCGATATATTTGTTTTTAATCATCAACGAACACCACTAACCACTCGTGAGTGTCACAGTTTTAAAAACGAACGTTAAGGGTTGTTTTAAGCACATGTTTGTGCATGCCCATAGACAGCCACTCTGAAGCGCTCAGAGGCGATTCTAAAAGAGTCAAAAAGTCGAGACAGGACCCATCGTCAACATTTCTGTGTCCACCACTCTAGTTCATCCAAAACACACTAGAAAATAGACTCAAAGGGCTAAATACCGGAATTATCCTTTAATGCCAAACATTGGTTTGTTAGACGCACAGCCACAGAAGACCTGCATCTGTTCTTTTCCTTATGAAATATATAAAACGATTATGCATGTAGTAATTTCTCCACCACCAGCTGATTTTTTGGGGCCTACCCAAACTTGTGCGATTTGGACTGTTCTCCGTCTTTCTCGGGTTTGAAGGGAAATTGGTTCCTTGCTTAAATATTAATCCTCTTTTACAGATTCTAAATCCAGTTTTCTAATCTGTGCCTCATTAAAAATGTATGCTGGAACATGCTTTATTTGAGCGGAGTGGAGACGTGGCAGGGTACACATGCCGCCGGTGTGGCAAGAGGAGCCAGACAGAGGCTTATGGAGCTCAGGGGTTCGGTCAGTGGATTAACACGCTTGTTACAGGAGGACTTCTGGTGAGCTTAGCATTTGAGGAAATGTACTCTTTGAAAGAGAATGCTGTTCTAGGAATATGTAACCAAGTGATGTTTTCTTCATGAGAAACCTTTAAAGGACCGGCCCTCTTACAACCAAACAGTGCAGCTTTAAGGGTGTACTTAAGTGCTTTTTAAAAGACCCAAAGTCTGACCACTTTAAGTGGACGAAAAAGTAATCCGAGTAAAATATCCTTTTTGGTTTACTTTAATTGTGACGGGGTCTCGGTCACACCGTCACACTGCTGTTTTTACAACCTGTATTACTCAAATAGACTATTATTTTACTTCTGCTGATTCATTTTTTTCGTATTACACTCTCAAAAAAATCTGTCACTGTACCTTATTTAACCATAAAGGGTGCTTATTAGTACCTTAAATGTACATACAGTATTATTACCCAGTGACAGATGGGTAACCAGTGACATCCCCAGTGACAGATGTTGTACCTTTATTTCTGAGTTTATTAATCAGTCAATACACTCTTGGGTTATTTTTTTCTAACCAAATCCTGGGTTGAGCCTTTTGGGTAATTTTTTTTGGGTTATTTTAAAGTAAAATAAGCTAGAATCATATTAAAATGAATTAACCCATGCAATTTACTGGGTAAAATGAACCCAACATATGTTCTGTCCTATATTTACCCATCCCTTGGGCCAGTGTTTTTTTTTAGATTGTATTAGAATATAAGTATTTTTTTACCTGACAATGCATTTTTTTAGCACTCATGGCACAAAATGTTAAAAATACAGTGTGACTCTACGCATTGACCAAAGATGTCCACCTGATGCTTGAATTCTAAAGCCAATTTTGTAATGATTTTATAATGATCTAAAGCCAATGTTTGTCAATGATTGACTCATCTGCTAAAAGTCTCAATTATGTTCATGTAGGGGTTTTTCTCAGTAAATTCTATATATATATATATATATATATATATTCTTTTCAACTTCGACATCTGGAAATCAACAAACTGGGCCACAAACCATACTGTCCAATATTTTTAGCCATTCTATAAATAATAATAACCTTGTCCCACATATGTTGCCCATACGGCTTTCTCCTGAAAGGTCTTTGTTGCGATGCAAAGCGTCTCTGGTCTCAGTTAGATGTCTTTTTCTCTCTCTAGAAGATCTATATGCACTGGACTTAGATTGAGTGGTGTATTTTAGGCTTCTGAGGGGATTGATTGATTGACTCTCTGTATTGATGGAGGCACTGATTGATGGATAGGTGAAGCCGTGGATGAATAGAGCATGGCAGTGTAACTGATGTGAACTTACAACTGAAAGATCACGGCGAGCCATTGGATCACACTATTAGAGGGTCTGAGCGTTTGTGAGTTTGTTCTGCTGGTGTTTTTCTCCCTCCTGGTTTTAGATTAGCACACACTGAAGGACCATGGCTCTTGATTAGTCAGTGTGTTGAATTAAGCAAATATACACAGTACACAATAATCATTAATGTGACCCATATTGATAAATAATGTGTCATTTTGTATGTCAGATATCTAATTAGATGTCTGTGTTTAATGTTGCTGTAGTATCATGTTTTCTCTCAATGAAGCTGAACTATAAATACCCTCTATGGTACTAATTGGTTCAAATAATTAAATAGATTGTTTGACTTAATTTGAGATGAGCCAAAATAAGCGAATATATAGTGCAAATAAAAAGATTTCTAATTCTGAGTGGATTATTTTTGGTCACGGACACTCTCTATCACAACCGGGCGGAGTCTAACATTAGCTCTCACAAATGCACATAATTGCAAATGCAAATAGTTTGTTGAGTAAATAAAAGTAACTGTCTGCAACATAATATAGGATTTAAATCAGACCGTAGAAATGATAGGCTGATTCATTATTCATAACAGTTACAGAAAACATCTAAAACCACTTGCACATCTTGTAACAAGTGGTTTATTTTAAATAGACTTAGTTAAATAGTAGCTACTTTTGACCCAGATTAATGTGTCTTACATTTATAGGCTATATAGTTATAAAACACTATTTATAAAATTTCACAGCAAGTAAAAATGCATTATTGCAATCTTACATATAGCAATGTTCATATTTTTGGTAAAACTATGTTGTAACATTTTCTCTACGAACAAAAACATTTACGTTAAACAACAGCTATTTGACTTATCAGTTATCAGGTATACATCAAACATCAGAATCTAGAATTGGTTAGTTTAAAGACTGTCCTGTTAATTGTAGCATTGTAATATGTAGTGGTAATATGTGAGAAAGTGAAGGAAGGACAGCGTATCATACAGACAGCAAGTGTGCAGTTTTATTCTGAGACGTATAGAGGGAAAGCAACATACTGACAAATGCTATGGTGTGAGTTAGCTGTCTCCATTAATATATATTTCTGACTGGAGTGTTGTCCTCCATCATGCAGAATGTGTCATGGTTTTTTTCTGAGCATACGTGTGGCTGATGTCTGCTTTAAATTAGAGGTGTGCGATACCGCTAGATTTGGTATCGATCCGATACCAAGTAAATACAGGGCCAGTATCGCCGATACCGATACCGATATCGATACTTATTAATAATTAAGGTGGATGCGTCTCCAACCTAAATCTAAATTAATTTTCATGACTTTTAATTTGTTTTTGTGATTTGCATTTTGGGTTATTAATCAGTTAAAATCAGTACTACAAAAGCTTTTGTTCAGAAACAACTTTTGGTTACTTCTGTTCTACTTAAATAAACAAAGTTACAAAATTATTACTTCACAAATATAAAAAATGTAAAAACAAATTCTCTTTTCAAGTAGCATGTTAACAAAAAATGTTTCTCCTCTTAAGTGCACTTCTTTTCAGGATTTTTTTCTTAAATAAACAAAGTTACAAAATTATTACTTCACAAATATAAAAAATGTAAAAACAAATTCTCTTTTCAAGTAGCATGTTAACAAAAAATGTTTCTCCTCTTAAGTGCACTTCTTTTCAGGATTTTTTTCTTAAATAAACAAAGTCACAAAGTTTTACTTCACAGCAAATATTATACAAAATTTAAAACAAATTATCTTTGTAAGATATAATGAGAATAAAATAACATTTCTCCTTTTTAGCGCACTTCTTTTCAGGATTTTTTTTCTTAAATAAACAAAGTCACAAAGTTTTACTTCACAATAAATATAAAAAAATCTTTTTGTAATTTTGAATTTGTAAAACAAATTCTCCTTGTAATAAGATATAATGAGAATAAAATAACGTCATCTCTCCTCCTCTCTCCGTTTCTGCAGCTCTGCATTTTCTGGTCTGTGATGTTTCATATGTTTGTACAAATTAGTTGTATTGCCACTGTATTTTAAAGACTTTCTACAAATGGTACAAGTCGCTGTTGTCTCATTTTCGGCCTGAAAATACAGCCATACAACACTCCTCTTTCTCTCTGCTGCCATTCTCCGTCTCTGACTGTGCTGCTGCTGTAGACTAGAAATGCGCGGTTGCGCGCGCGTCTGACTCCTGGTGGTAGCGGTAGCGCGCTAGCGGTGAGTCACGTGACGGTACAACACAGGAGGTAGGAAAGAGAGCAGAGCACTCTTCGGAGGAAGATTACAGAGAGCTTGCTAAGTTGCTCTGCTCTGTGACAGCAGCAGCATTTTGACAAACACGGTCAGGTAGCAAAAGGAGAGAAACTGAAACTTAAGTATCGATATTTTCACGTTGGTATCGATCAATACCGATACCAACGTTGGTATCGATATTATCGATATTCGTATCGATCTGCCCACCTCTATGCAAACAGGTGAAGCAAACTCTGCCGTGTGACATTGATTCTGGGAGTGATGGTGTTACAAGGACTTTCGGTAACGCTTTAGATTACAGCCCACAAAGTACTGCATAATTAAGATGAATTTACAGCATAACTTTAGATAGTGTAAATACCTATAAAGTACTTACATGTAAGTATAAGGGAACAATATGCCAAATTTGAGGAATAAACTGGGGATAATAGTAGAATAAGTACCCTTTAGTTCTATAATTCTTACAGTATCAATATTTTTTAATCTCCTGGTGGTTACCACTTTATTCCCCAAATTTGACATATTGTTCCCTTATACTTACATGTAAGCACTTTATACACTCTAAAAAAATGTTGGGTTGTTTCAACCCATCTTTGGGTCAAATATGGAGAAACTTAGCCATTGGGTTAAATGTTTAAATTACATTTTTAACCCAACATTTGGGTTTGTCCATATTTGAACCAAAATTGGGTTAAAACAACCCAGCATTTTTTTGAGTGTAGGTACGATAATTACCGCAAGTTGCACTGTAAATTCTTCTTAATTACGTAGTACTTTGTGGGCTGTAATCTAAAGCGTTACCAGACTTTCATTTATTTCATTCACCCTAGAATAAAACAAGTGTTTTTTCCAGAAAGGCATCCAGCAGGACTGCCTCTCTCCAGCTGTACTGTTGAACAGGGATATAACAGAACACCGTGTTTGAACTTAATAAGAGATAACCAAAAACAAACAAAAAAACATCAATATTAATTTTACAAATATGTGTGCATGACTGATGTATTGGATGATATTGGGAGATTATCCTTAGGATTTCGTTTTATGTATGTATGTTCATGCTGGCTTCACATGCTGTAACAAACTGCAAACAACTGCAAGAACTGTTCAATCCATCAATATTATATATATATATATATATATATATATATATATATATATATATATATATATATATATATATATATATATATATATATATATATATATATAACACATACTTACTTGAAAAAAAAAAAAAACACAGAGAATACATGACAGTTGTGTGTGTGTTTGGCGAATGGTTTAGTAAACCCTAAATTATGGTAAAAGGGCAATATCTGAAAACCTTGACCTTGTGGGGACCAGAGTATGTGAGCGGAGTGGAGCGGCAACAATGTTCCCTCCGCGCTCCAAGCATTTAATAGTCACTCCGCTCCAGCTCCGCTCCGGGTTCACGATTTACCGCTCCCCGCTCCACTCCTCGCTCACTGATCAGAAACACCGCTCCGTCTTCGCTCCCCGAGGACATTGCGAATAATAAAGTATTTAAGTATGCTTTGAAATCTCACAACATTTCTCCTCATTATAATATACAGGCATATTAAATATCTATTTTTTTAAAACATCATTAGGAGATTCAATGTGGTTTAGCCTATTGGATAGTGTGCAAACTTTTCCTATGACATGATATGCTTACATTATCAGCATTATAAGTTAAATATCATTGCTGCTTTTTGCAGAGCATATTTTGTTTGGAAAGAAGAAAATAACGTTTTCATCAGTTATTTTATCTACGGGTCACTACATTTCTTACAGATTTCTGCTCGTTCGAAATCAAACCGACAGCACTGTAAGATTACATTTGTTTGAATGCAATGCATTGAGACGCAATCATGAGAAAGCGATTGCGTGTGTGAATAAGTGTTACCTGTTTAAAATGTGCTTCACCCGATCCAGCTCAATCTCATGAAAGTGCGTATCTAGCACACATTTTATTTCTCGTACCATTTATAGCCTACGCCAAAAACTTGTTTTTGCTTGCATATAGCCTATGATAAGCAGTTCTCTTACGAGAGTATCTCTCGTACTGCGTAATATCTTACGCTATGGGGAAACACTCTTTCCTCGAGATATTGAAGCCAAAAATTATCCTTAATTTTTTTAATCATGCAAAACGCTTTTGCAGCAGCAAGCAGACAAGGGCGAAACAGCTCGCGCGCCCATTGGCTGCCTCGCTGGAAAAGCTGCAGCCTATCGAGTGAAGGCACTGCGTGACGTAATGACGAATGAAGACGCTTCGCGCTCATTTCGTCATGTCCCGCCAGTATAGGCGTGGTCTCGCCCTGTAAATACCCCTCGATAGCTGTATTTCTCTGATTTTTCATTCTTCACGCGAAGCTCACGCATCGCGGGATCCAGAGTGAGAAGCCGCGCCGTTGACTTGTAGCCTTCTCAGCGGGACGTGCCATCTTCTGAAGTCGCTGGCCCAGCCGCCTTCAACTGCCGTACCTGCTGCGCTTCCGGCGTACTATATCCTTTTACTCTGCTAAGTGTGTGTGTGTGTGTGTTTGCTTACGTGACGCAACACCCATTTCTACTGTTCTAAAAGAGCTGCGTCTTTTTAAAGATGCTTTCCTGTGGTTCTTGCCGAGCCCCACTCAGCGACGAGGACCGCCACGTCATCTGCGTGTCCTGCCTGGGTGAGGATCACGCGGCCACCGCGCTCGCTGACGGCGGATGCTCATTGTAAACGCTTGCCTATGGTGACTCTGCGGACTCGCCTGGCGTCGTTCTCCGAGCCCGCATCCCAGCCCGCCGTGATGCCGCGCCGCAAGAAGCGCCGCGCCCTGCGCGCTCCCGAGCTATTTCCAGCCCGCCAAAGCTCGCCGGTTCGCCCGCCAGCTTCGCCGGCTTCGCTCGAGTCGCTCCCAGACGGACAGCGGCCGCCGTCTGCCGCCGCGTCCGCACTTGAGCTCGACAAACTACCGGAGACGGCATTGAGACTGAGCCGATGCGTCCGCTCTCTCAAGCCGTGGATTACATCGGCCTGAATGGTGAGATGCATTTGTGGCTAACGCTATCCGAGATGACGGAAGCTGAGCGCTCCGTGTTCCTTGACGTTCTCGCTCTGCTGGACGCCGCCCCCCTCAGCGCGGGCCCCGGCCGAGGATTGAGATAGAGCCCGAGGTCTCAAGGCCTTCCTAGTCTCTCTAGGAAAGCGACGGTGTTCAGTTCCCGCTGCGGCCGGATTTTCACCAAAACTTCTCGCTCGTTCAGTTCCAAGCAATGTGACTGTTCCAGTGTATTTCGCAGTGAGCAAGCTGGTTCCACAGCCCGCTTGCCTGCGCACAATGGCCGCCGTTTCGGCTAACTAGCAGCGCCGCCAGGCCCGAGATCAAACACCGCGCTCTCGCTCTGCTGGACGCCGCCCCCCTCAGCGCGGGCCCCGGCCGAGGATTGAGGTAAAGCCCGAGGTCTCAAGGCCTTCCTAGTTTCTCTAGGAAAGTGACGGTGTTCAGATCCCGCTGCGGCCGGATTTCCACCAAAACTTCTCGCTCGTTCAGTTCCATGCGTTGTGACTGTCCCAGTGTATTTCGCAGTGAAGCAGCCGGTGTCTCAGCCCGCTTGCCTGCGCACAAAAGCCGTTTCTATGGCTACCCAGATAAATCCAATAAAGAGTGCATTTTCTGGTGTTCCGGCCACGGCCGATGGTGTTACGAGTGTTGTAAGAATGCCCACGTCCCAGTGCCCATTCCCACACCCAGACACAGCCCGCCACGGTGCAGGGCTAGCACAAATAAAACCAACTCATGTTGGTTGTGCAGAAAATGTGGTGAACGCGCCCATACAATGCCCGCTTACACTACACGATGCGTGTCCCTTGGTTTCTGTAAAACGAAACTAACACACATTTAGTCGGCGCGAGCCGACAGTGTTCTCAGTGCAGTAAATGTGCCCGCTGTTCCGCATTTCCTCACTGACACGCCGAATCCCACGGGATTCACCCCCGCTCGCTTTCTCTGCACAACCTGTCACAGAGAAGCTGAGCGCGGCCAGGCTGCCGGCTTTGATCAGCGCGCGCCTGCCCGCTGTGATTAGCGCGCACCTCGCACGCTGTGAACACAGCGTTGATTCAGTCGGCGCGAGCCGAGTATTCTCCGTGCAGAAAATGTGCCCGCTGTCTCGCGCCCGCATTTCTCACAGACACTCCGAATCTCACGGGATTCACCCCCGCTCGTCTTCTCTGCACAACCCGTCACAGAGAAGCTGAGCGCGGCCAGGCTGCCGGCTTTGATCAGCGCGCGCCTCGCACGCCGTATACACAGCAGTGATTTAGTCGCGCGAGCTGACAGTATTCTCAGTGTAGTAAATGTGCCGCATTAGTAAATGTGCCCACATTCCCTCACACGCGCCGAATCCCACAGGATTCGCCCCGCTCGCTCTCTGCGCGTCCCGCCATAGAGAAGCTGAGCGCGGCCAGACTGCCCGCTGTGATCAGCGCGCCCCCCGCCTCGAACGCTGTAAACACGGTGCTGTGTTCCCAGTACACAGGGGCTCTCGAGCTGCCGTCCTGCCGCGGCCAGAGCCCAGATTTCATTCTACCCCTAGCTATTCACGCAGATGCGTGGTCAAGGCTTCCCGGGGTATCAGAATGGGTGTTGAACACTATAACGAGAGGCTGTTCGCTACAGTTCGCTCGACGCCCCGCCGTTATACGGCGCGAGTCGAAACTACGGTGTATAGCGAAGTGTTTTAACTACTTCGAGCCGAAATAGCGAAACTACTGAGAAAAGGGGCTATAGAACCTCTATCTCAGGGCGAAGGGGGCTTATACAGCAGATATTTTCTGGTACTGAAAAAAGATGGTGGGCTCAGGCCCATTCTAGATCTGCGACTGCTGAACAGAACGCTCGGGAAGCGCCAGTTCAGAATGCTTACGACCAGGAAAATCCTCGCGCAAGTGCGCCAAGGAGACTGGTTCATGTCAACAGATCTGAAGGACGCCTATTTTCAAATACAAATAGCGTCCCATCACAGGCGATTCTTGAGATTCGCCTTCGAGGGCCAGGCATATCAATACACAGTCCTGCCGTTCGGCCTGTCCATAGCACCCCGTACGTTCACGTAGTGCATGGACGCGGCCCTCGCCCCCCTGAGACTTCGGGGCATGCGAGTTTTGAACTACTTGGACGATTGGCTGATTCTAGCTCGTTCACGAACGGAGCTCATAGAACACAGGGCCGCATTACTCGGGCACCTCGAGGAGCTGGGCCTTACAGTCAATTGGGCGAAAAGCTCACTGCTCCCCAGTCGGAGAATTCCCTTCTGGGAACAGTGTTGGACTCGCTATCCATGACAGCACGCCTGTCACCGGAGCGCGGATTGAATATTCAGCACGTCGCGAGATCCTTCCGCCACGGCTCTATAGTCCCGCTCAGAAGGTTTCAGAAAATGCTGGGCCTGATGGCCTCAGCAGCCTCCGTACTCCAGTTGGGCCTGCTCTGCATGTGCCCACTGCAGCTATGGCTAAAAGCACGAGTTCCCCCAGGGCGTGGACCGCGGGTCTATTTCGCCTCAGGGTCGACCTTCAGTGCGTCTCAGCTCTGAAACCGTGGAAAAGTGACCGACTGGTATCAGTCAGGTGTGAGTCTGGGGATCGCCTCGGGTGTGAAGGTGGTGTCTACGGACGCCTCCACATCGGGGCGGGGAGCGCTGCTCGAGGGCAGACCACTAGCTGGCCTATGGTCAGTACGGGAGAAGCTCCTTCACATAAACTGCTTGGAATTAATGGCAGTCGACAAAGCGCTAAGGCGCTTCTGTCCCCAGATAATAGGCCACCACGTATTGGTCCGGTCGGACAACATGTCAGTGGTGGCGTACATAAATCGCCAGGGCGGCATCGGGTCCACACGCCTTTGCAGGCTGGCGGAACCCCTCTTGGTCTGGGCCCAGCGCAACCTCCTTTCTCTGAAAGCGGCGCACGTGCCTGGGCACCTGAATACGGGTCCAGACAAGCTGTCCAGAGACAACGTCCCGACAGGAGAATGGTCGCTGCATCCGCAGACGGTCCAGCTGCTGTGGGAAACGTTTGGCAGAGCGCAGGTGGACCTGTTCGCGTCCCGCGAGAACGCTCACTGCCCAGTATTCTTCTCGAAAAGCAGGGACGCGCTGGCCCATGCTTGACCCAGCGGTCCCCTGTATGCTTTTCCCCCTGTCTCGCTCCTGCCTCAGGTGTTGGAACGGATCAGGGAAAATGGATGCCCAGTGCTGCTTGTAGCTCCGCTCTGGACGAACCAGGCTTGGTTTCCGGTCCTGATGCGGATGGCCAGCACTGCCCCGTGGCCTGTACCGTTGAGGAGAGATCTCCTCTCTCAGGCGGAGGGCTCGATTTGGCATCCTCGCCCGGAACTGTGGTCCCTGCACGCATGGGCCATCAACGGGTACCCGCTAGCCTCCCGGAAGGAGTGCTAAACACGATCGCGCAGGCTAGAGCTCCGTCTACCAGACGGCTCTATGCCTCGAAATGGTCGGTGTTCTCTACTTGGTGTCGAGCCCGTGGCTTTTCACCTGTGGACTGCGGGGTTAAGGAAGTGCTTGCCTTCCTTCAGGAGCTGATGGATAAGGGAAGGACCCCATCCACGCTCAAAGTTTACGTGGCGGCCATAGCACCGTTTGCTAAACCGGTGTCTGGCCAGTCGCTGGGGAAAACGACTTAGTCGTGCGTTTCCTACGAGGAGCTCGGAGGTTAAACCCTCCCAGGCCCCCTTCAGTCCCGGCTTGGGACCTTTCCACGGTCTTGGAGGCCAGGAAAGGCGCCCCGTTTGAGCCGATCCAGCTGTCGGACATGAAGCACCTGTCCCTTAAGACGGTGTTTCTATTGGCTCTCGCTTCAGCGAAGCGTGTAGGGGACTTACAGGCGCTTTCTGTAAGCGCGTCTTGTCTGGAGTTTGGGCCTAACGACTCAAAGGTCGTACTCAAACCGAGGCACGGCTACGTGCCGAAATCCCTCAATACACCGTTTAGGGCCCAGGTAATTTCCCTGTCAGCCCTTCCGGTTCTCGATGAGGAGAGGGACGTGAGTCTCCTTTGCCCTGTCAGGGCGTTAAGGGCTTATGTGTCCCGCTCGCCTGAGTTCAGGCAGACCGAGCAGCTTTTCGTTTTGTTTGGCGGCCGTTCTAAGGGACTCGCCGCCTCAAAACAGAGCCTATCCAGATGGATAGTGGATGCCATAGCGCTGGCTTACACTTCCAAGGGCCTGCGGTGCCCATTGGGTGTCAAAGCGCACCCCACAAGAGGCGTGGCCTCGTCGTGGGCATGGTATAGCGGGTCTCCCTGCAGGATATCTGTACGGCTGCGGGCTGGGCCTCGCCGTCGACATTTATCAAGTACTATAACCTGGAGGTGCCCGCCTTACAAGCTAAGCTTTTGGCGGTCTGAACTTCGGGCTTATCGGCCGCCAATGCGGCTATGTTGCCCTTACGGGTCGGTACCCCTACGGGACTTTTATGAAGGAGTGACGCTTCTAGCCTCTCCTCCTCTACTCTATGTGAGTTATGGTGATTATGCACTAGATGTGCCCCGGGCTTGGCCCCGGGACTCTGGTGCTGGATCCCTGTCCGCACGGCGTTTTGTATGGGGTCCCCATAGCGTAAGATATTACGCAGTACGAGAGATACTCTCGTAAGAGAACGTACTCGGTTACTAACGTAACCTCGGTTCTCTCTAGAGAGGGAACGAGTACTGCGTATCTTGCCGTGCTTGAACTATGCTCTGGTTCGCTTCGGTGTACAAAATCAGAGAAATACAGCTATCGAGGGGTATTTACAGGGCGAGACCACGCCTATACTGGCGGGACATGACGAAATGAGCGCGAAGCGTCTTCATTCGTCATTACGTCACGCAGTGCCTTCACTCGATAGGCTGCAGCTTTTCCAGCGAGGCAGCCAATGGGCGCGCGAGCTGTTTCGCCCTTGTCTGCTTGCTGCTGCAAAAGCGTTTTGCATGATTAAAAAAATTAAGGATAATTTTTGGCTTCAATATCTCGAGGAAAGAGTGTTTCCCCATAGCGTAAGATATTACGCAGTACTCGTTCCCTCTCTAGAGAGAACCGAGGTTACGTTAGTAACCGAGTACGTTTTCGCGTGCATATATGATACGCACTTTATGGCGTGCACGGACTTCACACACCTAATCATAATAACCAGGGGGTTAGGGCATTTCATTTGCACGCAAAAACAATTTTTTGGTGTATAAATGACACAAGAAATGCTATAGATACGCACTTTCATGAGTGTTGCCCGGTCATATTCAGTGAGAACTATAACCTCCCGCAGCCACTCCATCGGCGTCATCATAACCTTCACATTTTTTTCTGATTTGAGTGATCCATCTGTATCATGCTAGAGTAATGTTTTTAACGTGTGAATCCTTACTAAAAATGCAGTTCTATAATGAGCCGTTGGCATGAATTGTACTCGTGATGGAGCGGTAGTGGAGCGGTCTCGGAGCGAGTGAAAACCACAACGCTCCGACTTTTAAAAAATCCGCTCCGCGCTCCATTCAAAATCAAACTGCTCCACTCCTCGCTCCGCTCCCACTCCACTCCGCTCACATACTCTGGTGGGGACATTGTTCCCCATGAACGGCTTATACATTTTTTTTTGGGGGGGGGGAAAGTTTTCTGTGATGGGTAGGTTTATGGTTAGTGGTTAGAATAAACAGTTTGCACAGTTTGTCTATGGAAAGTCCCCATAAAACACAAAAACCCAACGTGTGTGTGTTTCAACATCGCTCAGCAGACATGTTCAGATGTTGATGTCGCTCCTACAGAATGTGAGGCCTAATTAGTTACTGCTGTTTCCTCATAAATTATCACCCATAATGTGACTGTGAAATACCCCCCCCCCCCCCCCCCCCCACACACACACACACACACACACTCACAGCCTCTCATCACCGGATCTCCAAACATCATTTTCAGAGCACACGAGCATGCTTTTGTCTCCTCAGCTCAGCTCAGCTCACCACACCCACAAGAACACACTGCTCGCTTGCTCAAACAGCACCGTTTCCCCCCACGCGTCCCTGCGTTTGAATAAATAAGCAGCATTATGCAGAACAGCAAAAGTGATTACCCACTTTTAAAAGCCTTTATGAATATTTATAATCAGTTACTGTCACCGCTTACTTCGGAGGCTATTTTGTTATTCTCTTGGGAAGCGCTTTAGATTTTTTCAGCAAATCTTTGATGTGGTGCATCAGGCTGTCTGTCTGCTCAGCTCACGTTAGGGTACACTAACACACACTGATGCCTGGCTTTTGTGCTCACCGAATGAGATCAGAAAGACCTGGTGGCAGATAGAAATGGAGAGTGGGCGGAGGAGTGCAGAAAAATAAACAAAACTCTGATTAAAAGGAGGAGGGGGGTAAAAGAGTATGTTTGGAATAGAAAATATGATTTACTTAGGAAACTATTTTCTCTCAGAAAATTGCTAGTAAATGTCACAGATAATTACAAATAAATGGCAAGTAGAAAGTATTGTAGGATTGTATAGTATTTTCTTGTAAAATGTATTCAAATAGTCTTTTTGTCTATAGACTATTTTTTTTTAAAATAAAAACAGTTTTAGCATTTTTATTCCCATTTTATGGAAATGTCTTAACTTCTGCCAATCTGATCATATAATGAACTGATAAAGAGAGACACTTATCTTTTTTGTCATGTCATAGATTGTGTTGAGGATTGCTCTGTGACTAACAGTACCAGCCACTGTTGTATCTGGACAAACGAGTCGCTCACGCCTGAGCGAGAGCGAAAAACAGTTTCTGTCGTGTTTTATTTGCCATTTTTTAAAATCCCATTGATGTCTGTTGGAGGACTCAGTGCTCGTTGATATTACTGCGCCCCGGATACCGAAAGGGGTCTGTTTACATTTGGTTGTAGTCTTTTCGCTCGGTTCTCCGTCTCTCAGGCGGCCAGCGTGAGCAGAGCAACTGCGGTAAAGTGGTTGTCGCCATCAAGTGGTCGGGAGTGTGCAAACGCTTCAGACTCAAATATCCAGCGGAAGTTTATACGCGGTTGTGAGGTATCTGAAAAAATAGTTCCACTATAGCAAATAACACGGATTGAAAGCATACATTGCGCCGATATATTTGTTTTTAATCATCAACGAACACCAATAACCACTCGGTGAGTTGCACAGTTTTGGAAACTAATGTTAAGTGTTGTTTTAGGACATGTTTCAGTATGCTCGTAGAAAGCCACTCTGAAGCGCCCTGAGGCGATCCTAAAATAGTCAAAAAGTCGAGACAGGACCCATCGTCAACATTTCTGTGTCCACCACTCTAGTTCATCCAAAACAAACTAGAAAATAGAATCAAAGTGTTAAATACCGGAATTATCCTTTAAGATTGGTTATGTTTGTTGCTTTGGCAATACCCCCTTCTGAATCTGATACCCACTTCTTTTTTTAGCTTGATTTAGTAAATTAAGACTATTTTCTTTTGTGAAATGTAATGTGGTTATTGTTGTGAGACGATTCTGTGTGTGGAGACGGGGTGATTTCATGCTGTTACACACTCATTCACCACCATCCATTTTGCTGTTGCTCTCCTCCCCCTGACCAATCAGGAAATTGTAACATCAGTGTCACATGATCCGTCATAAATCATTCTAATATGGTGATTTGCTGCTCAAGAAACTGGAAAAAATATTTTTCCCCAGCTATTTTCAGAAATTGACTTGGGTGGTGTAGGAATTACAAGTTTCCAAGGAATTGGCAAGTTCAACCTTTGCAAGATGCAAGTCTTGAGACATCCCAGCTGTCTCCTTGATTATAAAACTTAACCTCTAGTAACTCTCTGTAATCATTGTAAGGTACCTTTCTACAGAGATATCAGATGAAAGTTGTGGAAACAAATTCCTTGGTTGTGTCAAGAATTCAAGGTTTTACAAGTTATTTTTAAATAGCTGTTGTGAAGCACAGAGATTTTGATCATTTCTAAATAATCAAAATTCAGACAACTTATATTGGTCTTTCTGATAAATATTATTATAGTAAAAATTATTATATTATTATCAGTAATCTTTCTTTTTTAAAGACCAGGAAAACATGTTAAATACATATGTCTGTTGGCCGGTTAGCAGACATGAGCATTACTTCCACTTCCAGTGCCAGTTACATTAAAAGATAATGCCAGATTATTTATGCTTAACCCAGATTGGACTCTCAATGAGGTTTATAATTGAAGCAGAATTCTGCATAAATCCTGCTAATTACAACAATATGGAAAAAGTTTGCTGGTTTCCATTCGTCACTCTCACCCACACTTTTCTCAGTGTTGAACTATGATCTTGGGTTGCGCTCAGGAACAACACCCTTTCCAGATAACAAGCTTCAGATAACGTGCTTCCACAACCCTCAAATCATTAAATGTACATTCAAACAGGTGGATTATGGGATGGAGCTCTGTTAATGCTTGTTGTCACAAACTAAGTGGGATTGACATGAATGTAGTTGCCATGGCATTCCTGTCTTTGATCAGAGTCCACACACACATGGCAGGCTGGCCAGGCAGTCGGAAAAGAGTTAACACTTTCTCTCATCTATCTCCGTCGGGAACAAGTTAATTACTGAGACAGCTCGCTCATTTCACCACATCCATCAGACTTTGTTCCATCTCAAAGATTCCAAAAAGAACCTTCTAGAAGCAGTGTCTCACTTCAACCGGTCCACGGAATGATAAAGATTCCGCCGTTGCCATGGAACCCACCTGGCCGTGACCTTGAGGCTGAGCTGGAGTCCATTAGTCACAAAGCATCGCCATGGTCTGTTCACTTTGTCAGGCTGGCCGACCAATAGGAGCTCTCCGTGCAAGTGTAAGGCCATCTTCTTGTTACCAAGAGTCTGCATAGCGATAGAGTGTTTTTGTCAAGTTCATCAGACTTCATTAAAAAGGAAGACACAGATATATAGGCCGCGCACACACACCTGATGTTCTCCGGCTCCGTAAGCAGCTGGAGAGAAATGATCCTTCTCTTCGGAAATGTTTGCGGTAGCTGAACCTCGCAGTTTATCACTCAGTATTTGAGCCATCTTAGCTTTTAGCATTGTAATTCAGCACACAGTTGACGTTTGTTTTCACCACAAGAAAATAGAATTTCTGTCCATTTGATTTGCTATCCTTTGTTTTTCCATTATCTGCAAGAGTTCATAAGTCACCAAATACTCATTTGCAACCAAAGTTATAGCTGTCTGCAAAACAGAAGTGCGCAGGTTCAATTTTCTTGGCTGTCCTGGAACATACTCAAATGAATAAGTAGGACATTGGCCCCAATTCACAGGGAAATGAATTCTGAACAAGACGACAAATGTTCTCGTAATAGTTCTGGACGTAAAGATTGAAGCAGATCCCCCTGTCTTCTTTCGCATCTTTACGCTTTTTTTCTTCCAAGCTGGAAAGAAATGACTCTTGGCCAACAATAGATTGAAACTACGTGCCTGTCAAGGTGGTTTTGGGACAGTGTGGGATGAGATATCATGGAAAAATACAACATTTTGATGAACTGGAAGCTGCACACAGAGTCTTCTTTTAAAAGAGTTCGAGGGTTTAGGATTTTACGAGGCAGATTATACTGTGGGGATCCAAGCAGAAAGACTTTTCACCCAGAATTAAACATTCACAATTGATCTCCAACCAGCAAGCATCCCCACAGACCACCGCTAACGCAGAACCTCACGCCCTGATTTATATCGAGAGCGAGCACTCACCACACAAACCTCAAGCAAAGCTGATAGGCCTCGTGAGGGTAATATTCATAACTCATTAGAGCCAAGGCTGATCTCTTAAATGGGCAAGGATTATCGTAAAATACTGACGGGTCATGGCCCAAAACGTATGAGAAATGAAAGAAAATCGCATCCAGGCACATCTTCCAATCCGCATCTCCATTCAAGATCATATCAAACACTTGACTGCGAGTGGAAAATCAATACGCCGTGGCCGAGTTCAAAAAGAATCTTCATTAAAAATGGAGAAGCCTGCACAATCCCAGCTCTCTGTGAGTTGGCCCAAGGTGGATGAGTTAAGCTGGAGGGATTCTTATCATTGTTAAGCAAATCGATCTGCTAAAGACGAAAGAAATGGAAAGTAAAGAGAAACCGTAATAAGATTTATTCTGAGGCATATTAACAAAGTGCTGCTGCACAATACGCAAGTGCTCACGGCAGCCAAAAGCTCACCTCAGCAGTTACAAAATGAGCTGTGTTAATGCCAGTATGTTGCAGCGTGCTCAAAGTCATTTTTCAGCTTTCGGAGTCTGTCTTCTTTTCCCTGGTGCGTTCAAAACTGTGTGAATTATTTTTTTGAGCTTGAAAGCAAAGTGAATAAATGTGTGCAAAGAGTGTGTTGGGACGGTGTTGAATATTTTTTTCCTTTGATCCCTCACAATAGGTCTACCTGACTTCAGGTGCATATGTTTTGTTTGCTTTGTACACTCTAAAAAACACTGGGTTAAAATTTGGGTTGTTTTCAACCCAAGGGCTGGGTAAATATAGGACAGAACACATGTTGGGTTAATTGTACCCAGCAAATTGGGTTGTTTATTTAACTCTGCACAATGGGTTGATTTAACACAGCATACTGGGTTTAATAATTTTTACTATGGTACTAGCTTTTTTTTTCACTTCATACATTAATTAATGTTTACGGATTAACTTGAATCCTCTAAACTTTAAAAAAAGAAATACTCCTCACAACCACTGGTTTGCATGATAATTCCTTTATTTTAGTATAGTATATATTTTTTTTATAGTTTTGAATACATATTGCATACATTTAAGATTGTTTAACAAATATTAGAAGTAACAATTAAACATTTAGAAGTTATTCAATTGTAATCAACCAATCTCTGTTGTCCCGTGTCCACCGTAACGGCGCTGGATCTTGTATCATGTTCAGAGGAACTTCTAACTTCAGACTTATAGATAAAATAAAATGTACACAAACCTGTATTTTACCCAAGACACGTACCAATTTTACGGAGCTGCCCTGCTCTCTCCTGAAGAGGTCACAAAAGGCCTGCTGTCATGATTCTGCCTTCATGTCATTGATTATTCTTAGTCTAGTGGCAGGATCATGACAGAACCATGTTTTGTGTACTAGCGCATGGCCAATTGTTTGGCCATGTGCTTGTGGTGTCTCGTTACGTTACCCCGCCCCCTTGTTATCCTTGTCTTGTGATTATTGTCTAGTCAGTTTCACCTGTCCTCGTCATTAATGTTCCCTATTTAGTCTCCTCATGTCTTCTGTCCTGGGTCGGTACATTGTCTATCTTACCTTGTCTAACATTGCGTGTTCATCCCTGTGAGTAGTTAGTCTGTAATCTGTTCAAAGAGAATTGTGAGTTTGTTTCTTGTCAAGTCTAAGTCCTAGTTTGTCATCTTGTCTTAGTCTAGTTATATTCTCCTCCTGTTCTGTTTTGCCCCCTCGTGGGTTTTGTTTTCTGTTTTTGTCAACAATAAATCCCTGTTTTGAGTTACTTGCTGTCTGCCATTGGGTTCGTCCTTCTCCCACATGACACCTGCGATAAATAACCCCTGGGTTGTTATATCTGACCCAGAAGCTGGGTTACACAACTACCCAAACTCTAAAAAAAAAAAAAAACCAAAGAAATGGACCCAAAAGGCTCAGCCCAGGATTTGGGTAGGAATAAATAACCCAAGATTTTTTTAGAGTGTAGAAGTTTAGCTCAAACACATGCTTACATGTATGAAAGATTCTGTTGTGTTCCACAGAAGAAAGTTTTTGATTTGGAGTGACATTAGTGTGATCAAATGATGAGAATGAGATTTTTTGGGTGAAGTATCCCTTTACCGTATCATTATTCAAAGTAGGTCTTCAGCAAAGATGTACCAGCGATTACCATAATGAGAAAAACAGGGAAATGCAGATGGTGAGGGCGAGTGATTCTGTGACAGCTGGAGTAAGTAACAGGCCATTTCTCAAATACAGCTAATTTGGTTCTTTATTACACAACACATTGGAGTTTCCTAGGGGCAGAGAAATTATTAATACATGCAATAAATGTAATATATTGTTCTATTAAGCTTCATGAACACCCACATTTGTTTCAACAGAGCTAGCGTTGTTTATTAAATGTGCAAGTGAAGGAAAGTAGTCGAATTTAACTGGGAATACTTTTAAAGTTGCACTAATTGAATTGGAAACACTTTATTTTGATGGTCCCGTTTACTCATTCTTTTGACTATAAGTAACGTTTCACATACATGTCAAATGACTCTCATTAGAGTTTCAGTAGACTGTCTGCTTAAAGGGATACTCCACTTTTTTTGGAAATAGGCTCATTTTACAACTCCCCCAAAGTTAAACATTTGAGTTTTACCGGTTTGGAATCTATTCAGCTGATTTTCTGATATTTAGAAGAATATCAGTAACCAGACAGTTTCTAATCTCATTGACTTCCATAGTAGGAAAAAATATATACTATGGGAGTCAATGAGACCAGAAACTGTCTGCTTACTGATATTCTTCTAAATATCAGAAAATCGGCTGAATAGATTCCAAAACGGGAAAAACTCAAATGTTTAACCATGGGGGAGTTGTAAAATGAGCCTATTTCCAAAAAAAGTGGAGTATCCCTTTAATATCTGCTAACACTTTATTGAGATGCTCCTCAACAGATATTCTACTGACTATAAGTAACTTTCCTACATCTCAACTTATTCTTCTAACCCTAACCCTAACCTAAGACTCTACTGAGTGTTAGTAGACATGTAGGTGCAATGTTACCTATAGTCAACAGAATATTTAAAGGGCACCATCAAAATAAAGTGTAACCATTGCAGTGATGTCAAACAAACATGATTAATTTATACAATGGGATCCTAACCGAAGACTTTTTTGTGAGATGCTACATCCACACCAGTAGGTGTCAGCATGAAGATCAAAACTACTGTCATATTGGGACGTGCGACATAAAAATTATTTGCACCTTTTAGTCTCTTGTCTTGTGTTTTATTCAATGTAGGATTGAAACATTGGAAAAATGTACCTCTAAATCTGCATTTTTTGTGATGCAAAGTGCATGAGTCCCGAGAAACAAAAGCCACAATACAGAAACAGCTAAAATATCACGATTGCTTCAGAAAATGCATTTTATCTCACTGTTACTTTTGTTACTACTGTCACTTAGGTTTAGTGGTGGTGTTATTTTGAAATGTGGTAGACATCAACCTTTAAGTGCCACTCACTGGACATTTAATTCCTAAAGTACCATGATATGTACAGCCAACATTATAAATGGTTTCCACATTGAACAAACTTTTAGCACCAATCACTGGACATTTCACTTTGAAAGTGCTTCAAAAGATCATTTTGCAGAAATGTTGCAACAAGCACTTTTCCAATGAGCCTGGTGGGTTTGGTTATTTTATTAGGCCTTGTCCTGATGTGTTCTTCTTGTTTTGTGGCCTTTCTTAAGAAGTTGACAATGCTTTGAAAGTGCACAGAGTCACAGTGTTACCCTATGGTGTTACCCTGTGCTCATTAAACTGGGGCATTTTAACACCACACATTAACACAGCAGTTTTAAAGGGATAGTTCACCCCAAAATGTAAATTCTGTCTGTAATTACTCTCCCTCATGTTGTTCCAACCCTGTAAGACTTTCGTTCATCTTCGGAACACAAATTAAGATATTTTTGATTAAATCTGAGAGCTGGATCACTCCTCCATAGGCTTCGAAGGGATTGAAACTTGCCGGCCCAAAAACGTTATTAAAGACATCGTTAAAATAGTCCAAGTGACAACAGTGGCTCAATCTTAAGTTTATCAAGCGACGTTTATCCTTCTCTGTCGGCCTCGAGATAGTTCACGTAGTGTAACAGCGCAGCGCTTCTGTGTTGTACATTACACCATCACACACATGACCAGCGTCGGCCAATAGTGAGCCTGCGTGTGATGTACAACACAGAAGCGCTGCGCTGTTACACTACGTGAATATCTCGAGGCCGACAGAGAAGGAAATTAATAGTTGAATAAAGTCGTTATTTTTGTTTGTTTTTTTCACACAAAAAGTATTCTCATTGCTTGATAAACTTAAGATTGAGCCATTGTCACTTGGACTATTTTAACGATTTATTTAATAACTTTTCTGGGCCGGCAAGTTTCTATCATTTAGAAGCCTATGGAGGAGTGACCCAGCTCTCAGATTTAATCACAAATATCTTAATTTGTGTTCCGAAGATGAACAAAAGTCTTACGGGGTTGAACAACATGAGGGAGAGTAATTACTGACAGAATTTACATTTTGGGTGAACTATCCCTTTAAAACTGTTCAGAAGAGCAGGCTATTTCGAAAAGGACACTTGGATTTCTATCTGAAATGTGTTCCTGTATGCTCTTACTCTCCTCGAGTGCAACCCTCTTTGAACCCAGCTGTATGCAGAGACTGAGCCCTGTGGAAACACGCTGATCTCTCTCAACCCAGCGTCCAGCATCCCTGTCTTCTGCATCACAGCTCCAGGCTTGATAGAGATGGAAGGTGTCCTACAAGCCTGTTACGCCGCACTACGCATCTCGATATGCTAGGCTGATAATCTGACACTGATAGCCATCAAACTGTCTCCGCTGGGGAGAGAAAACACGAGCATGAGCACCTTATTTTCCACATAAATAACCTTTCCTCCACAGCTGCATCAAACCAAAGCTGGCTTTGTAATTAATTTCTCTGTGTAAGTCTCCTCTTGAAAGTTGAGATAGATGTTTCACCTTCAGATCTCTGCCTTGTTGCCACACGCATGGACTTGCTGTGCATGTTCTGCTCTCAAAGAACTGAAAATTATAGATTTTACACTCACATCACTTCATGCAAAGACATAACACAGTCAAGACAAGTCCTAGAGACGATCAATGCAGGATGGAGACCTGGGCTGAGTTTCCCGAAACCTTCTTAACGCTACGTCGTTCTTAAGTTACACCTTATGCTGTACCTTATCGTTAATACGTGTTTCCCGAAACGCTCTTAGTTAAGTATACCTTCTGTAAGTCATACTTTCGGAAGGTTGGTCTGGACCACTCTTAGCTTTACCTTATCACTGTTAAAAGTCGATATTAATATAATTCTGAAGTTTTAATACACACAGACAGTGTTCAATTAGGCTAATTCAAGTGTTTTCATGCAAAGAATAAAATTGTCATTACACTGATTGTTGTTAGAATTTTAATTATATTATTATAGGCCTAGGCTATATAATAAAATTTTTATACATTTATTTTAATTAAAGAGCGCTTTTAAAGGCCAGTGAAAGCATAGGCTACTGTCAGTTAAGTCCTATTCGGACGCTAATATTGTTTATCATGGGCTCTTACGGTATTTTAAACATTTACAGGGGTAAGTCGGATATTTTAGTGCCGTCTGAATCCATAATATCAGTGTTTTTTCTCACCCAACCCGCGTAAAAATCTCTGTGCAAATTAGTACCTACTGATTTTTGACAAACAGGTCGTGTGGTAATTTAATTGCCGTCTGAATACACATCTCTGAGTTTACAAGAAGAGATTCAAAATTCACTGTTTAAATCCTTTTTGATCACTGCCGAGCACCGTAGCTAGGTACACTTTTATTACTGAAATGCTTGAAAGTATTTACAAGAACAATATTTCATCGCAGCTCACCTCAGCGAACACAAAAATGGGAAAGAGAAGAAAGCACATAAAAAATTTAAATTATTATGGTAGCAATATATGATACAATTTTAAAATATGTAGGCAAGGCTATTATAGGCTGTTATAGTTCGGATTATTTTTTATAATATCCCATGAGTCCTAGTAAATGCAATTTCAACTATTTCTGAAGTGCTTATTTTATAAAGAACAGCGCTTTCTCACAGACAGCTCGCGCGCCCATTGCTGCCTTGCTGGAAAAGCAGCAGCCTATCGAGTGAGGCACTGCGTGACGTAATGACGAATGGGGGCGCTTCGCGCCCATTTCGTCATGTCCCGCCAGTAAAGGCGTGGTCTCGCCCTATAATACCCTCGATAGCTGTATTTCCTCTGATTTTTCAACGCCGAAGCGAACCAGAGCGTATTCCAAGCACGGCAAGATACGCAGTACTCGTTCCCTCTCTAGAGAGAACCGAGGTTACTTTAGTAACCGAGTACGTTCTCTTACGAGAGTATCTCTCGTACTGCGTAATATCTTACGCTATGGGGAACACCATGCAACACGCCGTGCGGACAGGGATCCAACACCAGAGTCCCAGGGCCGAAGCCCGGGGCGCATCTAGTGCACAATCACCACAACTCTCACAGAGTAGAGGAGGAGAGGCTAGAAGCATCACTCCTTTATAATAGTCCCGTAGGGGTATCAGACCCGTAAGGGTACCACACTCATGGAGCTGCCGCATCGGACTGAGCGATGCACAGGCCAACACTCCACACATAAGCCGCATGGCGGCAGATAAGCCCGAAGTTCAGACCGCCAAAAGCTTAGCTTGTAAGGCGGGAACCTCCAGGTTATAGTATTTTATAAATGTAGACGGCGAGGCCCAGCCCGCGGCCATACAAATATCTTGCAGGGTAACCCCGTTAGACCATGCCCACGAGGAGGCCATGCCTCTTGTGGAGTGCGCTCTAACACCCAAAGGGCACTGTAGGCCCTAAGAAGTGTAAGCCAGCGCAATGGCACCGACTATCCTTCTGGATAGGCTCTGTTTCGAAGCGGCAAGTCCCTTAGCACGGCCGCCAAATGAAACGAAAAGCTGCTCAGTCTGTCTGAAACCAGACGAGCGGGACACATAAGCCCTTAGTGCCCTGACAGGGCAAAGGAGACCCGCGTCCTTCTCCTCATTGAGAACCGGAAGGGCAGACAGGGAAATCACCTGGGCCCTGAACGGTGTGTTGAGGGATTTTGGCACGTAGCCGTGCTTCGGTTTGAGTATGACCTCTGAGTCATTAGGTCCAAACTCCATGCATGACGCGCTCACTGAAAGCGCTTGCAAGTCCCCTACGCGCTTCACTGAAGCGAGAGCCATAAGAAACGCTGTCTTGAAGACAAGTGTTTCATGTCTGACGACTGGATTGGCTCGAATGGGGCACCTTTCATGGCCTCCAAGACCGTGGAAAGGTCCCATGTCGGGACTGAAGGGGGCCTGGGAGGGTTTTAGCCTCCGAGCTCCTCTAAGTAAACGCACGACTAAGTCGTTCTTTCCTAGTGACTGGCCAGACACCGGTTTTTGCAAACGTTGCTATGGCCGCCACGTATACTTGAGCGTGGAAGGGGTCCTGCCCTTATCCAGTAGCTCCTGAAGGAAGGAAAGCACTTCCGTAACCCCGCAGTCTACAGGTGAAAAGCTCTGCGCTTGACACCAAGCAGAGAACACAGACCACTTCGAGGTGTAGAGCCGTCTGGTAGACGGGGCTCTAGCCTGCGCGATCGTGTTTAACACTCTCTCTGGGAGGTCAGCGGGTACCCGTTGATGGCCCATGCGTGCAGGGACCACAAATCCGGGCGAGGATGCCAAATCGAGCCTCCCGCCTGAGAGAGGAGGTCTCTCCTCAGCGGTAAAGGCCATGGGACAGCGCTGGTCAGCTGCATCAGGACAGGGAACCACGACTGGTTTGTCCAGAGCGGAGCTATGAGTAGCACTGGGCATCCCTCCCTCCTGATTCGCTCCAACACCTGAGGCAGGAGTGAGACAGGGGGAAAAGCATATAGGGGGCGGCGGGGCCAAACATGGGCCAGCGCCTCCCGGCATTTCGAGAAGAATCTCGGGCAGTGAGCGTTTTCTTGGGACGCGAACAGGTCCACCTGCGCTTTGCCAAACGTTTCCCACAGCAGCTGGATCGTCTGCGAGTGCAGAGACCATTCTCCTGCTGGGACGTTGTTTCTGGACAGCCTGTCTGGCCCCACATTTAGGTGACCAGGCACATGCGCCGCTCTCAGCGAGAGCAGGTTGTGCTGAGCCCAGACCAGGAGGCGTCCCGTCAGCCTGTAAAGGTTTCGGGACCTGACGCCGCCCTGGCGATTTATGTACGCCACCACTGACATGTTGTCCGACCGGACCAATACGTGGTGGCCTTTTATCTGGGGACAGAAGCGCCGTAGCGCTTTGTCGACTGCTATTAATTCCAAGCAGTTTATGTGAAGGAGCTTCTCCCGTACTGACCATAGGCCAGCTAGCGGTCTGCCCTCGAGCAGCGCTCCCTGCCCCGAAGTGGAGGCGTCCGTAGACACCACCTTCACACTCGAGGGGATCCCCAGACTCACACCCGACTGATACCAGTCGGTTGCTTTCCATGGTTTCAGAGCCGCAATGCACTGAAGGTCGACCCTGAGGCGAAATAGACCTGCGGTCCACGGCCTGGGGGGAACTCGTGCTTTTAGCCATAGCTGCAGTGGGCGCATGCGGAGCAGGCCCAACTGGAGTACGGAGGCTGCTGAGGCCATCAGACCAAGCATTTTCTGAAACCTTCTGAGCGGGACTATAGAGCCGTGGCGGAAGGATCTCGCGACGTGCTGAATATTCAAACCGCGCTCCGGTGACAGGCGTGCTGTCATGGATAGCGAGTCTAACACTGTTCCCAGAAAGGAAATTCTCCGACTGGGGAGCAGTGAGCTTTTCGCCCAATTGACTGTAAGGCCCAGCTCCTCGAGGTGCTCGAGTAATGCGGCCCTGTGTTCTATGAGCTCCGTTCGTGAACGAGCTAGAATCAGCCAATCGTCCAAGTAGTTCAAAACTCGCATGCCCCGAGTCTCAGGGGGGCGAGGGCCGCGTCCATGCACTACGTGAACGTACGGGGTGCTATGGACAGGCCGAACGGCAGGACTGTGTATTGATATGCCTGGCCCTCGAAGGCGAATCTCAAGAATCGCCTGTGATGGGACGCTATTTGTATTTGAAAATAGGCGTCTTTCAGATCTATTGACATGAACCAGTCTCCTTGGCGCACTTGCGCGAGGATTTTCCTGGTCTTAAGCATTCTGAACTGGCGCTTCCCGAGCGTTCTGTTCAGCAGTCGCAGATCTAGAATGGGTCTGAGCCCACCATCTTTTTTCGGTACCAGAAAATATCTGCTGTATAAGCCCCCTTCGCCCTGAGATAGAGGTTCTATAGCCCCTTTTCTCAGTAGTTTCGCTATCTCGGCTCGAAGTAGATGAAACACTTCGCTATACACCGTAGTTTCGACTCGCGCCGTATAACGGCGGGGGCGTCGAGCGAACTGTAGCGAACAGCCTCTCGTTATAGTGTTCAACACCCATTCTGATACCCCGGGAAGCCTTGACCACGCATCTGCGTGAATAGCTAGGGGTAGAATGAAATCTGGGCTCTGGCCGCGGCAGGACGGCGGCTCGAGAGCCCCTGTGTACTGGGAACACAGCACCGTGTTTACAGCGTTCGAGGCGGGGGGCGTGCTGATCACAGCGGGCAGCCTGGCCGCGCTCAGCTTCTCTATGGCGGGACGCGCAGAGAAAGCGAGCGGGGCGAATCCTGTGGGATTCGGCGCGTGTGAGGGAATGTGGGCACATTTACTAAATGTGGCACATTTACTACACTGAGAATACTGTCAGCTCGCGCGACTAAATCACTGCTGTGTTCACAGCGTGCGAGGTGCGCGCTAATCACAGCGGGCAGCCTGGCCGCGCTCAGCTTCTCTGTGACGGGTTGTGCATAGAAAGCGAGCGGGGGTGAATCCCGTGGGATTCGGCGTGTCAGTGAGGAAATGCGGGACAGCGGGCACATTTACTGCACTGAGAACACTGTCGGCTCGCGCCGACTAAATGTGTGTTAGTTTCGTTTTTACAGAAACCAAGGGACACGCATCGTGTAGTGTAAGCGGGCATTGTAAGGGCGCGTTCACTACATTTTCTGCACAACCAACATGAGTTGGTTTTATTTGTGCTAGCCCTGCACCGTGGCGGGCTGTGTCTGGGTGTGGGAATGGGCACTGGGACGTGGGCATTCTTACAACACTCGTAACACCATCGGCCGTGGCCGGAACACCAGAAAATGCACTCTTTATTGGATTTATCTGGGTAGCCATAGAAACGGCTTTTGTGCGCAGGCAAGCGGGCTGAGACACCGGCTGCTTCACTGCGAAATACACTGGGACAGTCACAACGCATGGAACTGAACGAGCGAGAAGTTTTGGTGGAAATCCGGCCGCAGCGGGATCTGAACACCGTCACTTTCCTAGAGAGACTAGGAAGGCCTTGAGACCTCGGGCTTTACCTCAATCCTCGGCCGGGGCCCGCACTGAGGGGGGCGGCGTCCAGCAGAGCGAGAGCGCGGTGTTTGATCTCGGGCCTGGCGGCGCTGCTAGTTAGCCGAAACGACGACCTTTGTGCGCAGGCAAGCGGGCTGTGGAACCAGCTTGCTCACTGCGAAATACACTGGAACAGTCACATTGCTTGGAACTGAACGAGCGAGAAGTTTTGGTGGAAATCCGGCCGCAGCGGGAACTGAACACCGTCGCTTTCCTAGAGAGACTAGGAAGGCCTTGAGACCTCGGGCTTTATCTCAATCCTCGGCCGGGGCCCGCGCTGAGGGGGGCGGCGTCCAGCAGAGCGAGAACGTCGAGGAACACGGAGCGCTCAGCTTCCGTCATCTCGGATAGCGTTAGCCACAAATGTATCTCACCATTCAGGGGGGAAAGGCGCGGGTCTCGACTGTGACGGAGCTTCGTCTTTCCCGAGAAAGCGTCCGTCCAGCCTATTGCGCGTTAGTTGCGCGAGCGCCTTTCAGTCGAGGCCGATGTAATCCACGGCTTGAGAGAGCGGACGCATCGGCTCAGTTTCAATGCCGTCTCCGGTAAGTTCGTCGAGCTCAAGTGCGGACGCGGCGGCAGACGGCGGCCGCTGTCCGTCTGGGAGCGACTCGAGCGAAGCCGGCGAAGCTGGCGGGCGAACCGGCGAGCTTTGGCGGGCTGGAAATAGCTCGGGCGCGCGCTGGGCGCGGCGCTTCTTGCGGCGCGGCATCACGGCGGGCTGGGATGCGGGCTCGGAGAACGAAGCTAGGCGAGTCCGCAGAGTCACCATAGGCAAGCGTTCACAATGATGGCATCCGCCGTCAGCGAGCGCGGTGGCCGCGTGATCCTCACCCAGGCAGGACACGCAGATGACATGGCGGTCCTCGTCGCTGAGTGGGGCTCGGCAAGAACCACAGGAAGGCATCTTTAAAAAGACGCAGCTCTTTTAGAACAGTAGAAATGGGTGTTTGCATCACGTAAGCAAACACACACACACACTTAGCAGAGTAAAGGATATAGTACGCCGGAAAGCGCAGCAGGTACGGCGGTTGAAGGCGGCTGGGCCAGCGACTTCAGAAGATGGCACGTCCCGCTGATAAGGCTACAAGTCAACGGCGCGGCTTCTCACTCTGGATCCAGCGATGCGTGAGCTTCGCGTGAAGAGTAGAAAAAATCAGAGGAAATACAGCTATCGAGGGTATTATAGGGCGAGACCACGCCTTTACTGGCGGGACATGACGAAATGGGCGCGAAGCGCCCCCATTCGTCATTACGTCACGCAGTGCCTCACTCGATAGGCTGCTGCTTTTCCAGCAAGGCAGCCAATGGGCGCGCGAGCTGTCTCGCCCTTGTCTGCTTGCTGCTGCAAAGCGTTTTACATTTTAAAAATTAAGGATAATTTTTGGCTTCAATATCTCGAGGAAAAGAGTATTCCCCATAGCGTAAGATATTACGCAGTACGAGAGATACTCTCGTAAGAGAACTGGAAATTCTGTCATTATTTATGGTTCTCAAATATTTTCTTAATAACATATTAAAATAATGGGTTTATTGTTATCTGATTATATGGCAGGTCTTGCTGAAAACCAACTAGCATAACAACATAACACACACATAACAATGATCGATCATGAAAGGCCATGATTGAACGTGTCAAATCGGGACCTTCATTTTAATATTGCAATTGTTGCAGCATTATTTTCGTCATCCCTCATAGCCCGTTTTTTGCTTCTTTCTGCAGATTCCCGTAATTTTTATAATAAGCGTGCATGCTATTTTAGTTTCAACTGGTTTGACCAAAGTTTAGCACTCAATGTCTCATTTTTAATGTGTCGTGTCGGGTTAAAAGAGGGATTTTCTTATAGCTGGTCTCCAGATTCAGCAGTCTGGTGCATTTCTTTGCGCTCCATCTTGTGCTCTCTCTAGTGTGAAAGTGTCCTGTATCTGTGTGTGTTTTAGTGTTTAGTGTGTGATCACACGTGCACATCTACGTGCTGCTGAAAATTGTGCCATAACACCTTTAACATAAAAAACAAGTTCCCAATTTCACACATTTTTGTAGATTTGTTCCTGAATTTCAAGTTCAGGAGAAATAGCCCAATTAAGACGATCATTGTTTTCACGATCGATCATCGATGCCACTTCATAAAACTCATGCCTCTCTAGTAGTTATGTGTTTCTAGACTTCTGTTGTTAGGCTTAATTGCAAGAATTAATTTGAAACAGCTGCATACATTTATTAAACATATTACCTTTGGGGATTTATCATACTTTAAATTGTAGGCTATTTTAGGCTATTTATGATCATTTTTAAGATTCTTTTCAACAATTTGCATTCCTCTTAAGTTAAGAACAATCTTTAGAAAAGATAATAATTTATTTTTAGGAGTAAAAAAATAATGTTCTTAAGAAAATACCTGTTAAAAAGTAATTAATTCTTAATAATGTTAATGAAGCTGCACCAGCACTTTAAGTCTCCTGCTTCTCAGATGTTGTACCTGAGAAAACAGACCCTGGTAATCTCACACATGCCTTTTATAGAGTCAAGATATAATTATATAAATATGTAATTCAAGAGATAATCTCACAGCTCTTCCAAGATACTTAAGTCTGCAATCAAAATTACACTCAAGAAACACACACTCTTTAAACTATCAGAGCTATCCACATTCATTTGATTGCTCTATTCTCTCACTGTAACAATTGTCTAATTTGTTTCTATTTTTATTTCACACAATGAATTTTAGGAGAAACGTCTGTGACAATATTGATACTTGATTATTTCTGAGAGCCTCTGAGCAAAATAAATTTCCTCTGGAGTGAGTTGGAAGAATTAATATCTTTCATATCCTGTAATTATCTCTAGTTCAAGTGGAGTTCCTGAACATTTATTAATTTTCTGACCCTGCTCTAAATGAAGGAATTTCCACACTGGTGTAGGTGATTATTGCTGATTTGATACTGATCCAGTGCATAGATATGCAAAAAATGTCTGTTAATCTGGGGTGTTTCCCGAAAGCATCGTTAGCCAACTATGGTCGCAAGTTCTGTCGTTTTCAACAGTTCAACGAGTCTGTGTTTCCCAAAAACATCGTCTTTACGAACATTCGCAAACAGCATCGCAAACTTGTGTGGTTTGAGTGACAGATCTCGAGCTGCGGTCAGAAGAAGAGTTTCTAGCTTACATTATATCTTGAGCAAAATAAGCAAGCTGACATTCAGTGCAACCTGTGTCTTTTATTTATAATACATACAAATGTAATTTACATCTTCGAGTTTGTCAAGAGATTTAAAGCACCGTTTTTGAAGACTGCGCATGTGTGAACGTGCTCGACTGTAAGAACAAGCCTATGATTGAATCTGGAAATAAAGCAAAATAACTGAGAAAAATGAGAAATAGTCCTCAGATGCCATGTCTGTAATTTATATCAAAACATCTAATGTTAATTCGATCTCAAACAGTTTCTTTAAAATAAGTAATTACTCCAAACGTGCGTGACGTCATAAACCAACGTGGTTGAACGACAACTTTGCGACAATATGGTTTGGGGAAACAGTCGTGACTAGCTAGTTGATTTCTTCAACGATGTATCGTACTATTGTAGTGAAGCAGCGAGTTACGTCGTTGTACGGGAAACACACCCCATGATAGTCTTAGCTGAAAAGTTAAGAAACCTTGTGTGAAATAAACACTATAAAACACAACATCTATAAAACAGCATATGAGCGTTTCAACAGAGCGTTTTTAGGGGCTTCTGCAAGCAGCATTGCCTTCGTACAGCCATGGAGACCAGCAGACATTCTGCTATCAATTCACAACACATTTCAGTAAGCTATAAAAGTGGGGTTGAACTTATGATAAAACCAGCATGAATCAACATTTATGTAGATGAGATTTCACACCCCTCATCTGTTCCCCTTAAAAACCCTCTTAAGTCTTCCAGGATA
Source organism: Chrosomus eos (assembly GCA_036326025.1). Taxonomy (NCBI): domain Eukaryota; kingdom Metazoa; phylum Chordata; class Actinopteri; order Cypriniformes; family Leuciscidae; genus Chrosomus; species Chrosomus eos. The sequence goes on from CM070831.1 coordinate 36,695,179, forward strand.
AATCTCCTCCACATTCAGCAGTTCAGCATGAGTCCTTCCCACCAGAACACCGGACAAACACAAATACATCAATAATATTCATCAAAGTTAACTTCTGATAATGACTAACAACAAGTTGTTGCCTTAGATTCTAAAAGACTCCCTAAAATGTGTTATTTTAAAGGATAATTCCGGTATTTAGCACTTTGAGTCTATTTTCTAGTGTGTTTTGGATGAGCTAGAGTGGTGGACACAGAAATGTTGACGATGGGTCCTGTCTCGACTTTTTGACTCTTTTAGAATCGCCTCTGAGCGCTTCAGAGTGGCTATCTATGGGCATGCACAAACATGTGCTTAAAACAACCCAACGTTCGTTTTCAAAACTGTGACACTCACCGAGTGGTTAGTGGTGTTCGTTGATGCTCCAAAACAAGTAGCGTAGCGAAATACAGTTTCTGTCGTGTTTTATTAGGTATTTTGTAAATTCTCATTGATTTCTATTGGAGGACTCATTGCTCGTTGATATTACTGCGCTACCAGTGTGTGCTAACGCTTCAGACTCAAATATCGAGCGGAAGTTTATACGCGGTTGTGGGGTATCTGAAAAAATAGTTCCACTATAGCAAATAACACAGAATGAAATGATACATTGCGCCGATATATTTGTTTTTAATCATCAACGAACACCACTAACCACTCGGTGAGTTGCACAGTTTTGAAAACGAACGTTGGGTTGTTTTAAGGACATGTTTGTGCATGCCCATAGACAGCCACTCTGAAGCGCTCAGAGGCGTTTCTAAAAGAGTCAAAAAGTCGAGACAGGACCCATCGTCAACATTTCTGTGTCCACCACTCTAGTTCATCCAAAACACACTAGAAAATAGACTCTAAGTGCTAAATACCGGAATTATCCTTTAAGAAAGGAATAGCAAAAAGAAAAGAAAATAATGTGAGTATGTGCCATTTTCATGTTGAAAACTGTTTCATACAATAAATCTTGTCATCTAAATTCCTTGTGATATGAAATCAAAGCCACAATCATTTCAGTGACTCTTTCTTGTATGATATTGATCAGTTTTGTAGGAAATCCCACTGTGGTCAGAGCGATGGATGACGTTAGATGATAAATGACAGGAAGATGTCCACTACTTTACTAATTTCCTCTGCGCTGTTCTGGTGCTCGGCTGTAAGCAAGCGTTCCCTGTGGAGGCAGGAATGGATGTATTGTGCTAGCATTGATTATGTAACTGCTGTGTGATAAATATATCACAGCTTCTGAGAGTCTGATGCGAGCGATCGGGTCACAGGGTATTGTTCACGAGACAGGCCAGCTGAGAACTGAGCCCGTGTCAGTCACTGCACCAAAACATACAGCACTTCTGAAATCACGGGAATGTTTAAAGTCAATGGAAATGGACAGCCCAGTCACATTAGAAAAACTTACCTGTGGCAACATATAAAATATGCCCAGTCTCATTAGAAGAGAATCATGTGAAAGACGAGTCACGATGAAAGAGTTTAAAGACAAGAGTTAAAAAACAAGCTAAAATGGCGTGGTTACGAATGCATTTTTATGTCACGTTTGCTTTTGTTAACACTAAATAAAATACCTAATATATTTGTTGGTAACAATTTATTTGAAGGGGTGTGCATAAGACTGACATGACACTGTCATAAACATGACATAACACCTGTCATGAACATGAAGGAGTCTTTATGAATGTTTATGACTGTTGTCATTAAGTGTCATTCGGTAAATTATGACACTTTTAATGCAAAGTTGACATTGTTTAAAATGTCTTTGTTATGACAACTTGACATTAACAAAGACAAAAATGTCTTTGTTATGACAACTTGACATTAACAAAGACAAAAAATGTCTTGATTATGACAACTTGACATTAACAAAGACAGAAATGTCTTTGTTATGACAACTTGACATTAACCAATAAATCATAACCTGTCAACCTGTCACAAATATGTCATAACAGGTCTAATTATCAAACTTAAAGCATTTCGCTGTGTAATAACCCTTAATGACATCTTTATAACTAGTACAATGTGTTCCACTTTACTTGAGGACAAGTAAAATATTCATGACACAGTTATAATGGTGTCATGACGGCCAAAGTTGTGACAGGTTGACAGGTTATGATTTCTTGGTTAATGTCAAGTTGTCATAACAAAGACATTTTTGTCTTGGGTAATGTCAAGTTGTCATAACAAAGACATTTTAAACAATGTCAACTTTGCATTAAAAGTGTCATAATTTACCGAATGACACTTAATGACAACAGTCATAAACATTCATAAAGACTCCTTCATGTTCATGACAGGTGTTATGTCATGTTTATGACAGTGTCATGTCAGTCTTATGCACACCCCTTCAAATAAAGTGTTACCTTTGTTTCATATATATATGCTCTAAACAATGTAGCAACATTAGAAAAATACTGAATTCAAAAAACTTTTTGTCTGGGTCTCAGGAGGATATTGTAGTTTTGTGTCATAATATTATTATTATTATACAAGCAAAATACTTCTCTAAAACAGTGTTAAAGTTTTGTAATTGTATTAATAGTTAAATTCAGAACCTTTTGTTTTCGAAATGGAAACCAAAACAAACTGATTTAGTACAATAACTCAATAACTCAACTAATACACGATGGCGAAATGTGCTTGTTGTGACATCATGCATAGAATTGTAATAATGTCTTTTCGGTATTTATATTTACATTTATGAGCGACCTTTTTTTGTGTTGGAGTTTTAAAGCTCCTGCAGTTTCCAAATGTCATTTTACTGCAAAATAGGGTTGTAATCATTTTAATACACGCCAAAAACACATTGCGAGGCGTGTTTGTGAAGTGGTTTTAGAGAGTGTGCGCGAGATCTGGACGACCATCAAACATTACAGAACGATTTGCTGTCTGAGGCTGATAAGGGGATGGAGTGACAGGTAGGTTTAGTGTAGGTGTACATTTTTTTAAAGGGGTCATATAATGGTACATGCACTTTTACAAGTTGATTGGCAGTGCCTGTACACGACCATCATATAATGATAAAAATCCATCCAGTGGTTTTGTTTTAATCTCCTTATATGTTTCCCCCTGCCTCAAATCGAGCCGTTCGAGCCTGTGACGTCACAAGCTCGCACGCCCCTCCCACGATTGTTGATTGACAGCAGCTTTTCAACACAGACCCGCCCTCGCTCGTGAGTGAGATGTCAATCATAGTTTGTCATTGTTGATACACTGGAGCAGAATGGAGTCTAAGCGATTGTGGTGTTCTGTTCTTGGGTGTAATAAGGAACACAGCAGTCATTTTAATGTTCCTAAATCCGAACCGCTGAAGACGCAGTGGCTGAGTTTTGTTTATGAAGGGAATATTCTGACGAGCAACGTCAATGCGCTCATGTTTGCGCAAATCATTTCTACGGTGGCCGAGAGGTGCAAAACAAATCACTATTATAAAAACAAAATAACAATTCAGAAAACACAATAACAATTCAGAAACACAATAACAATTCAGAAAACACAATAACAATTCGGAAAACACAATAACAATTCAGAAAACACAATAACAATTCGGAAAACAATAACAATTCGGAAAACACAATAACAATTCAGAAAACACAATAACAATTCGGAAAACACAATAACAATTCAGAAAACACAACGACATTTCATAGAAAACGGAAAAGGTAGGTACATTTTGAGAATGGCAAACTTGTCGCTGATTGGACGAGACACCTGTCAATCAAGCTTTACAGGAAGTAAGTAATTTGTGATCAAAATGGAACACACACATTAAGCATTACTTTGAAGAAGGACAATCATATGCCGTGATTGTGGACATGCTGGCACATACCACGACATTAAAATGAGCTTGTGCTCAAATGGCTTAAGTTATAATCGCACCCATCAACATGCCAAAGATAGTTCGGTCCCATGGAGTGATATGCAGACATCCCAAGTCTCCCGGAAGTTCCCCGCACATTGATAGCGGCTCCCTGATGCCCGCGAATTAGTTAAAAACTCGGAGCTCCAAACCGCGCACGGCAGAGTGGTAGAGACAGAGAGCGAGAGACCTTGCTTGTGTGTGCAAATGTGCGTGTGTGCCTCACGAATTATGTAAATATTTTTTAGTAATCTTGTAAATAGTTTTAATATCGTGGTATTTCGCCAGCATGTCCACAATCACGGCATATGAATGTCCTTCTTCAAAGTAATTTTATGTGTTCCATTTTCGCATTTAGCAAAACAAAGTTGATCACAAATTTCTTACTTCCTGTAAAGCTTGATTGACAGGTGTCTCGTCCAATCAGCGACAAGTTTGCCATTCTCAAAATGTACCTACCTTTCCGTTTTCTTTGAAATGTCGTTGTGTTTTCTGAATTGTTATTGTGTTTTCTGAATTGTTATTGTGTTTTCTGAATTGTTATTGTGTTTTCTGATTTGTTATTCTGTTTTCTGATTTGTTATTGTGTTTTCTGAATTGTTATTTTGTTTCTGAATTGTTATTTTGTTTTCTGAATTGTTATTGTGTTTTCTGAATTGTTATTTGCTATTCTGAATTGTTATTGTGTTTTCTGACTTGTTATTTTGGTTTTTATAATTGTGATTTGTTTTGCACCTCTCGGCCACCGTACATTTCTCACCAGACTGCTTTATAAACGAGGCGAGGGTCAATATAAATCAGGTTTTGCTAAGAAGCTGCTACTGAAAAAGAAATCCGTAGGCCTACCAACTATTCGTGTTCCTGCTGGACCTCCAGAAGAAGTGAGTGTAACGTTGTATTAACCTTATATTTATCTTTGCAAATCCCTTGCACGCTTCACGATGAATGTGGCTAATGTTTACACTCAGGGTGGATTACGGCATGTATTCTATGTAACGTTACGACGTTCTCAATATAATGCATAATCCCACGTTTATAATGAAAAACGCATTATAGTTATTGTGTTATTAAAAACTGTGTACCCAGGTGTTACAGTTAACATAACAGGAATATTAACAGGAATATCAATGCAGTTACAATACTATGTACTTAAAAGTTTTCTTAAAACATAAAATATTTTCGTACTGCACTAAACATAAACATACAGCAAATTCTTAGTTATCCTTCAACTACTGCTAGAATCATTACTGACAGGACCTCACGTCAGTTTCAGTCACGATAGTTGTACCTAACACTGAGATAATGTCACGCATCATTGACAAGCCTACATTTACAACAAAAAAAATGTTTTTCAACATAAATCTGTCAACGAACTAACCTATAACTTACATTAGTAACGTTTAACACATAGCGTTTGTATCTCACAACTCTAACGTTACCCTGCCAGTACATACAAAAATAGATCAAAGTGACATTGTTAACCAACCATTCAGAAACGTCCTGTTCGAGCTTTAATTGTCGAACTTCTTCAGGGCCGTCATCTTGTTTCGGGTCCGACTCCGGTTCAAACTGATACGGTTGCACAGATGTGTCCTCAGAGAGAATCCCGCTGCCATAATAAACCCTCAACTGTTGTCAAGTCAACACTCCAGTGCGATTTTGTTACAGCGCCCACAGAACAGAGGGGCGGAGTCAGCGAAGCTCATTATCATTTAAAGGCATATACACTAAACGGCGTGCTGAAAACAGAGATGTTTTTGAGCAGGTAAAATGAGTGTTTTCTTACAATACTAATGAGAATTTTTAATAAAAGTATATAACAAAGTTTTCATTTAGACTCTAAAGATTCATATTAACTTGTACAAAAATGGCATTATATGACCCCTTTAAATGGAGCATTGAGCTTTTTAGCGACAAACCTACCTGTGGCAACATTTTTGCAAAACACATGTTGCGTCGTGCACGTTTTGCAACAGAAATGTGCAGTAAATAGTGCTAAAAGCGTGTTTAGTTTTTTCCGGAACAGATAAATGGGAATATGGCAACATTTTATTACGTCGGAGTTTGTATGTATCACCGAAGGTCTGAATTGAAATGAGTGTCGCTAAAAAGCTCAATGCTCCATTTTAAAATGATACACCTACACTAAACCCTAAACCTACTCGATAGTGTTAACAAAAGCAAATGTGACATAAAAATGCAATTGTGATCACACCATTTTAGCTTGTTTTTCAACTCTTGTCTTTGAGGTCTTTCATCGTCGTCTTTCACAGGATTTGTACCAGAGCGCAATTCTGTATCGAGCTTACTTAATATATCAGTAAAACTGAACATATCGAACTGATTAAATGAGAAAAGTTCAAAATATATTCGTTTACAAATCATGCACTATTGTAAAAAGTGTTTTCAGGTCATAACATAATTGTGCAAGGAGCAGTGTGAAAACAAGTCTTTAATAATCCATAATCTGCCCCTGTAATCATAATTGGGTGTGAAAATGATTTGCTGTTTTACTGTCTCTTGTGTTGATTTCTGTTAGAACCTGCAGTGATATGTACACATTGGTACGTATTTTGCGGTTTGCAAAAATGTTGCCACATGTACGTTTTTCCAATGAGCCTGTGTTGGAAATGGAAGTTGTGATAGTCTTTTCTTCCCTATTGTGCCGTATATCAGAGTGAAACGCTTCTAGAACAAGATCAAATGTGGGCGGGGCTTGATTTTGTCTGTGGGGAATTGATTGGATGGTTGTGGTTTGCTATTGGCTGATGAGTGACAGGTTATAGCCCCGCCCTCGTCTTCAGAGAAGAGAAGAGATGCTGCAAGAGGGAGGGAAGTTATTCTGAATAAAGATTACGAGAGGAAATATTGGTGCACCAATAACTCATTTATAATAATTACTACAATATCTCACAAAACAATAGGAATTGTTGATTTGGATTTCATGGTGACTTTAACCATTTTTATGTTTAAAAATCTATCTTAAATATTAAGTATTTACTGTAGGCATTTTAGGTTCTTAAGTCTATACATTAGTTATATGGCAATGATAAAATATTCTGCAGTCTCGACTCATTTTAAAACTGAAAAGTTCTGCATATGTCTGATCAAATGCAACATACGGAGCCCCTAAAGGGACATGGTGATGGAAAAAAGTATGAGATTGGAAAAATGAAAAAATGATATGTCAATGCTTTTGCGTTCTCTTGTAAATGTTTTTCGTTCCTCTGAGAAACTTGAAATAATGCACATTTTTGCGAGGGAACGAAAAGATTGAATTAAGAAGTGAGCGAATTAAGTTCTTGAGGGAAAGTCGCACGAGAGAACACAAAACCATTGAAATATATTTCCTCATCACCATGTCCCTTTTAGGATAAATACAATAAAAATACAGTAAAAACAACAAACATTTATTCATTTACAAGACTAAAATGGTATAAAAGTATTGAGCAGAAGGAGACTGGGACTCCTTTTTTTATTTAGTCACAAACTATCTTAAAGTGCATATAAACATATAAACAATACATGGCTAGGTGTGCATCAAATGATTTCAGTGCACAAAATGGATTGTACCATGTCGTCACTTGCCAACACAGACTAGTTAAAGCAATCTGATATTTCCATATGATTAAACAGTTATGAAATGATTATATTTCCAGCCAATCAGAATCCTGAGTAAAATGTCTGCCCACGTTAAGTAAGAAAGAGATGGTGAATGCTGTGAATTGTACATGTCATTTGAAAGCACATATAGACAGAGACTGAATGGCTATGGGAAAATCCAGATTTGTCAGGTGCTTGAGAGATCTTGATGAGAAATTGACATTTCCCATTTGAAAATGATTCATCATATCATACAATCCCCAGTTTATCACTGTCAGAGACGCGTGTGCCCTATGAGTTACGAGACGGATGATGGATATTTAATGTGTGTGAATGTTTTTCCTGAGGGAGAGTTTGTTGTTACCTGTCTGTTATAGAGAATGTCAGTTGATGACCTCGAGTGACCTTACGTTTGTTTTCATGCAGTAATCAATATTACTGTAATATTTCTGTTCCTCGTGTAGATCTGCTTCTATATCGCAGTGCAGGACTAAAACACACTGGTGGTTTTTAGCATATATATAGTGAAAATGCATTTATGGTGCTTTGCTGCAACACTATTATTCATAATATATATATTTTTTTATAGAAGTTAGAATTTCACAGCATCTAAAAGCTACATGTGAGATAATCACTATCAGGTAAATTGATGGATGAACTGGTTTTTCAATATTATACATAGATTTTTGTGAAACACATTCATAATGGAGAAGTTATGCATTACATTATACATAGTCATTATATCAGCCACTTGAGTTAATGGGACAACTTATTGATTGATTGATATCTTTATTTTGAACATGTAAATACAGAAAAAAAAATAATAATGGTAAAAAAAAAACAAAACAAATGACTTATGAAATGATGTAACCATGAATATTAACCTAAACCTCAGACACACTTTATAACTGAAACACATAGTTCCTCAAAAGTAACAACCAAAAGAGATATTTTGTTCATATTATAGTAAATCCACAAGGGGAGGTTGTTTGATTATTTGATCTTTCTCTTTTGTAAAAGACTGAGAGATTTGTCATCTCAATGTGACAGAAAAAGCTGTAAGGGATTTGTTCCACCGCTCTCTATTCATTTATCTGCAACTATTTTTACTTTTCACAATCCAGTTTACATTAGAATTATTTGATATTCCACTAAATATTGGCCCAAGTACTTCTACAACTACATTACAGTATAAGTAGACTGTTAGTTTAGGGTTAAGGTTAGTCGAATAAGTTGACATGTACTTGCAAAGTTTCTTAAAGTAACACTAAGTAGTTTTTCAACCTTCATAATATATTTCCAAGACCCTTGTGATGGTACATCGATTTAAAATAAGTTAAATGACTCGTCTGCCATAGCCTGACGGGGTCTGTATCGCTTTTACTGGCACTATGTAACTTCGGGTTTCGGGTAGTAACCCGTGCACAAAAAAGAACTACAAAACTCGACTGCTTTACGTCAAGCGCTACAATAGACATTATTTCGTTTTTCTTCGTTTCTGATGTCACAATACATCATCCTTTCATGAAATCATGTAACACACTCTACCTTGTCTGTGGACATCGTTCATTCTAAAGCCGGCGCTGGGTAAACAGCGAGCGTGCGTGCGACGGTAGACTAGATTATTTACGACAGCGGCAATGGACAATTTCGTTTCCAACCAGTAGGGCGACCGAAGAGGAAAATTTACTTAGTGTTACTTTAATCCCTGTCGGTGGACTCCGTATTTCATCATTTTTTTCCATAAATCATTACTATTTGTCACCCTTTACGCCTGTCTGTGTGTTTTGCAAATATTTCGCCAATGGAAAGTATTAAAAAGCGCTTGTGACTGAACCTCGTAACTCCATTGGCTCCTCAAACTGTCAGTCAAACCTCATAACTCCACCCACCTCGATCATGAATGAAGTTTTGCACACAGTTTGCAGCGTCTCTGCTTGTTTGCAATGCAATGGTGAATTGCAGAAGAACTGAGTGACAGGTTATAGCCCCGCCCTCGTCTTCAGAGAAGAGAAGAGAAGAGATGCTGCAAGAGGGAGGGGAAGTTATTGATTTTTTTTAATAGGTAAAGCGCGTTTCTTTAGTTGTTTACGAAACACTATAAAGGCTATTGTTTTATGTATATGAGGAGCGGAGAAGCTTGGGCAATTAGAGACATAGCCTGTCTGTAGCTCTTGGTCTTTAATAATGTGAGATTTTGGCTCATAGCTACGGTAAACTTTATAACCTGTAAGTTGATAAATGTATTGCTCTTAAAGCTTATTTCTTTCAATCTAAGTAAACAAGTGTTGAAACAACATCTATCAGTAACAGTTGCCCTTGTCCTACACCTTTTAATATCCAACAGTAGAGAGTTGTGTGTGGAGGTGAAATGGTTTTATTTGCACTGTCTTGAGGGATCATTTAAATGATGGAGCCTCCAGTGAGTGTAAGTAAAACACTGAATCGAGCTCTAGTCTGACATATGGTGAGTCAACAGGGGCAAACTGCTGACTGACCCAAGCAAAACACTTCAATCTCTCTATGCTGTGCTTCACTGCTCCCTAGGGCTTGATTGATTGATTCGCCAGCCAATCAGAACACATCAGTCCCCAACACTAAAGGCATCCATTTATATACAGCCTGTCAAGCACACGCACAAAGAGAACGCGCTCTAAAACATACCTTCTGTAAAGAGCTTGGATATATATATCTTTTACACACTCGAATGGGTTGAGTCAAAGCAAGCAGTAATTTTCTTTTCCCCTTCCAACTTCTGACATTACACTGTTCTTTGACATTCACCGCACTAAACGTACATACTTTGAGTCCATATTTTGCTGTTTTTGTATTTATGCTGGTATTTCTACTTTCTTTCTTTCTTCTACTTTCTTTTCTGGCATACCTATGTTTGCACTACAATTTCATCCCAAGGCGTCATATAACTGACGCTTTTGACATTTATTCAATATCTGACGCACATGGCACCCTTTAGCGTCAATATGAGACGCAGATAGATATGGGCCAGAAGCGGTGTAACCCTAACCCTACCCCAGACCTAAACCTACCCATATCTATATTGACGCTAAAGGGTGCCATGTGCGTCGGATGTTGATGAAATGTCAAAATATGACACCCTAGGATGAGAATGCGTTGACAATTTTGTTCAAATTTGTTATTGTATTTCCCACCTCCCTTTGTGAAAATAACTGTACTTATATATATATATATATATATATATATATATATATATATATATATATATATATATATATATATATATATACATAGGCGCCGATTTATGTTTTACTCCGTGGGTGCTCATGGGCGCTGGCCCTTTAAAAAAAAAAAAAAAAAAAAAAAAAAAAAAGTATGCCTAGTCAAAAAATGTTTGCATTTCAGAACCTACTCTTATCAGTTCTACTACTGAAAGGGAATTTCGTTTTGTATAAATTGTATCTTCATTTTAATAAATGTTTTATCATCAAATTGCCTGGATTAATAAATAAGCAGCAAATATAGAGTAGACCATCCACATCTATGACAACTCGAGCCTCGAGGTATCGCACGACGCACACCGGACGCGCACTTACACGAGCAATATTGTAATGTTATGTTTAAGGATATTATGGAATTCAGATCATGTCTGTACTATATGATTACTGTACAATTAAATACAACCGTTGCTAAGTCTGCAGTCTTCACACTTAACCCCAAGAGTGTCCGTTAACTGAATGAATTGAGAATATCACCTGAAAGTTCGTTAACATCAGCAATTTTCATTCAACCAGCTGATTTCTGTAAATGAATGTAAAACTAAATGTATATTGCAGCACAGGGTGAAGTCAGTATTAATGACGATTTGAGACAAATAAATGTAAATTTAATATAAAACTATGTAAATGGCGCTCTATGGCACGGCAGGATTTTGAACAAGGTCCTCCTGAGCCGTTGCTGGACGCCGCGGATAGACGCCCAATGGCGCCGCCGGTGTGTGTAAATTACACTCATGGAGAATAGTGTTCATGCGACCCCTTTTCGTGTCGACCGCTGTCCATTTCCTAACACACACACACACACACACACCTATTTATTTACTTGATAATAAAGCCGTAAAGTAGGCTCTCTTTCAACTCAGGACCACTTCTCACAGACAGGATTGGAGATCAAAAGTGTAGGCTGGCTAACTGACACGTAACCGATCAGAGGCGCTTTCATCCAAGAAACGCTGTGATTGGTGGATAGGATATGGAGCAGGCGACTGAGATCGACATAACCAATCACAGTGACAGATGCTTATAGCAGCAACTGCAATGTTTAATTTTTAGCCTACTGGCAGTCTGGCACGTGGGTGCTCGGTATTTTCCGTGGGTGCTCGGGATTTTCCGTGGGTGCTCGAGCCCCGGAGCACCCACGGTATCGGCGCCTATGTATATATATTATATATATATATATATATATATATATATATATATATATATATATATATATATATATATATATATATATATATATATATGGCAGTACACTTTAACCTTTTTATGTAATTATGAAATTACATATAAAGTTCAGATAAATGCATTTAATATAAATATAAACTAAAACATTTTCATTTAAATGCACTTAATATGCAGTTGAGTATCTGAAAACATTACATTCAGTTCACACTTAAGCATATTCTTTTAAAGTATATTATTTCTGTGATTATCACTCTTTGTAAATGTCTGCTATAGTGTACTTATTTTTCACTACATGATCTACTGGTGTCAACAAGGTTTTTTTCTTGTTATATGAAAGAAATTGACAATAAACCAACTTTGGCTTTGACTAATTTAATCTGCACACTTGAATGCACACTTATGTTTGAATATTTTGTCACTGATCTTCTATATTATATTGTATTAATTGTATATATCATATTATATTATTCAATGAGTGTATTTTATTTTATTATTCAATTAATGTAATATATTATATAAATTATCTTATATTATGTTATATTATTCAATGAGTGTATTATATTATATTTCATTTTATTACATTATATTATATTATTCAATGAGTATATTATATTAATTATCTTATCTTATATTATATTATGTTATATTATTGAATGAGTGTATTATATTATTCAATGAGTCTTCTATTCTATTCTATTCTATTCTATTCTATTCTATTCTATTCTATTCTATTCTATTCTATTCTATTCTATTCTATTCTATTCTAATTCAATGAGAGAACTAGAGCCCATACGGTAACAGGTTAATAACACTGTTTTTCTCTTTATTCTCTTTTCTAGGTGGAATATTTGAATCCATTGAAAGTGGCCCGTCAGGTGCTGAAGAACTTGCCTTTAAGTTTGCTTTAAATACAATCAACAGGAACAGAACTTTACTGCCAAACACCACACTCACATACGACATCCAGAGGATCAACATCCACGACAGCTTCGAGGCCTCCAGGAAAGGTGAAGCCAATCCCTCACACCATCACTGACAAATCTGCTCGGAGATATACGAAGAGGGACGTTAGATTGAATTCATTTAACCACAGGGGGACATCAGCATCCGTCTGGTGCATATGCAGAGAGAATTGATTGGTTTTAGGTAATGAGTCAGAAGGGGTGATTCAGTGAACTACTGATCCCCCTGAGACAGGTTTGCAGGCTGCAATCATATGTCATTTACACGCTGGGGAAACATCTGAATTCTCTTACAATGATTACACACTCCATTAGCCGCTGCTACTGTAACTTTCTTTCCATGCCAGTTTATTTAAAGATTACAAAGATGCAATTAAAACACAGTGGCATTGCCAAAATAATTATGGGTAATGAAAGCAAATGAGTTCAGAGTTTGGAATAAATATTATTTTGGACAATGAAAGGAACACAATGTGGATTGGACCTTCTATTATAATAAAATGTCAAATACAAAAAACGTTAAAGGCACACTATGTAAGATTTTAGGATTAAAATATTCAAAAAACACTAGAAAATGTTATATATTTTGTTGATTTGTGTACTTACATTATCCCAAATGTTTCTAAGAATGTTTAAATCAAGAGAAATAAGCAGTTTAACCCTTTATGACCTGCCATAGAACAATTCCACCAGAGTATATCTTTGTATTTTTACATGCTGTGCTGTCATTTTTTTGAGCATTTTCATATGCCATACATCAAAATAATCCTTACTCTCCCAGTTTGAAGGCTATGTTTGTAATAAATCAATAGTAACTATATAAATATCTCAAAAGTGCAATAAACAAACAAACAAAAAAAAGTCAGTACCGCCACTTCCAAATATAGCTCTTGAGCGTACCGCCACCTCTCAGTGCGCCCAGAACGTGCTTTTAGCGTACCGGTACGCTCATTTGCACATCTGTTTAAATCAGTTGGCTGCGCTGACGCTTTTCAGAGCGCCCTTCACAATGCATGCTTCCTTATTCGTCCCACCGAGAGCAGAGACTACATTACCCATATAGCCTACATTACATTCCTCCCCGCTGAACGCGAGCTACAAATGCGTGAAATGCACTCACAGTGGTTGAGCGCGGTAAAGTTAGTTTTAGGTTCGATATTTCGCCGGACATTTGTTTTCCCTTGCCACTGTTCGGCACGGGTCGGCAGTCTTAGATCAATAGCAGGATTAGTTTTAACATTATGTAACCATTATTGACATTAAATATTCGTTCAAAATCACCTACGTGCAATAATGCTGCATTTATACCTGATAATGCTTTGACGCGTTTCCACAGCGCGTGCCTAAGGGAACGTCTGCCAATTCCATCAACTGCATTAAACGTAGCCTATAATTTGTATTATTTAAAATTACTTTTCAAATTCCAAAGCTTGTAGAAGGTTCCTATTGGCAATGCTGATCTGGTAGCCTTGAGTAATTAACTTATCTAAGAAAATGATTCATAAAACTCATCAGTTGAGCCTAGATGTTTAATTTCTTCACTGACACAGACGAAAATGAAAAGACTCAGTCAAAGTTCAGCTTTAGGAGGGGAAGAAATACGGCAGGATGAGCAGACTGAGAGTAAAATGTAACAGGGTATTAAGAGTGAGATACGTCATGGTATGATGACTAAATAATCAATGCAGACTGACATGGTTTAAAGGCTATTTATGTTGTTTTTTGGTTAAACAATTTACGAGTTTGTACATATGATAGGGTAAAAATGTTGCGATAAATTTTACTCGAGTGATTAGCATTTAGCTTCCGATTCCTTCCACTGAATCGCACCATTAAAGCAAACATGTTGCGAGTAATTGTGCTGACGGCTACAGTGATCAGCCAATAATATTGTTCCAGTTCGTGTTGTTCGTATGCTGTATATACACCATTGATAAATATAGTTGACCTTCATTGAGGGGATATTCAGAAATTAATAATTTACTTTCATAAATATTAATAATAATATAAATAAGTATGGATAAAATAATAAAATAATACCCGGCCCTCATTTCCGTTTAAGCATGTAGAAACCATGGAAACACAACGCTTTAATATATTATGTGTTTTGTTAGACAGGCGAGCAACTGTTTGGATACTTTTATCGACAGAAAACAAATTTCATTGTTATACAGTAAACTAAAATACATTAACTAATTAACTAACACATTATTAACACGTTTAATCTTTTTGTTTAAATCTCGTTTTCTTGATTTACCGCAAGTACCATGTTTTACCACGTCTAATATGGATCTAGCAATTGCAACAAGTGTCTCATAGTAGCCGCACAGTAGCGAACCAAACAGAGTAGCATTATAACATAACATGAATATAACAACTTTCAACACACTCAAATGTATCTAAACGGTTCCCCACATGAGCGGCAGAAGTGGACGAGGTCATAATAAAGCTCCACTGCTCTCGAGTCAAAGCTACGCCTTTATTTTGAATTAGCGACATGTAGCGGCGAAAATTACATAGGTTATTTACATTGTTTAAAGGCACACAAATTTATTTTGTCCACTCTCTCCAGCCATTCCATTATATTATATTTTCATAACAATACTCAGTGTGCAGACTTTTTTGTATACCTAGAGCCCAGAAAGTAAAACTGTATTTTTCTCCTTTTTTTTATTTATTTCAGCATGTAAAATATCCAAAAAGTTAAACAAATGAAATTAACCTAATTCACTCCAGCCAATCCATTATATTATATGTTTAGGTAATATTTTATTTTACAATGTCCTTGTTACATATGTTACATGTACTTACCATAGTAATTTACCACAGTAAATTATGAATAATTACATGCAACTAACCCTCAACCAAATCCTAATCCCACCCTAACCCTAAAGTACATGTTGTTAATTAATATTTCTCAGTACTTAAATGTATAATTACACTGTAACAATAGCCAAGTCTCCATCCACTTGTCAATGAATTATCTGAAGTTCGGTAAATAAACTCATATGAATAAAGCTGGTGAAAGTGTGTTTCCATCCAACGGCTTTAAAGCGAATAAAAACCTGTGTGTAATGACGTCACATGCTGTTTTTGATCAAATTGGTATATCGAATTGATTTGAGACATTTTAAGGTGTTTCCATTCATTTTTGCACTGAATTGTACAATATTCAAGCAAACAATTGCGCACAACGTTTTGCTAGACAAAATGGATCGCGCCATAATAACGTTTCCATCAGCGTTTATCGCATAAGCCGTATATCCATCAAGATAAAATCCCATGAGACTGAACGCATTTCATTTGAGTCGATATTCATGAAATTCAATCAAATTTTACTGTTTCCATGAGGCATTTTTCATTCGATATCACTTAAATGGTTGAGTAGTAAGACATTTATAAAAAATACTTTACCAAAATTGTTTAAACTTTTTTATATATCAAGCATTAATTAAAATCTAACTACTCCGAAAAAAAGTATAAAAATCGATCGATTAGACATTTAATTGCATTAACACAGTC
Source organism: Chrosomus eos (assembly GCA_036326025.1). Taxonomy (NCBI): domain Eukaryota; kingdom Metazoa; phylum Chordata; class Actinopteri; order Cypriniformes; family Leuciscidae; genus Chrosomus; species Chrosomus eos. Next base: position 36,711,582 of record CM070831.1, read on the forward strand.
ATTATTTGAACCGGCAAACAACGGATGCTGGCGACTGTCCATCTCTCGCACCTGGCAACCACCCTTCGCCAACCGGGCCTCCATTTTGACGCCTCGTTGGTTGGTAATCAAGAGCCACATGGATTACCCAACAATGCAAGAAAGACCAATCTAAGTCCACATTTAGCAGTTCACGAAGGCAACCCAGTCAAAAAGGAGCATTTAACATTTCACTATAAAGAATGAACAAAAAGTTGTTGGATAAACAAAGAATAAACGTCGGGTGATATCGCAAATCCTAGTAGCACGACTCCTCTGTTCGCCCTCGACCACGGTTCTGTTCCCTCGGCTGACGTATGGTACTTGTCTCGGACTGGTACCTCATCGTTAAACATGCTTCATCAAGCAAACTCTTACATGCGAACATATGCATATGTATAAATCCTTACACGAAATTCACTACATCACAGTGTAATGTGCAATGGACAACGTGTATCACGCAAACCTGTTTCAGCTTGCCTTATAAAACTGCTAGCCTAGCGAATCAATAAATATTATTTGTAAGTTTACCAATATCAATATGCTGTGATATATAATAAAATACAACTATTGTTTAACTTACTAATGATAAGTTTAGATTTTTTTAATTACATTGTCTGACATGAGTCACTAATGCAATCATTCTTATTCGCTGTTCAGGAAATAATCGTCTTCAGTCTGTGTCAGATCGCGAGTTCATGTGTTTTGGTGTGCTTTGAAGAGATATAAAGAGGTGAAGTGAATGGAAATAATGACTGTCTTAAAACCTCGTGAGCAGTTACAGGACACCGATTTTATACTTTCTTTTCAGAGTACTTAGATTTAATTATGCATTGATATATTAGAAAGTCTACAACAAATTTTGAATTTTTTTTTAAAATGTACTTACTAACAACTTTATGGGATAAAACGGTGATGAAACATACTATTGACACTAAATAAGTGTAACCTATTGTATAACGCATATCAGTGTGCAGACGCTCTGAAACCTACACCCAGCGAGTAACATAAAGTTAAGTAATACGGATTTTTGGATTTCCAAGCGTGTGATTACCACTCTCTCTGTTGGGCATTCGGCCGTCCCACAGTTCTTCGGCCCAACGTGCAGTCCATCTGTAACGCTCTCGGGGTGCCGCACATCCAGACCAAGTGGAAGCACCAAGTGTCAGACAACCGTGACTCCTTCTACGTCAGCCTTTACCCAGACTTCTCTTCCCTCAGCAGAGCCATTCTAGACCTGGTTCACTTCTTCAAGTGGAAAACGGTCACTGTGGTTTACGATGACAGCACAGGTGAGAGCTCAACGGTTTGGTGTTCTGATTATTCTCCAACAGTCCTTAGGCAGACTGACCCTTTGGCCTGGGCTCTGCACCATTCCCTGGTCTCCGTCTGGACTTCAGTATGGCCAAACCCCGCTGGTTGACAGGCTCTGTTAGAACAGTCGGCAGCAAGTGCTTCCACAGCGAGGGGTACATGTGCCATATGCCAGAGGTCGCCTCAGGAGCACACTTGCCAACTCAAGGCTTTGCTGCCAGATTTCCCAAAGCATTCACTCAGCCTTATTCACAAATCTGCACAGCAACAACACAAGTTTATTCTGTGACACTGTTCATATAAATTGGCCCAAAAAAAGCAAGAAGGCACATTGCTTAGATTTACTAAAGGCAACACTTTACAATAAGGTTCATTGGTTAACTACATTAGTTAGCATGAACTAATAATCATTCTGAAGCTGAAAATATAGAATTATTTTAGATAAATTATGCTTGTTTTCAGTCACTGACTAGATATATTTAAAATAATGTAGGCCACTTTATACTGGTAACAGAAGACCTTTGGCATTATCAGGACCCACACATTATTATACATTATATTCAACATTATATATAGTAGTTTAATGTAGTACTGACACTATAACTTGTAAACTTTTTTTCTCACAAAGTAATTTTCATTTTGGGTGAACTATACACACAATACATATTGTCACTATCAATTGCATTTTTGTATTGCGATATATTGTGACACGATATATTATTACACCCCTAATATTTATCGTACAAGTTAAGCTCAATCGACAGCATTTATGGCATAAGGTTGATTACCACAAAATTAATTTTGCATTGTGCCTGATAGGCTATTGGCTATTTAAAAACAAGCACATGCACTTTTATATGCCCAACTTCCTTTTTCAATCTTGCTGCATTTCTGATGCTTCAATAACGTCTCAGACAACCCAGTATTAGTTGTAATGGGACATTTTTGAGTAGTAACGAGGGGCTGGACACATTTTAACTAGCAACAGCAGATCCTCAATCGCACTTGTTTGTATTTGTAAGTCCCTTTGGATGAAAGCTTCTGCTAAATGAATAAATGTAAATTTAACTACTATATTATTTTGACTTTAAATGGGCTTGGATGAGCTATAAGCTAAAAATAAGACAGAATAATGGTTAAACATACTCTGATGCGTAAAAAAGTGGTTGTCCCGAGGTCTGCCTTAGAATCACTCCTGGAGTCTTTCTCTCCACTCTGTACAACAACTTCATGAACGAATGCAAACAAGCAAATCAATAGCCATAATGGCATTCCCTAACGGCTCAGCTCTGAAATGGCAGAAGTGGACTGGCAGCTTGCAACACAAAGCTCTGTCAACACTGCTCAGCTGTTGACTTCAGTATTGGGTTTGAAATGAGCGATAGAAAATCGCACACAGCATTTTTTCACATGCCATAGACTTTTAAATATAAAGGTTCTAAAAATGGTTTTTGCGGTGATGCTTTGGGAAGAACCATTTTGGTTTAACCAAATAAACTTCAGTGAACAGCATAAAATAAAATGTTTTTTTTTTTTCACTAAGTGTTAGAAATAAATAATGTAAAGAAACTTCTTCCACATAAATACCTTTTCTATGAGAAGATTCAATGGAATGATAAATGGTTCTCATGAAGCCATAGATTGCCAATAAAGAAGCTTTATTTCTTGAAGAATGCACACTGATATAGAAACAGCACAGACACAAAGCAGGGAAACAGGAGCTTAAGTTAGCTCATATGTGCCACTGTAGTGCGAGTAAAATTAGCTCTATTAGAAGGACGTGTCAGCTATAAAAGAGCACTGATAATTTATACTTTGATATGTGAGTTGTCAAAGTAAACATGAGACATCTAACAGTGTGTATCTGCATTGCAAACAAATGCAGATAAATTATTTAAAGTGTCAAGGGAAACACATTAATAGGTTATGCATATGCCATCCATGGACAAACTGCATCAGCAGAGAGGAACACTGCTCGCAAATCAACATTCATCGGGAGGTAGAAAGATTGAAAAAGTGTTACTAAATGCCCACAAATTAATATCTTCATAAATGGGAATATATACTAGGGGTATACTATCCCCTCATGTCATGATTCGCTACTATATCACAATACTGAACTCAGAATACAATATTATTGTGATACTCCAAAACATATGATAAAATGTTAACAAAAAATGTACTGTTGATTAAAATGCTACATGCGGTTTTACATTGTGTGTGTAAATGAATAGGATGGACTTGGCGTTGAAACCCAAAGCACAGGACAAGGGACACCAGAATAACAATATTCAACGCATTCTCCACCTCATATAGGTGACGCCATATGACATTTCGTCGAAATCCTACGCACATGGCACCCTTTGGCGTCAATATAACACGTACTGTTATGGGTAGGTTTAGGTCTGGGGTAGCGTTAGGTTATGACGCCTTGGGATCTGCGTCTCATATTGACGCTAAAGGATGCCATGTGCGTAAGATTTCGACGAAATGTCAAAAGCGTCACATGTATGACGCCTTGGGATGAGAACGACTCACTGACTAGATATATTTAAAATATGTAAGCCAATTTTTACTAACGTCAGATATTTGACATTATCAGTACCCACAAATATTTCCCCATTCATTATTATACACATATTCAACATTATATAGTAGTTTAATGTAGTACTGGCACGAAAACGCTGTAAACTTGAATTTTTTCTCACACAGTAATTTTCAATTTTGGGTGAATTATACGCAATACATATTGTCACTATCCACCATACATGTTGCATTTTTGTATTGCGATATAATGTGACAATATATTGTTACATCCCTAATATTTACGGTACAAGTTAAGCTCAATCGACAGCATTTGTGTCATAAGGTTGATTTCCACAAAATGAATTCAGCATAGTGCCTGATAGGCTATTGGCTATTTAGAAACAAGCACATGCACTTTGATATGCCCGACCCAACTCCCTGTTTCAGTACGTCAGCACAAGAAAGAAGAATTCATAGAAGATTTAATCCATTTCAATTGTTTCTGCTTGAGTGCACGAGTCCAGTGGTGTTTTCCACAGCCCATCACGAGCTGTAACCGTGCCCACAACACAGTTTAGACAGCTGCACTGCCATGTTTCCAAACACGCATCACTTTTGAGGGCTTTGCTATAATGTCCTGATAATTGCTTTGAAAACTGGTGCTTTGAAACAGCCGTTTTTATTGCTACGAAATAATTCATAGTCTTAATATCATTTTAATGCCAACCATTGTAATCTGAGCCTCTTCACTGCTTATGTGCTAAATTTAAACTAATAATGCATTTTTAAATGAGTGGATGATTAGGTCTGGGGTAAAATTACAGTTTAATTGAACTTAAAGATAATACAATTCCAGCCAAATCCTTTAAATATATATTTTTTTAAATGGAGGCTAAAACACTGTCAGCCAGCATTGGTTTGAAAAGAGTTGATGAAACTGCACAATAATACATTGGAAATCATTTAATGTGAGGTTTCATTGCTTTATCACAGCCAATTCTGCTCTTAACTTTACAGAAGGAGCTCTTATCTTCACAGGATGAAGTTCTGAAATGTCTTTCCAGATCTCAGAATTCAAGTGATATTAACAAGACAAGGGTGTCGATGTTTCTTCTAAGTGTAAAACCTTTGCATTTTGTCATACATGTGACCTGATTTTTAATCTGGTTCAATTTGCTCTACACATTTAGTCACAGATAATTAAGCCCATACAGTCAATGCTACATCAACCTTGACCTTCCCTGTCTGGAGAACTGAGAAACCAGCTTTCATTTTCCTCTTCAATTAATGCCAAAGAGAAGTTGCATTCATCTCACATCACTGGCTAATAGCGGCACTTTTCTAGAGGAGAACCAGTCAACCACAGAGTATATCCAGATATTTATCACAGGGCTTCCGGACAGTGATTTTAATAAACGTTTGAGCTGATGAAATATACATGCTTTGTTTTAAAATGAATCAACACACATTTGGTACACGGTTGTTGCCTTAAAAATTTTAAGTACAATCAACTTGGATGTTTAAGTAATTTCAACTTAAATTACATTAAACTGACTTAAAAATTGAGTTGAAACTTGTATAACATAAAAAGTTGAAAATTGCTTAACTGATTTTGATGAGTTAAAGCAATGTAAAAACACAGCTTCTCATAACTTATTGATCATATAATTTGTTTTACAGTGTAGGTATTAGACACAATCTGTAGATCACCACATGCAGTTTTTCATTTACGCAAAGAGGTAGAAGAGCAAACCAGTGACCCACAGGAAGCCGTATGCTTGAGTTATCAAAAACATTTTGAGTTATCAAAATGAGTTGCTTGAGTTATCAAAAACAAACAAACAAACAAACAAACAAACAAACAAACAAACAAACAAACAAACAAACAAACAAACAAACAAACAAAACAAACAAACAAACAAACAAACAAACCAGGCAGATGGTTTGCTGGTCTCCCAGCTTAAGGCTCGTTCACACCAGGCGCGATAACTATAAAGATAACGATACAGATATAATTCTCAAAATCGTTCTCCATATTAAAGAATAACAGAGTTCACACCACAACTATAACGATAAAGATATGAGGAACGATATCATTGCGATATCATCATTTCAGAACGATTTTTTTCCAGCTGTCGAACGATAAAACACTGACAGCCAATGAAAATCCATTCTAATTTAAAGGTCTCGTGCATTTAAAATGGCAGATGACATTGCAGAGAAGTTAATTGTCGAGGTACAAAAAAGTCCTCAGGTGTTGACTAGGCGATGTTTTTATCCCATCATTGACTTCGTCAGCTAAATTCACTGCTTAGATTAGATCGATTACACTAGACTTGCTAGATTCACTGTTTAGATGCGCTCGGAACATAGCATGCTGGCTGTGAACATCTGCTGGCAAAGACGTGTAAAGGCAATAAGAACAGCAAAAACATATTCAATGACATGTTGTAAACAACAATTATAATACAATGTAATCTATAACAACTTATAAGGATATCGTGTACCCAAATGCGCCTGTTTTTCTTTTGATATTTTTTTGTAACGTAAAGCAGCAGCAGGTCATCCATTTTCGCTACTTTGAAACCGCAGCGCGGGCGCGCGCGTGCTTAGAATAAAAATACCGTTATCGGTCGTTGGTGTGGACGCATATATAGTTTTGTTACCTTGACCTACAGAGAAATACCTGGTTTTATGTGGTTTAAGCTGCTCGCCCAGCCTGACCAGATGAAAGGTTGGGTTCATGTTTTTGTTTTTAGCAGGTTAGTTGAAGTTGACACATAACTCTTAGCCACAAATCTAATGTCACAGTAACACCAAGCTCACACTCAGATTCTGCACAATCACCATTCACTCTCTCCCCAGAGTTTAATCACTCTCACCTGGACGGTGAGCTATGAGAAAAGCCAAACATATGGAGCTGGTTATGTGATGTAAACATTAAAATGTATTAGTTTACAAATAATGTACTATGATAGAAGCAATTTGAGGACATAATGGAGTATGTCAAAACAAGTATTTATGTAAGCAACAAGGTGCTCAAGGCTGTGCTGTATCGTGAATAAGTTACGGCTGAAGGGCGTTGTTAGGCAAAGCAGAGTCAGTCGTGACTTATTCACGATACAGCACTAGCCTCGAGTACCTTATTGCTTTTTATAAAAAAGTTACCACACAATACAAATATTAAAGCCAAAAAATATCTATCAATTTAAACTTTCATGGAAAAAATTGTCCTTGACTGAACATCAACAAAAAATACATTATTTTACCATTAGATGGCGGCAAAGACTATCTCTATGAGTGAGTGAGTCAGTAGAAAAGACACAACTGACAAATGAATAGCGTGTAAGGCATGGGAAAACGCCTTTCCTTTTAAAAAGACAAGATTTTGCAGCGGACATTCAAACATTCAAACTGATTTTTATTATGAATATAAGACTGTCCTAAAGGAAAATGCTATATACTGTAAAATGCAGGTACACTCACTTACATGATCTCTCACAATTCTCTAGCTGAAATGAACAATATCAACGAGAACAAACATATGTTTACGTTGCTAAGAGTGGTTGCTAGGGGTTGTTGTGTAGTGATACATAGAACCATTGGGTGAAGCGAATAAAACACAGTTATTGACCAATCAGAATCAAGTACTGGAACTAATACAATGAACAAAATCATGAGCTGAACTCAAAGATCTAAGACTTTCTATGTTCACAAAAGGCCTATTTCTCTCAAATATTGTTCACAAATCTGTCTAAATCTGTGTTAGTGAGCACTTCTCCTTTGCCGAGATAATCCATCCACCTCACAGGTGTGGCATATCAAGATGCTGATTAGACAGCATGATTATTGCACAGCTGTGCCTTAGGCTGGCCACAATAAAAGGCTACTCTAAAATGGGCAGTTTTATCACACAGCACAATACCACAGATGTCGCAAGTTTTGAGGGAGCGTGCAATTGGCATGCAGGAATGTCCACCAGAGCTGTTGCCTGTGAATTGAATGTTAATTTTCTCTACCATAAGCCGTCTCCAAAGGCGTTTCAGAGAATTTGGCAGTACATCCAACCGGCCTTACAACCACAGACCATGTGTAACCACACCAGCCCAGGACCTCCACATCCAGCATCTTCACCTCCAAGATCGTCTGAGACCAACAATCGGTTTGCATAACCAAATAATTTCTGCACAAACTGTCAGAAACATCTTAGGGAAGCTCATCTGCATGCTCGTCGTCCTCATCGGGGTCTCGACCTGACTGCAGTTCGTCGTCGTAACCGACTTGAGTGGGCAAATGCTCACATTCAATGGCGTCTGGCACTTTGGAGAGGTGTTGTCTTCACAGATGAATCCCGGTTTTCACTGTGCAGGGCAGATGGCAGACAGTGTGTATGGCGTCGTGTGGGTGAGCGGTTTGCTGATGTCAACGTTGTGGATCGAGTGACCATGGTGGCGTTGGGTTATGGTATGGGCAGGCATATGTTATGGACAACAAACAGATACCGTGACGAGATCCTGAGGCCCATTGTTGTGCCATTCATCCACGACCATCACCTCATGTTGCAGCATGATAATGCACGGCCCCATGTTGGAGGATCTGTACACAATTCCTGGAAGCTGAAAACATCCCAGTTCTTGCATGGCCAGCATACTAAACGGACATGAGCATGTTTGGGATGCTCTGGATCGGCGTATACGACAGTGTGTTCCAGGTCCTGCCAATATCCAGCAACTTCGCACAGCCATTGAAGAAGAGTGGACCAACACCCCACAGGCCACAATCAACAACCTGATCAACTCTATGCAAAGGAGATGTGTTGCACTGAGAAATAGATACTTAGGCCTTTTGTGTACATAGGAAAAGTCTTAGATCTTTGAGTTCAGCTCATGAAAAATTGGGGCAAAAACAAAAGTGTTGCGTTTATAATTTTGTTCAGTGTAATACGGTTTAGAATAATTGATTTTTTTGTGTGAAAAGAAATAAAGATTGTTGGTTTGACACAAGTGTTAATTTCAGCTGGAAACTGCAGTGATGTTTTTGGAGTTTTGCAGGTAGGAAACAAAGGTTTTGAATACAAATATTCAAAAGTTGGTTCCAAATAGCCTAGTCTCGTTCCAAATATCCTTAGCGGTCTTTCAGTCCACAGCAGATGTGTGTGAGCAGCGAGCACCCTTCTGAATCAAAAATAGGACGCCTTACAGTGTTGTGGCATTTGGGACAGGACCAAAGTGGAAATAGATTCAGGAAGAAACTAAGGGCCATCTTTACTAAACAGAGCAAATAAGCGCGAGAGCACAATCCCAAAATAGCGCAGATGGGAGTTACGACGTGCAAATTAAAGAACACAGACACAGCCGGATCATTTCCATAATGACCAACACAATCTACCAAGAGCCAGTAAATTGACGAGCACAAACCTTAGTAAATCACCTTGCGTGATTCATTTAAATACTCTCATCCCATACATTTTAAAACTCCCAACAAATGCATATGCAAGAATGTCAGCCGCAAAAAAATAATCGTATCCAGGCATTTTCAGCGCTAATTTTTCACTGCGCGTCTTAAAGGGATACTCCACTTTTTTTGGAAATAGGCTCATTTACAATTCCCAGAGTTAAACAGTTGAGTTTTACCGTTTTCGAATCCATTCAGCCGATTTTCTGATATTTAGATAAATATCAGAAACCAGACAGTTTCTGGTCTCATTGACTTCCATAGTATATATTTTTTTCTACTATGGAAGTCAATGAGACCAGAAACTGTCTGGTAACTGATATTCTTCTAAATATCAGAAAATCGGCTGAATGGATTCGAAAACGGTAAAACCAACTGTTTAACTTTGGGGGAGTTGGAAATGAGCCTATTTCCAAAAAAGTGGAGTATCCCTTTAAGTAAATCCTGAAGTAGTTTTTAGTTTTATCGCCAAAAGAGGGTTTGCGTTGGAGCTGTTAATAAATCTGGCCCTACATCTGTGGTTCCTTGTTTGCTCTTTATAGTTGATCAACTCTGAGGATGCAAGTCCTTCATTGTGTGAAGAAAATGAGGGCGATGGGTTTTTGGGGGCAACCTAGATATAATCTTTTCAGCTGATGACCTTTTGAAGTGGAAATGTGATGTTTCATTAGATTTTGAGGTGGCATTTCATTGACAGGAGTGTCCAACATTTCCCTGGGAAGTAGTTAATAGAGAAGAGAGCAAGAGAGTTAGAAGTGAGAGGAAATACAGCTTAACAATTTCATTTCCCCCAAACATTTTGAATTTAAACATCCACCATATGTTTATCTGTAACTTTCTTATTCTTCTAATTAGAAAGATTAATACTTAAATGAAATATGGCATATATGGCTCTAAATTATATTTCAGATACTCTGTTGTATATTTAAAGGGAAATTTCACCCACAAATGACAATTCTGCCATTATTTTACTAGCTTAATGTTAAATAAAAAAGAAAAGATTGTCCAAACTGCTCTTCTCCATAAAATAAAGGGAATAATACAGAATAGTTCACATTAAAGCTATAGTATAGTTATTTTGCTACAATATTTGGTGACCATATAAATGATTCTTGTACTTTTGTGTTCCATTAAAAAAAAATTAAAATTGTAACAACCCAACATCAGGATGAGGAAAATGATGACAGAATTTACATTTTTGGGTGAACTATTCCTGTAATATTGTAATAACCTACTTTATATTCTCTCTCTCGTTCTCCTCTCTCTCCTGCTTAGGTCTGATTCGATTACAGGAGCTCATCAAGGCTCCATCTCGTTACAACATCCGATTAAAAATCCGGCAGCTCCCAGCAGACACAAAAGATGCCAAGCCCCTTCTCAAAGAAATGAAACGAGGAAAAGAGTTTCATGTGATCTTTGACTGTGGTCATGAGATGGCAGCTGGCATCCTTAAACAGGTGAGTCACTTCATTATCTCATTTCACACTCAAAGACACATATAATCATAACAATAATATTTATCAAAAATATATAAATGATTGACTTACAGAACAAGACTGAATGATAAGACCTTCTCAATAATGTATAAGGGTGACACATTTAAAGGCCAAGAGATAATTATTGCACAGAAATTTAAATATACAAAATCATGGATATCCATCAAAGAGAATGTAATAGACGTGTTTTTTAATTGTCTTTTAAAGTAACATTTAATGTCACACTATTCTGCGTAGGAAAGTATAGTACAAACACAGCACTGCTGAGCTCTCAGTCCCAAGCAAATATCACTCTACAATGTTATGTGTACCACCAAAACTGTGCTAATTCCCAAGCCGTTTATGTATAGATTTTATTGTTTTGGCACTATCCTATACCCAAACTTTTAAAATATGAAACTGCTTCATAAAATATTAAAGCTGTCAAAAGTTTGCTGTATTTATTTGCCTAGAAGATAAAGTAAAGAGCCTGTGTGATATGAAATATGAAAAAAAGAGTTCCATGAAGTCATTTCCACAACATAATGCTAATAAAAAATGATACATCATTTGAGATGCGGCAGAAAAGTTCAATATTTTACAGGAGAATGACAGCAATCTCCTGTAATCCATGTATGTCCACTGATAGTGATAGTCAGCATTAGTAATGCAAAATCTTATTTTAACATAAAATTCAAGGTCCATTAAGACAAACTTTAACAGTTGGTTGACAATTTAACGTGTAAAATCTAGTTGAAATTGTAAATACTTCAAACTGGAGTTAGCAGACAACAGACAGATTTGTCATATTTTACACTGTACCTTCAGCTTTTCAGTCTGAATATCTGACAAAGTACTTGCATTTTGAAACATGAAAAGCACAAAGTGCGCACTAAGGTACAATATTGATTTCGCGACAGGGCGTTACAATAACAAAGGCGTATATTGATGACGTATATTCCGCATTAAGCGAATTATGGATCTTGTCGTCAAGCCGATGGATATTTTATGGATGAGTGAATACACTGATGTTTTTAACATGACTGTGGTGAAGCAGGAGCGATTGCTAGACATACACCAGCGCCACACGCAACGCCAGTCCCGCGGATATAAAGGAATAAGGACATTTCATTCTCCCAACTACACCAAGTGCTGAATTAATACTCACACAGGTCAGTTTATTAGACGAATGAACTTGAGGTAACGCAAAGCTGTTTCACTAGCTCTAACAGTTACACTATCACACTAAACGCATTTGAGTGTGTTGAATGTTGTTAGTTGGGTTGTTTGTTGGCTGTATGAGACTAAGTAAGCTTAGATCAACATTAGAATAACATACAGATCATAATCTAACATTTCATCATGTTGAACTAAATAACATTGATTAGTTTTATGTACATTTGCTCACCTGTCTAATAAAGTAAGAACTCAGTTCTGAAAAAATCCTGTCAAGAACCGATAACGGCGCACAATCTGACGTCAACCGCAACGGATAACGGCGCACACTCTGACGTCGCAAGGCAAACCCCCGGTTTCATTGTCTAACATGACAACACTGTAACCGGCGTTTCTGAAAATCTTTACCCTGGCAGGGGTTTTCAAAAATGTTCGGTTTCAGTGATCTGATATTGCGTTTCCGTGTAGATGAACGGCTGAACCGTGTAAAAAAAAAAAAAAAGTCACGGTTATAAAAATACCTGTGTCTGTGTGTACAAGGCTTTAAATACACATTGGTGGTGATCTAATAACAAACAACTGTGATAGTTAATGAGTTTCCATGGAAACTAACTATTGGTGGGAAACTAGAACAAAGGAAACAGGAAACTGACGAGAAGCAAACTAAAAGTCAATTAAAGTGAACTAATTGTGACAATTTGAGGAACAGAATTAACCAGATATATTCTGCATTTGCTAAACCACATGTGAAGAACAGGGCCCTGGTCTTTCTGATCCGAAAGTTAAGCTTGTTTGTACGATTACGAGCTCTGTATATATGGTGATTTGATCCTCTTTTCATGCCTTGAAGGTGAAAAGTGCATGCATTGTTTTTGAACTGTTAATTCATTGTCTCTTTTGATCTTGTGTGAGATTGATTTGTACACAATCAGGGAAGTGTTTAGGTTTCATTGATTACCAATCAGGCAGTCAAGCTTACATGATCTGCTAGTCAGTATGTTTGCATAGAATTAGTCTGGAGGATAATGCCATGATGTTAAGTGTCCTACAAGAAAAGGAGCTTCAATCAGATGAAGTGCTTTTGTGAAATCTACAATATATAGGCTACTATATTTTACATTGTGGGATGCAATGCAATTTAAATTCCTTACAAAGATTGATTAAATAATATTTGCCAAACAAATAGATAAGGATAAGCATTCCTGCTGGAGTTCTGTCTCACATTAAAGAAACCCGAAGAGATATTTCAATGTGTGACTTAACTGCAAGAATTTTCCCCCAATTACAGGAATAATCAAATATTAAAGTGGGTATTATTCAGCCAGAGATTGACTCACAGACCTTCTTAATCAGTTTCCGACCACTGAAGTGATAATGAAGATACTCATTATTAGTGGCAGTGGATATATGCTTCTATAATGGGCAGCTCTCAGAGGGTTTGTGTAATATTCACATTTGAAACTTTTGGCTTTGTGAAGTCGTCTACACTTTTGAACTTTGCGAAATCTGCTCGAGCTACAGAGCCATTATTTCTCGACCATATGTTTCACACAAGACTGAATTTAATTATTCATTTCACTTTGGGGCTGATGATGGCAATGATAACTGGGTCTAGCAATGATGTAATATTTCAAATATTTTAACCTATCAGAATAGATATGTTTTAATTTAGTGGAATAAAAGGATGTGTTTCAGTAAGATCATATTTTTGTATACTTTATTTGTTTTATAAAAAATGTTACAGGTATAAAATGTCAGTCTCGGTTTATTGTATATATCAAAGTGAATTACACTAGCATTGCAACATTTTTTGACTAAAAATTAGAAGTAAATTTTGCTTCTGTGCATTTAAGACTTCTTCTATAAATGCCCTTTTCACATTTAATGAGACACATCATTATTTCGTGGACTGTCAGTATGCTGTCACTTCCAATATTTTTTTTAACTCCTCTGTCCTTACAGTAAGCCTCTTTGCAATGTCAGCATTACACTTTTACAAAAGAATCAATGAAATTTGCCTATTAAAATGTTACTGTTCAAAATATACTTCAGACACAGTGAATAGCAAATAAAATGCAGCTAACTCTTTAATAGCTGGCAAAATAAAATAGCTACACTACATCCAACTAGTTTATCAGAGTATTAGCTGTTATTAACTAAGACTCGAGACAAAACTGTTTTTCATGCGTAGATCATACAAACTAGCAAACGTGTTGGGTGAAGCCAAGCCTTCAGTTCTACATATGTCTGCTAATGAAGCACAGTTCGCCCCAGCCGATGTGGCTGTGATACCCCTCGTGCCCTCACTTTCAGTGGGCATGGTTCATCCTGGGCATGATAAACCCGGAGAATTGCATCCACAATCCAGTGCCATTCTTTGTTTAGAGATAACCTTCCCCTTCTGCTGACATCTGAAGCAGACAAACAGCTGATCTGGGGTGGGTTTCACGTATAACAGCGCAACTCGCTGCTTAACTACCATAGTACATCGTTGAAGAAATCAACTAGATAGTCACGGCTGTTTCCCGAAACCATACTGTCGCAAATTGGTACTTAAACCACAGTTGTCATGCACGCAGTGGAGTAATAACTGCTTTTAATGAATCTGTTTGAGATCGAATTAATGCTATAATATTTGGTCTAAATTACAGACATGGCATCTGAGCATTGGCATTTTTCTCAGTTATTTTGCTTTATTTGCAGATTTAGTCTAGGCTAGTAGAGCACGTAAGCACATGTGCACTCTTCAAAAATGAAGCTTTAAATCTCTTGACAAACTAAAAGACGTAAATGACATTTGTATGTATTCTAAATAAAAGATGTTGATTGGACTGAATGCCAGCTTGTATATTTTGCTTAAGATAAACATGTATTGAGTCCACATGTCATGCAAACAAGAAACTCTGCTTCTACCACAGGTCGAAAGCTGTCGTTCCAACCCCACAACTTTGCGATGCTCTTTGTGAATGTTCTTAGAACTATGGTTTCGGGAAACACAGACTCGTTGAAATGCTGATAGCGACGGGACATGCGACCATAGTGGGCTAACGATCCTTGTGGGAAACACACCCCAGATTCCAGGCGGGGCGTGGGAGATCAGCAGCAAAAAAACCTAGGCATTCAAGTGCTTGAAAAGCAGTTAACGCTCTGCCTTTATAAAGCGGCATAGAACGGCAATTTTACTGAATCGTTCTTCTTCAGACCGCTGGAACAAGCCCAACATAGAAAGTTGCTAGCCATAAAAAGCACCTCTTCAGCGGACCGAATCACAAGCTGATATTGTGAATGTACCACTCCGCTGCTGTGCCTGTTCTGGTGAGAAGACCAACAAGAAGCTGAGCTCGTGATGCACTCTCCAAAGCTGTTATATATTTGCCCGATTTTTTCAAAGGTTTAAAGGGGGGCACAACCAAAAAAGTTTGAGAACCACTGGTCTAAAGCTCTGAGCGCACATTGGACACAGCAGAGACAGGGCTGGGTCTCCCTCATCTGGAGAGCTGCTTTCAAGTTCACCACTTGGTTCCTAAATGGAGTTGTGGGAACCTTGGGCACATATCCAGGCTGGGTTCTCAGGACAATGTGAGACTAGGCTGGCCCAAACTCCAGGCACGAGTCACTAATGGAGAAGGCTTGTAGGTCCCCCATCCTCTTGACGAGCGGCACCAACTGAACGGTGTACCCAAGGTGTGTAATTCATGGCAAGGGGGAGCAGGGGAAGATATCTTTGCGTCCCTTGTAACTTATGTTAGATGATGTGTTGAAACACCTACCTTGCTTCCCGTGTCTGTTGTGGAGGCCGTTGATGACGGTTGAGTAGGCTGGGTCTCGTCGATACTCGGCACACTTACCTGCTCTGTGCAGACCTGAGAGGAGGCATGCTTGCGACCACTGAGGATCTGGTACTGGTGTTCGATGTCTGACCACCGTGAAGACGAGGGTTGTGAACATTATGTGTGTGTGAACCAGGAAAAGAGGAAATTACTCTTTTAATGACCATGTAAAATTCACTTCTCCTCCAACGGGAGTGAGGCTCGTCCCAGGTAGGGCGAACAGGTCCGCAGCCTCTCCTTCCCTGGGTCGCCCGTCTCAGGAATGCTTCGACAACTTGCGAGGGTTCTTAAGGTGATGATACACGGGGCAACGTTATGAGCAATGTTGCTGAGCGATTGTTGCTTGGGCACTTTCCCATTGAGAATGGGCGACAAATTTCTATCTGGATAATTTAGATCGGTTGTGGGCCCTGTGTTTCATCTGGTTGCCCAGATACTCAAAAAGTTGCCAAGTGTATCATTACCTTCTGTGACCCTTTAGAGCACTTTCTCCACATCTCCTCATCATCCTCATACACTGCTTGGCTTCATCACTGTCTCCTCTCCACCAGTAAGCTGGTGTGTGGTGGGCGTTCTGGCGCAATATGGCTGCCGTCCCATTATCCAGATGATGCTGCACATTAGTGGTGGTTGAGGAGATTCCCCCTTCTATGTAAAGGGCTTTGAGTGCAGAGAAAAGCGCTATATAAATGTAATGAATTATTATAAAAAAAAAATTTAACCCTCGCGCAGATCTTTAAGGGCATTGTAAGCCCTCACTCTAAGACGAGGTAAAATCTCGTAATTGATTAAAACCTCTATGTTTGAACTACATTTGAACTATGTCTGAAGTAATCACTTTCAGTTCACAGTTAAAGGCCCACTGAAGTGCCTTGAAACGCACAGTTTTCAATGTGTTGACGTTATTTCCACTGAAACAGGAAGTCAGGGTGGGACATACTGAATAGCCCCTCCCCCTTTTTTAAATAGCCAATAAAGTTGTCTATCTCCTGTTAAAAACTAAGCTCGGAATCGATTCAAGAGAGAATCGCAATGCATTCATAAATTCTCAGAATCGATCCAGAATCATTTTTCGATTCACGATGCATCGATTTATTGTCCCAGCCTTAGATAACAGTACGGCTAACATATTCATACTAAAAGCCAAAAAACTTTGATTTCATTGAAACTTTGATTTCATGTGGACTTTAAGTAGCCTGGATTATTTCCATTATAATACTCTTTTTAAAAGTCTGCTAAAGGGTATTTCTTTATCCACAATGGAAAGCTTGAATTTAATTACATTTACTTGTATGATAAGCAGTTTCAGTGCTTTGTTAGGTTGACACTGCCAAAAAACTCTGGTATTCTGGTATTTAGGAGTAGTATTATCTAACCTAATACCTCCATATTACTTCTCTGTGACTGGTATTTTCGTAATATGAACCCTTTATGGAACAGGTTCAGAGCTATAATGATCTAAATTGTGTCAGTTTTAACCCATGCTCTCCCGCTGGCTATCTTATCTGCAGTTTTACTCAGTAATGGTAATGGTAATGGTAAGTGCTGAGTTTCTCCTCAAGGTTTTCCAGTCCACCTGGACACAAAACCACCTGTTATCAACAGCGCTAGACCACACAACAACAAATGTAATTACTGACCTGACCTCTACCCATTCTAATCACCCCCGCCAGGCTGACAGCAGTAATAATGTGTGATTTATAATCGTTCTCGCAGTCTGAGTGTGTATCACACACGCACACACACACACACACACACACACACACACACACACACACACACACACACACACACACACACACACACACACACACACACACACACACACACACACACACACACACACACACACACACACGTGTCGACCAGCAGCTCCTGG
This sequence comes from Chrosomus eos, assembly GCA_036326025.1. Lineage (NCBI taxonomy): Eukaryota > Metazoa > Chordata > Actinopteri > Cypriniformes > Leuciscidae > Chrosomus > Chrosomus eos. The sequence continues at coordinate 36,729,254 of CM070831.1, forward strand.
TAATACAGCTGAAGATATCACGGGGTGAGCAATGTTAAAGACATCTATTTCCATCCGTCGCACAGCGCAAGCACAATTAGCTCGCGTGCTAATACAGGATCTGTGATGTAGCAGCTGTTACCAGGCGCACTTTCACAGAGCCGAATCATGGATGTTTTACACCGCCCTGAAGTGCGCACTAAACAGAGCGAATGCAACAGGCTGACACTTGGGTTTAGACGATTGTTGTTCCAGTGTTTAGCAACACAACAGCTTGGCCCATAAATTAATTATTGTTATGGATTGAGTTGTCTGTCAGTCTGCGAGAAATGCCGTGTGAATGCGTGGTTGGGTTGGCGTGGGAACCCGAGAGCTCATTACAGCTATAGAGACAAACAAGCATTGAGCAAAATAAAACCCCATCTGCTCTTCTTTTTTAAATACATTGCCTCCTCCAGGACGTCGATGCTGAGCGAAGTGCTTTAAAATACTCCTGATGCATATCTCCGATTTAATAAACTTATTATTATTGATATTATTACACTGTAATCCTCCTATTTTAACTTAAAAACTCAAGTTCAGTTGCTGCCTTCAATTTGTAAGTATAAGCAAATTGGCTTTACACGTCAGTTTAACTTAAATTATGCGAAATTTACTTAGAAAAAAAAGTTAATTCTTGTATCATGTCTTTTTTTATGATTGTATTAAATTATTGCTACAGTACACTGAAAATTATCATTGGACCAAAAAATACTCATTCAATTTTATTTAGACTACTGGTCAAAAGGTTTTTTTTTTTAATGTCGTTGAAATAATTATCTTCTGCACATCAAGGCTGCTTTTATTTGATAAAAAAATTCAGTAAAAAAAATAAAGTATTATTATGAATAAGTTAAAAAAATAATAGAATGGTTTTCTAATTTCCCAGACAGCAACATAGTGTCGGCCCAGATCTGGGCCACATTTGATATATTGATTCAATGTGTATCAGATGTGGAGTTATAGCCAAACTGAGCGAAACCGGTTTAAACCAGAAACCATTATTTTCACTTTAGATAAATAAACGACACAGTCGATTAATTTTTCTTTGTTCAAGCCCCCACAATGTTCGCCCCAGATCCACTCTTCAGTACGAGCCCCTGAACCGTTTATTAATTCCATGTAAGGATTTTTCCTTCCATCTGAGGAATTGAAGGTTTTTGTGAATTCTGCACTGCTCAGCGACTCCAGGAAACACACTTCGCCAAACCACACTTTCCTAGAGCAGACAGCACAGAATGAGTTATGAGCCAGTTACAAAGGACACATTCTTGCGGTCAAAGAAAGCTGGACTGAGCGCAGCTGGATATGGGCTTTTGAGATGTGTTTTTCCCCAAAGTTGATCTACGCAGTGTCTTGAAGATGCGGCACTGATGGTAACCAACAAGACATCCAGTGGCCAAAGATATTCAGCTGATGGACATAAAGTGGAGATAAATCAACCATTTAGAAAAAAATGGAGATATAATGAATAGGCCTATTACCTGTTTTTTTTGTGAACGGCCCTGCCATAGTGACACGCAAAAACATTTTTTTTTTTTTTACTGGTCAATTTTGAGATGTTGGGCTATTTGTCTTCAATAACATGTCTTCTTTCAGACTTGAGCTGAAAAAATACACATTTAGGTCTTTATTTTACTACACTTTGTCTGTTTACGTGTGTAGATTTTGCATAAATTTATCAAAAGTTGGCATTCTAAATATAATATAATATAATTACTATATAATACTAAACAAATCTGTAATTGTGGGATCCTAAAGTGGTTGTGAGTCCCTCAGGCATATTCACCTGTGTGATGGACTGTTGATGTGTTGTTTTGGATGTTATGATCACTGATGGATGAAGCAGTAATGAGTTTTGGATGTTAAACAGTGTGATACATGGATTTTACTTGGACCTAAAGCATATTCTGTCTGTAATTCATGGCTTTCAATAGAAATTAGTGGAATTTTGCCATAAAAATCTTTAAAGGCCGTTTACGCAATGTTTTTTTTCTCACAGTCCGAGTGACGATTTTCCACTTCTGTAGCATCTACATACACTAAACTTTACGGTCGTATTCCTTTTGTTTGTAACATACATCAACTTGATGCAACCTGGACACATCATCAGTGATGTTACCTGGGGTCACGGAGTGTTTCGGGTCTTTCAAGCATCATACACTCTCACCCAGGTGACCCAGCTGGGGTTGATCAGGCCCCAACTTTCGTCCAGGTAGCCCTACCTCACCCATGGTTCTCCTCTCCTTATCCACAGCCACCTTGAGGCAACTTCTGCTGACTCCGTGACCTCTTTGATGGCCCTTCGCTTAATGGCCCCTATGATGCCCAGGATGTTGTACGCCCTGCATAGAGATTGGCCAGCAAACCCTCTGCATCCCACCTCGATGGGCTCACACCGCGCTCGCCACCCATTGTTCCGGCACTCCTCCACTAGCTCAGCATATTTTGCCCTCTTTCTCTCATTGGCCTCCTCGATGCGGTCCTCCCAGGGTACGGTGAGTTCCAGGAGAACGATCTGCTTGGAGGTCTCTGAGATGAGCAACATGTCAGGCCGCAGCGTTGTGGTGGTGACAGTTTCTGGGAACTTTAGTTGCTTTTCCAGGTCAACTTTCAACTCCCAGTCTTGTGCTGTTGCTAGCAGGCCAGATGAGGTGGCCCTGGCAGCTAATGGTGGCTTCTCCCCAGCCCGGACGAAAGCAATATTGTTTTTAGCTGGGCGGAGGCGTTTGCAGTGGCCAATTCCGCAGCTGATGGTATTCGCTACGGCCTTCAGGACTTGGTCATGGCGCCAACGGTAGCGTCCCTTGCCCAGTGCCTTCGGACAGCAGTTGAGGCAGAGGTTGCAGGCTGGTGACTCCACCAATCCCCAGCTGAAAAGATTTGATGGGCTCGGTAGTACATCGTAGACAGCCTGGATCAAGAACCGTATGCGATGGGGTTCTGCTTTCCACAGATCTGCCCATGAGACCTTGCGGTCCACTGCATGCTCCCATCTTGTCCAGGCTCCCTGCTGCCGCATTCCAACCATCCTGCTGGCTCGCTCTTCCTCTACTCCTCCCCGCACCTGCACCAGTGATCTCCTGTCCTTCCCCTGTGCATTGTTGTAGCAAGATATTGTGCCGCTACCCAGGCCAGCTCTTCCATGAGTCACTGCTCCCACCAGTGCCATATGCCGTAGCCACGACTCAGCTACATTCACCGCCTCTGCTGCCCTCCACCTCCGCCCTGTCCTCACCTCGATCCCAGCCTGGAAGACCTTAGGGTCCTGTGACTCTCTGTATTGCAGCACCTCCCTGACACGGCCCACCTTGAACTCCTCATTCAGGCTTCTGATAGGGAGCTTCAGCTTGTTGCTCTGGCCATACAAAGCGATGCTGCTCAGGCTTCGAGGTAGACCCAGCCACTTCCGTAGAAACCTGCTGACTCGCCTCTCAAAGCCCTCGATGGTGGAGATTGGAACCTCATAAATCAGGAGGGGCCAGAGAATCCGTGGGAGGATGCCATGCTGGTAAATCCAAGCCTTGAACTTGCCAGGTAGGCCTGACTTGTCCACTGCGGCTAGCCAGCCTTCCAGTTCAGGGTTGGTTGCACGGATGGCTGCTGTGTCTTTCAGGCTGCAGTCGAACACCTTTCCCAAGCTCTTCACTGGTTTCTCAGTGATTGATGGTATCTGGGTCGTGCCTAGTGTGAAGCGGAACTTGTTGGTAACCTTTCCTTTCTTCAACACCAGAGATCTGGACTTTGTTGGCTTGAAGCACATGCGAGCCCAGGTTGTCATCTCTTCCAGGCCCTTCAGGATCCACCTGGCCCCTGGGACGTGTGGTGTTGTCACCGTCAGATCGTCCATGAAAGCCCTAATGGGCGGCTGACGGACACCGGACTTGGTGAGGGGACCTCTGCACTGGACCTCTGTAGCCTTCACCAGCATATTCATGGCGAGTGCGAATAATATCACTGAAATTGTACACCCAGTGATAATACCCTTCTCGAGCCTGTGCCAGTCTGATGTTGTGGACCCTGCAGAGACTCTCAGACTGAAACTGTCGTAGTAGTCCAGAATGAGGTGTCTAAACTTGTCTGGGACGTAGTGCCGACGCAGAGCCTCCTCAACCAGTTTGTGGGGTATGGACCCATAGGCGTTTGTGAGGTCCAACCACAGCACCACCAAGTCCCGCTTGTTCTCCCGGGCTTCCCTGATCAGCTGTGTGACCACGCCCGTGTGCTCCAGACACCCCGGCACCTTCGGGATCCCTCCTTTCTGGACCGAAGTGTCAATGTATGAGTTCCTTAGGAGGTAGTCGGTCAGCCGCCTAGCAACAATGCTGAAGAATATCTTTCCCTCAACACTGAGCAGCGAGATGTTTCTGAACTGGTCGATTGTCTTCGACTCTTCTTCCTTTGGAATCCACACCCCTTCTGCAAACCGCCACTGCTGAGCAACCTTTCCCCTCCTCCATATGACCTTCAGGATCTTCCAGAGCCTGTGTTGTAGCTTCGGGCAGTTCTTATAGACCCTGTAAGGTACCCCACTAGGTCCTGGGGCTGAGCTTGCTCTGGCCTTTTTGATAACCTCCTGGATCTACTTCCAGCTGGGCTCCTTTCTGTCGAAGTCCAGAGTTGGTACAGGTGGATCCATCAGGTACTGGCAGTGGCCCAGATCTTGCTCCCTGGATCTATCACAGAAGGTATCTCTGAGGTGGCGGTCAATCTCAGCTTTGGAGCAGGTGAGCTGGCCACTCCGCTTCTTCCCAAGTAGCTGCTTTGTGAACCCAAATGGATTCGCTATAAAAGCAGCCCGCTTCCTGGCCCTCTCTTTCCTCCTTCTTCTGTGCCACTCCGCTCTCCTCAGAGTCATAAGCTTCTTACGGAGGATGACGCGCAGCTCTACAAGAGGACCTCTCTCCTCCTCCCTCGCCTCCTTGAACCTCCTCCTCAGGCTCTTCAGCTCTTGCCTAAGCTGGTGGATCTTGTTCGCCCTGTTGTTCATTATGTAGGGGAGGTTCACTGCTTTTTTCTCCTCCAGCCCAAATCTCTCAGCTGCTAGGCTGATGATGATGGTGGTCATTGTCTGGAGGCGTCGATCGACATCACCCTTAACCATTGCTTCCAAGATGGTGTCGGTGTCTTCATCAAACTGGAGCCACTCCTTCTCCTTGTTAGCTTGGGGCCATTTTACCCGCCGATGTTCTGATGTTCTACATGGGTTTGGAACTTGTGTCACTCGGAGGTTCTGGGCACTGTGGTTTGACTCCGGGCCTAGCTCCTCCTGCGTCTCACCAGGGGTGTTTCCTGAGCGCTGTGATGCAGGTACCGTCCGCACGCATCTCATCTTGGCCTGGTGGATTTTCAGGCCATGTGGGTTTTTGCACACTTTGCCACAAAAGCATTGTGCACTCATCGTCGTGTATCCATCGCTTTGTGTCGGTGTCCTTTGGTCTGTCCGAGTGGGATCCTCATCCTCCCCCCCTCTCGGGGATCCCTGGGGGTATAACTCCATAGGTAGATCTGTAGCTTTGAAAGTGGGTTCTTCCTCTCAGAAGATGCAGGTCGGGCTGCTAACCCTCCCTACCCCGTTGCCGTCTCTCCGGGCTGTCCGCTGTCTCTCCAGCTGGCACCTCTCTGTTCTCGGTTGTCAATCAGTCTATTCCTGATCGTCACTGGTTGTTCCAGACAGAAGTTTGTAACATACATCAACTTGATGCAACCTGGACACATCATCAGTGATGTTACCTGGGGTCACGGAGTGTTTCGGGTCTTTCAAGCATCATACACTCTCACCCAGGTGACCCAGCTGGGGTTGATCAGGCCCCAACTTGCGTCCAGGTAGCCCTACCTCACCCATGGTTCTCCTCTCCTTATCCACAGCCACCTTGAGGCAACTTCTGCTGACTCCGTGACCTCCTTGATGGCCCTTCGCTTAATGGCCCCTATGATGCTCAGGATGTTGTACGCCCTGCATAGAGATTGGCCAGCAAACCCTCTGCATCCCACCTCAATGGGCTCACACCACGCTCGCCACCCATTGTTCCGGCACTCCTCCACTAGCTCAGCATATTTTGCCCTCTTCCTCTCATTGGCCTCCTCGATGCGGTCCTCCCAGGGTACGGTGAGTTCCAGGAGAACGATCTGCTTGGAGGTCTCTGAGATGAGCAACATGTCAGGCCGCAGCGTTGTGGTGGCGACAGTTTCTGGGAACTTCAGTTGCTTTTCCAGGTCAACTTTCAACTCCCAGTCTTGTGCTGTTGCTAGCAGGCCAGATGAGGTGGCCCTGGCAGCTAATGGTGGCTTCTCCCCAGCCCGGACGAAAGCGGAGGCGTTTGCAGTGGCCAATTCCGCAGCTGATGGTATTCGCTACGGCCTTCAGGACTTGGTCATGGCGCCAACGCCAATTCCTAACTATATTGTGAAGGTTTGTCCAGAGGGATTTGTTGATATATCATTCTTGGCCTGATTTATATGACATTTTACACCTAAAAATAGGGCGGAAATATTTTTTTTAAGGCTATTGGCTGTATTTTCTGATTTACAGGGAAATATTCATAATCCCCTCTGGTAATGTCGTTTCATTGAATATATCAACAAAATGCAAAAATAATATTGAACCTTGGTTTTTTCAATGTTCAGATTCGTCACTTAAAAAAACATGCAAATGAGCACATATTTAATTAGATATAGCCTGATTAGCATATTTAAACATACAATTACAGAAAACTTGCAATACATTTTTTTCTCCTATTCATGTGAGTATTCACCTGTTAAAATTTCATGGTGATATCTGTAAGTTAAAAATGTTACCCTATTCACCTGTAGTGTCTCGCCTTAATTGGCAAATGGATTGGAATGATGTGGACTTTTGGAATCAAAATAAATAAAATAAACAATATATTGACTTATAAAGACACTTTTAAAATGTCAATGCTTCAATCGTCTGATTAATGCTTCCATGTTTTTCATCTGGAAGGTTTTCTCAGCATTGATATATGCAGTTCATTGGATTATTTTGCATGTTGTTTTATTATACTAAACTATTTTATAGTATATAACAAATCAGATTTTCAGAAATCAATTTGGTTTATTTAGAGGTTGCACACAGACAGTATTTTTTTTCTTTTTTTGCAGTATTTACGGGCGATAAAGAGAGCTCAGGGTGTTTCAGTGGTTTAAGGGAAAGAGAGACTGAAAGCTTCACATGATTTTAGCTCACAATCCCTCAGCATATAAAATTATTACGAGCCACAAAACATCATATAAACAAGAAATGCCATTATTTTCGCCTGCCTATCCTTCGATTCAGGGATAAATTGCACATTTTCAGAAGCATTGTTACTGTTCCCTTTCCTCAACATGATTTCAATTCGTATTTTCTCAGGCTCTCGCTATGGGAATGATGACAGAGTATTACCACTACATTTTTACTACCCTGGTAAGTTACGTATGGATATTTATATTATAAAACACATTCAAAACCACAGCGATATCCATAAAATGATTTGCATTTTAGGCCATTATATTCCTTAACTGAAAATATTGATTTGTTTTTCCTGGTGCTTTTTCCTATTTTCAACCACTGATGTGTTTTACGCTGGCTGAAACCAAGACAACATTAGATTATTATTTTTAAATGGCTTTTTTTTGTCTCAAAGTCCAATTTGCAGGCCTAACTTTAATTAAAAATGTTAATTAAGATTTAAGCTATTGTAAGTACTTGTTGGTCACTAATTGTGACACAATTCTAGATAATATTTATGTGTCACTAAGAAAAACTGAAGGACAAAATATATATTTCAAAAATGCAAATACAGTTTAATGGCTGGTACATTTTTAATTTTTGCCTATGACATCAATACAGCTTACTAGTGTTTGGAATAGAGCTTGTATGTTGATGTAATTGTGATGTTTGTTCAAATGTAATGTGGTACAAATGTAACTGACATACCTATTCTGTTTTTTTTGTGTGTGTGTGTGTGTGTGTGTGTGTGTGTGTGTGTGTGTGTGTGTGTGTGTGTGTGTGTGTGTGTGTGTGTGTGTGTGTGTGTGTGTGTGTGTGTGTGTGTGTGTGTGTGTGTGTGTGTGTTTGTGTGTGTGTGTGTGTGTGTGTTTCCTATTCTTTAGGATCTCTTTGCGTTGGATGTGGAGCCCTATCGCTACAGCGGGGTCAACATGACAGGATTTCGTATCCTAAACACCGAGAACAGCCAGGTGTCCTCCATCATTGAAAAGTGGTCCATGGAGCGTCTCCAGGCTCCTCCTAAACCAGACTCCGGTCTACTGGATGGCTTCATGACAGTAAGAAGCTATTACAGCATATTTTGTTATCGTACAGGAGTGTGTTTTCCGTACAGCGATGTAACTCGATGCTTAACTACCATAGTACAATGCATCGTTGAAGAAATCAACTATGACTGTTTCCCGAAACCATATTGTCGCAAATTGGTCGTTCAACCACATTGGTTAAAGATGTTACGCATGTGTGGAGTAATAACTTATTTTAATAATGCTAGATGTTTTGCTATAAATTACAGACATGACATCTGAGGACTATTTAAAAAAAATTCTCAGTTATTTCGCTTTATTTTCAGATTCAATCATAGGCTTGTTCTTACATAGTAGAGCACGTTCGCACATGCGCAGTCTTCAAAAACAGTGCTTTAAATCTCTTGACAAACTCAAAGACGTAAATGACATTTGTATGTATTCTAAATAAAAGACAGGTTGCACTGAATGTCATGTTGCTTATTTGGCTCAAGATAAGGATTTATTTAGTCCACATGTGAAGCAAAAACGAAACTCTGCTTCTAACCACAGCTCGAGATCTGTCGTTCCAAACACACAACTCTGCGATGCTGTTTGCGAATGTTCGTCGGAACGATGGTTTCGGGAAACACAGACTCGTTGAACTGCTGATAACGACGGAACTTGCGACCTTAGTTGGCTAACAATGCTTTTGGGAAACACACCCCAGGACAGTGGTTTCCAACTGGCTCTGCTCCAAGACTCAGATTTGACATGGCATCATGTGGCGCGGTTTCTAAATTGTTTCTCATAGATATCCTAAGTAAAGAAAACGTAATATTATACATTATAATTTTCCACACAGAACATACGGTCAGCACACACCATGTGTGCCCTTGTCTCAAGTGATCTCACATTTAATGCAGTCTGTGTTGTTTACCTCAAGTAAGTTTAGATCATGGTTGGGATGAGGTCATGCCACACAACCCGGACAAGCTGGCATCTGCTTTTTTTTGGCTTTACTAAGTGACGGATGAATTTATGCCAAAATACAGTAGAGTTTGATTGGACGACAGCCTTTGACTTCAACATCGAAAGCCACTCCTATATCTATGATTACATGGATAGTGGTGTTTTATTATTTGCATTTTAGACAGATTTCTGGACACATATTTAGTATGTGTTTTAAAGCCTTATTTCAGAAAGTTTTAGTTTTTTCAATAACATGCATAAACAATATTCTCTCAAAAATACAAACATGTACATACATGTTGCTCACATATTATGATATCCCTGTTTCTGCTAAATAGAGTGTATTTACACCTGTGCCATTAATCTGTTTATAAGCAAAACATCTCAAGGACCCCAAAAACACCTTAGACCCCAGAGGTTAACTGTTTTATGTCACTTACTGTACCTGTTATAGACACTTTAGCTTTTAGTTATGACTTAAGTCATCAGAAAAGAATATGAAAATGCAGTCAAAGTGATAATGGTAGAGTTTGTTTTAATTAATTCTGGTAGGAAGCTGCATAACACTATTCCCACGAGAGTTTGAACCCACAACCTGCAGGGTACGCTGCGATCTGAAGTGTGTGTGATACACAGGGACTCTGCTGTAGTGATCTAAAAACTGTCTGATATCAGCATGCTGGCTCTATCCCAGTTCTTCCTCAACACTGGCTCTCCTAGCCGGGAAAAGGGCCAAGATATGAACTCACTCGAGGCTGGGTGAGACGGAAACAGAGGAACGAGGAGAACTCGCATGCCAAAATCAACCAACCTGCCAAAATAACTCTCATGGGACACAACACAATGACATTTCACTGGACTCGTTGGTCTACGTCATGTTTAGAGAGAAATTTACACAGCTAAGATAAATGAAGACTTGGATTCTATCATGTTTCACTCACACTCATGTCATTTCAAATCTGTCTGACCTTCTTTGTTCTGTGAAACACAATAGGAGATATTTAGCAGAAAGCAATGGGTGCTTAAAGGATAATTAGCACTTTGAGTCTATTTTCTAGTTTGTTTTGGATGAACTAGAGTGGTGGACACAGAAATGTTGACGATGGGTCCTGTCTCGACTTTTTGACTCTTTTAGAATCGCCTCTGAGCGCTTCAGAGTGGCTGTCTATGGGCATGCACAAACATGTGCTTAAAACAACCCTTAACGTTCGTTTTCAAAACTGTGACACTCACCGAGTGGTTAGTGGTGTTCGTTGATGTTCCAAAACAAGTAGCGTAGCGAAATACAGTTTCTGTCGTGTTTTATTTGGCATTTTGTAAAATCGCATTGATGTCTGTTGGAGGACTCATTGCTCGTTGATATTACTGCGCTACCGGAGTGTGCTAACGCTTCAGACTCAAATATCGAGCGGAAGTTTATACGCGGTTGTGAGGTATCTGAAAAAAAAGTTCCACTATAGCAAATAACACGGATTGAAATCATACATTGCGGCAATATATTTGTTTTTAATCATAAAACGAGGTCGTTAAAAAAAAAATGAAGGTCATCAAGCTTGTGTTCACAATCACACCAATGTTCGTTTTATTCTAACCAAACCTGACAAGTGTCAACACAGCCTAAAGGGTCTCACATATCGTATTAATTAATAATATAAAAAGCAGTCCTAGTAACATTTGTTAGGCTGATCTTGAAACAAGAGGAAACCTGGTGGTCCGACTTTCAAAACACTTGGTCCTTGATCCAGGAAAAATTACAGAACTCTTCAAATCGCATGACTTCCCCGTCCTCTTGATTTTTTCGGTATTGTGTGCATTTGTTCAGGTATGGGCATACAATAATAATTTTAGTTGTTCAGGTGATAGTTTAATAGGCTTTAAAAGGTTAGTTCATCCCAGAATGATAATTCTGTCATAATTTGCTCATCCTCATGTCATTTCAAAGCCATAGGACTTTCATTCATCTTTTGGAACACAAATTAAGTTAACAAATATTCTCTCATAACTTTTGTCCATCCATTGAAAGCCCATGAGACAAAAACTTCCATGCATCCGAAAAAGTACAAAAAGATAACGTAGATGTAAACAGTGAAAGGTCTGGTTCAATACAACAAAAAAACTTTTGTGGAAAATCAATAACAGCATGTAATTGTACCAATAAAACAGATATCCACACGCATGACTGTGAAATAAATTAGTATGTTCAGATTACAAAGTCTACACAGCATTTTTGTTTAAATATTAGCCATGAACAAACACTGACGAGTTTACAAGTTTTTGAACTTGTTTTTCCCCAAACTAAACTATTATTTGGATATTAGCAATCTGAGATAAGCCATCCCTAAATGCCATATGAAACCAAAACAAACTATATCTGATCTTTGGCCAAAATAAACTACCAAGTTAACCAGATTTTATGCCAATATTTAAAAGTCTGGGTACAGTACATGAGACTTCTCTTCTCTATCACAGATGGGGAATCACACTTCTGAGCTTTAATAACTTAACAGTACAACACACACACACACACACACACACACACACACACACACACACCACACACACACACACACACACACACACACACACACACACACACACACACACACACACACACACACACACACACACACACACACACACACACACACGCACACCACACACCAATACAAAAGCAGTCTGCTTGACTCATGTCTTATATTCCACATCTTCTGAAGCAGTCGTTGACTTCAAACCTGACGTGACCTGTCTTCAGTTGTCGAGTTTGATTGTGCTCAAAGGCGAATGAGATTGGAGAGTTGTGACAGAATTTACTTAAATTTGTTCCTTACTCAAATTCATTGTATAGCTGTAGAAGAACAACTTGGAAAATAACTCACAAGTTATATGGATCACTATTATGACACTGCATTTCAAAAACACCTCTTTGGGTTTTTATACTGTACAAACTGTATAGTCTATCCCCTTACACTAACCCGACCCTAAACCTACCCATCACAGAAACCTTTTTGCATTTTTACATTTTCAAAAAACATCACTTACTGTAATATGATTTATACGCTGTTTTCCTCATGGGGACCAAAAAAATGTCCCCACAAGGACAATTAATGTAGGGTTTGTCAGACCACACCACACACACACCACACACACACACACACGCACGCACGCACGCACGCACGCACGCACGCACGCACGCACGCACGCACGCACGCACGCACACACACACACACACACACACACACACACACACACACACACACACACACACACAGCTGAGGAGAGGCCAGCTGGATGGTAAATTTCCCCTTTCTAACCCAGTCGATTAAAAGACTCAAAGCCTTTAATTAGCTGACTCAGCCTGTCGTACAGTACAGCTCACACACTAACTCATCGTCCATCTTCACTCATCAACTCAGAAAAAGGACAAACTCTCACTATTCAAGGCTGTCCATCCACATGTCAATCCCTTCTAGTTGTAACATTGACAGCCATGATTATTTAGAAACCATAATGGCTCAGGTTTCCCTGAGAGCTGCATTTGAAGGCAGGCGTTAATCAATCCGTCCAATGGCAATCAGTCAGAGGCTAATGCATATTGACACTGTAAAAAGTTTCTGTAAATGTTTGATTAGCAGTTTCACTGGTTCGCTATTTATGGTCCTGTTAAAGCTTTATATTGAACCACTGTAAATGATCAAGCTCAGATTGTGACAAATACTTGGTGAGAGAAACAAAGGATTCAAATTGGTTCTTTTTAAATTTTTAAAGCATTTTTTAGCATTTGTTCATGAGACAAAATATTTATTATTTAAGATTTGTACAGTGCATCCACAGTCTATTCACTGACTGTTGTATATTGATGATGCATATTGCATTAACTTGAGTTCAATACTCAAGATGTCAGGATGATATTATGAGTGTTTGTGAAGAAGAACTAGTAGTTAGACTCATTCATAATAACTCATTTATGAGTAGCAATTTTACTTTATTCACAAGCAGAACTGTGAATTATCGGAAAGAAATTACAAAGGCTACACACATTTTCCACTGATGTTTTCTGTGGTTTCTGTACAACTGCTTTTGGAGAGAACTGCACTATTATTTCAGCAATAATATCCTGAATCATGTTAATTGTTTAACAAAGCAATGCTTTCTTGGAAAGATTTTTCATTTAAGGAGCTCTTGATCTACAACAATCCTCAAATTGTATTTATTTATATATATTTTGAATGGAAAGATAACAACCCTGTTGTATTCTAATTATTTCCATATAGGGCCACTGTTTGTGAGATTCATTCATGGGCAGTGGGATATCAAATTCTACATATTTTCTCTTTGGACAATAATTAATCTTCATACGGTGAAAGGCTGCCCTGAGTCATGGTTTAACATGGATAATGAAAATGACCTAACAAGGTCCTCAGACTTATTAGCATAATTTCCTTCCATGCTAATTGCTTTAGCTTGTGCCTGATTTACTTGGAGAGAGCTCATCTACAGGACAACTCATCACTGAGCAGAAAACGCCCATGCAATGCAGTGCCAGTGTCCTTGTGGGTTTATCTAAGGAGACAGAGCTGAAAAACAGTCAAGATAAAAGGGTCTTTAGTGGGACACCAACAGAGATGGGAAGGTCACTTTACAGTTTGCAGTTTTTTATCGCCGCAGTGGTGTGGACGTTTGTATATAGGCTACATATATTGACCCTACAATAAATACATTTTGAAATAAAAAAAAAAATATGAGGTTTAAACATCCATTTCATAACAAACGGCTGTTTTTTTTTTTTTTAATTTCCTCCAGCGAAACGACACTCTACACTCTGTATGACATTACTAACTAGAATGTACATTTCCAGAAGAAAATGTGAGTGGTGCTTGCAGTAGCAAAACTCACCACCCACTCGGTTGCAAGGGTGTGGTACATGATTGCATACAAGCCAACAAACATGTCTGTACGATGTTCTGGTGCTGAGGTATGGCTTATTTATGTTGTTCGGGTGGTTGCTAGGGCGTTGCTAGAGTGTTCTGGGTGGTTGCTTTGGTGTTCCTAGGGTATTCTGGTTGGTTGCTAGGGCATTGCTAGGTGGTTGTTAGGATGTCCTGAGTGGTTGCTAGGTTGTTCTGGGTGGTTGCTATGGTGTTGCTAGGGTATTTTGGGTGGTTGCTATGGTGTTGCAGTAAATAATAGTAAGCTAAATAATATAAGAAAGTTAAATATTAAATAAGAGATAGATGCATCGTCATATATCGCTCTGCACTTTAAAAGGGATGTGGGACACGATCAGGACAGAGACCATTGCTGTGTACAAAATCAAATAATTCCCTACTATATAGTATGCGAAAATGTACGAATACATAAAAACAGTTGGCGGAAAGTCCCGGGATGACCTACTACTACTTCTGAGATTCGGAAGTGCGCATTCGATGGACACTTTATCCAATGAAGCCACGAAAGACGATTTATGAATGGCAGGGAAGCAATGCAACTGGAGTCGTAGGTCATGTGAAAGTAACAACATAGGGAATGTACTATATGGAACATAAATAAATGCAGTGAAGTAAGTTCAAATTCAAATGTAGCACCTACTCAGTGAGTATGCGATTTCAGATGCAAAGCGTCTATGGTCTAATATCTTCATGTCTTCTCCTGATGTTCCAAGGCAATTGACACTTGTTGAAAAAAAGGCCTGAAGACTGAAGATCAAATTTTATCTTCCCCAGGTTCAAGACATTTAGGCTTTATTCGATGTTGAGCTGGCAGAGAAAGCGTGCCTTACCAAATCTAAGTAAAAGTGCATCTCTTTTTCTACTTTACCATGGTAACGGATGCAAATATAGTAATTCAAAATAAATGAAAGGAAGAAACATTTATTTATTTTATTTTTTAGAAACATTTATAATCCTGAAAATGGCGTGAGTGAAGATTTGGGAAAAGAAACAAGAGATTCCATGTCCAGTGGAATAACTCATGGAATATTGCATGTAAAATAGGATGACTAGATCGCAAAACAGAGCTTTGTGCTTCACTTGTGTCGTAATGTTCACGTTAAACAGGATTCACATATAACAAATGTGCTTTGGCATACCACCGCTGGTACAAGTTGACCAACACAGCCCTAGTCACTTTAAAATGTTACTGGTAAAATGGCAGTATAATTTACAGTACCTTAAAATGAGAAACTCAAAGTGAAGTTTCAATGCAATAAGCTTTATATTTTAGTTTTTGTAGAACTTGTAGTCCTTGCAATGCGTTATGTAGGCACATTTATCAATAATTTGACCATATTTTACCAAAGACCATAATGGTGTTGTGCGAGCGTATGATTGTCACTTGTTGTTTTAAGGCGAGATCAGAAAAGCTCTCGGAAAACGTCTTGGAAAAAGATCCCACAAGATCACAGTTCATTTTCAAAGAGAGTGATGAATGGAACTGAATGCAAATACGGTAATTCGGTAGCAAGGCGATAATGAAATTGTAAAACTGAGACGATACCGGACAGTGCCGGTTGTAAAGAGGTCACATGCGTTTGTGTTTGTTTGCGCTTTGAGAAGCATCAAAAGTTTCTATTTACGATGTGCTTTGCAGCATGTTTTACTGGCATTGGTACAGACTACTGCATTTTGGTATTGTGACACTAGAACTAAGAGCAATCCAATCAAACTCATTTCATCAAACTTCATGAAAAGTTGGTGTTTTAAATCAACGATCTGCGCCCTGTCATCACACACACCGTTAGAAAGCTCTCTCTCTCCTGCACAACACTGTCAGATCCAAATATGGTCATTTCCTTTTTATCAGCAACCAATGCTAAATCTTTAAAGCCCGTTTTCTCAAAATGACTTTTCTCTCAAACTCCCAGTCTGAAATCTCCACTTCAGTCGCACATATATACACCAAACTCTCCAGTCTTGTACCTAGTTATATTATGAAGAAATTTACTGAGGTATTTGTAAATATATTATTCCTGTCAGGGTTGTGTGCAGGTAGCTGAAGACGAGGACACGGGAGCTTCAATATAATAGATTTAATTATCAAAATGAAACTTCCAAAATAAAACAGGAACAAAATAACAGACTCCAGGACTTCAGGGGAAAAACAACCATACATAGACGACGATCGACAAACACTGAGGGAAAACACAGGGCTTAAATGAACTGAACCAAACAAGATAATTAACTGAAAACAGGTGCAGAAAATTGGACACAAACGAGGAGCGGGAAAACTTAACAGGACTAAACCAAAAATCACACAAGACAGGGGAAAACAAGATCACAAAAGATAACTAAATACATCAAAACGTGACAGTACCTCCCCCCTCCCCGAAGGCGCGTCCTCGCGCCGTATAACATCCAAAGGGGTGGGAGGGTGGGCGCCCTGGAGGCTGACGAGGGCATGGTGCAGGTCCAGGAAGCCTCCAGGGCGGAGCAGGCTGTGGGCGTGGCCACGGCGGTGCAGGTTGTGGGCGTGGCCAGGGCAGAGCTGCGGGACCCTCGGGCGTCCAGGGCGGAGCTGTGGGACCCTCGGGTGTCCAGGGCGGAGCTGTGGGACCCTCGGGTGTCCAGGGCGGAGCTGTGGGACCCTCGGGCGTCCAGGGCGGAGCTGTGGGACCCTCGGGTGGCCATGGCGGTGAGGACCCCTCGGGTGGCCATGGCGGTGAGGACCCCTCGGGTGGCCATGGCGGTGCAGGCTCTCCAGGTGGCCACGGCGGTGAAGACCCTTCAGGCGGCCGTGGTGGTGAAGACCCTTCGGGTGGCCATGGCGGTGAGGACCCTTCGGGTGGCCACGGCGGTGAGGACCCATCAGGTGGCCGTGCTGGTGAGGACCCTTCGGGTGGCCACGGTGGTGCTATTTTTTCAGGCCTCCATGGATCTTTGGCCGGCCACGGCGAAGGCGTATAGCGCCCCCCAAAATTTTCTTGGGGAGGACAGGCTCAGGATCGGGAACTGACTTGACATCAACGGGCGCTGGGTCAACGGGGTCTGGGTCAACGGGCTCTGGGTCAACGGGCTCTGGCGCTGGGTCAACGGGCTCTGGCGCTGGCGCTGGGTCAATGGGCTCTGGCTCTGGCGCTGGGTCAACAGGCTCTGGCTCTGGGTCAACGGGCTCTGGCACTTGGTCAACGGGCTCTGGCTCTGGCGCTGGGTCAACGGGCTCTTGCGCTGGGTCAACTGGCTCTGGCGCTGGGTCAACGGGCTCTGGCGCTGGTGCATCATGGGACTCGGAACTGGACGGGACCAGCACATCATGGGACTCGGAACTGGACTGGGCCAGCACATCAGGGGACTCGGAACTGGACGGGGCCAGAACATCATGGGACTCGGAACTGGATGGGGCCAGCACATCAGGGGACTCGGAACTGGACGGAACCAGCATTTCAGGGAGCTTGGGGCTGGGCTCAGGCTCTGGCGGCCAGGCGACGGGCTCAGGCTCTGGCGGGCAGGCGACGGGCTCAGGCTCTGGCGGGCAGGCGACGGGCTCAGGCTCTGGCGGGCAGGCGACGGGCTCAGGCTCTGGCGGGCAGGCGACGGGCTCAGGCTCTGGCTGGATGTGGCTGACGTGAACCCCAGCCTCGGCAGCCATCTTTTTGGCTAACCGCACTGATATCAGCGGGGGATCAGTCAAACAGGATATCAGCCGGGGAAGTCCAGGGACCGATCTGGCGACAGGGCTGATGCGGTGTGCAGGCTCTGGCGGGCAGGCGATGGGCTCAGACTCTGGCGGGCAGACGATGGGCTCTGGCGTTAGCATGCAGGTGATGGGCTCAGGCGCTGGCGTGCAGGTGATGGGCTCAGGACATACCGGACTTAGAACTGGCTGGAGTGGTAGATCTTCCACGTGGTAGTTGGATCCACACGCCCACAGCGTGTGATCCACGAACTCCAGGAAGGATAGATGGAGGTCCTTCACCAAAATTATCTGGGCGAGAGGGTCTTTTAATCCACCCCAGAAACTTTGCTTCAACTCCTCCTCATCCCATCTCACATCAACATACAGGTCCATATAAAGTCTTGCATATTCTTCCAGGGAGTGTTCGTCTTGAAAGAGAATTGGTGTGTGAATTGGGTTCACCTCTCTCCTCTGGTTACATCTCCTCTGGCTCATCTTCTGTTTTTTAGGTCGATCGTTCTGTCAGGGTTGTGTGCAGGTAGCTGAAGACGAGGACACGGGAGCTTCAATATAATAGATTTAATTATCAAAATGAAACTTCCAAAATAAAACAGGAACAAAATAACAGACTCCAGGACTTCAGGGGAAAAACAACCATACATAGACGACGATCGACAAACACTGAGGGAAAACACAGGGCTTAAATGAACTGAACCAAACAAGATAATTAACTGAAAACAGGTGCAGAAAATTGGACACAAACGAGGAGCGGGAAAACTT
This sequence comes from Chrosomus eos, assembly GCA_036326025.1. Lineage (NCBI taxonomy): Eukaryota > Metazoa > Chordata > Actinopteri > Cypriniformes > Leuciscidae > Chrosomus > Chrosomus eos. The sequence continues at coordinate 36,747,866 of CM070831.1, forward strand.
AACAGGACTAAACCAAAAATCACACAAGACAGGGGAAAACAAGATCACAAAAGATAACTAAATACATCAAAACGTGACAATTCCTAGCCTGATTTATATAATATTTTATTTCAAAAAACATGGCGAAAATCATTTTTAAGGCTATTGGCAGTATATTCTGATTTACAGGATAACAAATGTAGATATCCATAAATCCCTCTGTAATTTTTTCCCATCTAATATGTGAACACAATGAAAACATACTTTTGAACCTGGCTTTATCCAATACTCAGATTTCTTTTTTTCTTAAATATATGCAAATTAGCATATATTTAATTAGACAATGGCTCATTTGCATATTTAAACATTAGATTACAGAAAACTTGTAATACATTTTTTCTCATCTTAATGTAGGTAATCAGTTTCATGGTGATATCTGCTAGTTAAAAAAAAATACCCTATTCACCTGTAGTGTCTCGCCTTAACACCTTCCAAGAATCTTAAAGAGTTGCCATTAAAATAAAGTAGAGTATAGTGGTGCAAAAATGACATATTTAAGTAGATTCTCTGGTACGGGTAAATTCTGTCCGTGTGTATCGGATGGATCTGTCTGTTGTCAGTGTCTTGTGGGAGATCTCTCTGATTGACAGCTCTCAGCGGGGAGTAAGCATGAGCTCGAAGGGGACAGGTGATCCTCAGACCCACCGGCACAACTCTATTCAAAACCCACCGTTCCACAAATAGCCCATAAAGCAGGAGTATCAACCTCCTTATCTTTCATTACACCCATTAAACATTCCTCAAGTCCTTTTTGCTTAACAAATGGGCTCCTTGAGGAGCTGCCAGCTTTCTCTGATCCCATTAGCCCCTCCATTCCAAGGTCATCACAGTATTGCCTAGAAAGAATCCCAGTTTAATGGCAATCCCTATACCCACAGGGCTTTAACACATTTAGGTTTTCTAGAATAATCCATGAGCCCTGGAGAGAAACGATTGAGCTCACTAGCCAGAAATGATTGAAATGACTCCATAATGTGTGGGTGCATGTGACGAGCAATTTGATGTTGCATTTGGCTGGGAAATGTCTTCACTGCGCCTTGGCTGCGTCTTCATTGCTGCGAGATGAGAATGTCTCTAAATCTCTGGTATTTGAGAAAAACCCCATCTCCTCCAAATGAAGCTCCTTTAAGCCTTGGCTGACTGCCTTCTCTTCGGATAAGTTTGGTTGGTTGGTTTTGGGTTGGAGATTTGGCTCAGACCTGGGCCACATGCTGTTGGAGGTATTGCACTGGGGTTAGGTTGACATGAGGAGGATCTGACATGAGCATTTCAGCTCAGCCCAAAATACTGAGCCAGCTTTAGTGCACCTGTACTTTGCAGGAATCTCCAGTCTTTCTGTCTGTGAAGGTTTTCCGTGGTAAGCAAGTGGGTTTTTTTTGTTTTTTTTTAACCCCAATACAGTTTCCCACTCTAGAGAATGGATATATTGTGAAATGGCAGCAGTTTAGCTCAGTTCAGAGCTGCTTTTCTGTCTACTGTTTACACAGGCAGCTGCCTTCATAACCCTACATAACCCTTCAAACCCTTCATACCCTTCATAACCCTCATAACCCTTCATAACCCTACATAACCATAACACTTCATAACCCTACATAACCCTTCAAACCCTTCATACCCTTCATAACCCTTCATAACCCTACATAACCCTACATAACCATAACCCTTCATAACCCTACATAACCCTTCATAACCCTACATAACCCTTCATAACCCTTCATAACCGTTCCTTACCCTTCCTAACCCTACATAACCCTTCATAAACCTACACAACCCTACACAACCCTACATAACCCTTCATAACCGTTCATAACCCTTCATAACCATTCATAACCCTACAAAACCGTTCATAACCCTACATAACCCTTTATAACCCTACATAACCCTACACAACCCTACATAACCCTTCATAACCCTTCATAACCGTTCATAACCCTACATAACCCTTCATAACCCTACATAACCCTTCATAACCCTTCATAACCGTTCCTAACCGTTCCTAACCCTACATAACCCTTCATAACCCTACATAACCCTACATAACCCTACACAACCCTACATAACCCTTCATAACCCTTCATAACCTCATAAATGACTGATTTGAATTAGGCAGCATCGTACTGCTCAGGAGACTTGACTTATATTACAGTTGATTCCCATAGAGTTTAATGTTGCTAAGTTCATGCCATGGTACTTTAGTAAGCATAAAACATACATATTATTGCAAGTAATTACACCGGTCTACAATTGTTTTAAAAGTCATCTGGTTCAGAGATAAAATGTGCAATTGTTATGTATTTTGATGTGCTGAATTGAACTGATTGGCTACTCTTTCCAAGATATATAAGTTTTTGCATTTTAAGTCTATGTATATTGTGTAGATAGTAGCTACCTGACACTTGTCCTGTTAATGTAACACTTTAAAGATCAGCAAAATGGTTATATAAATCAAATCTATCATGAAACAAAAGGCAAAAAAAATAACTAGTTTAGTCCTGTTCAATGTCTACTCTGCGCTTCTTGGCTTGTCTCTTGTATTCATTAAATTTGAAGTCATCTACACTGCTCACACAAGTACAAGGCATCTCTGCTCACTTTGGCTAAACAAAATACATTTTTCTAAAATGAAAAACAAAATTTTCCAATCCTTTGGAAAATCCAACACTGACAAATAAGAAAGCATGGTACTGTATGACTGGAGCAAAACTCAGTTCTCGGTGAGATCAGCTTCAGTCCTACTCAAACACACCTGACCCAGCTCATATCAAAACTACATGTATGTGAACAGGCTTAGTAACTCTGCAGGACTGTGGTGCTCCAGGATTGAGTTTTACACCCCTGTTGTATTTCTAGAGCCGATATAGGGCAGTTTATTCAGCAGAGTGATGTAAGCTTTGTGATGATTACATTATCCATGATTTCTAGGAGGAAAATGATGAAAATCATATCATGGATGATGCAATACCAGCTTCAGATTGCACCCTTTATTGCTTTGTCTTAAAAGCAAGTACTGTCCAAACCCAAACATAGATGTATTCATAGACCCAGTCAAATATGTATTTTAGTCATTTATGTTTTAGATATTCCCCTTCCCTTTATTACTCACTTGTCCTCCGCCATTCCCAAGTCAAGGGTGGTATACTGACCCAATAGCATATCTTAAACACTAGAGCCAATCACCAGTTTTAAGCATCATTTTTGTTCTCAGTGACCCAGAATTAGTAAAGTTTGACTACATGTTATTATTACATTATAATGTTGTGTCAGTATTCACTGGAAATAACAGGACCCAAACGCAGAGATGAGAGGTGAATGCTGATTTATTAACAATAAAGTGTCTAACAGTTGAACAGGACAGAGACGGTCCCACAACAAGTCAAGTCATCTTTATTTATAGCGCTTTTTACAATACAGATTATTTCAAAGCAGCTTTAACAGGAAAATAATGCAACAAAGTTTGTTTCTTGAAGAAAATAGCGTCACAGTCCAGCTTAAGTAAGTTCAGTGATGTTTCATTTTTGTTGAAAAAAGTTTAATTTAAAAGTTTAATTGTTGAAAAAATGTATTTAATTCATTTATATAGATTGGATATTGGACAAAACCTTGATGTCTTCGTCCAGCTCAGTTCACTTCTCATAGAATGGTGTCAATGCAAGAGATCAATAATATTGTTGAATATTAAACTAAATTCAGAGGTCTAGACTGGAGACTCAGTGGAGATTCAGGACAGGACTCAAACACACACACACACACACACACACACACACACACACACACACACACACACACACACACACACACACACACACACACACACACACACACACACACACACACACACACACACACACACACACACACACACACATACACACACACACACACACACACACACACACACACACACACACACACACACACACACACACACACACACACACACACACACACACAGACACGCACACAGAACGCAACAGGGGAGAAACAAGACGAGAACAAAACCACTAAAACATTAAATAAGTACAAGGCAGGGCAAACACTCGAGTTACGTGACTGAAATGAAACCTATACTTCTAAGGGAAAAGTGAATAAATAAAACACTAGAGTCAATCTGAGTCCACAATAGGAGAAAGCTAGGTATTAAATAAGTGTAAACCAATCAAAGAGAAATAAATAAATCTAAATAAGAGCTAAATAAATCAAAGACAAAACCAAAGTAACAGAAACCAAATCTATAAATCTGAGAGACAGAACCAGACAAAAAAAGAACAGATATTAGAACAATATAAATCAGAAAACTAGAATAGCTCAAGTCAACTAAAGCAGACTAAATAATAAAGAGAAGTTAGACTGAGATAACCTCAAAGCAAAAACTGCAAGGAGATACAGCGAGAAGGTTGGACAATCACACCTGTATGAACACAATACTAGAGGAAGGACTAACACACAAACACACACAACAACCCAGCAAACACACGACACAAGGAAGCACAGTATATACAGTAGGAGGAACACACATGAGGACCAGGTCAGCACAAGGACATTTACATTTAATCAAACAATTGTGAAATTTATATTTTTCATGACTTTTCGAAGTGAAATAACTTAATATAAATGTATGATGGCAACATATAAATCATAATTTTTGCGATGGTCAGTTTTGTCTCCACCACCAATGTATTCTTTACATTTTGTTCTTTCTGAGCAAAAGTTTTCTCTATTTGCAGACATGTTGGACATCTGAGCAAAAACATCCAGCAGTTATACAGCTAAACAGACCCGTGCAGGTTATACTGTACTTAACGTGTAAAGTGCTATTTGACCCTTAAAACTACCTTTTTGTTGATCTGATTTAACTACCGGTATATTTTCAACAGAGCTGTTAAATGTGCCATTCTTTATTTAACAAGAAATATAGGGGAGAGCGGGGCACAACCCAACACTTTTTGGTTTTGGCTCAATTATTAAAAAACAATTAAGTTTTTTTTTTTTTTTTTTTTTTTTTTTTTTTTACACAAGTAACATACACATCTCTGATACAACTGAACACTTAAAGTTTTTTCTAGGAACTAACATTTCCATACAGTTACACTGAAAGTGACAGAAGTGCAAATGTTACTTACCCCATATTCTGGGTTAATTGTAACACATAATGCAGTACTATTTTATCTGTATAGTTTGATATTGTTTGTACATCATCCAATCCTCCTTCTATTATGAATCAGTATCATGGATAGAGATATATGAAAGCGCTGCACAGTTTTGCAATAAATAAATAAATAAATAAATAAATAAATAAATAAATAAATAAATAAATAAAATCATCAAATATTGCAATTGCAATTTAATTCTATTTGTGTGTGGCAGCTGCATACAAAATTAATAATAATAATAAATGCAAGCTCAAAATCACGTTTTAAAGGGTTTATTGCATGAAAAACAGGCTATATTTTTAATAAATAAACAAGTGAATAATGCATAGTAAACAAATGTGAAAAAAAATCATATTTTGATTCCAATGTTTTAATTCCAACATTGTTTGTGAAAGTCCAACAAAGTTAATGTGGCAAAATACATATACAGTGGTGCTCAGAATTAATGGCACCCCTGGTAAAAATGATAAAAAATGGCCATAAGAAATAAATCTGCATCGTTTATCCTTTTGATATTTCATTAAAAAAATTGGCAAAATCCTAACCTTTCATTGAAGTAAAAGATTTGAAAGTGGGGGGGAAATCACATTATAAAATAAATGTTTTTCTCCAAAACACGTTGGCCACAATTATTCATACCCTTTTATTAAATACCTTTTTGCAATCTCCTTTTGCCAAGATAACAGCTCTGAGTCTTCTCATATAATGCCTTATGAGTTTGGAGAACACCTGACAAGAGATCAGAGACCATTCCTCCATACAGACTCTCTCCAGATCCTTCAGATTCCCAGATCCATGTTGGTGCTTCTTCTCTTCAGTTCAGCCCACTCATTTTCTATATGGTTCAGGTCAGGGAACTGGGACGGTCATGGCAGAAGCTTCATTTTGTGCTCCCTAACACATTTTTGTGTTGATTTTGATGTTTGTTTTGGATCGCTGTCCTGATGGAAGATCCAACCACGGCCCATTATAAGATTTCTAGCAGAAGGCCTCAGGTTTTGATTTTTTATCTGTTGATATTTGATAGAATCCACAATGCCATGTATCTGAATAAGAAGTCCAGGACCTCCAGCAGAAAAATAGGCCCACAACATTAAAGATCCAATGGTATATTAAATTGTACACATGGGATACTTTTTATCCTTGTGTGCACCAAACCCATCTAGTGTGTTTGCTGCCAAAAAGCTCTTTTTTTAGTTTAATCTGACCACAGAAGCCTGCGCCGTTTGAAGATCCAGTCGTGTCTGACAACTGAATATGCTAGAGTTTGTATTTGAAGGAGCGAGGAGCATTTTTCTTAAAACCCTCCCAAACAACATGTGGTGATGTAGGGGTTGTTTGATTTTTTTTAATAGGCTTTCTGACCCCCAAAACTCAACTAATCTCTGCAATTCTCCATCTGTGATCGTTGGAGAGTCTTTGGCCACTCAAACTTTCATCCTCACCGTCCATTAAGAAAATATAGACACACGTCCTCTTCCTGGCAGAATCGTAACATCTTTAGTTGATTATAACTTCTTAATTATTGCCCTGATGGTCAAAATGGGATTTTTCAATTCTTTAGCTATTTTCTTACATCCACTTTCTATTTTGTGATGCTCAACAATCTTTTGCTGCACATCAGAACCATGTTCTGTGGTTTTATTCATTGTGATGTATGATTAAGGGAATTTGGCCTTTGTGCTTCCTCATATTTAAACTCCTGTAACACAAGAAGTCATGGCTGGACAATTTCATGTTCCTAGTCACCCTGGTGTGCTAAAAAAGGTAAATATTAATGGGAATATACTTCATAGATATTTTATTCATAAAAAATTCTAGGGGTATGAATAATTGTGGCCAATGTGTTTTGGAGAAAAATATTTATTTTATAATGTGATTTCCCCCCCATTTTCAATTCTTTTACTTCAATGAAAGGTTAGAATTTTACCAATTTTTTGAATGAAAGATCAAAAGGATAAACAATGCAGATTTATTTTTTATAGCCATTTTTTATCATTTTTACCAGGGGTACCATTAATTCTGAGCACCACTGTATAAATAAATACTCAAACCGGAAAAGTTGAAAAGATCTATAGCAGTTGACCCGGACATTGCAATTATCTCCAGTTTACTACAATTCAATCAAATGCATCATTTTGCATATTCCTGCATGGTATTTATTAAAAAATTTCAGCATGATTGTGACATCAGAAGTGCAGATTACAGGGAATAGTGCCCAGCACTTTATAAAATATGCACAGCAGAGACGTGTCTAATAATGACGAAGCGTCTCCAGTTTGCATGTAGTTTGTGTGTGTTATTGTGAGGGCCAATCCGCTACTGTAATGTGCTCCCTGTGATGTTTTTGCACACTCCACTTTTGCTATTTTCCATGGCTCGCTATTGCTTGTCACGTCATTTGCATATGAAGCCTTAAAACGCTGTCTAAATAGGCAGCTCACTTGTTTTTTGAGCAGAGCTTGTGTTTGTGCTGGCGGTTTTACATTTACCCCACTCACAACTGCATCGAAACTGCTCATTTTTGAATTGCAGAACACTGCGAGAACAGAAACATGGCATGGAAAGTGTGTCTCGGTTTGGTTCCACCTGATTGGAATTATGTTTTTGTTTTTTTCTGATTGTGGTTTTGTGCTGTGGAGTAGAAAAGTGCTGTCACATGGAGGCTGATCCGACACATGAGGCTGGATTAATGACTCCAGCCCTGCAGTGTAGCGTCAGGTATCCAGGAAGACACGTGTCTCTGGAGGCAGGGAACGCCACAGACAGGAGCCGTCATGTTGATTTTGGGAAGCTGAAACAGTGCCATTGCATTCCTCCTCTCTTTCCTCTCTTCTTTCCCTGAGGAATTCTTGTGGTTTCATCCTCTGCCTCCTGGGAGACACGATGTGTTGCTTTCCACTTCCCCAAATCATATCTCATAAGCACCACAACAACAAAACATGCCTTTGTCCTTCCCTGATCTGACCTCGGAACTATGAGGAGAGCATTGCTTTCTCATTCCCATTTTCTGTGTTTCTTTTCTGTTATTGCTTTCAATTACAGAATAACTAAAAATTGTATCTTAGGTTTGATCATTCCAGGGTGTTATATATTACTGGTCAAAAAAAGATTGGATTATAATTTTTTTGGATTATCATTTTTTGGATTATTTAATTTTTCACCAAGGCTGCCTTAATATGATAAAAAAAAAATCAGAAAACAGTAATATAAGGGAAATATTATTACAAATTAAAATTAAAATTGCTGTTTTGAATATATTTCAAAATGTAAATGTATTGCATCATATATCACAACTGTTCTGCGTTTTTAACCAAATAATGTATATTTTATGATTCTGATATTTAAATACAAATAAGTACAAGCACAATCATTTATAGTTTGTTAAATATACATTCATGTCCATTGTCTATGGAAGCAATACAAATCCTTTCAAATATGATTTGACGTAGTGTTTTTTTTTCCAATAGCCTAGTCTACACAGTGTGTAGGTAACTATCAAGTTTACTCGTCTTTTGTTGAAAGTTGTCGTCTTTTGTTGAATTTCTTAGTTCACTGAATAAAATGATTGTTGAATTTAATAAAAAAAATTATGGTAAGTGGTTGCACACAATTGATTTAAGCTACATTTAAACAAATGTATTAAGTTGAACTTATTAAATTTTAGTTCAACTTAATACATTTGTTTAAATGTAGCTTAAATCAATTGTGTGCAACCACTTACCATAAAAAAAATATTAAATTCAACAAATCATTTTTTTCAGTGTTTTTAAGCTAAACTTTGCGCTTAAAAGCTTTAAAATCCTTTGTTTCTATAAGCTACATAATATGTGGAAGACTGAATTAATGCAGGACTTATAGACCTAATAAGCTATTCTTAATATTCTGGAATAGTTACAGTGAATATGTTATTATGTATATAATAATTCATAACACGGATATGATGACATCACAGTAATTATTGCAATGAAAGTTTTATTATAAATAATAATAGTTTTTAGTTTTAACCGAATGTTTGAGGTAAGATCAAATAAATAAAACAGCAAATACATAAAACAAAATAATTATTTGTATTCAACAAGGATGCATTCAATTGTTTAAAAGTGGCAGAGAATGAATTTATATTTAAAAAAACATTTCTATTTAAATTAAATGTTGTTTTTTTAACTTTCTTTTCAAAAAACTTGATAGAAATACATCAGTTTCGACAAAAATATTGCACAGCGCAACTGTTTACAGCATTGATAATAATAATTAAAAAAATTGAGCAGATCATGTGACACTGAAGACTGGATAGAAGAATAGACTTCTCTCAAAAACATTATTCCAGACTTGTAAGCGTCAGTGATGGAGCTTCCCAGCGTCTGCGAGAGAGTTGTGCTGTATCTCTGCACTGGCTTTGCTTCAGTCAGCACCTAAAGCCATCATTAGATCTGTGTGTGTGACTGCTGGTGGACTCTGCATGTTTATCTGTGTTTGTCATGATCTGTGCCAGCTCAGCAGCCGCCGCTACAGGGTTCGAGTTCATGAACAGATCAGCAGAGAGGAACTCTTCTACATCAGCCCTCTGGGACTAACGTCTTCATAGACTCATGCCACAACAGAAACACTTTTGTATTGCCATCTGCCAATTTCAAAGAGCGTTTGAATTTAAAAATCACATTTGCATTCCAAATTATGCAAGAACCACTAATAATATGAACCCAGGCTCATGCATGTGGCGACATTTCTGCAAAACTATATTGCGTTGCATATTGCATATCTATGGTCCTTACACTGGTTGCCAGTGCGTTATAGAGTTGAGTATAAACTTTTAATTTTTGTGTACAAATCTCTGAACAGTCTGGCTCCACCATATTTGTCTGCTCTATTGACTGAGCATCATCCATCTAGATCACTACGGTCATCAAATCAGAGACTCCTATCTATCCCTAAGTCAAAACTTAAGTCTAGGGGGGACCGTGCCTTTTCTGTCGTTGGCCCCAGATTATGGAATGACTTGCCCATTTCAATTAGAATGGCCTCTTCGTGCTTTGTTTTTAAATCCAAGCTAAAAGCATTTTTATTGGATAAGGCTTTCAACACAAAGCATTAATCCACTCTATCTCATCATTTTAATATGGGTGAAGCACTTATCTTACAGTATTGTATTTAAATATATACCTGTACTGTTGTTGTATTGTTTTGTTTTTATGATTTTTACTAATATTGTAAAGCACATTGGACAATGTAAATTGTATTTAATTGTGCTATATAAATAAATTACCATACCATACCATACCATATTGCAAGTTTTGCGACACTGTCAGAATGAAATGTCCAGTGAGTGACGCTGATGTTCAGGTTTATCAGAAACAAATCTGGCTACATTATATTACATCGCTTTTCGTACATTTCGTGCCAGTTCTGAATTGAATTGTCTGGTGAGTGTCGCTAAAAGGTTAATGCTCTGTCACATAAATTACACACCGCCTACACTAAACCTTAAACATACCTGATATTGTTAAAACAGCCAATGTGAAATAACACATTTGCTGAAGCAACCGTGGCATTTTAGCTGCTTCTACGACTCTTTTTTATCATCGTGTTTCACGGGACTATCTACACATTTCACAAGTGCACTGCTGTATCAGTAGCCTGACAGAATGTGAGTCTGATGCTCCATAGGGCTTTGATTATGAGGCGTGTCTTAACCCAACCAGGAAAAAAAAAAAAAACTCTGCACTCAATTGGATAGACCTACAACCAATCAGAGCAATGCAGTAAGTGACGTATGTTGAGCGACGCATTGTCAACAGAACTCAACTGCACGCACTCTGGAAAAAGTATTAAAAAAATAATGAGTGTTAACAATCTTTGCCGGTGTTGCAAAAATAATTTAAGGATTCGCGGAGTACTTGCAAACACGAAAAGCATTTTTGAAAGAAATACGTTTGATGACGTGATGATGACCCTCCGGTTGAAGGGCACGCTGGCGCGTTTGGCTGCCGCTCCTCTCTCCCACTTTTATTTTTAGTAGTTTATTTGGCTATGAGCCAGTGAAGTCTATCTGTGTTTTGTATTTTATTTTATTATTCTACCGTGATGTGGAATTATGCTTCGCACGCTGGACTACTGCTTCTATCTCTGAGTGCTGCTTACTGGAATTTACTCTTCGGTTGCTTGGCCCAGGACGTACACTGCTTACACCGCTGTGAGGCTGCTGTTGGTGTGGACCCTCCCCAAATGGCTATCAGGTACACTGCTCGCCAGTTGCTGAACCTGAACGGACATTTTGATACGGCGAATGATATACGTGCTCTCTGCAGTCATGTTGGAATACTGCGACCTAAGCGTTACATACATCGCTCTTCAAGGCGTAGTTTTTTATGCTCAACATCTAAACCGGTCGCTTATCCGAGATTTCTGCGCGAACCCTATAGACTGCCGTTTAGACCTACAGGGGTCAATTTCAATAACTTATCAGCATTTAGACGTGAGGAGGTTGCATCGGATTCATCTGCTCCCCGCGTCTGCTGAAATCAGCACTGTTTAACGCGCGCTCTGTCAACAACAAAGCTGTCCTTTTATCTGACATTATTTTAGAAAAAAAGCTGGACCTTTTCTGTTTAACTGAAACTTGGCACAAAGAATCTGACGGTCTTCTTTTTAATGAACTGACTCCTGCTGGCTATGGACTATTTGATCTCCCGCGTTCTTCTGGTAGAGGTGGGGGTATCATTGTGTTGCACAGTCAACAGTTCAACTTGTGTCCCGTGGCTGTTCCCAAATCTGACTCATTTGAGTGTCTTGTTCTGAGTGTCTCTGCGCCCCTTTCTACTGCAGTGGCTACTGTCTACAGGCCTCCTAAGACAAATAAAGACTTTCTATCTGAATTATCAGATATGTTGTCTTTCCTCTTCCTCAGATTTGAAAGAATTCTTCTACTGGGGGATTTCAACATTCATACGGATATAAATGACTCTGCAATAACAAAAGACTTTCTGTCCATATTGGAGTGCTTTGAATTAAACCAACTAGTGGACTGTCCTACACATGACAAAGGCCACACTTTACACCTTGTGATTTCCAATGGTTCATTTGTGTCTCAGTTGTCAACTTCTGACTTAGGTCTGTCTGATCACCGGGCTGTCTTTTTTAATTTGGAATTACCTGTCATGAACACTAACACTTCTCGCATCATACATTATCGCAATTGGAGATCTATTGAGCCCTCTGATTTTTCTGATTTTATTGACTCTCTTTTAAACTGTGACTCTCTATCTGATGATCTGGATGACAACGTTTCTGTGCTGAATTCTGTATTGTTGTCTGGCCTGGACACGCTGGCTCCCTGGAAAACACGATCTGTTTCTTTTGCACGCTCTGCTCCTTGGTACAATGATGATCTGCATGCTATGAAGACTTTGTGTCGCAAAATGGAGCGTAGATGGCACACATCAGGTTTAACTGTTCATCGCCAGGCCTGGAAAGACAGCTTACTCAATTATAAGGCTGAAATTGTGTCAGCTAGATCTGATTATCTTTCTCAGATAATTGTCAGCAATCAGAGTAACCCTAAAAAACTGTTTCACTCAATCAACAAGCTGCTTAAAAATCACAGCCTCTCAAATGTTCCTGCTTCAACTCACCTTTGTAATATGTTTTTGGAGTTTTTTAGCACCAAAATTGACAATATACGTAACCACATTGTTGCCACCCATACCGTTTCTGCCTCCTCCTCAAATGCTTTTGCATTTTCTGGTGTCTCTCTCTCTAACTTTGCAATTCATGACTCCCAGTCACTGTGTAATACGGTTTCGAAACTAAAAACCTCAACTTCTAGAGTTGATCCGATACCATCTTGTCTTTTTAAATCATGTTTTGATTCCCTCTCTCCTGTGGTTTTGAGAATTATCAATAACTCTCTGTGCACTGGAGTTGTGCCAGCAGCACTTAAAATTGCTGCGGTCACCCCTGTACCAAAAACTAACAAAATGGACTTTGATAATCTGAATAATTTTCGTCCCATCTCTAATCTTCCATTCCTCGCCAAAATTTTAGAACAAACTGTGGCTTCTCAACTACTTTTTCATCTCTCCTCTAATGATCTTTTTGAGCCACTTCAATCTGGATTTCGGAAACTGCACAGCACTGAGACAGCACTGGTCAAAGTGACTAATGATTTGTTAATGGCTTCTGATTCGGGCTGTCTATCTATACTGATTCTTCTTGATCTTAGTGCCGCTTTTGACACTATAGATCACTCTATTTTAATCAACCGCTTAGAGACCATCTTTGGAGTTTCTGATTCTGCATTAGAGTGGTTTAAGTCCTACCTCTCTGGTCGCAAGCAGTTTGTTGTGATGGGTGATTGCAAGTCTCAGGCCGGTGTGGTGCACTCTGGGGTTCCCCAGGGATCAGTTTTGGGCCCGTTACTTTTTAATATTTACATTTTTCCACTTGGCCAACTTTTAAGAACACTTGGTCTTAACTTTCACTTTTATGCCGATGACACTCAAATCTATATACATTCAAAACCTGATGCCAATATGCCTGTGTCTTTTCTCTCTCAATGTTTTACTGAGATTAAGAAATGGATGTCTGAAAATTTTCTCTGTCTAAACAGTGATAAGACAGAAGTGATGCTTATTGGTTCACCTCATCAGTTGCGTAAAGTAGAGTCCATAAACTTAAGTGTGGATGGCTCTGCTTTGAAATTGCAAACTAAAATAAAAAATCTGGGGGTGATATTTGACGCCAATTTAACATTTGACCATCATGTTCGTAACACAGTTAAAACATCATTTTTTCATCTCAGAAACATTGCCAAATTACGCTCTATGTTGACCTTCTCTGTGGCTGAAAAGTTAATCAACACTTTTGTTTTTTCACGTATTGATTATTGTAATGCTTTGCTGGCTGGGGTTTCAAAAGCTACCCTAAGTAAACTACAGTTGGTACAAAATTCGGCTGCTAGGGTTCTGACTGGGACCGGTGCAAGGGAGCACATCACACCTATCCTGGAAAAATTACACTGGCTTCCTGTTAGTTTTCGTATTGATTTTAAAATTCTCATGCTCACCTATAAGGCCTTGAATAACTTGGCCCCTCAATATTTATGTGAGCTCTTAACCCCCTACACTCCTACACGTGCTTTACGATCTTCTGAAGCTGGTCTTTTAACTGTCCAAACAACACGGCTAAAAACTATGGGTGATCGGGCTTTTTCTTCTTTGGCTCCTAAATTGTGGAATTCCCTGCCCTCAGAGATTAGGAATGCAGAATCCCTTATAGTTTTTAAATCGTCCCTTAAAACTTACTTTTTTAGGGCGGCTTTTATGTGATTCGTGTGATTACTGTGTTTGTCATTATATTGGCCTTCTATTTTTATTGCTTGTTTAGTTTTTACTGCTTAGACTGTTGTGCATCTTTCTAATTTCATTATTTTTATGTAAAGTGCTTTGAGATGCTACTTTTAAAGGCACTATATAAAATAAAGTTTATTATTATTATTATTATTACGTAACTGCAGATCATCTGTCCATCATCGTATAAAGCCCGCCCTGGCAATTCGATTGGCCCGACGATTTCTGAACCGATCATAATTACTCCTCAATGGATCGAGTCCAGACCGAACTTCCTGACCAAAAAATGTTGTGGATGGGGTTCTGGCTGACATCCAGGCTATGTATCAGGTCTATCCCGTGAGTTTACACACATATGAGCTGGTCATGATAATAATAATAATAATAATAATAATAATAATAATACATTTTATTTCTTGGCGCCTTTCAAGATACCCAAGGACACCTTACAAAACAAAAATAAACAGAACATTAATACAAGCCCAACAATAATAACAATAGTAAAATCAAAATAATAAGTACAATGAAAATGTTCAGAACCATAAAATAAGACTTTCTATTGGACAATACAACAAGCAGAAACCGAATGCCACGGATGTTCATTAAAGTAGAGACAGGAGCCAAAGAAACCAGAATATCTTTTAACTTGGGTTAGTGAACATCACAACATCCAAGAACACTTTATCAACCTTTATCAATCATCGCAACACAATATTAGCAAAATAATCTAACACCCACCCAGAATGCTTTAGCAACCTATTCACACCCTAGCAACCACTCAGAACACCTTAGGAAACGCAAAGCAACACCACAATATTCTAGTAGGCTTCCGATTCAAACGGTGAATTGTGAATGGAAATAATAACTTTCCAAGACAACATGCAAAAGCAAAGTCGTTTCAGGCAAGTCCTGCCACTCGGCCGCCATCTTGGCATCGTCTTCGGGCCGCTGTTTGGGACTAACAAGACCAGGCTCCTATCTAAATGAATGGGCAGAGAGTCAGAACTGCGCTTTCTCTGGTCATCGGGACATAAAAACTGCATGTATAGAAACAGCAGTAAAATATGATAAAAATCGCTGAAAAAGTTTGATGACTTTGCCCCAAAATAAGGTTTAAAACGCCTTTCCCCCACAGGTTATAGATTTACTACACATGCGCAAGGGGGTTCACGACACACACACGCAAGGTCTCTCGCTCTCTCCCTCTCTGCCGTGCGCACGCTACACGGTTTGAAGCACACACTCGCTATAGATTTGGGGAGATTTGAACTAATTTGTGGGCATCAGGGAGCCGCTATCAATATGCGAGAGACTTGGGATGTCTGATATTTACACAACGCACACATACATATCAAATCTGCCGCCTTTTCAAACAGTAACATATTTTCTGCTATCACAAACCTCAACTGTGCGCATGCTTCAGAGGAACCAGACGATAGGCTTAAATGTTTCCCGGCTTGACTGTTAAAAGCAGACGATTGGCTTTCCAGCGGGAGGGGCGGGACATGTGCATACAACCGCCATCTTTGGCGTTACAGGTTTTCCCTATATAGTTTCTATTGAGGATTGAGGAAGTGGCATGTCTCTATATAAATTGTCTCTGGCAAAAGTGAGATAATTTTTAGATTATTGTCTTGTTATACAGTTGTGTGTGCTGGACAAAGGGACAAAAAAATATATAGCTATTTACACTTTACATGACATCCTAATAGGACACGATGCGATGCTGTGACACATGATAGGTATCTTTTATATGTTAATCACAGTTTTTGTCAATGGTTTTGCATTTCTGCAACATTTTGCAACATTGTGACTGACAGCACTGATTTTAAAAGGGTTTAATTTGAGTTTGCATGACTAACAGCCATGATGAAAGCGACAATGAATATTTTACCTCAGATCTTGAAAATAGCTAAAAGGAAATGAAGAACGTTCAAACTGTGAACTCTGTGTAAACATGCAACTGTATTCCATTACAAAGACTAGCAGTATGCATTTTGAATAATGTTCAAATGGTTTCATTTCTAATAATTTTATACTTACTCGACGACACAAACTACAAAGCAATGCTTTAACAACCACCTGGAACACTCTAGCAACAACTTAAAACACCTTAGCAACCACCTAACCCTGTCCTAGCAACCATATAGTAAGTATTTAATTAACTGTGTGTAGTGGTCTTAATGCCACGACTCCATTCATACGACTCCATGGTAGACCATTTAACAGCATATCAATGTATGTGAGTCACAAAAGAGGCCTGTTTAATTGGCGATGCCATTCTTTGTCCTCCAAACTAATCTATGCCTCAGAAGCATAGATTAGGCCTCAGTTTGAGCATGCAAACATTGGTTCAAGGTCACTTAGATATTGCACTGACCTGCCATATCTTTACAAAGAAGGTGAAAGATTCAACAAATAGTTGAATAAAAGACATGAAGCTTCTATTTACAGAAAACTATTCATTCGTTATCTCTACTTGGAGGTTGGGTGAAGTGACCAAAATCTTATTTCACAAAATGAGTAATTTTATTTCACATTAACAATATATGTTAGCCTACAATATAGATATATACAATATATAATTATTTTTTTTTTTCTGAAAATAAGGCTCATACAATATTTAAATACAATCGGTAAAAAAACAGATATGGATGAAATAGGAAGTGCTTTATTAGGTTTTTAAGGTAGGTCTATCTAATAGAATAAGATATTAAAATGAAAAAATAAAACACTGGATAGACTTTACTGTATATAAATAAAATAGGTTGATTCTTATTAAAACTATAAAAGTTATTCAGTCAAAATCAGTGAGTGATTTTCTCTTTGTCTTGTCATTTCGTTAACTTTAAAACAGAGAGTTCATTAAGCTGCTGTCATTTTAGGATCTAATGCACATATCCAAGTATGGAATTCTATATGCCAAATTCCAAATTCCATTTTTGGAACTTTCCAATATCAAACGATGCATTTAGAAGTGTGTGTTGGGAACGCTGTAACTGCATGTGTTGTGATTGCCCTCTCTCTGACCCCTCTATTGCTCCGAGCAGAACAGATTCAATATTAAATGCAGACACTCAAACACTAGTTTGATGTCACTCTTGCCCCCTGGGTTTCATGCTTTCTTCTATTCTTCCAGCTACAGGATAAAGAACTTAATGCAATCTCACTAAGTGACACATATTACTAGCACTGCTGTCAAACACACAATCATTTTCAAAATACAAACCAGAGAAAATTGTTGAAATGTGATAATAGGATGAGCTATAAACACATTACTTCTTACTCAAATGATGTTATATTTATAATGTCACGTTATTTTCCATCTCTCTCAAATGAAACATTTCTGCACAAATGAGCAGAATATACAGGCATGTTCCCGTACTTTGTCCCGTATATGAGATGTTTCTCACTATGCCATAAAGCTGTCCAACAGTGGTAAAATGAAGAGGGTAGACATGTAACATGGGTTTATGAGTTGTGTTTTGTCAACACAATGGTCAGATAAACTAATATAATGGAACATTGTCAAATGTTTACAAACAAATGTTACTTAGCAGTAATGATATGGTAACTTGTGCTAACTGAGGAACCATCCAGAACACTAGCATCTTCCTATGAGCCATTCACACTAATATTGTGGTGGCAACTTTTGCATTGACAAAAGTGACAATTTTGAAGATATAAATGGAGGTAATGAGCAACCATCCAGTGGTCAGTGTTGTGTGTTTCCCCTCATCATAAGAGAAACGCAGAGACACTGGTTAAGCCAAACTTGCAGGAGTTACAGAAGAGCCATGAACTGATACAGGAACAAAAGGGAATTATGCAATTCAATATCTCATACTCTCAAATGCACAAATGCTGCAAAAATGCATGAATACAAAGTGAAGTGCAATACAAAAACTGATTTAAACTTCTGTGAAACAATTTTCACAGTGTTTGCTGGAGGGGATTTCTCCTGCTAACCTGACAAGATCTGCAGGATTTTAGTTTTTTTCTTGTATTAATTCATTTCTTTGTTTATTTGAATGTCTGGACAAAATAGTTGTTTAGATAGTAAAACTATAACATTTAAACAAAAGTTAAATCATCATATTTATATTCATTTGGTGCTGTCAACTAAAGACACATTGTATTGATGATTAATTAATTGATTGCAATCTCAACTCAAATATGTTTGAAGCTAAAAAAACACACATACAATTCAATTATTATAAGATCAAACACATCTTGAAAAGGTCAGATCAGATTTGAAACTGTTTTTTCCCTCATTCAGAATGCTATGTGACTGTAATATCATACACAAAGCTCTCCGATGTGTTTTTTCATGTCATAATACACATGATGAGACACACATTTCAGTTTTCTATACTCTCTTTCTGTAATGATTCTTATATGAGTCTTGGCTTTGTGCAGGCTTTGTGCAAATAACGAATCACCCAGTATCAGTCTCAGTCTATGCTAAAGATGGGATATGTGTACAAAAAATAATGTGTTGGCTCAAAAAATAATAATAATGCAGCAGCAGTTTGCCTCCATTTATTTTGAGTTATGACAAATTGAAATGAAATTATGTTAATCCAGCAAATTATATTTAGTTAAATGAACTTAATGTTTTGAGTAATCAACTTAAAAATGTTTGTTTATGTTACAAATAATGAAGTCGCTCTTGATATCCCTGGAACCAATTAATCTTATATATTTCAGTTACAATCCACAGCTCTCATGCTAAATGTAACTTATTAAGCATTCATATTTAATGAGCAAGTATATATAAATAGAAAGTTTAATGTTCAAATTAAATTATATGCAATATTTCACTTTATATAAATTACATTTAAATAATGACTTAATTTTTTGATTTAACATTCATATTTAGAATATGATTTAGATATGTCTACACATTACAACACATTAGAAATGCAACGGTCTACTACAGTGTCTGCAAGGCAATATTGTATTTGTATTTCTTTTTCAGGCTGTGTTAACTGCGATTACTGTAGCCTGACTCAATTCACACTTTCTTTTTATACTTTCAGCCTTATACATGCTAATATCTGTTGTTTTCTTTAACACTTAATATATCATTTGAACAATTTATTTAAAATTTGAGAAATGTCCATTGACGTCTATATTTTACATTTATAGAATGTCACAACCGACATGTGATGGTGTTTTATATATGCACTATGAATTCTGGTTATTTCTTAAATAAATGAAAGCTTGGCACCCTCGGCACTTCCGATGTTTCTTCTGAACGCCTGTGGGCGAGTTGGAGACATTACTACAACTGTTGGCTCATTGAAGAGAAGATAAACTGCTGTGAACTGATCGAACCCGAACAACATTTGGCTGTGTGTTTAAAGAGAGTTGCTTTGCATCTTATTATAGTTTCATATGTGTGATTATTGCTTTATTAACAGAGCTATGTGAAACTGCATCTGAGATGCTTTGCCAGTGTGAAACTTTGCCAGTAGAGTGCAACAGAAAGGTTGAAAAGCACACTGTGCTCTGGTTGGTCGACTGGATCAGTGTGTTGTGATTGGTCAAGCGATTCGAGTGTGTTTGGGAAATGTCCTGATCCTGACCGTAACCACCAGTTTAACACACTACTAACTAACTCAACCAGACCCTGCCCCTTTATTCTGCGTATGAATTATTTAAATGAGGAATATTGTGACGTGTTCGTTCCCAGAAGAAAAATTCAATGGAGGGTTTCAGAGAGTTTAGACACTGACATAGAGAATAACTTTGAGCTTTGTAACTTTGCAGAGCTTTTTCATGCTGAAACCACAACATCACACACTAAAGAAAGATGAACATGTTAGAAAAAGCATTAAAGGCGCTCTTTAACATTTTTTAAACCATGTTTAATCGCTGAACTCCTGGTGAGGTTCGAGACCATCCATAATCTTGACAACAATCAAAGTATACAGTTCAAATTATGAGGATGCTGACTTATGGGCCATATTGGTTTCATTGGTGACGTTAACGAATGGTTAATGGAATTGCTTTTCATCTAGATAAACCTACGAGTGAATATTTTGGAGCGGGGAAACCAGCTTTCCACGAAAATCTGTAATGGAGTTGCTCCTGCTGGGAGTAGGTGCTTGTCTCCATTGTTGTGTCAGGAAGCACAGACATACATTACAAACGCAATGGTCTATTGTAAGCACACGGTGCCGAAATGCTCACGCTAGATTAGATAACCCAGGGCTCTCTCACAACAACACTCGGGCCGTGAGGGGGGGCAATGACATTACGGCTGTGGCAGAAATACAGATAAATTTCCCATTTAACACTCCATTGAGCTCCAGGTTATTCCAAGTCCTGACTGGAGCCGAGATGCTGGAAGTACTTTTCAGCAGTTTTTTCATCACGTTCCCCCCTCGTGGGACGCCGAATCCATTTGCTCACAATAAAGAGCAGGAGGTTATTTTGTTGGGTCTCTATAGGACAATACCAATGTGTGTGTAAAGTAAAG
Source organism: Chrosomus eos (assembly GCA_036326025.1). Classification (NCBI taxonomy): domain Eukaryota; kingdom Metazoa; phylum Chordata; class Actinopteri; order Cypriniformes; family Leuciscidae; genus Chrosomus; species Chrosomus eos. Next base: position 36,768,889 of record CM070831.1, read on the forward strand.
TGTGTTTGGGAGGCTGAGAGCAAGCGGAAGGAGACAGAGAGAGATGAAAAGAAGGGTAGAGAGAGAAGCCAGAGATGATAAAAGCCCAGGAAAGCTGGTTTAACAGGAGACAGTAGCAGTCTGAGTCGAGCTCCGGCCTGTTTGCCAAACAAAGAGCCGGCAAACTCAATTAAAGGGCAGATTTCCCTCCGGATGAAGGGCGATGTGAAATTATCCCTGCCTGTTAAACCTGTCACTTCATTTCACTCTAATTATTACCTCTGATCCCCAGGAACATTTAGCTAATTGTTTTTCTCTCTTCTCCTTCATTATGTTTAATGTGACATCAAGAAGCTGCTTTATGGCTTAAGCCCTGGGGTCCTTTTCATAGCGAGAGAAAAATTGATTGTCTGTGTCTCTAAACTGATATTAGAGTGACAATGTCATTCTGTTTATTTCTTTATTTGGTTTATTCATTATGTGTGATTTTGCGATCCAGCGCTGGTGTTGAAATGTCAAAAGTTGTTTCAATCGAGTCTGTTTGAATATTACGTTTCATGTTATCTATTAATTCAACCCATGATGCTGCATTTGAGTGGAAATCTTTTAGCGTGAACAGCTCTGACATCTGTAGAAAAAGATTATTAACTAGAAAAGGAGGACATTTGAATGGCTTGTTTGAGAGTTTGAAGGTTATGTGGGTTTCATGTACTTTTAATACCTTATTGGCCACATGACTGCAGATAGATTCGGTTGTCAGCTTACCTTTTAATGCTTAATCACCGTTCTGTACACACAATTCAGTCATTACAGGAGTGAGAAACGCATTCTACAAACAGATTAACTTCTACAAAAAATGATTCTACGAAACTGCTCTGTACGGAACCGAACTGAACAACTAGTTAATGGCATACAATGAGATTTATGAGAGATGACAGACAAGAGAAACATCTTTGAATGTTAAAATATGTATATACACAAGCCTTGACTCATTTGTGTTGCCAGATCCACAAGCAAATCAGCGAAGAAGAAGCCCATAAAAAAACGAAATACATACATACGAAATACAGAGATATCACGACCTGTACCTTCTCTCTTGATTAAATCCATAAACTCAATAGCTTTTTTAACCAGGCTTGAACATAAGCACAAAAACACTTATAAGTGGACATGGCAACACTGCAAGAGCAAACGCATCAACAAAACACAAAGCCTCCCTCGACTGTGTTTTAGTTAAAAGTCCTTTGTCATTGTAATATTACTTGGTCGGAATAGGATACCAAAACCCGCGAGATGCCAGAATGTTGCTATGGTTACTACAGTGTCAATCATCGTGAGTCGTTTTCCGTACACACACAGAACGATAATTTAGGCAACTCACTCCTGCATTTAAATGTGGTTGTCACTCCTGAAGCTTTACAGTGATTTCATGGCCATTGTAACAAAGTTGAAAGTTCAGGGAAGAAGAGGGCGGAAACTGGCAAACGTACAATGTAACTTAATCATAAAAAAGACAAACACTAACAACATGATAGTACAGTGGCAGCCCCACATGGACGACTGCAGCATCAACGAAAACAAAACAACAGCATAAAGTCCCACATCTGGTCCTTTCTCGTCTTCCATTGTCGTCACTCCTCCTTTTATCCTTCTGGAGCTCCTCCGTGGGACTCGAGACCTGTGTGGCATGTCTCATTAACACTCGCACCACAGGCCTCATCCCTCTCCCACGGATCTTGGCCCCACCCTGTTTCAGTCCACACACCCCCATCAGCCTTCAGTCGTCACTCCTCCTTTTATCCTTCCGGAGCTCCTCCGTGGGACTCGAAACCTGTGTGGCATGTCTCATTAACACTCGCACCACATTCCTCTGCCACGGCTCTCGATCCCGCACTGTTTCAGTCCACACACCCCCGTAGAGACTGCGCTCCCTCAAGGCGGCCGCAGCTGGGGGTGAAGACAGACGAGGCTAGAGAGGGGGAAATTCATGGTCCAGTTCCCAAACGCACTGCCGTCCGGTCCTCCACTAGCTGGGAGAAATCTTCGCAATGTGGAGGGAAGGGAAGGGCAGGGAAGGGAAGGGCAGGGCAGGGCAGGGAAGGGCAGGGCAGGGCAGGTAAGGGAAGGGAAGGGAAGGAGAAGACAGGAACCAAAACATTTCCAAAGTAACTTTAATCATAAAATCACAAACAAAACAAAACGAAAAGTAAAAGTAGGCAGCCCCTCACAGACGACCTCTGGCAAAACATCACAACATGTGATGAAAAACAGTAAATGGCTGCTTTTGAATGTCTGTCAAATGAGAAAGATGATTTTCGCCTCTATTTTAGTAGTTATAGCAACTTGTGTCAGAGTCTCCGTGGATTGAGTTAGAGTCATAGCGGAGTTAGCCAAGTTTATCCAATAACAGTTGAGCTTCGTCAAGCCAGTGGATACTCTGGTCTCAAGATAAACAGAACTCTGCTGCCAAAAAAGCTGCCAGCTTTGATTTGTTGGCAAAATATACCTTCATAACCATAACTAATTTGAGGTATTTTGTGACACTTTGACTGAAGTAGACAAATTGAAATCAAACTATGAATGAATTAAAGGTTAGGAAAGAACTTGAAGCTGCAGGTGTAATTAGTTGTTGATTTGCAGACTGTGATTACAGGCAACTTTAATTTGGCAAAGGTGTCTTCTGTCTGTAGAGAGCTGGGAAATGATTTTCTGGATTTATATGCATTTCCATATTTTAAGACCCATGTGATTTGCGTATGCAGATTGAAACTGCAAAAGGGTCTCAAACAATTACTAAACAAACTGCAAAATGCTGTTTTACAAAAATTTACTGCATGTTTCACAACTCAGCCTATTAAATTAAAAAATGTTCTATTTTTATATATTTAAAATGTAATTTATTCATGTTATGTAAAGGTGAATTTATTTAGTATTATGTTTCACATGATCCCTCAGAAAATCATTCTATTATGCTGCATTGCATTATTTCTGTTTGTGTGCCATCCTCACATAGTACTGTTGTGAAGAATATCTCAACATATCCTTCCATATCTCATCACTCAAACATGATACGATCTGAACATAACCCAGGCTTTATGCAATCCTCCAAATAAAAGGTTAAAACGTTCCCCAGAGCAACATTTTAGTGGTTCACGGATAAGTAGTTCTATAGCAGTGCTAGAGCCCTTGTGACACAAGCCTGTATCTGTAAATCTATGTTGAAACATGATTCTCCCTAAGATGCTTCGTTTACAAAGTGCAGTTTGTAATTCTGTCTTAATTTTCTAAAGATGATTGGTTTGGACTGTATATATCATTATTCTTATATTAGCACGAGTAATCAGCTGGGTGTTAAGTTGACTTGTTCCCGTCTGTGAATGAGGTGTTTAATATGCGGCTGAAGGCAGGCGATGTGTGACCCTGTACTGCTGTGTGTGTGAGAGGTGTGTGTGTTGAACATGTGTCTGGGCCCGTAAGGATAAGCGTGCGTGTTTGAGAGAGCGATGGGTGGATCAGTGCAGACTGAGCTTGAGTGGATCTCTGCTCTCATTTCCCTCGAGGCTCAGCGGGTCGAGATCTGTGCGATAGAGCATGTGTGTTTGTCTGTCAAAGCACCTCTCATCCATCTATCAATCTGTCTATCCATCCATCCATCCATCTCATCCATCCGTCCGTCCGTCCGTCCGTCCGTCCGTCCGTCCATCCATCCATCCATCCATCCATCCATCCATCCATCCATCCATCCCATATCTCTGTCTTACACATAAAGAAAAGGAGTGACATCCACGTTTAACTAAAGAGATTATAGGTTAATTTGACAAACAAGAACTCAATTAATATAGAATTTGTTTATAACTAGTTTACAACTGCTTTAACTGTGGCTCATCTAGTCAGATTTCAAGCATTTTCCCATTTATATTCCCAGCCCTTTGTTTATCTCTCTTAGTCACACTCAATTCTCAATTCTCACTCACAACCCACTCTCTCTGTACAGGAGCGTCTCGTTTATCTGCGATACACTCATGCTCCGTTCCCATTATTCCAACTCCATCACTCTCCATCACTCATGTGCAGCAGTCATCTTCAGGGGTCATTTCCCTACATCATTTCCCAGACAAGAGACGGTATACGCAGAAAGCATATTGTCATTACAACCGAAAAGCCGACTGTAATAATGATACATTTTACACAGTCAATTTCCTTCCCCATCGAGCCTGTTCTCATGACAACATTTTAAGATCTTAATGGCGAGGTGCGTCCCATCTCTCCCATATATTCATGCTCTTAATGCCCTCGGTGCAGTTCTACATTTGAAAAACTCCAAATAACTATAAATAAAATCTAAGACAGACTGTGATGTTTGCGGAGCTGGGTGGAGTCGTAAGGCAGGAGAGTCGAGGGATAAATTACGCCGAGCACATTGAAAGCAGTGAAAGAAACAAACATAAAGCCCCATCTGGAATATTGCCCCAGGCAGGATCACAAAAACAAACAACAGCCTGGAGGCAGGCCTTTCTGATCCACGCGCTCAAGCACTCGCACGGCCATATTGTTGTCTTCATCTTTAAACTCAGGTTACCCAGCTCCATAGCATGAAACATACAATTAAAGCCATGAAATCGAACAATTAAAGCAAACTTTACTACTGTGTTGGCTATTTAATTAGCAGATAAAATGTAGGGACTTGATTTTATCCATTATTGTTGGCTTATTTTATCATTTTAAATATTTAAAATTATTTTAAATATTGGCTTAATTTGAGTGCATAATAGATGTCAAGTGAGCATAGCTGTGTTGGCTATTTAATGAGCAGATAAAATGTAGGGACTTGATTTTATGAAAAAAAAAAAATAAAAAATTTTTTTTGTGAAAAGTGAGTTGTGTATACCAGAAGCAGACTTGAAGGTGATTGGCTTAACTTTAGTGCGTCCCAACACGCATAATACATGTCAAGTCAGCAAGTTATGACATTTTGATTACAGAAGTGAATTTGCTTTTATTAAAATTCCAAATGCACAGATGGATTGTTATGATAACTGAACAAACTAGGCAATCATCTAACCCACTAACACATTCGTTTTCTAGTTATATTGGTGGTATTGGTTAAAGTACTGTCACTTTATTTAAGATACCCTTTGTTTTTGTGGTAGATAACTATATATCAGCCTATAATGTAGTGTACTGCTGTTGTTTCAGTACTTTGAAATCTTTGTATCTTGTGTAACTAAAAGCTATTTTGGTTTCCCAATACTGACTATAATGTCATTACTCAGAATGCCCCAAGCTAATACATTTTATGCAAGTTTCCAGCCTCCGGCGTTGCAGAAATCCCATAATCCAACGAGTCTCTCCATACCCATCCGGATGATTGACAGGTTGGTGAGAGTTGTTTAGTTAGGGCAGGACTTCATTCCCACAGATACACCAGAATATCACACTCGATAGCAGCCCACCCCTCCTCAAGCAATTTTATGATTCGTTTAGCTCAATGAAGGCTGTTTATTACAGTTTATTTATCAATAATGGAGTCTCTATAATTTGTTCTTGAGGCTGAGAGCAGAATGGATTCAAGAGATTTCGAACAGAGACCCAGAACTCAGCTCAGGTACGCAAATGCATTTCACACGTCATTGTGCTCTGAATGCAGTTGGTAATACTCAAGTGTGTGTTGCATTGTCAGCATTGCCAGGAGGAACGCTACAGAGAGCAAATGTCTTCTTCCATGGTCAAGTTTTCTCTTAATACTGTCAAAGGCGGAGCAGCATTTTCAGAATATTTCTGTTCTTTCACCTGTTTAGTAAATATAGCACACATGCTAGCTACCTGAATAAAGCCAACATGATTTGCTGCTTGCAACTGCATTTCTGTATTTCCGAATATAAAAAGTGTATTCAATGAGAATAAGCAGGGAGTGGCTAAAATGTGATTGGATTGTAAAAAGTCGCCATTGCATAGAAACATGAAGACAGACCTAAATGTTCAAAAGCAAGTCTGAAAAAGCTGTTACAGTTACTGCTTAACATACAAATAATGTTACCAGTGAAAAAGAAAAAGCATTTCAGAGGCAGAGTGAATTATTATATTTCAATGAAAACTGTAAAAGACAAAACAATAAATTTTGTGCACCAATGAATTGTTCACAATAAGACCAGAAACGTGTATTAAGAAAGTAAATACTGCATTTATGTACTGTACATTTATGTACTGTTTACGAAGTATTTCAGACAGAATTTTAGAAATATTCTCTGGTCAAAACCAACCACTTTAAATTTATTAAGACCATATTTTGAGTTAAAGTATCCTTATTATGCTCTTTTAAAGGTGTCTAATTTTTTATTGGAGGTTTCTTACAATGTGTTTACATTAGTGGTGCAACTTATCACAACTCATTCTGATCATATTACGGTTTTTAAATCACGGATCAGATCAGCAAAAATAAAAAAAAATAATTGTGGTTTGGGGGATGTAACTTTGCTTTTCACTTAAAGCCCACAGCAACAGGCGTTTATAGGCTTCTGTCACTTTAAGACCTAATGCACAGACCATTATAATGATACACATCTGTTTTTTCCTCAACTGTTTACATTCACTTAACACATAACCGAGTGAATACTTGCCGATATGTTTTTTTTTTTTTAGATAAGTGTGTGTGTGTGTGTGTGTGTGTGTGTGTGTGTGTGTGTGTGTGTGTGTGTCCATTCAAGTGCAAGGAGATGCGAAAGAGGAATCAATCTGGTGTTTGCACGCCATCTGAAACACAAAGATAACAGCGTGTCAGTACAGAATTGATTTCTCTTTCACTTCTTCTTGAGCTTGAATGGTGTAAAATTGCTTGAATGTGTAAATGCCCATGTCTGTTGTGATTGGTCTATCGCGTATCCAAGTGGATTTGCAGTGCTGAAAACATCATCTTTTCGACAAACCAAATCTTCCAGGTATCATCTACAACTACCATGTTTGAGGGCGGGTCAAAGTAAACGATTTTTGCAGGCAGACAATGAATGCTGACATTATGCAAATGTGTTACATTGTTACATAGGTATGTAACAGGACATGAGACTGGAATTAGTGACAAATCGTTTTGGCAGTTCATAATCAATTCATTATTTTAGGAGACAATAATTTTATGTCATGCACTTTGATCTTTAAAACTCTGATTACCTTTTACATTCACAACAGCTATATTACACTTCATGAAAGATTACATTTGAAAAATGTTGAAAAAGCATAATAGGGGCACTTTAAGAGGGACTGATGGACTGCGATGAAGAATAACTTGCTCTGACTAGCTGTGCTCATGGACTGTTAAATCAACACTCAGGAATAGGTAAGCATAACTTTCCAGGTATTGCATCAGAAAATGAAAGAGTTAGTTGAGAGAGAGAGAGAGAGAGAGAGAGAGAGAGAGAGAGAGAGAGAGAGAGAGAGAGAGAGAGAGAGAGAGAGAGAGAGAATAAGCAAGCATGATTGCGTGGGGTAGTTGGGGGATATGTCAGGATTGTTTACTCGTTATTAGGACAAGTACATAAAGAGTCTGAAATTTGGCCCCAACAATAGTCAGCCACAAGAAGCAGGGCCTTCGGCTCGGGGCCAACATCCCATCATATTTATCTAAAACACACACACACACACACACACACACACACACACACACACACACACACACACACACACACACACACACACACACACGTCATCATGTGCCATCTTAATGTGACTCAACTCCGCTCAGTTATTAAATTAATTTAAGGCATAAATGACACATCCCACTGAGCTTAAAGTCTCTTACTCTGTTTTATTGGCTCTCTCTGCCTTGTACTGTGTTTCAGTTTAATAATTTGAAAAGTATTTCAAAAACTGCAACCAAGTTAATATAGTGTGTGTAACATATATATATAAAATGTGTGTTATTCCCTGATAACAACTGTCATTAATAGCAACAGTGAATAACATACGCTCATCTGGGTATCAATAAATCGAAATAATCCTTGTGTTTTGTTATGAAACAAAGTCTCATATTTCAAATTATGTTCATTGTCTACGAAATGCAAAAACATAAATACCTTTTTGGCACTGTGGCGTGAGATCGCTATGGCTCAGCTCAAGAGAAGCACATGGTCTTTTTTCCCGCCTTAATAATACCAGTTACAGCGCGATATAAACATGAATGAGCATCTGAAAGTGTGTTAAAAGATAGATTACAACTTATCGAAATCCGTATCATGTTACAATGGAATCGCTTAATCAGTGTTTCAAACGTAGAAATACGTCAGTGAAACAGAGCTTGCAAACAATGTCATGTAACGTCACATTCACATTTACCTCAGAAAAACCATATCCAGAGACCATGAACTCGTTAGTCAACTAGACAAATGAACTCTAGAGAGGAGCATTTTGCACCATATAACATAGTCATTATCATTTTACTTTATTATTCGCCTATTAAAGTAAAAAGTGTAAAGTAAGTGTTTGTATGCAAATCAGTTAATTTTCACCTTCAATATTATAGTAGGCAAACCCTAGGCTACAGCTGACATAGTTTACAGCATTAGTTAAGAGATTTGTTTTCCTTGAGAATTTGCCATCTATTGTAGCCTATCTGATATCCAAAATAATCAATATTGAATCGAATTGCAAGCCTGTGATTCAAAATCGAATCAAATTGTGAAATGTGTGTCAATAGCCATCTCTATCTCTCGTATCTCGCTTGTTTCATACAAATGTTGGATGATTGCTGCCATCTTGCATCTCTGTTATATTTATCAATTGTATTGGAAATAAAATCGAAGGACTTCAGTGTTATTGGTACTGTAATATTGTTGTTGTTGTTGTTGTTAATAATATTCATATTCTCACCTGGATTATTGTTTTGTACAATGTAATGAATTTAAAGATAATAAACAGGTGAGATTACTTATTTGTAATAAGTGGTATGACTGTACTATATCCTTTAAATGTCTAGTTTGAACTTGTTCAGTCATCTTGGCTGAGAGCTTAATTTGCATTAATTTTTGGCTAATTCTGCGATAACAACTGGCTAGATATTCAAGTAAGGTGAATTATTTCTTCTGTAGAAATTGCCTTCATGGGATTTTTTTTCTATATTCAGGCATTTTTTTTATAACCATATATAAATGGTTAGCCTATATGGAGCTCAATTATGTAATCAGTTACTGGACATAAACTTATAATCCAAAGAATTATGGCTGTTATCCAGAAAATCTAATTAATTAAATTTAAACATAGCTGTATATAATGCACAACATTTGATCCAATTTAGGCGTTGCTTGTGTCATGATTCTGCCATCATGTCTTTGGTTTCTTTTGTCTTGTGGCAGGATCATGGCAGATCCATGTTTTGTGTACAAGCGCATGGCCGATTGTTTGGCCATGTGCTTGTGTTGTCTCGTCTCTTAACCCCCCCTTGTTATCCTCGTCTTGTGATTATTGTCTAGTCAGTTTCACCTGTCCTCGTCATTAGTGTTTCCTATTTAACCCCTGTGTATTTTCTGTCCTGTGCGATTCATTGTGAAACGTTGTGTGATCCTACTGTGAGTTATTTACTAAGAAGTCTGTTGTTTGAGAAGTCTGTTCCTGTCTTTGTTTTGTTCCTGTCTTAGTTTCTAGTCTTAGTCTGGTGTGTTCTACCCTGTCGTGTTTTACCCCATCGTGGGCTTTGTTTTCCCTGTTTTTGTGCTCTAATAAACGTTGTCACTGCTACTGTCTGCAATTGGGTTCATCCTTCCTGCTATCCACATAACAGAATGAATCGCCAACGACTGAACCCAGCAGACTGTTCATATTCTCCCGCAAGACCACAAACCTTCAGGGAGCTGGAGCTGTGCCATCGTTATGCAGGAACCCGGTTGGCACGATTTACTGGGACCCGTGGTGGTCATAGTAGAAGAGGTGGTCGAAGTCCAGTCTGTCCTGAGGCCATCGTCTGCCCGCCTGAGCTGTCACCATCACCCAAGCTGCCAGTGATCCAGGAGGGTCTAAGGATAGGCGTTGCTATGCTTGAGGACCAGGCTGGTTCCTCCTTGACTCCTGACACTCCATCTACCCTCTCTGGTCTTCGTGGGAAACGAGGAAGACGGACCTCGTGGGAGTCTCCGTCGGAATCATCCTCACCAGAGTCAGCGCAGCCAGAGTCCGTCCTTCCACCGCCAGTCACGGTTCCTGCTGTGCTTCCCCAACCAGCCACAGCTCTGGCCATGGCCTCTGCCCCGCGGCCAAGGAGAAAGAGGAGGAGGAAGGCTGCAGTCACAGAGCCCGCTGCGCCCGCTGCAGTCGCCGAGCCCGCTGCAGTCAGCGCGGTCGCCGAGAGCGCTGCACCCGCGCCTGCCGCCGAGAGCGCTGCACCCGCGCCTGCCGCCGAGAGCGCTGCACCCGCGCCTGCCGCCGAGAGCGCTGCACCCGCGCCTGCTGCCGAGAGCGCTGCACCCGCGCCTGCTGCCGAGAGCGCTGCACCCGCGCCTGCTGCCGAGAGCGCTGCACCCGCGCCTGCTGCCGAGAGCGCTGCACCCGCGTCTGCTGCCGAGAGCGCTGCACCTGCGCCTGCCGCCGAGAGCGCTGCACCCGCGCCTGCTGCCGAGAGCGCTGCACCCGCGCCTGCCGCCGAGAGCATTGCGCCTGCCGCCGAGAGCGCTGCACCCGCGCCTGCCGCCGGGAGCGCTGCACCCGCGCCTGCTGCCGAGAGCGCTGCACCCGTGCCTGTCGCCGTGAGCGCTACACCCAGTCCTGTCCTGTCACCAGTCATGTCCCCCGTCAGAAGTCCTGTTTCCTCGTCCTCTGTGTCCTCAATGTCTGTGCCTGTTGCTGCTTCCTCTGATGCAGCATCCCCATCTGTTTTCCCGGTCTCCCCCGTCTCCACTAGTCCCCGAACTGTTTCACCCTTTGTCCCTGTCTCCACGAGTCCCCGGACTGTTTCTTCGTTCGCCCCTGTCTCCACTTGTCCCCAGACTGTTTCCCCTGTCACCATTGAGCCCCGGACTGTTTCCCCCAGGACCTCTCCTCGTGTGTCTCCATCTAAACCTGCCCAGAACCCTTGTCCGAAGCCCTCGTCCCGTCGACCTAGGACCCCCAGCACTCCCATCCACCCTGGACCACCCCCCATGAACTCTGTGTTTCCTCCGCCACCTCTTCCTTGTTTGTTATTTTTATTGTTGCATCCTAACCCTGTTGTTGTGTTTTCGTGTTTGCCGTTACTGTTATTTGTCATGTTTTGTTGGTTTGTGTCGATGTCTCAGTCTGTCTTGTCCCGTGTTTGATGTCCCCTTGAGGAGCGTCTGGAAGCCGCTCCTTAAGGTGGGGGTTCTGTCATGATTCTGCCATCATGTCTTTGGTTTCTTTTGTCTTGTGGCAGGATCATGGCAGATCCATGTTTTGTGTACAAGCGCATGGCCGATTGTTTGGCCATGTGCTTGTGTTGTCTCGTCTCTTAACCCCGCCCCCTTGTTATCCTCGTCTTGTGATTATTGTCTAGTCAGTTTCACCTGTCCTCGTCATTAGTGTTTCCTATTTAACCCCTGTGTATTTTCTGTCCTGTGCGATTCATTGTGAAACGTGTGTGTGATCCTACTGTGAGTTATTTACTAAGAAGTCTGTTGTTTGAGAAGTCTGTTCCTGTCTTTGTTTTGTTCCTGTCTTAGTTTCTAGTCTTAGTCTGGTGTGTTCTACCCTGTCGTGTTTTACCCATCGTGGGCTTTGTTTTCCCTGTTTTTGTGCTCTAATAAACGTTGTCACTGCTACTGTCTGCAATTGGGTTCATCCTTCCTGCTATCCACATAACAGCTTGAATACATTTTAAATTATTGAAATAATGAAATAATTAAAGCTCTCTACTGTATATTTTAATTTGGATTTGTTGGAAATTATTTTATTTTGCTAATCAAAAACACTTCATGTCTAACATATGATATGTAACATTCTGTCTGCCTGCAAAGACACTAAACTCATTCATAGATAAACAGCACACTGAAATATATCAAATGTTAGAAAACAGATAAAAAATGCTATTGACCACACTACTCCCACATTTTAAATATCTGGGGCATGTTTGTCATTTTCTGTGGCATTTCTGATCCAAGCCCTGATTAACTCTGAGAATTACAAACACACCAAGGTTATTATCATAAAAAGTTTAGTTTTCAGTGCTGGAAGGTCTGATTTAATTAATCTCCAAAAGCTGTCAGCATATTCTTTCAGAAAACAACTCGTCAAGGGCAAACTGTAAAATTTATAGACAAATCGTAGTTTGTGAATGTGATATTCAAGACACTGCTAATCTATGATGATGCCACAACAACAGACCAACCTGCAGTAAAGTGTTAACACAAATAGTGCTTCAGCTGTTGTCTGAAAACACTGTAAAAACAACACAGAACTGAATTACAGTCAAGTCTAGGTGATGTAGTCGATCTCAACCACCCCCCCCCCCCCCCCACACACCATTTTTGAATGGACTTTTAGTTTGAATTTCCCTGTGTTCTGTTTCTTTTTTCTTTTGTTCCATATTTCCCCACTTCTGACATTGTCTGTTGCCATGGTTACTGATTGCTTAGTGCACCTGTTTCTTGTTCAGTTTGTTTTCTCCTGCAAATATAAGCCGTCAGTTTTTTTCTTCTCACTGACTGGTATTGTAGTTACTTTAGTGAAGCTGTTATGTTGTTTCATGCTTTCTAGGTTCCCTTCTTACTCTTGTTTTTACTTCTTCTTGTAAATAAACAATAACTGCTCGTCCCTTGCCTGCAACACAATAACAATATAAAAGAGTAATATAATAATAAAAAAAAAAAACAATCACACACACAAACTCTATTGCTCTTTTCAACCATTTGTGAACCGTTCACAGTTAAACATTATAATATTAATACATCACTGAGCTATTATCTTGACATTTCATTAACAAACAAGTCAGTTAATTACACAGCAATCTGCACACTCAGTGCCACCGCACCCATGATGCTGCAGTCTGCATTTTTTACTCTGCATTTATTTTTATTTTTTTTGCATATTTTTATCATTGAACTCTTAACTGTATTATCTTTTATAGTTTTTTTTTTTTAAAAAAAATCTAACTTTCTAAATTTAATATTCATGGTCTAGAGCCCCAAAAGTCATCTCATGCACTTTAAATATTTGCCACAATGCTCATGATGTATTTGGCCTCTGGCTGGCATAGCCCTTTGACAATACTCACACACACACACACACACACACACACACACACACACACACACACACACACACACACACACACACACACACACACACACACACACACACACACACACACACCACACACACACACACACACACACACACACACCACACACACACACACAACACACACACACACACACACACACACACACACACACACACACACACACACACACACACACACACTCTTGTGGCTGTATTTCTCACGTTAGCCTTGGGAGTCATGTATACTCACCCAAATGCATAAAAAACTAAATTCTGTCATGAGCGTCACATGTGCAGTCAAGGCTGTGTAGCCTGAGCATCCATTTACTGACAACACCATTGGCTATGTTTCCATCCACCTATTTTTAAGTGCATTTTGGGATATCGCATTAAAAAACATTGGATAGAAACGGCAAGATGTGCATACATTTTAAAAATGTGCCCAAAAAAAACAAATGTGGTCAATTGAGTCAGGTTAATATTTTATCCGATAAGAAAACGTGCATAAATTATGATGGAATCACATTTACCAAACAAATTAATCGATGCACTTTAAAAAGGTCTTGTCACTTTGTAATGGGACGACATAACTGGACCAACCAGCGGACCGATTACGTTGCACAGTATCTGAAATGTTAGCACTGATGCAGTTCATTTTACAGGTTTCTCTGCATTATGTTGACTTTTAGGGACAAGAAAATGTATTATTTGTCAAATTCGAATGACGTTTTAGTAATTTATGACAGTATGAGTGAGTTTTAATTTATTGATTGATCGATCGTTAATCTAGTAAATGATTTAATCCACTGAACACTGCTGTGGTAATATAAAAACACTCATACATATGACATACATATTATATTATATTCCATTTCTATTATTTCAATAAGACATACAAGAACCAACAGTGAAATGTCTCTTGACTCACCAAGTTTGTGTATGTGTGGTTATATGGTGTGTTTTCACAGTCAGTGAAATTCTGGAAAATTCATTAAAAAGTTACATCTTGGACATTTCCATAGTCAAATGTATTATTTTCTGGTTGACTGCTTTTCAATTTTAGTTTTGTAAATTAACTCTGTAGATTAATACTGTATATAGGCACAGTGAGGTGCTCCATATGCCATAATGGATATTTTTTAACGGATATGTTTTGATCTGTGGGGATGTTCATGGCTCTATCACAGCTGATGTTTATCATTCATGTCTTCATGAAATGCACCAGGTTAATCCCATGTGCTGCATGTCATATTTCCTTCATGAATATCTGACAGTTTAAGCTTAGTGGGGTCACATGAGAAGTGCTTCGTGTCAATATTAAGTGATTTTGACAGATCATAGGATGATCTCACAGAGGTTTCAGCTTGACATAAATATGTTATCCTCACTCTTCATGAACAGCTTTGAGAGATCAGCATGCCTCACCTATTGCACATTCAGTGTTAAACGCCATATTCCAACAAATCCAAATTATTCACCAGAAAATGATTTTCTTTTTTGGTCCTCCCCCTTTATTTGTTGGTTCTGGAGAAAAAATCCTCAAGTCCTCAAATGCGGATCAGGTTTTGGCTGGTTAGCTCTGGCAGTCAAACCTGCTGGTAGATTTCATAACTCATCATTATTTGGGGAAAAGCATTTTTCCCCATTGACGGCCATTAAATAACAGTTACTGCAATAAACGACCCCAGAGTCACGTTTTTATCCAGAGCCCCTTTCAGGGATGTAGGGAATCCTCCCTGCCAGACCTCCACACTTTAACAATTCATAAAAGTGTTGAAAGCAATCTGAGCCGAGAAGATTAAATCTTCCAGCACAAGGAGGGGAGGACGTGCGAACGAGGTGCAAAGAGAAAATGCATCCGAGGTAACGCTCACATCGGCTTACACAGCTGTTAAAGTGTTTAGCTTTGATTTCATTCAGGAGTGACATAATTGATTTTAATGAGATGTTTATAGAGTGAAGTGGTTGTATTGCTCAATCATTTGCCTGTTGGGCTCTGCTTTAGAAATGTACAGCATTCTCCAACATCCACACTTCTCTTCCTCAGTCTCTCTCTCTTTCTTGCTTTTTTTATCTCTCTGTGTTGCTCAATGTGAATAAAATGGCATTGGGCTGCGTTTCCCATACAACCACGTAACTCGCTGCTTAACTGCCATATACCATGCATCTATGAAGAAATCAACTAGATAGTCACGACTGTTTCCTGAAACCATACTGTTGCACATTTGTCATTTGACAGGTGGTGGAGTAATAACTACACTTAAGTAATCCATTATGAAATCATTTCTATTCAAATTTTTTGCTATAAAGTAGAGGATATGGCATCTGAGGATTATTCTCATTTTCTCAATCAGAAGTATGATTTTAGTGATGCCCAAAAACTCTCAACCCAGCCCGATCTCATGAAAGTGCGTATCTATACAACGAATGTTATTTCTCGTGCCATTTATACGGCAAAAATAGTTTTTGCTTGTATGTGATAGGCAGTTTTCACGTGCAAATGATACGCACTTATGGTGTGTAGATCATGCCCCCCCCCCCCCACCCCCCCCCAATCCTACCTAAGGGTTTCAGTGCGTAGCATATACATGCAAAAAACATTTTTGGCGTATAAATGGCACTAGAAATAACATTCGTGGTATAGATACGCAATTTCATGAGACTGTGTTGCTCAACCACATTAAAAAGCACAAGTGGCCTCCACCATTTAAAAAAAAATATATATGCTATATATATTTTTGACCACTACAAAGTGACTTCATTGACAAAGGTTATGTATACAGTACAAAGTTCCAAATAATTGGAAATTCATTGTGGACTCGATTTATGGTTTAGCTGTTCCAGAACTAATGCAGATATCTTATACTCTACAGTCGTTAAGATTAGGGATGCTAACGATTAATCAACGATCGATTAATTGTCGATAATAATTAATCTATAAACTTTAGCAGGGTCATAATTAGAGTGTGTAGTTTTGAGGCTCATGCGCAAAACATGTTCAGCAGAAACTCCAGGAAAAAAAGAAACAAGCGCGCCGTAGTTATGTATTCTAAGTGTATTAATGTATTTAAGCCACGCAATGGATTACATAGGTTAGATGTTTATTTCAAAATCAATAATTAACCAAGGGTCCAAAATAACCTCTAAACAAGTGATTATACTGAACATAACTACATACTTGTGAAAATGCCACAATAAAAGTACACAGAATAAATAGTGTTCGACTGGTCTCTACACATCGTCCCTAACCAGCGTACCCGAGATCCAGTTTCCATTGGTTGAACTTTCAAATGACATTGGAAAACAATGCGTCATGAACAATACTACGATCAGAAGCATTGTCACTCCTTGATCTTAAAGCATCATGTGTATACTGTTTACATGTGCACTTTTTCATACAAATAGTTTGGTTTCTAACTGAAACAAATATGCTGCTTGTATTCTGCTTGAGTTTTTTTAACGATACATGACACAAATCTATCTGTTATGATTTTACAGATCACAATTTCATGTAAAACAATTATTTTTCACGCTATGTAAATCAAGCACTTATGTAAGTAAATTTAAAAGCACTTAGTGATGGTCTTATTCCCTATATTCATTGTAAACCCAAGGATATTTTGTGTTGGTTAAGCAAGTGATTGTTAAGTAACATGATAACTTAGTAGCCGGCCCCCCAGGCTCCGGATGTGAGAGGTTATGGTTGACGATTAATCGATTCATTGATCGTTAATTTAAACGATGATTGATAATGGGAATTCATGTAAATTGACATCCCTAGCCAGCGTGTTTTACAAGTCTTTACCAGTTTCTCATCTTCAGTGTACATTTATGGGCTGGCTGCTGTGCTTTGGTATAGAGTAAGGCACGCCGACAGATCCATAAAGCTTTGATGAAAATCTGAAGAAAACAAAGCATGGCTCCCAGGAGAGACCACATGCACCCTGGGCTTTGATTCCCCCCCGCTCCATCACACAAAGCTGCGCTAATACACATACACACGCGCGGGTAATAGGAGCGTTCATTTCGTATTCAGGTGGAGGCCCTGTCTTCTGTTTGTCTGATGTTATTACTTATTTATTATTCACAATGCATAAGCCGGGCTCATTGACGTACGCTGCCTCACTGGTGGGCCGGGTGACTTAGGATAATGTGTATTCTCCACAGATAGGCGGCAGGGACCCAGTCTCGGCTGTCCCCTTTTAATGGCCCAGCCGGATGCCAAAAAGAGGGGGATGGCGATCGGTCATGTGAATTCATGGCACGTTCCTTCCTGACAACACCTCGTCCCGTGTCTCATCTCCCTCCAAGACCAGTGCCTGCCACTTTGTGCTCCCGTCGCATCCTGATTGATTGACAGGCGTGGAATGACGTACAAGTGATTATGAAGTCGATCTGTGTGTTAGTGTAGGAAGAGGTAGGAGGGTGATTGACAGCTTTGTGGTGGTGTGAAACTTTGTGTGTGTGACACACACACACACACACACACACACACACACACACACACACACACCACACCACACCACACACACACACACACACACACACACACACACACACACACACACACACACATACACAGAGTCATTTTGACCAGCAGCTGGTGACTGAAACCCTGGGCCTAAAGCGGACTGTTCTTCTCCCGAGGCGTTTTCACACCCATTCACTTTCATCAACACTCGCTCATGGACAGATTATTAATAACGTAGTGGTGGTTTCTTCCTCTCGGTCATCAGGGAACCTTGTCGGAGGTTATGCCAGCTAGCAGTGAGTTGGCGGTATATCTGACTCACTCTATAATTGGCGGTGCATTTCACATCAACAAAAGAGTCCAATATGTTTTCTCAATAAAATGACTATTGGTTTCATTTCAGCAGTGTAACATCTGTAGATTTTCAAAAACATCACTTACGCCTTATTCGGATGCATGGATAGCATGGAGAGGTGGGGTAAGGTAATTATTACGAGCTTCTCAATGATTTTAGTCCCGTCGAATGCGCTATCTCATGAATCTTTACAGACAATGTCAGTAAAGATTACAGCGACTTTTACCTTCTGTTAAAAGGTCCGGAAAATTACGTCAGGTTATACTAATCCCGTGCGAATAGACCCGCTGTAAATATGTACGTAAATATTACGTCATTTCCTGTTTAAAAGTAGTTTTCCATGTTTTTTTAAGTATGGAGGCGCTTGAAAAAGCATTCAGTTGCGATCTAGGTGGTGGGACAAGTCTGTGGCAAATCTCAAGTGTTACAGACTATGTAAATATTACAGACTACCTGTGGTAAAATTACTTTACTCCATATACTCTTGTAAACCTAATCCCATCCAAATAGGGCTTTAGTATGATAAGCTGTTTTCCTTATGGTGACCAAAACAATTTTGCCACAAGGTCAAGGATTTCAGATATTGCCTTCTTTGTGGAGACATTCCTGATAAAGAAGTTTACCACCACCAACACACACTGGTTTCCATGTTTTATGGGGACTTTCCATAATTGTTTTTATACTGTATTGTATAAATATAAATATCCCCTTGCTCTAAACCTACCCAATAACAGAAAACTTTCTGAATTTTTACACAGCTTATAAATCATAATAAGTGATGTTTTTTGAATGTTTTCCTCATGGGGACCAAACAAAACCAAAGCAGGTATCCATAAATCTAGTCAGAAATACATTCTGGTGGCTCACTTTAAAAGTTAACATGATAGACTTGCTCTGTTCCAGACTCTGTTGAGCTTCTCTCGGTCTCCTGCCTATAGCAGATATTTACTCTGAGACTACAGTATAACTGACTCATACTGACTCGCAGTGCTTCAGGCAGAACATCAGCGTGTTAAATAACACTCCTCAAGAAAATCGCGCAGGAGACTATTGATTCCAACTTAACTTGATGTAAGCGTTTGGCGAGCAACACAATATTTCCCCCCGTCATTTTGAAAGATACATGTAATTTTGCCTGACAATTTAACCTAAAGAAGATTGATCCTAAGAGCTACTTACCTTTTGGAGAAGTGTTTACATTGATGCAGTAGCTTATGATTTATACAATAATTTACGATTTGTTGTCACTCTTTAGACCTTTGGCACTATAATTTGAATGACTGTCATCATGACCACTAAAGCAGAATACACTCACCGAAAAATTCACAGTTGTTCTCTTTTGAGAAATTTCTTTTAACATTTCTTTAGAATTAATGCAATTTCATGCAAGCACAAATCAAGAGAAATTTTGTATTTTATAACACACATACATTTATGAAAATTATACATTTCTATTAAAACAACCAAAACGTTTTGTATTGTAGCTCATATGTAACTGCATTCAATAACAATATAGTTGAGATTCATATTTGGATTTATTACGGTTGGTTATTTGTTATTTTGGTTGGAAACGGTTATTTTCAGATCATTAGTGTGTGTTTGTAGTGTAGAGAGAGTATGTGCGCATGGTTGCCATGTTTGTTAAGTAAGTTGAAAATTAAGTTGCTTAAGTTGCAAGGTTTGTTTAAATCAAGTAAAAACGCTATTTCGAAAATGTATATGATTGGGGGATTTAAACTCTTGATCTGGCAACCCAGGCTTAAAGATTGATATATATATATATATATATATATATATATATATATATATATATATATATATATATATATATATATATTATATATATATATATATATATAAGGATAAATAAACAGCAGGCCAATATCGCAGACGATTATGCATAATTTATTGAGAGAGAAATCATGATCAAGATTAATATACAATCGATACTATAATGGTTAACACTTTATTTCAATTGTAGCGAACCTACATAATAATAATATACATAAAATGTATTAAAGGGGGCCGGAAGGCCAATTTAGCTCAAAGGGAATGATTCATCGATTTGCAATGAATCATTGACCGAATCACTATGGAACCGAGCAAATGACTCGTTTAGAGTTCATTTGAACGGGCCGTAATTTTAACCTTGGCAACAGATATTTATCCAATTTATAGTGAAACACTATGTATTAGCAAGGTAACTTTAGATCGGCAGTACAAGACATTAAATGTGTAAGCAAAACACAAGACAAATATCTTTTCAAATATATGGACGACTTTATTAACTATTCTAAACACATAAAACTAATGTCTAAACCCAATCACACACACACATTCATTCAAGGCGCAGAAGAAGAGAGAGAAAGAGTGAGTTTTCAGAGTGAGATGCACTTTGTAAGACATAAACCTGAACGAACCACCAAGCATTAATTGAAACCTTCGTTTCTTAGAAAGGTTATTCAATTTAAATTAACAAACACCAGTTCAGCTAGAGTCTGGAGGTTACTTGCTTGTCCTTTGCGTTGCTTAGGCCAGGGAATTCCCTATTTGAGGTGCTTCGTCAACAGGGTTTCCCGGCTGGGTCCGTGTGGCTGGTTGTCTTTGTCTGTAAGTTGGACGGCCAGTCACGTGGTGTGTTGGCGCGGATGAATGAAAGTCTTTGAAGTTGGAAGCGGGTTTTGCAGTTGAAACGTTAAAACGAGACTTTACAGCAAAACTTAACTTAGAACGAGACTTTTAACGAGAAAATAAAATACAACTAAGAAAAAGAAAGAAAAGTGAGACGAAAAGTTTGATGGCTTGAATGAAGCTGTTTTAACCCCGATCTTGATGGGTTTGTCTGCTGGTCTACTTTGGGTCTGATCGATGTAGAAGCGTACGAACATGAACACTCTCTTGCTGTTTGTAGAGAGAGGCACAAACTTAATTCAACACCGAACCGAACTGACCCGAACTGAACCGAACCGAAACTGAACTGCTCTCTGAACGGCTCTCTGGACTGAACTGAACTGCTTTGTTCGGGTCTTTAACTTAAAGTTAGTCCAACCTCTTTTGGAGAATTCTGGCCAATTGGACAATGGCATCATCTTAGGAGGTGGACCTCGTTTCTTCTTATCGTAAATCAGGCGGTATCTATGATCTGCTTGCTCTCCAACACTAAGCAGAGAGAACAAGAGATCACAGTTTAACATTATAGATTATTATAATCATACAAAGCATTTTACACAGATTTCACTCAAGCCATCTTAAGAATTAAGGGCATACGATTATTTCGATTGGAAGCACGATACTCGTTCATTCATACACACAGTTATAATCATCATTACATGATTTATATGGAATCTAAGCGTAATACAAACATGAATTGTAGGAAAAACAAGAATTATGATGTTTGATTATGAGTCCACTGAGCATTGTTCTGTGTGAGTTGTTTTCTCCAGAATGTGCAGAATTAATGTGGTTTGATATGTAAAGTGTAAAAGTCTTTCTGGTCTCTGAATGAAAGCGTGGTCTGTTAAATAACTCTGTCCTGTTTAGCAGTGGTGATGCTGAGGGAGGTCAAAGGTGGTCAGGCCTGTTTGACCATCTGTGAGGAGATTTGTCTTGGTTAAGAATGAACAGTGACAAGTTCTTCCTGCTTTGGCTTATCCCTTTATGGCCTGCGGAGCCCTAAAAGTCCTTTCTGAGGGGTTTTTGGAGGCCATAAAAATCTTCTCTGGAGGGGGTTTTTATGGCTGATTTAGTGATTGAGATCTGTTTGAATGAATCAAATGGAAGATTCATTTGTGTTTGGTTCATCCTTATATTCTCTACACAATGGTCCACTTTAGACAGTCGGTAACACTTTATTTTAAGGTGCTATTAATAAGCAGTAATTAACAGTTAATAAGACACTTATAAGACATTATAAGATGCATATAAGATGCATATAAGCATTAACTACTTCATATAACTTCTGAGGACGCTTTGTTTCACTTTTCCCGCTCTACTCAATCGTGCCGCCGACGAGCCTCACGACAGTTACAGCCAGGGTGAGTGCAGACTCCATCCCCTGGGGTCCAGCTGGGTCATGACCACTCCGGGGCCGCTCAGTTGCCTCTCCGGGTTCGCCTTGTGCTTTAATTAACCCTTATATGAAGTAGTTAATGCTTATATGCATCTTATAAGGTCTTATAAGTGTCTTATTAACTGTTAATTACTGCTTATTAATAGCACCTTAAAATAAAGTGTTACCGACTGTCTACTAACCATTAGTAACTTTTTTTTAATTTTTTTTATTTTTATTTAACCTTTATTTAACCAGGGAAATAATCACATGTCTGCAACTACATGTCAACTAGCAGTCATAAGAGTATTAGTAGACTGTCTGATTAATATCTGCACACTTTATTGTGATGCTCTTCAGACAATATACTGACTATAAGTAACTTTACACTTACATGTCAACTTATTCTACTAACCCGAACCCTGTCTACTAATACTCTAATGAGAGTTATTGATATGTAGTTGCAAAGTTACTTATAGTTGGTAGAATATCTTAAGTGGACTATCGAAATAAAGTGTAACCTTATACTGTTTCTAATACACATTCTTGACTGATTGACGTATGTCTCAATACAATAAAGTTTTGTTTGAGAATTAAGGAATTAGTTATGTTTTCTAGTATTTTGAGCCTGGCTGTTATGCATGAATGTAAAAGAGTAACAAAACTCAGAAACTTGAGCAATTAATATTTGTATTTGTAAGTTTTTTTTTTTTTTTTTTTTCAATTTGCACACACAGACATAATCCAAACACTGTTATTAATTCAAAGTTGCAGATGAATAGTCATAAACTTGTACAATGACATTAACATAAACAGACATACACAAATGTGCATTACATATTTTTACACTTTACTACAATTTTGCTGTACAACCACGAGTCTGAACTTACAACCTCCTAAATCTTGCAGTACAACTTCGCAATCTTATCACCTTGACTTCTGATACTACTTTATTCCTGTTGCAATCCTGACTTATGCACTTGTAAACGCCGGGGCTGAGAGTGGGAATGAAGCCGTTATATAGGTCGATGCCTGACCAATGAAATTTGTAGCGCTATAATATTTATTGAGCAAGTTCTAAAATTCAAATCTATAATCTCTTGGGTTTTGCTACTTTTTTTTACCTTCATAGTTATGGGTGTCTGTCCTCAATGCTTGGTCTTATTGCGGTCAGTCTGTGATCTTCAGCCATGCTGATTTCTTTCCTGCAAACACACAAATAGGCTTGTGTGAAGTTGCAGTATTATTAGAGCCATCTTTAGCCACAACCTTGCGGCAGACAATCAGAGACAAAAGCTGGAAAATGACAGGTTTGGCTGTGATTTATTTGACAGGATAGCAATTTCTGAAGCCCCCTCAGGCATGATTTCCATACCGGCCCAGTCTGGGAGGTGTTGTGATTGCTTCTCAATCATCCAAGGCAAACACTAATTAGATTTTATTTTGGTCTGTGGAATGAGAGGTCTCCGGTATGTGTTGATGTGGCAGAAAGCTGGAGGCTACTCGGACACTTTCTAATTCTCTGTGATTGGTCGTTGAGTTAAATATGCGCCACGAATCTTGACATTGAAGTTTTAACCTGCTTTTAAAGGCTCGATTAATTATCATTGGAGAGCCTCAGGTGTTCTGGTGATGGCCGATTGACCCGTGTGTGTGTGTGTGTGTGTGTGTTTCCAGACAGATGCTGCCCTGATGTATGACGCGGTACATGTGGTGGCCGTGGCCGTCCAGCAGTCTCCTCAAATCACCGTCAGTTCACTCCAGTGTAACCGCCACAAGCCCTGGCGCTTCGGGAACCGCTTCATGGCGCTCATCAAAGAGGTACTTCTCATCACACGGTTCACTTAGACAGTGTTATAGTGTAATTACACAAATAAATACTATCAATATTAATAGTAATATTAATTAATGGTATGTACTTAATATAAGGACACATTAAATTGACCAAAAGAGACAGTTAATACTTATAGATTGTAAAAATAATTGGTTACACTTTATTTTAAGGTGTCAGTGTTACAGTGTAATTATACATTTACAGGGGTCATATAATGCAATTTTTGTACAAGGTAATATTGATCTTTAGGGTCTAAATAAAAACTTTGTAATATACTTTTATTAAAAATTCTCATTAGTATTGTAAGAAAACACTTATTTTACCTGGTCAAAAACAGCTCTGTTTTCAGCACGCCGTTTCAGTGCATATGTCTTTAAATGATAATGAGCTTTGCTCACCCCGCCCCTCTGTTCTGTGCGTACAGTTTTTAATAACACAATAACCATAACGCGTTGTTCATTATTAACGTGGGATTATTAATTATATTGAGAACATCGTAACGTTAGATAGAACACATGCCGTAATGCACCCTGAGTGTAAACATTAGCCACATTCATCGTGAAGCATGCAAGCGATTTGCAAAGATTAATATTTAAAGGTTAATAAAACATTACACTCACTTCTTCTGGAGGTGCAGGAACACGTATAGTTGGTACCTATTCCTTTTTCAGGAGCAGCTTCTTAGCAAAACCAGCTTTATACTGACCCTCCTCATTTATAAAGCAGTCTGCTGTGAAATGATTTGCGCAAACATGAGCGCATTGACGTTGATCGTGGGGAATATTCCCATCGAAAACAAAACTCAGCCACTGCGTCTTCAGCGGTTCGGATTTAGGAACATCAAAATGACTGCTGTGTTCGTTATTACACCCAAGAACAGAACACCACAATCGCTTAGACTCCATTCTGCTCCAGTGTAAACAATGACGGACTATGATTGACACAAAAACGAACGGCTCGATTTGAGGCTGGCGAAAACATATACGGAGATTAAAACAAAAACACTGGATAGTTCCCTATCGAGGAAACTCGACAATGCATCGAGAATCGACACTTTGGGGACGCTCCCTTAGCGTGCGCCTCTGAAGTAAAAATGAAACTATTCCAATCCTGATTGGTGTTGCGTCGTGACGTAACATGTGACGGCATAACCGGAAGCATAAAGGTGACGCTGACGCATAGAATGCCAGCTATCGCTCTTCAGCAAGCGCTCTCTGTGAAACTGTCTGTCTTATTTGATGTTGTTTGTCTGTGCTAAGCTCTATATTATGGCGAGTGAACAATACACTAAGTGTGTGCACCCCTGCCCAAGATTATATGCCACGGGTGGGGACACGCATCTGCTGTGTGTGTGTGTATTGTTTAGGGGCGCAGCACGCACAGTCAGCGCCTCGAGAGGGCTGCCTGTGATACTGTAAAGCACTTCCTATTAGAGTGCTGCGCTCTCGCTTGGCTGTATTATTTCACTGATGATGGCCAGGCTCGCGATCCCCGCGATTCGGGTCCCGCGTCCGTTGAGGCGGCGCGACGGCTTAGATCGCGGAGATCGCAGAAGGATCTCGCGGATGAGAACGAGACTGCTGAGGCACCTTTTCTCTCATCATCCGCAGATTCTATGACACTAGTTCACGACGCAGACGCCCGCGATGTGGCGGCTTCTGCCCGTTACGAGTGCCCAGTGCTCGAGCTATATGTTTATAAACAAACAAAATTATAAATAAGGAAGTAGATGTGCTCAGCATTGGGAACGAGCAACATGAGTCACACTCGCCGGCTTATGTTTCTGCTTATGTAGAGCTTGTATTGTTGTGATGAGTGCTGTGGCCAGTATTAAATAAATAAATAAATTATATATATATATATATATATATATATATATATATAATATATAAATATTTAAATATATAAGCTGGCCACAAAATAAGCAGGATGATCCCCGTCAAAATGAACTAGACGAGAGATTCCTGCAGCACAGTTCACAAACTCAGAGCCGGGGCTTACTGTTTTTCCCAGATCTTTATAAAAAATATATATATATATGTGTAGATCCTGGGAGAAACCCCACACTTTACGTATCTCACTACATTCATTATATGTTTATTCGAATGTGGTGGGTGCGAGAGAGTCGGGTTTTGGCAAGATGCCACAGATGGAGGAAGCTTTAGTGAGTTTTCTTTCTCCTGATCTGGCATCTTTGCTTTAAGCCCCGGTGCTGCCCAACAAACCGTGCAGGGACACCTCTGCACTGGTTGGCTGGGCTTATATGGTGCAGGAAATCGATGTTGCTCTTCCCCCGTTAAAAACGTTTCGGGACACATCGGTTTCCAGCGAACGCAGGCTGCACTGTCCGCCCACAGGCTTGCGGCCAGGCAGCTTTCGTGTTCGCCCATCGAGAATCGTTTTTCGGTCCAGCCCTGCCGGGAACCCGCTTCAGGGGGTCAGGAACGAATCCCGATTAATACCCGAAGCCAGGCTTGAGAGCCTGGTTCCTTTGGTAAAATATAAAAAAAAAAAAAAAATAAAGGGTCAGGCTGGTGCGTGCCTGCACTCTATGACGATTTTGCACGCGTACCAGGCCGATCTTCTTAAAGATCTAAATAAGGGAATATTTCCTGTTGGCCACTCCGCTATCTCCTTCTGGCCTGTTTTCCAACGCTGTCACTACAGTCGTTGACAGGTTTCAGGAAGCGAAAAAAAAAAAAAAAAAAAAAGAGGGCTGCCCCCCCGCTGTGGAACAATCGAGGTTGTTCTAGCAGCAGGTGCCCTCGGGGAAGATGTTGTTGTCCCGCCGTCTTTGACGCTTAGGGTCACATCGATTTCCAGCGAACGCACACCATGGCGTTCACCCCAAAAGCTTGCAACAGGGCACCGACTATGGTCACAAATCTGTATCGACTTTTTTCCTGCCGGTCCACCGCTTCAGGAAGTCGAGAATAGTGCTCGAAAACACCCGAGGCCAGCCTCGAGGGGCTGGTTCCCTGAGTAGATTTTGTAGAAGAAGGGCAACGCCTTCCGAACATATATCTATATGGGTCCTGTATATTATAAAATATTATAAAATATGGGTACAGATTGCAGTTCGGTCACCGACCTCCCTAGTTTGCTGGGGTGGTACCGACTGCAGTGGTTCCAGAACAGGCTCGGGTTATGGAACAAGAGGTACAGACTCTACTGGAATTAAGGGGCCATAGAATGTGTTCCCCTACCAGACAGGGAGTCAAGGTTTTACAGCCGGTACTTTATAGTTCCAAAGAAGGATGGCGGACTGAGGCCTATTTTAGATCTATGGCTTTTTGAATCATTCTTTGAGGAGATTCAGGTTCAAAATGCTTACTGTATCCGAGGACTGGTTTGTCACGATGGATCTAAAAGACGCTTATTTCATGTCTCCATCCTTCCATATCACAGGAGGTTCCTGAGGTTGCTTTCGGGGGCGAAGCATACCAATATCGGGTTCTTCCGTTCGGCCTAGCACTCTCTCCCCGCACGTTCACAAAGTGTATGAATGCAGCTCTGGCTCCACTGAGGCTTCAGGGCATCCGTATACTGAATTACATCGACGACTTGCTCATATTGACCCAGTCTCAGGAAATGGCAGTTCGGCATCGAGATGTCGTCCTTGGCCACATTCAGAACCGGGGGTTGAGGCTCAACACTACGAAAAGGTGTTGGACCCAGCTCAGAAGACTACTCTTCTGGGCGTGGTACGGAATTCTGTTACGATGCGGGCACGTATGTCTCCCGTTCGTATCGAATCCATCCTGGCCATGGGGTCCAGGATAAAGCTAGGCCAGGCCATCATTGTAAAGCAATTTCAAAGACTGCTGGTCCTCATAACAGCGGCATCCAACGTAATTCCTTTGGGCCTGCTTCACATGAGTTCCCTTCAATGATGGCTCAAAAGCCAAGGGTTTTTTCCCCAAGGGGAATCTGTTCCGTATAATAAAGGTTACGCGCAGATGCCTTCGTTCCCTCTTAATATGGAAGAAACCTTGGTTCTTGTCCCAAGGTCCAGTGTTAGGGGTGTCATGTCGCCGGGAAACTGTTTCGACAGACGCTTCCCTCGCTGGCTGGGGCGCGGTCTCGGACGGCCGCTTTGCCAGGGGTCTGTGGCAGGGCCATCATCATTCTTGGCATGTAAATCGCCTAGAGATGTTGGCTGTGTTCAGGGCTCTGAGGAGCTTCCTCACAGTGGTATCTTATCTGAACCGACAAAGGACACTCAGATTGTGCCCTCTATCCAGATTGGCGCATCTGATCATTTTATGGTCCCAAGGGAAATATTATCTATAAGAACAATATATGTCCCGGGGGTTCTGAATTAGGGAGCAGACATCCTGTCGAGGCAGGGGCTGAGGCCCGGGAATTGAGACTCCATCCAGAGGTGGTGGAGTTGATATGGCAGAGGTTTGGACCAGTGGAAGTGGATCTGTTTGCCTCTCGAGGGACTTCCGTCCAACTATCCACTTTGGTTCTCCCTGACTCATCCAGCCCCGCTGGCGCTTGGATGCCATGGTACAGGCCTGGCCGAGGCTTCGCCTGTACGCTTTTTCCCCGATCGCTCTGCTCCCGGGAGTCCTGGAGAGGGTCAGTCAGGAGGGCATCAGTCGTCTTCTGGTAGCCCTGTGTTGGCAAGCCCGAGTATGGTTTTCAGACTTAATTTCACTCCTAATAGCTCCGCCATGGCAGATTCCTCTGAGGAGGGATCTGTTGTCTCAGGCGGAGGGCACTATATTCCATCCTCATCCAGAGCTGTGGAAATTGTGGGTCTAGCCTCTGAGGGGGCTCAGTACCTAGATGCTGGTCTATCATCTGGGGTGGTCGAAACCATACTTATCTCTAGGGCTCCGTCTACTAGGAGATTATATGGCCTCAAGTGGAATGTTTTTACACTTGGTGTAGAGAACTTGAGTTAGGCCCAGTTAACTGCCCAATGGCTTCCGTTCTGGAGTTTCTTCAAGATCGTTTCTCTGCGAATCTCTCCCCATCCACACGTAGAGTGTACGTGGCTGCCATTGCGGCATTCCATGCACCACTAAATGTTGGGCCTTTGGGGAGGCACCAACTGGTCATACTATTTCTCCATGGTATTGGAGGATGAGACCGACAGTCAGGTCCAGGGTTCCTTCCTGGGACCTGACGGTGGTTCTCGAAGGGCTATTCCTGGCTCCCTTCGAATACCTCCAGTCGGCTTCGCCTAGGACCTCACGTTCAAGATAGCCTTTCTCTTAGCTATTTCTTTACAGAGACTGGGAGATCTCCAAGCCCTGGCATTATCGCCAGCTTGCTTGGGATGTGCCCCCGGCGGAGTTAAGGCCATCCTGCATCCGAGACCCAGCTATGTGCCTTAAGTGCAATTTATCATGGCTAGGTCCATGGTCCTGCAAGTATTTCATCCTCCACCTCATGTGTCGGCAGAAAAGGAGAGGTTCCTTGCTCTGCCAGTCAGAGTTCCGAGTATTTACCTTGAGAGGTCCTCTTCTTGGAGGAGGTCGGACCTACTGTAGTGTTTTTGGATCACCTATTAGGGGCTCCCGGCTTTACAAACCATAAGTAGGCCTATAAGGTGCGCAATTTGCCTTCACCTTTGGCCGTTAGGGCTCTTTCTACTAGAGGCATGGCGTCCTCTAGGGCCCTCCTTTCGGGAGTTCCCATCCAGGAGATCTGTGAGGCAGCCGGTTGGGCTACCCCACACACTTTTGTTAGGTTCTATATTCTGCTCCTCCCTAGTACGCCTGGCGCACATGTGCTCTCGTCCTAGCTGAGTGCCTGAATCAGTTTCACTCCGGGGCAGGCCTGTTTTCGGTGCGTGGCCTAGTGGGCATTTGTTCCCCAAAGTGTCGATTCTCGATGCATTGTCGAGTTTCCTCGATAGGGAACGTCTCGGGTTATGACTATAACCCTTGTTCCCTGAGAAGGGAACGAGACAATGCATCGCTCTGCCACGCCCCTCGAGGCCTTAGAGCGTCTTGCTTCATCGCGAGGCTGGCATTCTATGCGTCAGCGTCACCTTTATGCTTCCGGTTATGCCGTCACATGTTACGTCACGACGCAACACCAATCAGGATTGGAATAGTTTCATTTTTACTTCAGAGGCGCACGCTAAGGGAGCGTCCCCAAAGTGTCGATTCTCGATGCATTGTCTCGTTCCCTTCTCAGGGAACAAGGGTTATAGTCATAACCCGAGACGATTTGTTTCATTATATGATGGTTGTGTACAGGCACAGCCAACACACATTTCAGTACAATCAACTTGTAAAAGTGCAAAAGGTCATTATATGACCCCTTTAAGTACTGAGTAATAATAATTAACTTCATGTACTTATCAGGGTTAGGGTAGGATTAGGTTTTGGTTTTGGTTGAGGGTTAATTGGATGTTATTATGCATAATTTACTGTTATTACTACGGTAAGTACATGTACTGTAACATACAGTATGTAACAATGATATTGTAAAATAAATTGTTACCAAATAATTCTGTTTTTAGTTTATGAACTTTCTATTCATCAACGTTTTTAACATTAATAATAAGAAGAAATTTTTCTTGGGCACCCAAGCAGTATCAGGGCTCTCTCATTTTAGTTGCATTTAGGAATGAACATTACTGAATGCACTGTGAAAAAAAATTCAGCCGCACAGATGTGAGTGACCTGATCGATGCTCATGGATGGTAGTGTAATACAACCGTGATAACAACCAAAACTGCATCTAAACTGCGCAACAGTTGTTCAGCACTGAGATCAGCTGCTTTTCATGCCTTCAGTGGACTGAGCAAGTGTGACAAAGTTGTGCAATGGACTTCACTTCAGAGATTGAACATTGGAATCACAGCGTTTCTGAATATATTCCTGATCATAAGGTTTTTGCCATTGTTTAATACATTATTGCTGCCATGATCAATAGAAAATGTGCTTTGAATTAAACTTTCAGCAAGTGTTAATGATGTTAATTGCACCAGACAAATGACTTTTATGAATAAAGTGGTTTATCTTTTACAAGCATTTGCTTGTTTCTGACCTGGAATGCCTCTCCGTGAGAGAAGACAGCATATTTATCTTAATCTCTAGAAATGATTCTTCTCTGTGCTATTTTCAGGAAAACTAGAACGGCTAATCTGAACTCTCCTGTCATTCTGCTGCCTATATTTAGACAGACTAAAACTCTTCTTTTATTTGCTGTGCATGATATCTTAACCAGCCAGCTAAGACCAAAGGCAAACCAAGGGAGATATAAATACATTAAAGCAAGGTGGTCTGCTCTCCGTAAGCCAGTGACTCAAATCTGAGCTTGATGACCCAGCTCCAGACCCCCTGCCCTCCTCTGGATCTTCTTTGTCTAGACTACTAGAGCCCGGGGCTGCGGAGAGACTGTGAAGCTGTGCCAAGGCTTTTGTTGGAAATGATAATTAGAGGGCTGCTTATTCTAACGACATTTCACCGTCTTTGAAAATGCCAAAGCACTAATCAAGATAGATACCTGGTACTGACCTAAAAACAGATACATCTTTACAGTATTGCACTGTGGGACTAAACTTTCTGAGCATGGCAGCATGAAATCACACATGCAAAAACACAAATCCACACTGCAAACACTAGCAGACTGTAGAAATCTCATTGTACATGTAATGGTATCTGTTTTTTTTTTTTTTTTTTTTTTTTTTTAATGACAGTGAATATCAGAAATCACACTAATCTGGGGTGTGTTTCCCGTACAACGCCGTAACTCGCTGCTTCACTACAATAGTACGATGCATCGTTGAAGAAATCAACTAGCTAGTCACGACTGTTTCCCGAAATATTGTCGCAAAGTGGTCGTTCAACCACGTTGGTTTATGATGTCACGCAGGTGTGGAGTAATAACTTATTTTAATGAAACTGTTTGAGATCGAATTAATGCTAGATGTTTTGATATAAATACAGACATGGCATCTGAGGAATATTTATCATTTTTCTCAGTTATTTCGCTTTACTTCCCAATTCAATCATAGACTCGTTCTTACACACTAACTAGAGCACTTTCGCTTTCAAAAACGGTGCTTTATAGATCTTGACAAACTCAAAGACGTAAATGACATTTGTATGTATTCTAAATAAAAGACACTGGTTGTACTGAATGTCAACTTGCTTATTTTGCTCAAGATGAGGATTTATTGAGTCCACATGTCATGAACACTAGAAACTCTTCTTCTAACCACAGCTCGAGATCTGTCGTTCCAAACACACAACTCTCCAATGTTCATTGGAACGAGGGTTTCGGGAAACACAGACTCGTTGAACTGCTGATAACGACAGAATTTGCGACCAAAGTTGGCTAATGAGTGGAGGGAAACAAGAACAAATCAAACATGTGACTGAGGCTAAACAAACTAAAAGTGCATAAAAATGAAACTATGGCTGCGTTAACACTTAGCATTAACATGCGATTACCGCGATGTGATCAAGTAGATCGGATCATAAGCCAATCAGGACACGGTGCGTTTACACCTGTCCACATCAAATGGTTTCTGTATCTGGATAACAGATCGGATCTCGCAATTTCGTGCAGCAATTCCTTGAAAGAGGAGGGGGAATAAAGACAGTGTGTGTGTGTGTGTGTGTGTGTGTGTGGGGGGGGGGGGGGTGTGATGTCCACCTGTGAATGCAGACACGATGGCTGGATTGCGTTTACATTACACTGAGATCCGATCACAATGCGTCCTCGACTCCCTCCGAACCTGGACACGCTCATCGGATAACACTCCCATTAGAAGCGTTTTTTTTTTTTCTCTTGAGAAAAAGGTTGTACCTGATATATGTTTAAATTAATCTATATAAAATTGAATCGAGAACACAATTAAATCGAATCGTAAGCTTTCGTCGAAAAATTTTCGTAAAATTCGTCGAAGTCGAATAATGAAATTTGTGTCAATGCCCAGACATAAAGTCTATATAGCTTTTAATCAATTTTATTTCACTTTTAGTTTTAGTTATTTTAGTACATCAAGTTAAACTAAATCAAAATGAGAAATGCTCCCTTAGAAACTAGCTGAAATAAAAAAAAAATGTTTTTTTATTTCATTTAAAATATTTTTTTTTTCAGTTAAAGTTTACTTTATTTCAAGTAACTGACATTTTTTATGGTTTGTGTTTTAGTTAACTATAACAGTGGTCTGAACAAAACGGATCTGTTCACATGAGCTGTGCAATGACAATGTGAACAGTCAGTCCTGCAGATTAGATTTAAAGGGGAAAAAAAACATATCAAAGTGTGACCTTTACATTCTGATAAATAATGCATATTCACTGTTTAGCCAGAAAGGAAGAATTCATTGGATGTCGCAGGTTTGCTACAATGAATATTTTTCTTTAACCTCCAGGCCCACTGGGACGGCTTGACCGGACGGATAAATTTCAACAGGACCAACGGCCTGAGGACAGATTTCGATCTGGATGTGATCAGCCTAAGGGAAGAGGGACTAGAGAAGGTGCTGAATTCCTCTGGTTTCATATGTCCTTAGTTATGTTCCTGCTGTCCTTCATAAGGACAAATGTGTGCACACCTGAAAATACACACACTTACCCAGCCACTTAATGACAGGCAATAAAAATCCTCCTTCCCCCACACACACACACACACACACACACACACACACACACACACACACACACACACACACACACACACACACACACACACACATATTCGAAGCGCCTCTAACCTCCCAGTTCTCTTCCACATGTGTCTGCACCTTCATGAATAATTTATTCCATTAATAATAAGGCCCTCAGTAGCCCTTTAGCCTTATGAAGTCTGAATTAAACAGGTGATTTGCAATTACAAGCTACAGGCTGTGTGTTTTCTGAAGTACTTTGTTTTTTGATGGTTGAACGTGTGTGAACGACTGCACTTTGTCATCTTGTTTTGAGTTGTCAGTTCTCGAGAGGGTCCTCTGAAGTAAATGAGACGGGTTTGAGAAGGGAGGAATGGGATTGCAGTCCTTTGGTCCACTGAAGCAATTCTCATTTACTCACTCTCTTTTTTCCATTTCTCCATTTTGCTCTCTGGTGCATGATAACATGGTCTTCACATCACCTAAGCCTCTGTACAGATAATGTCCCAATGATTAAAGAACCCAGACAATATTCACTAAAACGTCTCTTTAAGGACTGTTACCCTGGTTCCCTGAGAAGGGAATGAGATGCTGCGTCTGAATGTTGGCGTTATGTGAACGCTTCTATGTGACTGGTTATTATGCATGTGTGAAATCACTCCAAACTCACTGGTGAAACAGTGATGACAGCTGTAAGGACTACCTGACCAAACATCATCAGCTTCTTATAGGCTAAAGAAGGTCTCACAGAGGCATGCATGAAGTATGGCAAAGCAACGCAGCATCTTGTTCCCTTCTCAGGGAACCAGTTTTACAGTCGTAACTGAGACGTTCCCTTTCCAGGGAACTCAACGCTGCTTCAGAGTGTTGGGAATATCCACACCCACTACGCCATACTGGACAAATGCCTGCCCAAAAGTTGTGAATTGTAATGAGCACAAAACTCGATTCTCAAGCACTTGAGAGCGTATGGTAGATTCAATATCCAGGCTAAAGAACCTGATGAAGGGGTATGGAGAGGACCAGCCGGCCAAATCACAAACATCTTGAAAGGAAACCCCTGATAACAATGCCTTAGAGGAAACCATACTCCTAGTAGAACGGACTGTGATGATTTAGGACAAAGGAAGACTACGCGCCTTTTGAGCCACAGAAATTGCCTCAACAATCTATTTGCCTATATGTTCCCCTAGGAGAAAAGCGAAACTCCAGCATTGAACAAACTGGCCAGTTAACTGGGTCAAAATGAAGAGAGTTTCCTCTTTAAGGCATATAGTTTCTTTGTGGAGGGAGCTCTAGAGTTAAGAATGGTCTCAACAAATTTAGTTGAGAGACCAGAGTTCAAATGTTGATCCCCCTCAGGAGCAAAAACCCTCTCTAGAAGTACTGGGAGCAAAGCGATCAGGGGAAAAGTGTACAGGCATAGCCTTGTCCACGTCTGAAGCAAGGCATCCAGCCCCAATGGAACTGGATGTATGAGGGAGAAATCCTTAGGGATGTAAACAGCCCTCACCGAGAGCATCTTTCCCTGGGCCCTGAGGAGTATCTGGTGCATAGAGATCACGACCGCAGACCCCCCAAGTGATTTATGAATGAGACTACCGATGTGTTGTAGGACAGACTGAAGTATCTCAGTGATATAAATGCAATCCTTATTACCAGGCAATTTGTGTGCCATAAAGGATTGTGATCTCTCCACAGACCATAGGCGTCGATTTCGGTGGGGATGGTGGGTACGCGTCCCCACAAGATTTCGTCATGAGTCATTTTGTACCCACCACTTTTTTAAACATTGAGGCACGGATGTACCTAATACAAATGAATAAAA
This sequence comes from Chrosomus eos, assembly GCA_036326025.1. Taxonomy (NCBI): domain Eukaryota; kingdom Metazoa; phylum Chordata; class Actinopteri; order Cypriniformes; family Leuciscidae; genus Chrosomus; species Chrosomus eos. The sequence goes on from CM070831.1 coordinate 36,804,202, forward strand.
CATCTCCAGTTAACTAGCAGAGCATTAATTTAGTTTGCTATTAAATAAGAGAACAGTTGTTCTCTGTGGCGCGTGCAGTCTTCACTCGGACACGCTCCAATCTATCACCGTTGCGGAGACTCTCTATTCATTCCGGTGGAATCACAAAATAAAATGCACACAAACGTGTGTGCTTGAGATTGTAACCACTGATGAACATATTCAGTTTTGATGAGAGAGAAAAAAACTATACTAGTGTGGATTAGAACCCGTAACCTCTGATACGCTTGGCAAAAGATCTCCCACTAGACCATTTAAGAACTCAAACAAAATTTGTGGATCGATGGATTAATTTACGGGTTGAGCAGAGAGGCTCCACAGTTTGACAAGTTTGTACCCAGCACTTCTGAAAATGCACTTCCGAATGCGTCTCTGTCCCCAGCACATTTCAAACCAAACTAACGCCCGTGCCACAGACCTTGAGTTTAGCGGCTGTCTAGGACCGCACCCTATAGCCGATGAGAGAAGCATCAGTCATTGGCATCTTGCACAGGATCCTTGGCCAAAAACCAAGGCTTCTTCCACATCACTAGGGTACGACGACTTCTGCACATAACCCTGATGATGTTAAACCCTTGGCCTTCAGTCATTACTGCAATGGTCTCATGTTTAGAAGGTCCAAATGAATCATATTGGACACAACTGCCATGAGTCCCAACAGTCTCTGAAGCAGTGATGGCTTAGCCTAGCCTGATCTCTTGATACGAGAGAGAGTCGACTTGATATGAGCAGGAGAGAGATGTGCCTGCATGGCAGTCGAGTCCTATATCACTTCTAGAAAAGTGGTTCCCTGTAATGGACAAAGCACATTCTTATTTGAGTCTAAACAAGTGCCCAGACTGAGCTAGAACATATCATTTGTAAATCTAATTGGACATTTCCCTGGAATCATAAAACAGCAAAAGCTGCATTCATGCACTCTGTGAAGGTGTGAGGTGACGAGGCTAGGCCGAATGGAAGAGCCTGATATTGGTAAGCTTTTGCCCCCGAAAGCAAACCTCAAGAAATCATGTGTTGAGGAAGATTGAGAAAGTAAGCATCTTCTATTGTAACAAACCAGTTGCCAGACTTGATTTGGAGCACAATGAGTTTCAGTGTTAGCATCTTGTACCTGTAAGTCCAGAGGGTACGGTTTAGATGATGGCAAGTGCTTCAGATGCAGTCACACAAAAGCATTCCCACAGCATCAATATTCAGTCTCAGCACTGAGCTCCAATCGAAAGAGAACTGTTTTTATAGATTCTATGTCTTTACAAGAAAACTTGTCGGATGTTGGAACATGCTCTTTATGTTATTCAGGGATTCATTCTCTTTTTTTGTATCATGTCATAGATTTATGAAAATAAAGTTTTTTTTTTTTTTTTTTTTGCAGATTGGGACATGGGATCATGCAAGTGGTTTGAACATGACGGAGAACCAGAAGGGAAAGGCAGCCAATGTGACTGACTCTCTCGCCAACAGATCTCTGGTGGTGTCCACTATACTGGTAAATGAAATATTTTATTGGTTCTTATTTCTTCTAGTTTGCATGCATAATATTTCAGCGATTGCGCATAAGCATGTATAAAATAAATATAGATATCAGTTTCTTAATCAGTATTTTTGACTAATTTTACCTTTAAAAAATATAAATATCCATAAAATAATATAAACTTATTTTGTATATTTTGCCAAATATTGTTTTTGTCGGGAGGCCAACCAGTTGGAGTGGAAAAGGGAAATGTCGTACTGTACGAAAAGTTGCAAAATCGTTGCAAACATTTCTTTATTGGAAGGTGCTAAAATGTTTACAGTGCAGGAGCAAACGTAAAATAAATACAAACTTTACAAAAAGACAAGAAAACAGCAACAATGTGCTAAATTTTGGCTAAACCAAATGGCCCAAGTTTGCAACACTGCTCAGTATTAGATTTATCTGAGTCCACAATCAGAACTGTAATCCGTTCATCCAGCAAGCCCGCCAAACACAGGTACAAACTAAAACATTTGTAACAATCAAATTAAATAATATAAACACCCAACACAACACTTAAACCTTCCAAACAGCTTAAACAACAACCATCAACAGAGAAAGAGTTTAACAACCAATTAAGTGGCAAAAACAACTGTTTCTAAAACTCTCGCTAAAATATATAATATATATTGTATTGCTCCTTCACCTTCTTTTCTCACACTTCTCTGATAGTTGAAGCTAAAGGCATCTCACTCATGTCAGATTGCACTATTATAGTCCCTGAGTGACGAAGCACTCGAGGTTTGTGGTTTGAGGCTGTTCCAACTATTCCTGTCTCTCACCACCAATCAGGATAGGAGCTTTGTTCTTGTCATTTGTTCAGATGCCGTGCCAATTGATGAAATAAACTAAGAAAACTCTTCAGTTTCTGTTGAGACAATTGTATAAACTACTCTTTGAAGTATCTCACTGTTCTTGTTTAAGTATCAGTTCTATAAGTTAGGTGATTAGGCTAGTATGCTTCTTTTAAACAAAAAGCAGACTGAAAGTATAATCTATAATTTTTAATGTACCTCATTGGAGACAAAATACTTCACAAAATAATTCTTCAGTATTCTTAGCTTATACTTGTACTTAATCTTTTGATTGAGATATACTTATTAAGAATTCTACTACAAGTATACAGGACAGTCTAGGTATATTTGGCTTTCTTTTACTTAAACTTTTGATCAGACTTAAAGAAGAACTCCGGTCAATTTTAACATTGAGCTCATTTTTTGGTACATTTGGAGTGCTGTCAGTACAGACAAAAACAACAAAAATCGGTGTTGCCTACACCTTGTTATCCTCTTTTTAAAATTCGCACCCTGTTGACTTATAGTGGGCAAGTTCTAAACCTGCTTTTAGCCTCTTAACATCCTTGATTTGTCATTACAAGTGCACAGCCATGTGAGTGATGTTATTAAGTCCATGCTATTAAGTGGTCGACAAGTCCACTTAACAAGTATTAAGTCCACAGTAGGCGATTGTCGAATCGCGCGCGCGATCATTGGTAACTAGTTAACTAAGGATCGCGCGCGCGAACTCGACAATCGCCTACTGTGGACTTCGACCGAAAACAGGAAGAAAATATGTGAGCTGGCTGAATAAACATATTTTTATTCATATCTTTCACATCTACTGCAGTCAGATTCACCGTGTTCACTCTTAATAACACCACTCACGGCTGTGCACTTGTAATGACACATCAAGGATGTTAAGAGGTTAAAAGCAGGTTTAAAACTTGCCCTGTTTAAGTCAATCAGGGTGTATTTTAAAAAGAGGATAACACGGTGTAGGAAACACCGATTTTTGTCGTTGTTCTCTGTACTGACAGCACTCCAAATTTACAAAAAAATGAGCTCAATGTTAAAATTGACCGGAGTTCTCCTTTAAGAAAAGTAGAATTATTCTAAGGCTTGTACTCTTTTGATAGAGTAGCTTTTAAATACTTTTAAAATATGCTAAATATGCTCAAAATAAAGTTGAAGTATATTTTCCAAGTAAGTATACTAATATCAGAGCATTTTTGAGAGTAAACTGGCCAACTTTTTATTTTATAAAAGTGTACTTTTAAATGTACTTTAATTATAGTAGTAGTACATTTTGAATTTGTCACTAGTTTAAATTTAATTTTGTTCTTTCTTTTTTTCTAGAACTGCAACTACTAGTTAACTTATAGGTTACTGTTAGTTCACTAGTCATATACTTCTAACCCATTTTTAGTTTATGAAAGTACACTTTGAATACTCTCAGTAAACTACTATTTTTTTATACTGCAAGTAAGATTTCTTTAAGCAAACTACTTTTACCTTTACTATTTTATATATTATTTTTGCACTTTAAGTATCCACTGAAAAAAATGGCGTTGTTCAATACCAATTTTTCATTTTGTTTTACCAGAGGGAAATAGAAATGTGATTGAATATTTTTTTAATGTAAATACATTTCTAATATGAAAATTAAAAATAATCATGATAATATTAATAATAATATGCCTGTCAAAGTTATTGACTTTTTGTGTATTTGTATTGAACACTATTGAATTGTGTGGCACTGTGGCTCCGCATGGGTAGATCTGGCTTGGGTTTCCTCTGGGTGACAAATTCATTCCTTAGTGGCAAATGAGCTATAAAGTGTATATGGATATTATAGCACAGATCATTTGCTTTTGGGATAATTTGTTGTGAAATGTTTCAATTAATTTTGAGATCTCTGCCTTTTGATTGCATAATTTGGCATTTTGGCAAATCTGAGCACAGACTGATCTTTTTCAATCTCTATAGTGGGACCTCTTTCTGAGGAGAAACATCTGAGAAACAGATGTTAGATATCTCTGTTATTGTCCATTCAATCTTATTGCTGCTCGGAGTTGAGCTATTGAAAGGGTTTCCGAAATTAATTTCTATGGCTTTATAGCAGAAATTGGTGAACTTTTTGTCATTAAGTGACTAATTTGATGCATTTATAATAACATGTTGTATTTAAGCATAATCATTTCACATCAATCACTTTATTCCAACTTGATTATTTGAGGACTGACATAGAAATAGTGCAGCATTTTAAATATTTAAAGCCTAATATTTTTAAAGCCTAATTTTGTTTATTTTCATAAATAACAGATTTCCATTTTGACCCTATTCTGAACCTGTATGTGTACGTAATTGGTGTATTTTGCTCATCGTGTGTGTGTGTGTGTGTGTGTGGTTGTGTGTGTGTGTGTGTGTGTGTGTGTGTGTGTGTGTGTGTGTGTGTGTGTGTGTGTGTGTGTGTGTGTGTGTGTGTGTGTGTGTGTGTAATGTTCATGACTTTGTATACTTAGTTAAAAATCTCTAATACTGATAGCAGTAACTTGTTTTTGTTCCTGAAATCTAAGAGCAACAAATACATCAGATGAACCTATGTTTAATTTCTACAGTGAACAAATAGTGTTGTTGTACGTTCAGGCAGCTTTTAGGATAAATATGCAGTGTAAAGTGTGAGTACCAAGCAGCATCTCCAGGTGCACCCTCGAAACCAGACCAAAAAAGATGTGCACTCCTGTTTATAGCTCCTAACTTAGCATCAGTGTGTGACTATGAGGAATGATCACCTCAAAATGTAGATGCTGGAGTGAAGGAATATATCTAAATGAAATGCATGCACGTCTCTCGCTATTGCTCACGTGCCCGTGATGTTTGCACACGTATAGGTTCCTGACCCCGAGTTTATACCAGAAACTGATGTGTTGTGTCAAACAATGTCACAAACTTGCATTAAAATTGCCTTTTGATTGAATAGATGAAAACAAAATGACAACATAGAGGTTAACGGGTTTAATGTCACAGGAAACAGTCAGGTAATTGACATTTGTGGCATTTCAGAATTTCCACATCTTCATTTTTTTGTCCCTTTGATCATGCAGAGTGACAGTATTCTGAGTCAGAAAATGAAAAAGGAAAATGTCTTCACTGCTCTGTGTCTAAATTCTCTCTAATAGAGTATGTTTCATCACTCAGTGTTTCTGATGATGGACTTGCTGTCAAACTGATTCAAATATTGGAACATATTGACAGATTTTAAATTAGAGCGTATGCACTAATTCGCCCACCTTAAAAAAATGCTTTAAAAAAGTTTGTCAGTTAGCTATAAAAAGAGGAGCTTTATTTACTGTTAAAAGAGAATTCTGGTATTTAGCACTTTGAGTCTATTTTCTAGTGTGTATTTTGATGAACTAGAGTGGTGGACACAGAAATTTTGACGATGGGTCCTGTCTCGACTTTTTGACTCTTTTAGAATCGCCTCTGAGCGCTTCAGAGTGGCTGTCTATGGGCATGCACAAACATGTGCTTAAAACAACCCAACGTTCGTTTTCAAAACTGTGACACTCACCGAGTGGTTAGTGGTGTTCGTTGATGATTAAAAACAAATATATCGGCACAATGTATGATTTCAATCCGTGTTATTTGCTATAGTGGAACTATTTTTCAGATACCTCAGAACCGTGTATAAACTTCCGCTCGATATTTGAGTCTAAAGCGTTAGCACACACCGGTAGCGCAGTAATATCAACGAGCAATGAGTCCTCCAACAGACATCAATGAGAATTTACAAAATGCCAAATAAAACCCGACAGAAACTGTATTTCGCTACGCTACTTGTTTTTAATCATCAACGAACACCACTAACCACTCGGTGAGTGTCACATTTTTGAAAACGAACGTTAAGGGTTGTTTTAAGTACATTTTCGTGCATGCCCATAGACAGCCACTCTGAGGCGATTCTAAAAGAGTCAAAAAGTCGAGACAGGACCCATCGCCAACATTTCTGTGTCCACCACTCTAGTTCATCCAAAACACACTAGAAAATAGACTCAAAGTGCTAAATACCGGAATTATCCTTTCATTTTATATGTATGTTTAAATAAATTTGTCATGAAGACAAGTAATGTGCCAAGTTAGATGGTTCACTCTAGTTTACAGCATTAGCTTGGGAGATATTTTTTTTCTCCCAAACTGTCGGTATCGGCAGTTAATCTGAATAATTGGTTATCAGTATCGGTGCATCTCTAATCATTATATCAGATAAAGTGGTTTAACTTACATGTGCATTAGGACTCCAAGATCCTCCCTCCCACAGTGCTTATAGTCAATAAACAAAATAAATTCAAGGCAAAAGGTCAAATTCATTAAACTTGAGTATAGTGTGAGCTTTTATTCTCTCAGTGACCGATCAGAATGCATTAAATGCTACAAATGCTAGTTGTGTGAGTCAGGCAGCCGAGGATCAAAGCTGTCATGAATGAAAGGAGAGAAAGTGTGAGAGGAGACTGCTGGGAGGGGTGAATGCTGAGCGCTGAATGTCAGTCCTTACATGAAAATTTAATGCCCTCAGGTTTGCCTCTGAAGCCGTCATTGTGCTTCTGCAGAAAGGAAATTGTTATTAATAGGCTGTGAGCAAACATGATGCAGGTTTGCGCTTACATTTAAAAAAAAAAAAAAAAAGTACTGAAAGATGAGTTGAGAGACCTTATCAGTGTTATAGGAAGAAGAAACTTCCATTGACTGTACAGGAGTGACAGAAATGAACTTTTCAATGATATTTGCCCTCTTAAAATAATTGAAGGAAATTATGATATACATTGTTTAAGGACACTTTTTCTAACCTAAATGAATGTGTCATATTTTGTCTTCATAATTATTTACTTTTAATAAATGAATCCAAATGACACCATATGGCTGACGTATATATATATATATATATATATGATGTGCTTAAAATCAGTAGCAACATAATCTATCTTTGCAATATGGCATTTAGATACAGTATCTGCACAAGCTGTTTAATGCAGCTCAGAGGTGCTATGAATGCATTTACACTGCATTTACAATTGCACAATTAATGTTATGAGATAATATCACATTTTAACTATAGAAAGTAAAACTATAACAAGAATATATAAACTAAAGCTGACATTAGGTGGCAGCAAGTCATTGAAAAGCCACCTTAAATGAGTAAGTCATCGGCTCATTCATTCAACCAATTCATTCAAAATGGCTGATTTGTTCAGGAATGAAGAAAGTAACTGTCTTTATGATTGGGTCATTGAATCATTCACTCAACCAATTTGTTAAAAAACAGAGATTCGTTTAGTAAGGAAACACCACTGTGAAAAACCACCAAATTTTTGACCATATCTATTCACTGACTTCGCCTTGTTTTAATATTTGTGAAATATCAGTGTTTTTTTATTTTTAGTTTGTGTATACATTTTTGTAAGCTACATTTCCTAGTGCTTACACACACATCTTGCCTGAGTAACCTGATAAACGTTGGCTTTGTAATCTTGTTTCCAGGCAGATATTGTTTGCTACTTTTGTATGCAGTACACAACAGTTGATGAATCATGTAGGCTACTCATATATCACAATACAGTTCGGTTTTGTCTTATTTTCTCGTCTTCCAGGATGTTTTGTTCTCCAAATCTGTGATTAAAAAGCTGAATGATTTCAGTGTTGCAATGTTAACCAGCAGTCTAGGGTTGTTGAGTTCAGGACACAGCAGTGCAGTGTCTTCTATAGCTTTGCAACTGGATTCAATTGCCCCTTCACCTCCAGATATTACTCTCTCTGCATGTGCACTGCTACACAGCGAATTGGACAATTAATACAACTAGGGTTTATCTAAAAAAAAGGTTTGATTGAGCCAGTATCATTGTTTCCAGGAGTCAAAATATTCATGTTTTTAATTAGATGGCAAGTAATGGAAGGTAACGTAGCCTTTAGGGGTAGTTTCTCTCCCATCTGCTGAATGGATTGCTAGTTTAATTAGACTTTTTATTCTCTCAATTGCTCTTTTATGAGTTTAGATGCAATATTTGCTGTTCCGGGGGAGGTTGTAGTATAAATTGTCTTAGGCAGTTTAGATGCTTCTTAGACAGACATGTAACATTGCATTTACATTTATGCTTTTAGCAAACACTTATCCAAAGTGACTTATGCAATAGAGGAATATAATCAGTTCATCAAAGAGTAGACAATATTCATAGTATACACCCAACGTGTCTGGGTTCACCATCCAGAGGCGCACTTAACTCCGTGAATTTCACCGTCTTCTCCAGGAACTGCGCCTGGAAAGCATACGGCGTAGTATTGTATATTTCAGGGTACCCACAGACGGCAACAATTAGCATCTCCTCCATTTTCGACAACAGTGATAGACCGGATGTATCAATTAGCTCTTCGTTGATTGGCTGGCGCAACAAAGCATCATGCGAATCTTCCGCTCGAGTTAAAATTTTTCAACTTGCGTGGAAGACGTTCGCGGAAAACGAGTCGCCCAATTCGCATCATTCGCGATGCCCGGCTCGAATGATGCGTCTATTTCGCGTCTTTGCATTGACTTTGTATGTAATCTACTCGTGCAAATAATTTAATTCGCGTTCGGGGTGAACACACCGAATCACACAGCCGTTAGGTTTCAGCTGATTTACATTATTGTTTGTACAAAATATTTTTTTTTCCCAAAACATATAGATTAATACATATTTTCTACTAAGAAGAGTAAATTGAGTGTGCAATGCTTTTAAAAACATTAAATGGGTAAATATCACAAAACGTAAGAACAAACGTAAGGGTTACTTTGCAATTCAAAATTAACCAGAGCCCCCGGTACCGGGGGCAAACACACTTGTTATGATGTTCGTACGTTCTTTTTACAGACTTCCATATAAGGTATAAAGCAATTCATGGTATCATTTGAAAGCTTAGAATCTAAACTTTACAAAGAATACCATCACTTTCGTTTTTATGATACATATCAACTTAAAATATTAGCTTAAATATGCATTGGTCCCAGGCAAAAATTTCCGCTTTGTGATTGCGAAGAATTATTTTTACAAATATTTATTTTTTATATATTTCATAAAACAGTCAAAACTTACATAGAAATAAAGCTCTCATTCTAAGGAATCTGTCGATGTAGGTTATTACATTGTGAGACAATCATAGACCGAAATATCTTCAAAAGAATCGCGCAGTAAAATAAAATAAAACAAAATGACAGATAAAAGTCTCACATGCCTGCTCCGATGTCGTCTTCAATCAGCCGAAAACAGCCACATAATCTATATCAACTTTTAGATTAGGATGTTTTCTTTCAAATAAGACCATTTTCACGTTTCTGTGAGCTTTCGTTGGTCAGAAAACCCGTTCCGAATGAACTGAGAGGAGATGCGCTCTGAGCGCAAAACACCGGATCTTCAAGCCATCTGCGTATGCGTCCTGTAACAGAGATCCAGCTGCCTAAGGTCGATCCATTCAGCTTAGAAATCTAGTAGGAACTTTTCTTGCGGTAAAAATATTAGGTGGACCCTTTACTGTGCAACACTGGCTGACCGGGGCTGTGTGCGCAACTCAAACGTGTCCATATCCTGTTTTGAACGCGAGCAGGGTCTCTGATGACTGTAGCGCGAGTTTATATAAGTTTGAGAACTATTTTGATTTATATAATTGCATCTAGAAACATAAAAGCATCGATGACATTGATAAACCCGATCTTTGAAAGTGCAACTTGTTTCTAAATGGAGGATTTGGAGAAGTTTGGAGTGCCAATGGCGATCTCAAGACGCGCTGCGTTTAGGTAGGTAACCTTTTACAATGTTTACATACATTTTTTTGATAAAGTTATTGCTAGTTTGAAATGTGAAAGAACAGCAACCAATCAGATAAACTATTATCTGAAAATAAATGTCAAACATTTTAGTCAAAGTGTGATATAGTTAGTTTCACTTTGGATACGTTGAAAAAATGGTCATTTCAGTAAATCTACATTTTGATATTGTGAAATCAAATGGCTATTATTACAGTGCAGAAACTATGTATAAACAGTGATTCTATTTTTCAGTTTCTATTGAAGATTGAAGATGTGGCTGATGGCACATCTTGGCACAGCGGGCATCAGAGGAGGCTAGCCGGTGATGTTGAGGTGAAGTGACAAAACTAATGCCCATATAATGAATGAAATACATCTGGAGGATGAGGATTCTGTTGTAGACTGTATTAGACCACATATTTTAGGCAAATATTTTGTAAAATTAAAAAAAATATATTTTCTGAAAGAATAAAATGATCAAAATTACAAAGCGCCTATTTTTTTATTTTTGTTTATTATAGCACAGACAACATATACTATAATATTTATCACATTCAGCAGTGTTTTATATAATTTCAAAGGGTTTTCTGTAAAATGACACTGAAATATTGCATAAATACCACTATATATAGGTATGAACAGAGTATAGATTTGGCTAGGTGGAAATTACATATAAAAAAGGTAATATTCCTACCTTCAGATTAATATGAATATCTTTTTCATTTTTTATTATAGAGAAAAAATTCTTTTTTCCAGTGTTTGTTGACATCTAGAGGAAACAACAACACTTGTCTGTATGTTTCGAGAGGACACAGGGGCTGAGTTATGCACTTTCAAAAATTAATTTAAAATTAAAAAATCAAAAAGCGCCTGTTTTTTGGGGGGGTTATTACAGCTCAGACAACATATACTTAAATGTTTATCACTTTTAGCACTGTTTTATGAAACTGCAAAGGGTTTCCTGTAAAATGACACAAAAATTTTGTTTTTAGCCCAAAGTATGTGTGAATGGGAGGCTTTTCAATTTGGGTAGGCAAATCCAGGCGGAAATCCCCAAAAATGGTCCTGGTGCTTAAGAGGTTAAAATAAAGAAAATATTGTGTAATTTTGTATTATTTTATATTAATAGCATCTCAGTGCTGTCAGTGTAACGACTGCTGTCCTGGGTGTTTTGATGGCACAGTGTCCTCATTAGGCCTGGGGTAGTGGAGTCCTACCCTTAAAAATGTGCTGTTGCCTTTTGTGGGCCGTAATGTTTGAATTATTCTATTATTATCACATAAAAATGTTGCAGTGCAAAACATCTTAATGGTCTTCAAATGGCCTTCATTTCCAAATGGGCAAAATATAATATCTTTTGTTGTTTTTTTTTGCAAAATGATGAATACTCCTGAGAGGTTTTGCGAGAGTTACCCAAAATGTATTCAATATGAAATAGATCTCAAGAAGAAACAAAATTGTTTTTTAACAAACTTCTGAAGTCACTCAAGTGTTTTAGGAGTGCAGAAGTCTCCAAATTGGTATTGTTGATCAAGGCTGGTTTGTAATGCAGAAATAGCAGGTTTTCGGCAACATTAATCAAAGACCTCTGGCACTTCTGAAAACGTAATGCATCTCCTGCTATTTTTCTATGAAATGTTTCACAAATACTTCAAAGCATTCCGGGGCATTTTCAGATATTAAAATGCATCTTTCTCAGATTTGTGGGAAGCTGTTCTACCCATCAGCCACTGCAGCTTTCTGACCTTGAATGATCTGCTTTCTGTTTGGCATAAACATGCGTACACACACAGAGACGAGCTTTCAGGTATACGCTCTCTCGCTTCCTGTCTTTCATCACAAATTGACATATCCGTTGGAAGGAAAGAATAGAGAACAAAAAGATGACAATGCTAAAGGATCCATTTTAAGATTGATCAAAAATAATTGTAAAATCACTGAAGCTAATTAAAAACCCATTTGCAAGCATAATGCCACTCTTCTGAGCGATACGTTGGCTGTGCAGACTGGTAGATCTCGCAGATGTTTGAGTTCGGCACTCTAAATGAAACCCAGCTGAATGTAAAACCAATCACAAACAAAAGCCAAATGGAAAAGAAAGCCGCAGTGCTCAGTGAGTATTCAGCTTCAGCGATAAGTCAAAGCGCTACGTGTGTTTAAAAAGCTCAGACAGTTATGAAATATTATCGCTCACTGTGAGCAACCCTTTCCAACTTCAGGCACTGTTTCCATGGAAATACACACATGTACAAACAATGCTCAAGCACAAAGAGCTCAATGGGGTTATTTGACACCGCTTTCGGCCAATGAGAATCTGACCTGAACGCTACAGGCCTGAAGGAGCGTGCGTCAGTGCTCATAAACTAAAGCTAGCTCTGACTGAGCTGGAAGCAACACAGGTTCCCAGGCCACTAACATCTCAGAGCTCTAATGTAAAAGCTCTTATTGGCTCTGTGTTGATTTAGAGCTGATGCACGGTGGAGCAACTGAATTTAGTCAAGCAGAATTCATGACCTGACTCATGAAATTCTGATTTTACATTACACAAAATAAATTGTGACTGGTGCATTCCTATAGAACACTCTCTATTATGATGCTATGCGGTGGGTAAGGGTTTTCACTGTGTTGCGAAGGGTGTTTAATAAGGCATTGATATGCGGTTACTAAGGTGTTCTGAGTGGTTGCTAGGGCATTGCTGTGTGCAGGATGTTGTGAGTTCTTAAGTACATTGCTATGTTATTGCTGAGGTGTTCTGGGTGGCTCCATGTCTAACAGAGCCCACCCCTAATCTCAGTGATATTCTGGTCTTTAGATATGGATTAAGCCCTTCCTGCATTGTAAATCTAAATGATTTGTTTCAGCAGTTTTACCAGCTTATAAATGAATGCTGCATAGTTTGAGGTACCATTTGTTGAGGTACCATTCATGTCTGTAGCGCAAATGTGTGCTATTGTGACTCCGAAAACATTTCTATTATATAAAGCCCTGTATAAATAAAGGTTTTTAAAGGACTTGACTTAAACTTAGTGTTACAGGTTTGTTTATTGATTAAACCTAAGTATGAGAACTACTAATAGGGATGTGTGTCTTATTAAACACTAATTAACACTATAATGAAAGCAATAATGACCATAGGTGAGCAGTGACAAAATTTAATGCAATGGCAAAGCAAGGTTTTGTGTCATCCTGTAGGTCAACTATTTAAAAACACTGCTATGATATAAGCGAATGGGTTGTCTAGCATTCTAGATACACTACATGGACAAAACTATTGGGACACCTGACCATTACGCCAACAGGGACTTTAATGACATGGAGTTAGTCCTGCCATAACAACTAATACTCTTCTGGGAAGGCTTTCCACAAGATTTCAGAGAGTAGAGCATTTGTGATGTCAGGCACTGATGTTGGATGAGAATGTCTGGCCCTAAGGAACTAAGGGGCCTAGCCCAACCCCTGAAAAACAACCCCACACCATAATCCCCCCTCAACCAAACTTTACACTTGGCACAATGCAGTCAGGCAAGTACCGTTCTCCTGGCAACCACCAAACCTAGACTCGACCATTGGATAGCCAGACAGAGAAGCGTGATTAATCACTCTACAGAACACATTTTTACTGCTCCAGAGTCCAGTGGCGGGTATTTTACACCACTCCATCCAACGCTTGGCATTGTACTCGGTGATGTGAGGCTTGTATAGCCAGCAGCCATATCACCCATAGCCCACAACTGGTTGCCCACTGAAGCTAAGCAGGGCTGAGCTGGTTAGTACCTGGATGGGAGACTCCTGAGAAAACCAGGTTGCTGCTGGAAGAGGTGTTAGTGAGGCCAGTAGGGGGCGCTCACCCTGTGGTCTGTGTGGGTCCTAACGCCCCAGTGTAGTGACGGGGACACTATACTGTCAAAGAGCACCGTCCTTCAGATGAGACGTTAAACCGAGGTCCTGACTCTCTGTGGTCATTAAAAATTCCAGGATGTCCTTTGATAAAAGTAGGGGTGTAACCCCGGCATCCTGAACAAATTTGCCCCTTGGCCTCAGTCCATCATGGCCTCCTAATAATCCTCATACACTGATTGGCTGATTGGCTCCACCAGTAAGCTGGTGTGTGGTGGGCGTTCTGGCGCAATATGGCTGCCATCACATCATCCAGGTGATGCTGTACATTAGTGGTGGTTGAGGAGAGAATAGATATGTGAAATATCTAGCAGGGATGAAATCTTGCAAACTGAAAAGATGGCATCCTATCACAATATCACGCTTGGATTCACGGAGCTCTTGAGAATGACCCAAATCTTTGTAAATGCAGATTTAATGGGTGCTTGATTTTATACACCTGTGGCAACGGGTCTGATTGAAACACCTGAATTAAATTATTAAGAAGTGTATCCCAATACTTTTGTCTATATAGTGTAGATGTGAATAACAGCTGGTAATATTGTTGCTACATGGACAATGTGAAATTAAATGCTTACAAAATAAAATGGTTCAATTGTTCAATAGTTCAATGGTATTTAATATGTCTAATCAAAACTAATGCCTTGAGGTGCAGTCATATTTACCATTAGCCTGACTTCGTCATACTCATATTCTAGTCAGAATGTGAGTCTGATGCTCCTTTGATTATGAGGCGTATCTTAACCAAACCAGGAAAACAAACCTCTGCACTCAATTGGATAGACCTACAACCAATCAGAGCAACGCAGTAAGTGACGTATGTTTAGCGACGCATTGTCAACAGAACTCAACTGCACGCACTCTGGAAAAAGTATTAAAAAAAAATAATGAGTGTTAACGATCTTTGCCGGTGTTGAAAACAAAAAATATGGATTCGCAGAGTAGGACTACTTGCAAACACGAAAAGCATTTTTGAAAGAAATACATTTTTGATGATGAGATGATTACGTCATTTGATGGATTATCTGTCCATCATCGTATAAAGCCCGCCCTGGCAATTTGATTGGCCCAACGATTTATGAACCGATCATAATTACTCCTCAATGGATCGAGTCCAGACCGAACTTCCCGACCAAAAAAATGTTGTGGGCGGGGTTCGGGCTGGCATCCAGGCTAATTTACCATTGCTCTTTGAATGTTTGCAGACAAAATAATTTCAGTTCATGCACACTGTGACTGTGACAAAGCAGAAAACAACTTGATGCAACCAGTTTCAAGACTTTTTTGAGTATACTCAACTTATGTAATAAAAACAAATTTGGTATCAACTTAACAATTAAAGTTGGTCTGTGCTTTCATCAAACATATTATATCAAGTTTTATGAATTAAAAAATGATAATGTCTTTTATTTGTGGATCCAAAATAAATTAGCTTGCATTTTTAGCTTAGCTTAGAATTAACATTACATTATAGTGATGATAAACTTTCAGAATTTATCTAACTAAAATATCAGCAAACTAAATGTTAGTTATACAACAAAACAAGTACATGAGTAATTCTACAATATAGGTTACATTTCATGTTCATTGATGATAATTATATTTTGTTCTAATTTTCCTCAGAAATATCATGTTTTATCCATTAACGGAAAGCACATTATAATCTCACACAAATATTTGTGTTTCAGTTTGCTTGAAATAATTTCAATTACAGTCTTTGAAGTTTCTGTTTTCGGTCTCGAGTTCAAAATAATGAATCTAAACATTTTGAAGTAAACATTATCTATAGTAAATCTTTTTCTAAAATCCTAAACACAATCGAAATCTTTCACTGCTTTAAAGCGGGTAATATCTGCATTATCAGATGGCTTTTCTATTTTATGAAAGTGAGTGATATCTTTATTGTTAAATTAGCTGTTTGGCATTAAAGCGTGAGAGTGACTGACATGCTTTTTCATTTGATCTAATGCCCTCGGTCTGGAGAACTGACAAGGTTTTCAAAGCTCAGAGAATTTAAGCAAAAATTAAAAAACTAAAACGTTGAAAAAGCAAAAATAGTTTGTACATGCATGATGCTTTGATGCATGAGAAGAAGTGTTGTTTCTATGCCGGGCTCCTGCTGTGAACAGGCTGCCTCTCATTGGTTCATTAGGACTGAATATGCAGGCGGTGAGCAGCGTGGGGGTGGGCAAGCATTTATCTCTCTCTCTCTCTCTCTCTCTCTCTCCCCTCTCTCTCTCTCTCTCTCTCTCTCTCTCCTCTCTCTCTCTCTCTCTCTCTCTCTCTCTCTCTCTCTCTCTCTCTCTCTCTCACTCTCTCACTCTCTCTCTCTCTCTCTCTCTCACTCCTCTCTCACTCACTCCCTCCCTCCCCTGGCATGACAAATCTTCCTGAATCTCACTGGTATATTCACACCAGCCTCCTGTAGTTGAAACCGATATCTGCTTTCTTATCGCCAAGATCAGCTGTCTCAGAAAGTGCTTATTTGTTACTCATGCATCACAATAGTTAACACAATGTCAAAGGGATTGATCAACTAAAAATTTTAAATTGTCATCATTTAGGCTACTCACACTCGTCTGCATTAAATATTTAATATATGATATATTTTCAGAAATAATTGTAACCACAGTTAAATTGCATTATAACATTGTACATTGTACAGATTCCTTGTTACTGCTGAAATTGGTTGTTTGTCATGTTTTTTAATGCAATGCACTTTCTAAAGGTGTAACAATGAATAGATAGGCTATGTATTATAATGCATTATAACTGTGTACTTTTTCATGAGACCATACAATGCATTACAAGGCATAATTAATGCATTACAATACTTTTATAAAGCATTGTATAAAAAAATGCTTTAAGTAAAGTGTTATCACATTTCTTTGTTCTGTGAAACACAAAAGATGTTTTGAAGAACGTTGGTGTCTAAACATGACTTTCATTGTGTAGATAAAAACACTAAAAGTTTTCTTAAAATATTAATCAAATATAATTGTGAAAATTATTTATTTTTTGCAAATGTGTCTGCAATTATTTAATATTATTATATTATATTATATTGAGGTGCATGGCATCTTGCTTGAGGTGATTCTTCACTCCTGTCAGACGTATATCAGACATGTTTCAGAGTGTTTTCCCTCCTCAGGAAGAGCCTTACGTGATGTTCAAGAAGTCGGATAAGCCGCTGTACGGGAACGATCGCTTCGAGGGCTTCTGCATCGACCTGCTGCGAGAGCTGGCTGCTATCCTGGGCTTCTCCTACGAGCTGCGGCTGGTGGAGGACGGCAAGTACGGCGCGCAGGAGGAGAGCACGGGCCAGTGGAACGGCATGGTCCGAGAACTGATGGACCACGTGAGTCACACTCATACATTACTGCTGTGACTGGACTCAGACTGGCTCTTTCCCCACACATCTCTCCGTACAGCCCTGCAAGGATGAGCTACATCACCCCCCTTTCAAATCATAAATGTGAATATACAGTATTAGACTTGGCCAACCCCAAAGATGTTGAATTGGAGTTTAAATCATGAATAACTTGAATAACAATTCAAAGAAAATCTAAATAACACAACAGCTTTATAACAATAATAATCATTTTGATTGATCATGACTAGGTCATGTCGAATCCACACACGTCTCTTCTGCTCAACAAGGCTGCATTTATTCTAACAAAAATGTAAAACATTAATTTAAAATAACTATTTGAATATATGCAATTTTCCTGTGATCAAAAATGATTTTTCAGCATCATTACTTCAGTCTTTAGTGTCACATGATCCTTCAGAAATCACTATAATATGATGATTTGGTGCTCAAGAAACATTTCTGATCATTATTATTAATATTGAAAACATTATACATTTTTTCAGGATTATTTGATGAATAGAAAGTTCAATAAACGGCATTTGCAATAGAAATCTTTAGTAACACTATATACATTTATTAATAATTAATAATATTTACTGCCACTTTTGATGCATTTAATGTGCCTCACTGAATGAAAAGTATTAATTTCTGTAATAAAAAAACACTCTCTTATCCCAAACATGTCTATAGTGTGCTCTTCAAACTCAATTAATGTTTCTGGACAGACCCCAGAGACCCCATGTTTTATCATGTTAATTCTTACTGTAAAAAAAAAAAAAAGAATTATTAAGAAATTGGACTTGATTCTCAATTAAAGTCAGGATGGTACACAATCCTGACACACTCCCAGCCGGCTGCAGAAGAAACGTGTATCATAAAATGAGATGCTTTCAGTGTAGAGAGGAAACAGATATGAAAATAAGATTAACTGTGTGTGTGTGTGTGTGTGTGTGTGTGTGTGTGTGTGTGTGTGTGTGTGTGTGTGTGTGTGTGTGTGTGTGTGTGTGTGTGTGTGTGTGTGTGTGTGTGTGTGTGTGTGTGTGTGTGTGTGTGCGTGTGTGTGTGCACAGCAGATGGCATGAAGATGCGATAAAATAAAACTCAAGCACATACTGCCGAGAGGACACAAAGTGAAAAATCTGGCATTAGTTTTCCCCCTATAGAGCTTATTAAGCACACACTCTTTCACAAACACACACATACACACAGGAGCAAACACTGCCCTTCGATATCCTCATTAGACTCCTCTAAGACTACGATATAGGAATAAACACATTTCTGAGAAAGCAGCATTTTCTGCACACACTGTGTTAGATAGCAGGATCCGTTTCTCCAACCGATATATCAGACATCTCTCTTAGTCACCGCTCCTCAATTGGCCACGGTCGGATCGTCTGGTGTGAAAGTGTGTGTGTGTGTGTGTGTCGTAACATTCCCCGGCAAACCCCCCCATAAGACGAGAGCAGGACAGACTGTAATTGGCCTTGACAAGCTTTCAGAGCAGTCTGGAGTTTGCAGTTTGCCAGTACATTGATGTGCTGGAGATAAAAATATCTTGTCAAAGGACTTTAGAAGAAGAAGAAAAAAAGAAGGTAGCGAGACAACATCTGCTCACTTCTGGCATTAATTTGCCCCTTCTGGGAATAATTATAGACAATCCAATAATTCTAGACAGAAGCCTTTATTTTGAGTGAAATTATACCAATTCTACCAGTAAAAGCAGTGAAATTGAACTAAATGTCAGTTTTAGCGTGTCAGCGTTCAGACAGCAGGCCCTGGATCAGTTCTGGAGGAGAATAACGCCTTTACCGTGTCAAAACACATGTTTCTTTGAAGAATTATCACATCGAAATTGTACTGAATATAATCTCACATTCACAATCACACGTAGTCAAACTGAAACCTCAGGACTGGACATGTGTCATTTACATGTTAAGCCTCTAAAATAAGTTTGAAGGCTCAAAACTACAGAAAATTATACTTTGAAGATACTTTTGCATTTGATTACTTTTATTTTTATTTGGAGCTTAATAGATGCTTACCTGAAAGATACATTTTTACATAAAATGAATACATCTGGGATCAGTGTAAAAATAACTTAATTTTGACCACTAGATTCCAAACTCTATATCTTTAGTGATAAATACCCAATTGAGAGATTAATGCATTTATTGTATTAGGATATCTTTTAAACAATTATACATTTATAAATAATAATATCATAAGTAGCCAGCCTACCGTAATTATTGCATATTCACAACAGATAGGCTATATTTTCATATCCATTCAACTCAGAACAAGATAATAACAACTAAAAGTATCTTATTTAGATATTCTGTTGACAGTGAGAGAGACAAAGGTCAACCGCGGGAAATGTAACAAAATAATACCGCGAAATATGACCATCTATGGCCAAAATAGGTAAATTTGTTAATTATTTTTTTTGCCTTTTTGTGCCTATGTGTAATTTGTATGAAAAACATTTTAATGCAAATACAGACGCTTTTAGGAAAGGTCAGGTACCAGCAGGATTTTATATATTTTTTCAACAAAGTTATTGCATATAAAATTCAAAACAGTCAAAATGAACGTCATGGCCAATAGTATATACCTTTTTTTTTTTTTTAAGAAATTAATATTTTGAATCAGGAAGGACACATTAAAAGGATAGTTCACCCAAAAATGAAAATGTTGTCATTAATTAACCTTACGTCGTTCCAAACCCGTAAGTCTTTTTCTCATCTTCGGAACACAAATAAAGATATTTTTGATGAAATCTGTGGCATTTCTGTCCCTCCATTGACAGTCTACACAACTACCACTTTCAGTTATCAAAATATGAATCGGCAACACGTGTTCAGGAGAGCATCGCTACACATGCGTGTTGTGTTGACGCGAGAGCAGACGTTGTCTGATTAATATTTTGTAAATAAAGCACTCGCATCACTTCATAAAATTAGTTTAAACCACTGGAGTCACATGGATTACTGAAATGATGTCTTTACTACCTTTCTGGGACTTGAAAGTGGTAGTTGCATAGACTGTCAATGGAGAGACAGGAAGATTTCATAAAAAATATCTTCATTTGTGTTCCAAAGATGAACGGAAGTCTTAAGGGTTTGGAACGACATGAGAGTGAGAAATTAATTACATAATTTTCCTTTTTAGGTGAACTATCCCTTTAAATAGATCAAAAGTACCAGTAAAAATGTGTGTAATGTTACAAAAGACTCCACAAAAATCTGAATCAGCACAACTGTTTCCAACACTGATAATAATCAAAATGTTTCTTGAGCAGCAAATCATCATATTATAGTGATTTCTGAAGGATCATGTGACACTGAAGACTGGAGTAATGATGCTGACAATTCAGCTGATCACAGGAATACATTTTGAAATAGATTACAATAGAAAAATTGTAGTAATATTTCACAATATTAATGTTGTTATTGTATTCAAATAATGCAGCTTTGGCGAGCATGAGAGATGTCGTTTTTAAAAAAATCTCACCAACCCTCAACTTCTGAATGGTAGTGCATATGAATACACCTCTGAAAAGCTACATTGTTGCTTTGACAACCATTATCAAGATGTTATGGCATGTTTACACTGGACATGAGTGAAGCATCACATCTGAATCTCTCCCATTATAAACGATTAAGTTTAAGTTAAGCCTGCGATGGAAGCAGAACAGACTATAGTGTGGGATTTTTAAAAGTGTGCTGTGAATATAAACAGTGCTGCAGCATCTCTACAGTGGACACATCTCAACCCCTTACATTGTATATACAGTCCTACTGCTTATTGATTTGCTAAGAAGACATGGTTTTGATTATTGCAGCTGTGGTTGTCACAGCATCACACAGGCATGTTGAGTAGTGTTTGTGTAGGCAGGACCGATGCCAGGCAGGCGGTTGCCTAAAGCGTCATCATCTGCCTTCTGAGGAAGCATCTAATGGAAATAAACCTCATAAGTAACGGATCTGGAACGCTTTCCATATGCCGCACTTTTAGGCTAAAATGATCAGCATAATTATAGTGCCGAGTACCATTTGCAACATTATTTGCATTGGGAGTGTGCCTATTATGCCTTAAAATGCTTGTCTTGCAGATTTCCGATTTACAGTGTCTCAATTTGTCCCGCAGGATAATTTGCATGTAATGACTATATAGACGCCATATCTCTTTAAGTACACACGTTTCTGGTGCTTACAATGGGACTGATCTAGTTTGGGGTGTCATGATGCTTCATTGATGTGTATACACAGTTTAGTCATCAATGATTAATTATGGGTTTTCAATTGTATTAGTAATCAAATGTAAAATGTTTTTTTTTTTATGGAACTTCTTACTTCAGTTATTTCTTCCAAGAAGTGATCTGCGTTACTTTTAGCCAAAACTCCCTAGACTGAGGTGTGATACGAAAATAGATTGATTGTCCAACATAATCTAAATAACTATAGGTACACTTTATTTTGATGGTCGACTTTTTACTAACGATAAGTAACTTTGCAACTACATGTCAACTAACTCTTAGAGTATTAGTAGACTGTGCTTAATATCTGCTAACACTTTATTTTGATGCTCATTGAGGGGCATTCTACTGAATATAAGTAACTTTGCAACTACATGTCAACTTATTCTACTAACCCGAACCCTTAACAGTCTACTAATACTCTAATGAGAGTTAGATAACATGTAGTTGCAAAGTTACTTATGATAGTAGAATGTCCAAATTGGACTATCAATATAATGTGTAACTATAGCAATTTTACCTTTTGATGAATTGGTGTCGAATTTGTATAAAAAAAAATAAATGTTCTTCTTTTTTTATCTGCTTACACCGTACTGATGGTTAGGTTTAGTGATTAGACTTTTGATCTTACTTTCCCCCCAAAAAATCTGACATTTCATCGTAATAATCCACCACCAATTTTTAAAATGTTGAAAAGTTATGTTACTCATGAGATTGAATTGGAGGGTGATGACGTTTTCCAAACATTGGGCCTCATTAATGAAACGAACAGAAGGGACAAATGATTCCCATTCTGGCGGTTTCACAGATTTTTAAAAACTGGTAAATTTTAGCTAACTAATATGCATTCACAGTAATCAGCATGTCGAACACCTTAAACAGTTTATTTGTTATAATATGTTTATATGTGGACTAAAAGTTACAGTCTGAGAGGCACAGGATATTTCCTCTTCAGACAGTGAGCCAACGTCGGCAGACCTGCGTAAAACCTTTAACCTTTTGATTTTCCCTCTTTCATAAGTGCTATTTTCATTTTTTAGTCTAGTTGGGTATCTGAGCGAGTGGATTCGGTTCAGCGCACCTCCGGTCCCTTAGACCCAGTAAATCATGAATGGCTTTAGTAAGTGCTGAAACAGTAGCAGGTAAATCAAGAGAGAGAGCGCGAGTCCACGAGAGGGCTTTAAATTTCCTCTTAAACGCTGTGGGGCAGAGTGTGTGATGTGTAAAAGCCCTGTTTTCTTAATTTGATTTCCTCTAAATGCTTCTGCTTGCCCTGATTTACAGCCTATCGCTCTTTTCCCTGTGCGTTATTTGTTGGCAGAAAGCTGATCTTGCAGTGGCGCCGCTGGCCATCACGTACGTGCGGGAGAAGGTCATCGACTTCTCCAAACCCTTCCTGACGCTGGGGATAAGTATACTGTACCGCAAGCCCAACGGCACCAACCCAGGGGTGTTCTCCTTTCTCAACCCCCTCTCCCCCGACATCTGGATGTATATTCTGCTCGCTTACTTGGGTGTCAGTTGTGTGCTGTTTGTCATAGCCAGGTAACATACCAGCCACATATATATAGACATAACCCCGCATCATAACCTCATCTCATTGACATTGACTTAAGCAGTCAGATTTAACATTCCTTGAAGGAAAAGTTCACCCAAAAATAAAGATTCTGACATTTACTCGCCCTCATATCATTCCAAATCTGTAGGACTTTCTTTCCGTGGAATGCTAAAGGTGAAATTTTCACTTCTTTTCCATGTTGTCAAAGTTCAAGGCAAATAGGCCTGTGATGATTCAAAGGCCCTGTTTACACCTGGCGTTAAGATGCGTTTTGGTCTATCGGATCACACTTGGATGGAGCTAAAAACTGGGGCCTATACCATGAAGCCGGTTTAGGTGGCTAGCCAGCTATGTTTCAGTTTAGTTTGCACAAACCCTGGGTTTTAGGCACCATGAAAGTGGTCTGGCTTTTAGCAATGTTCATCGCCATAGTAACTAACGCTCTACGGTTAACCTCGTCCGGGGAAACCTTGTTCCAGGTAAGAGTTTGCAATCCGAACTTGGACCAATCAGCTGTGAGCAAAGTGTCACATGTCTGATGCGATAAAGTCACTCCTGTTTCTACTCCAAATTAAAGATCACTAGCAAATGATTTTTAAAGACAAAATCGTCTGGCTTTTAGTAATGCTTATTTAGAATAATACAATTGTATGATTTACATATTATTTATGTAATTAGTATACCCTTAATTGATCACACGTACAATTTTAGTTAATCAATTATTATTACGCAGAGTTTAAATGAAAACATATGTAAAGGTAATATAAATACGCTTTAGAATCAATAGATGAAGCTATAAAATGACTTTATGTGAGCTTAAATGTTCAATTCTCTCTATACCTTTATCAACTGTATAGACTAACTTCACAACTTTAACTTGCACTGATATAGCAAGTCTTTTTCTTTTAGTTGTCCTCTTTCATAGACAGCTATTTTCTTCTTGCTGTGTAAATTTGTTTAAATTTTTATTTTTTAATACTTTTATTTAATAAGTGAATTGCGCTGCTTCTCTCGTGAGAAATTAATTTCAATGAGTTTTGAATGAGTTTCACTCTTTCTCAGCATGTGATTGGCTGTTCGCTACTGATGTCTCAGGATCAAAGCCTGAGTTGACAGAGAAAGTTGATGATCAGCTTCATGGTACCAGCAAAGCCTGGTTAGATTGGTTTGGTTTTGTTAACTCAAAACTAATCCTGTAACCCTGAGTTTGTTCAACTACCATCATGGTACAGCCCCTTGGTGTAAACAGGGTCCAAAACGTTTTGAGCTTGTCCACTTAGGACCACTTTCTAGTCGAAAACGCATTCGGATTGCTCTCGTAGTGTAGACGCTCATGTGGTTGAATGTGTCTGAACAGCGAAAAAACACAAGTACGCCAAAGTGTCAACAAAATATGATAAAAGTAGCTTCATGTAATGAATGGATTTGTAATATAATTTGATGTACTTTTTGTCATTCCAAGGGTTTGATAGCCCCATCCTCCATTCCTTTTCAAAATCCTGCTCTGGTAATTCTTCAGAAATTCACTTTGCATCTTCATGAAAGTTTGACAGAGTTGGAATGACATGAGCATGAGTAAATGATGACTTAAGGAATACGTTAACTATTTCTTTGAGAACTCTGAATGCCACTCACAATATTTACATGACGAAAACGTCATGAGATTCAGCTCAGTCGTTTCCTGGAAAATTGTAGAATTATGAAATTCTTGCAGGTGTGAATAGGAGATAACAAAGACTTTGAGTGAGAGAAAGAGAGAGAAAGAAGCACGGACACATAGGAAACACACACGAGAGAGGAACTTTAAGGGTTGCTTTGGTCTTCTTGTCTTGACGCTGAGGAGATACAGTATGTGCCTCTACTCTGATAATGCACGATAGCACAAACCACAAAAGCAAAGATGCTAAATCACAGTGTAAAGTCAGTATGTGTGTGTGAACGACAGAAAGCAGGTATGCGTGAGTGTTCAAGCGTGTGTGTGAGTGAGATTGAGGCATTTTCTGGTGTGAAACGCAACCCTCCCTCCCCATCCCTCTCTGTCCCTACTTGTCTAGTTTGTATCTTTTTCTTTTCTGACTGGGTTTTTCCTCATCCTGCTTCACATTTCCTTTGGCAACTGAAATTGTATGATGTCTAATGCTACAAAAATGTGTTTGTAGAGTTAGCAGCAGATATTGCTCTACATTTAGTTATTCCTTAACATTCACTGCTTAAATTTGCTAAAACAAAATTAAGTAGCCTAATCTTTAGGATGTATAATGTATGATGAATAAAGAACTCTTAATTGTTTATAATAAGTACAGATTACTTGCTAATGGATATTCTGGATTTAGTGCAAATTAAGATATTAATTAGAACATAATTTCGATTCATACTCAGTTTGTAAAAACAAACAGAAATATAGCCTCGAGCAGCATTTGCAGAATCCACTGGCTAAAGGAAGATGCTGGAAAGGAGGCGATGAAATTGACTTTTTATGTATCTGTTCATAACTTTATAATGAGTTATTTTATACCTGATAGGGCTTATATTTCACAGCTCAAAATTGACAACTGTCAGTTAATGTTTTTCCTCATTGCTCTCAAATTGTCGGATATAGCATGCCAACTTCACTGCATACATGAGTCAAAGACTGCAAACATATCTCGCTGTATGGAGGCTGTGCAAATGCAGGGCGCCGTCCAGTTTTGACATTTTTATTGCACATTATGAGGTCAAAAACAAAAATGTACAAATAAAACATGTGTTCAGATTGATTGTTCACAATAAGATCTCTAACATACATTTAGAAAGCATATGTGAAAAACAGATTCACTGCATGACCCTTTCATCAGAAGATTGTACATAAGGCTTTACATAAATGTCAAATACTGCAAAAATAAATGAATAAATAAATACATTTAAAAAAGAATTGGAGAAAATGATGGGTTCCTGAGTGAAATCTGTTGCTTGTCAGGAGTGGTACTCGCATGTAAATGTGTAAGTCTCTATCTCAAATGTGGTACTGGCTGATGATTTGAATAGCAAAAATTAAACTAAGTTGCCAGGCAACCATCCAACCCATCCATCCCATAATTACAAAACGCAACTGGTCTCTTCTTCCATTATACTTTAAGTGCTTCCATTTGAAATTACTTTTTGTATGTACTTTTTGAAACTGATGTATGAGTCGAAATTATCTAGTGTAATCGACAGCTTATTATTTATTCATATTAGACCCAGAATTGTCCTTTAAATGTCATATTCTGTAGTGAATTCTTAGAATAATTTGCTGAGATCATTCTTTTAATCATTAATCATTCAAAACCATTTTCATGTGCATTGGGTCTTTCCATTGGTCCTCATCTGAAGCACGGTGGGGAGAAATCCACAGAAAATACCTTATTTTAACCCTAAAACTCTTGGGTTACTGCGTTCAGCTGGTCTAACCTGAGAGTGTTATGGTTAACGCACTTGTGCTTTATAAATGTTACTGGCAATATGATCACATAAGTTTATAACAAGCTACAACTGCCATCTAAGTTGGTTCAGAATATGCACCTCTCACCTTATAACTGCACTAATGTTAATGCTGGGTAAGTGTTCACCTTTCCATTCCTCAACTAGAGCACAAATAACAAGCACACACATCAACGGCATGAGGAGACCTAACACAAGATCGTATTACTGTGTTTATGTGTTTGTCTCTTTGTACACATTTCTTTATGTGTGCATGTGCGGCTGCTTTTGTGTGTGCACTTTAAAGCTGGTATATGCAGCAAACATGCGTGTGTGAGAGAGAAAGATAGAGTGAGAGAGAAAGAGAGATCACAGGGTGACATAATGGGGACTGGTGGAGGGTTTCCTAAGGCTTATTCTCACCATGCAGTATTTAGAAACCTTCCTTGTGGGCACAGAATCAAAGTCAAATATGTATCCTCTTCTCAGAATCTGTAATGCATATCAGCAGTTGTTTTTGTTCCTGTTGTTTTGCAAAGTTTCTTCTGTCTTCTGCGAAAGAAGGTGATAAAGCAACCGAGGAAGTCTCAATTATAAAAGTGTTACACTTACTGTACTTATCACACTGATTTTTTGCCATAAAACGCTCCCAATGCAATACTTATTTGTTTAAATTTTGCGTCTTATTCTAATGCTTCAAAAAAAAGTGTCATATTCTTATGAAAGGCAAGTTTATCTTACTATTCCATCCATACGAAGCAGGAGTTTATTATATTTTATTTATAGATTGAAGTTTGCAACACATTACTTCTGTAATCTGCTAAGTGAAACGAGCGAAAAAAACTTTTATAAATCGGAAAGAGATTGAATTATATACATTATATACCAGAATAGATGAGGCATACAGTTGGAGAGAATGTTATAAACATACACATTGTTTATAAAAAATAAATGATGACTGAAATCCTTTCTTTAATGTCAGTCTAGGATCTTGTAAATCTAGGAATCCAATCATTCAGAAGCTCTCCTTAAAGGATAATTCCAGTATTTAGCACTTTGAGTCTATTTTCTAGTGTGTTTTGGATGAACTAGAGTGGTGGACACAGAAATGTTGACGATGGGTCCTGTCTCGACTTTTTGACTCTTTTAGAATCGCCTCTGAGCGCTTCAGAGTGGCTGTCTTGGCATCACAAACATGTGCTACACAACCTTACGTTTTTACTTGTTTTTAATCATCAACGAACACCACTAACCACTCGGTGAGTGTCACAGTTTTGAAAACGAACGTTAAGGGTTGTTTTAAACACATGTTTGTGCATGCCCATAGACAGCCACTCTGAAGCGCTCAGAGGCGATTCTAAAAGAGTCAAAAAGTCAAGACAGGACCCATCGCAGGGACGTGCAGGAATTTTGCACTCAATCACCTCAACTACTACTACTAATAATAACACAGAAGAAAATGCCTGATGAAGACCTGAGGGTCGAAACGTTGCTTTTTTTAATACAATTTTTGGAGCAGTACCTTTCAGTGTGCGGACTTCACACTTCTTTATTTTGAGTCATGAAAATCCCTGCAGCGTAATAAAATGGTTCTCACACTATTTCTGTGAATTGAATTAATCTTGTAGCCTAGAAATCTAGACGCACCCTAGCAGCAGCAAAAAGTATTTTGCAGCAAAGTGTGGTCTAGCAACTCTCCGTTGGGATTTGAGCTGGAAAAACCAAACTCTGGTCAGGCCAATCACATTGTGTATAGAGTTGGTGGGCGGGCTTAACATACAGTAATGACGGCAGAGTTGTGACGGTTCCGCGTGATTTACATAGGTGATTTCCCTCTACTTGAAAACAAAGAAGATGCTGCTGGCGAACAGTCTTTCCAATCGGCTTTTGTCGCGATTCTTGATGACTTGGAGTTAAGAGAACGTCACTTAAGTCATTCTTAAAAAAGGAAGATGTGTTCAGAGTTTTGATGACCGGATACCCTGGTGGAAAAACGCATGGGACGCACTCATACACAAGCGTTCGTTGCTCTGGTTGGTTGTAGCGCTGTCCTGTTGCGTGCAGAGGGATTTTGAAAGACAACCGTTTATCCCGCCCCTCGGAGTGATGCATACCAATTGTGAGTTCACAGACCTAACATCTCGATGTATGTCCGGCTTGCCAGGCTATTAATCTTGCACTTGTTCATAGTTTTTGTATTATGTCTGAATATATTCTTAGATTTCGCAAAAAAATACGATCCTTTTTTAACCTTTTGGCTTCCCGTACATTCAGTTGTGCTTCTTGCTCGTAGTCTATGCTATTCAGTTCTGATGATACGTATGGTAACTGGGCAACTACGCATGATTTGTAGTATGAAGATTTCCCTTCCTTCCTTACTTTCACTTTCAGTGCCTGAATGGAAGTAAATGAGGCTTTGCTATTTTTTTTTTAATCTAGGCCTAAGTGAAATTCTGCATCCATTGTACGATTTTTATTATTTTTTTTCTCGGAAGGGCAACGTGAGTCGAGAAGGGCATATGGGCAGTTGCCCGGGCAACCTGAGCAACCCCCCTGTGCACGTCCCTGACCCATCGTCAACAGTTCTGTGTCCACCACTCTAGTTCATCCAAAACAAACTAGAAAATAGACTCAAAGTGTTAAATATGCTAAATACCGGAATTATCCTTTAATAAGCAGAATGATTTCATGTCTGTTGCAAATGGTTCAGGATAAGTTACTCAACAGAGGATTAGGAGTTTGTTTAAATCCCTCAATTAAAAAGTATGAGCAATATTTGTAGTAATGCTTGTCTTAGTCAACATCACTAATGAATCATTGTCGTCACTGCAGTGAGAAACCCCAAGCATGCGAAGGAAAGGAAGGGATATGTGCTCCTCACAGGATGAGTAATGCTTTCACCAGTCTGGGCAAGTGCTTATCAGATCCCGCTCATTTCCAGGTGGAATATGCTTCTAAATGGGCTGCACTTAGGATGATTTAACAGACTGCTGTGTGGAGCTGACTAGATAATTACTCTGGGTCTATGAGGGAAGAGGATGGAAAGAAGGCACTGCAAATCTATTTTTCTCATTTTACAGTACAAATATTTAAGATACATTTACCTGAGAAGCAAAATTGTATAAGATAAGACAAATGCATTTTAATATAAGAATATATATATTGTCTTATGTATTTGTTTTTATAAGCATAGCCCTTAAAAATGATCTGTTAACAACAAACACACATTTGATTAGAACTGCTGAAAAATCTGTTACTCAATCTACTACTATTCCTTCTGTCGTCTGATTGATAGTTTATAAGTAAAACCCTTTTAGTATAATTGTAAAAACCTCCACCTTCAGCTCGTGGTTCACGTGTCTTTGTACTGTGAAATCTTTACTGATTTTCAACTATACTTGACCATCTATAATGCAGGGTTGTTTTAACCCAATTGTGGGTCAAATATGGACAAACACAAACATTGGGTTAAACATGTAATTTAAAAATGTAACCCAAGGGCTGGGTTTGTCCATATTTAACCCAAATTTAGGTTAATACAACCCAGAATTTTTTAAGAATAACTTTTATATTGTTAGTAATATTTCAAGATATTCGCATTTTAAAAATCCACGAGTATCTTCCGTGTTAGTTGTGAAAATTCAAAAGAGATCATGCTTGGCAGTGCTATAGGATGTTATAGACATCTCCTAAGACTGAAACTCCAGTACGACTATGCTGAACAAGCAGCCAGTCTGTGAAATCTATGGTAGCGCATTGATTAGCAATGCATCCTTGTGTCGCATTCTTATTGAATTGCATGTTAGCTAATCAACATGACCTCAATGCTAAACACTGCAGCACAGCAAGGCTATTTAAATATGTCAGTCTTCCAGATCTGACATGACTGTTATCAGGTGCGTGATCGGTCCTGCACACAATGACTTTCTGAAAACCCCCCACCATTGTTCTTTCCCGGGGCATCAATGTTTCCTCAGCCTTCGTTTATCTCTTCATGTTGACCTTGCTCAAAATTTTCCCTCTGCGGCGCAGATGACCGGAGATAACAGAAGGTCAGTATAATTGGATCAAACTGACAGCTAACGGGCGACTGACGCTTCCTGTAGCAGCAGGTTAAGCCACGTCTCACGCAGACCGAGGCTGTTCATCGCCTCTCTCCGCCGCTGGCACGCTCCAGACCATGACAGACATCCGTGTTAGATTTGCCGTTAGTAATTGGCTTTACACAACATTATTGTGTGAACTTGAACAAAGACCCTTTGCGTGAGAAGTCTGGGGCAGAAGTCTTTGCAAGACTAAAGTTCGTATGTACTCAGACTTGCATCACAAATAGCGAATGAACGACTAGATCAACTGGTTCAAGCTCAACAATTTTTTCTAGTTAGTCTAGACTCTAGAGCCTACATAGGCAGTTACCTTCTAGCACCTTAACCTCATCTCATAAGAATTTGAATGTATTCGTGCTGGGATGTAACATTTACAATTGTATTTTGAACTTATATGAGAATGTTGTGTTGACTGTTTTTTATTAGTTTGATACAGAAGTTGAGCTATTTAAAGAGCACTGTAATCATTTTCAGATTGCTCCAGCACTTGACGAATCTTGCTCATAGACTCAGACTATGTTGTGTACTTTTCTGTTAGTCTCTGAATAACAGTAATTTCTGTTTCAATTTCAGATTTTTGATGAAAAAATAATAACAGCTGAGACAAATAATCTCCTTAGTATCTGATTGCCCAATGCTTGAAAAGCCTGTAGATGCTTTTTTATCCCATCACTTCAGCTCAAACTGAATCGGGTCACAATGCTTAATTGTCACCCAATCAACCTTTACTAATGTAATGTCACTTATATTTAGCTGGAGTAAATGGAAAGTCTCAATGTGGGAGAGAGATAGCTCAGAACGAAGCTTCGAGGTGTGGAGATGATGGAGTAGACTAGATCGTCTGCATTGAGCATCT
Source organism: Chrosomus eos (assembly GCA_036326025.1). NCBI lineage: Eukaryota > Metazoa > Chordata > Actinopteri > Cypriniformes > Leuciscidae > Chrosomus > Chrosomus eos. The sequence continues at coordinate 36,835,847 of CM070831.1, forward strand.
AAATCAATGAATCCTTTTTAAATTAATATTCAGGGTTAACTACACATTAAGCTATATTGACAGCATATGTGGCTGTCAATAACCAAAAAAATACAAAAACTTCTAAACAGAAATGCACTTACAAAGTCCATTATATATTGTCAGTTAAGGCCTATTCACACTAACTGACTTTCAGCTGGTCTGCTATCTTGTATCTTTATGGTTAAATGTATGTGTAATATGAACCCAGATAAAATTTTCTATGCCGGAATATAAGGTAAAGTGAATAATATACATACATTCATAGATATTTGCATACAGCTATGTGCACTGAGGAACAAAAAAACAATAAGATAATATCATTTATAAATTACGTAAAATGCCACTTCTTTGATGCGGTTTGAGAAATATTTGTTTTTGTATGCGAGGGACAAGTAAACTGCTGTCAGTACTATGATCTTTACTAATGTGAAGGATTGTAAAGCATAAAATATAAAAATGCATTAAAGAACTTAATTTGTATGTAACCTGGAATATTCATTTAATTTTAACTTGCGTTGCTCATATGCATTGATAATTATGCTTGCCTTTGATATGAATATGTCATTTAAGAGTTCCTGGAATTTAAAAAAAGGATGATTGGAAACATAAACAGCTCTAATCAACATGTAACTATTGTATCACAAGCTTAACTTATTAATTTGTTCCATTTAATAAGACAGATGGTAATAGATTCCTCAAGATAATTTGTATTTTTTCCTGAAACGTGATATCTAATTGACTGATGATTATGCTAACCTGTCTCTTTCTCCTTGTGTCTCTATAGGTTGACCTGCCTTTCCTTCATTTTTCTTCTATGTACCACATCATTTGGAGTAAAATGTATCTGTGTTCTGTGTCGCTCATCACAGGTTTAGCCCCTACGAATGGTATAACCCCCACCCGTGCAACCCCGACTCGGACGTGGTGGAAAACAATTTCACACTGCTAAATAGTTTCTGGTTCGGAGTTGGAGCTCTCATGCAGCAAGGTAGACGCCTCTGCCTGCCCCTCTTAGCACACATCCCACTCTTTTGCTGGGGGTCCCAACTTGCTGTTGTCAGGCCCACTATGATGCATGGGTGCCTCTGTGCATGTAGTTCTAGAAGCAAATTGGTTGCTGGCCAATGGTATGAATGGGGCTGTGTGGGACTTGAAAGTGTTTATTGGTGGGTGTTTGGTAGAGCAGTGGTTCCCAAACTTTGTAGAGTATCATACCTCCTGAGGCATTTAAAGGGTTAGTTCACCCAAAAATAAAAATTATGTCAGTAATTACTCTCCCTCATGTTGTTCCAACCCCGTAAGACTTTCGTTCATCTTCGGAACACAAATTAATAATTTATGATTAAATCTGAGAGCTGGATCACTCCTCCATAGGTTTCTATGTAATTGCATCTGCCGGCTCAGAAAAGTTAGTAAAGACATTGTTAAAATAGTTCAAGTGACTACAGTGGCTCAACCTTAAGTTTATCAAGCGAGAATAATACTTTTTGTGTGAAAAATAATAAAACTAACGACTTTATTCAACTATTCATTTTCTTCCGTGTGGGCCTCTGATATGAGTTCACGAGAGCGCCACGACTCATGAGATGACGCAGATGGGTCCTCGATGTAGTGTTTAAAATGGTTCTAAAGTGTGCATTTCCTGGATGTCCGAATGGTGAGAAACCAACAAGAAAACATAAAAGTGCCATTTTTGGGTGAACTAACCCTTTATCTTTCTCTTCTCTTCCACTTGGACTGCAGTCACACCTTTTCCATTAAGGGATAGAAGACGAAAGTCATAATTTAAGGGGGGATGTTTCCTTTATTCCTTTATAAAGGCAACATTTTCTAACCCTATTCAATGTGTGTTATGTTTTTCATATACTTAAAATTCCATTAATTTTTATTATTAAAAAATATAAAACAATAAATTAATGTATAAAAACAAAGTGTTTATAATTGGGTCATTCGACTTTTACGATTAGTTTAAAGCCGCAGATTCGTTCACTAATGAAAGACAGCTGTGTGTTGCTTGGATTTTGCTCAGAACACAGCAGTTCTGCTTGGGATTTTGTTGGAACTATTGTTTCGTTGCAAATAAAGCAAACAATTTTGAAAATATTTTTATTAAAATGTAGACTACTTCACTAAAATTAAGCTTTTTGTTGGTTGAATTGTTTTATAAAGTCAATTTGCAATCGTGTGGATATTCGGGTAAATTACATTCCTGCTCGTATTAAAGGGGGGGGTGAAATAATCAGTTTCACTCAATCTCATGTTAATCTTGAGTACCTATAGAGTAGTATTGCATCCTTCATATCTTCAAAAAGTCTTTAGTTTTATTATATTTATAAAAGAAAGATAGGCTGTACCGAGTCTTTCCGGAAAAACCCGAGCGGGTGGAGGCGTGCCGTGTGGGCGGGAGCGCGCGAAGCTTTTGCGTGTGTTGTAAACAGACAGACTCGTGGTTTATGAGGACATGACTTAGTTTTACAATAAACAAACTGACACCTACAGTGGCCAGCTAAACACTGTATTTAAACACACACCATACATCGCATGCTCCATCGATACATGAACTGTACGTGATCATGTTGTTTACTTGCTGTGCTTAGCTTACACGCCGATAGTTAACAACACACAGACATTTGAAGCAGTTTTACTCACCGTCTGCGGTTCCAACGCACGACCGTGAACCTTTATCGTTGGGACTGCTCCATCTTTAAGTATTAGGCGATCTGCAAATCGTCGAACTGTGCCTTGTTTATAAAACTATTTGCAGCTACCGCCGAAATGAAGGGAACAAATAAGAACACTTGTGCAACTCCGTTGCTGCTCTGGAAAAACAAAATCCATCCACAGGTCCCTTAACTCTGGGTTCTTTGGAAATTTGTGCAGTGTTGTCTTGCCCTGCCAACCAAAAAACACTTTTGTGCCATTTTTTTGATTGCAGCGCAGCAGAGCACAGCACTCTGATGGACGCTCTCGTACGCTCTAGGCTACAGCTGCGCGCGCGCTCTTCCGGGAGAAGTGCTCTTAAGACCCGTATAAGGAAATTCCGCCCATTCTGACATCACGTAGTCACGTAGAAAAAAACTTTCATCACGTAGAAAAAACTTTCTGAAACTTGTGACAAACCAGGATGGAGTATTTTTGGAACAGAAATACTCCATCAAACTTACAACTTCATTTTTGAAACTTTGTCCATGTTTACCATGGTAATCCAACTCTTTAACAGTGTAAAAAACTCACTATGCATGAAACAGCATTTCACCCCCTTTAAAAACAAGCATTGAATATGCATGAAGAAGTTTGAGTATTAAATTGATCCCTATGCTATGATCCCTCTCTGTCTATATTTGTGGTTCATGCTAGTAAGTGCTGAACCTCCAGTTTTAAGGTACATTGAACGGCAGTAATCTAGCGCAATTTGCTAAGGCAACATACTCTGCAGGCAAACTATCATATGCACACTGTGTGTATGCAGTCATTTTTGACATGTATTTGACTGTTTACGGCACTACCTTTTTCCTGTTTTCACTCTAGAGGTTGCATTTTGCCTGTTAGAAATGCATCCTCTGTTTTAGTGTTATTTTAAGTTGGGGTAAAATTAAATGAACTCAGCATTTTGTTCGCATACATCACCTGTCATCTCAAGTATCGCCAGGGATACGCGTACCCTAGTTTGGAAACCACTGGGAATGAGGATCAGGGGGTTCATTAGTTGCATGCAGAAATTTTCCATAAGCACTGTTCTCTCGCTCATCAGGGTTCTGAGAAGGTAAGTCCAATTTCATCTGCAAAAAATGGCAGAATGACACAAAGACTAACTCTTGGCCATGTCCTCTGTCTTAGACTGCCACGTGTGTTGTTGACTTCTAACCATAATCCTACCAAATCCTCATGCCACATCTTCTCAACTGTGGGACACAGATGTTTGAGATTGAGAAAGGCCTATGATGAATGAAGGACAATGACACATGTAACCTGCATGTCCTTTGTGTTGCATCAGACTAGCATAATAAGATTTGGTTGAGTAATGAGAACACCAGGCCCTTGTTTGCAAAGTAGCATGGGTAATGTTTGAATCTGCACTGCATCCATCAAATGGAATGATTTACAGCTGGGATTGGATTGCTATGTAACATTAACCTTGTGAGTCTTTGTGAAATCTACATTGTTAAAGAGATTCAAAAGAGCTGTTTGCAATGTAGACAGCATGGATATCTGTTTTAACAGGAATGTTAGAAGTTAAGAAACATTGCAGATATTATGAATAGTTGCATAGCTGCTTTAGTTGGTGGAGAAATTTGTCTGGTTAATTATTGTAATAAAGAAGAGCAAAGAGTTACACGGTCATGCACGTCATCCAACTAGAGTAGAAGTCTTCACCCCTGCTCCTGGAGGCCCACTGTCCAGCAAAGTTTATTTCCAACCTGCTTCAACAACTGCCTGTGATTTCCAAGCGATCCCGAAGAGCTTAATTTGATGCAGGTGTGTTTGATTAGGGTTGGAGCTCATCTCTGCTGGACAGTGAGTCTCGAGGAACAGGGTTGATGACCTCTGAACTAGAGGGACAAATGATGCTCAGCCATATGAGAATGAGTAAAAGTGTGGGTTCCTCAGTGTACGTCTTCCCAGCTCCAAGTGCAGGTAACCTACTGAACCCCACATGCGATTGGCAATATTAACAAGTAGTCCTCAGTAAGCAGAGGTCAATAAAAGATAGCTAATGTGTTTGGATCATTGTGAATTATTTCCTATAAAACGAATTATTGGCCAACAGCTTCAGCAATTAACAACATATTGTTAGGATGTCATTGGGACTGTCCTTTGTTCAGGTTTCTCTTTGAAGAGAAGATGTGGCATTAGGCTGAGGACAAAATGAGCAGGGTTTGTGTATGATGACTGTATGCATGTCTCTTGATGAGTGAGTAACACTACATTGTAGAGAGGCTCCCCTGCCCATGGCTTGTCAGCCCCGAGAAAACTGTGGGATGGCGTGCTTGGACATGACGTTACCTTGGGTACATGACAGTCAGCCCCAACCAGATTATATAAGGTCACCCTGACCAAATGGTCCAGCATGGTGATACTTTGAAATGGGCAACATTTCTTTCTTCTTGGGATTGTTTTCGTTGTATAATTTTATGCTGTTTTGACACGACTGTATGTTTGTTTCTTTAAAAGTGGTTAAGGCATCTTTTCAACTAAAGATGAAGTGTGTCAAATATGTGCCTCTAGTTTATCAGACTCTCCTTTCGACCTGCTCCTAACTACTTGTTTGGATAAAAGGTTATTCCTGTCCAAAACTACATGTTTGAATGCTCAAGCACCACAGTGTTTTCACTTAGAAAGTCAGCCTATGGTCGATGAATGGTTCAGATATAGTTGTCTCTGTCTCAGAAAATACATACACATCACCTTTAACAAATTAACTGCTAGTGTATGTAAGGGAAAGGTGATTCTCGCTTTCTTTCTTTCTATTTCAATGGTTGTTCAGCTGTCTGGTAGCTAGAGTTAAAATATCCAAACTCTGGACTTGATTGACAAGTCACTATAGCAGTATCAGTCTGCTGAGGACTGAGTTTGGAGTTCAATTCATGTAATGGCTAATCTTTCTGACAGTCCTTTGTGTTTTGCCATGGACTCAGTATGGCAGATCAAAGCTTACAATGAATCGCAGAACTTGAGAAAAGGTGCCAGTTATTTCCTCACGCTATTGTCCTCTGACATCTCTTCCTAGCACAACTACTTATTTCCCCTACTTTTCCCTGTATCAATTAATTTCCTAAGCATGACCATGGTGACAACTTGATTAAGGAATAACAGAAAATTATACTTGGGCTGTAACATAAAATGGCTCTTCATTTTGGCTTTTACCCACAAGCCAAATGGATCGAAGAGTTTAGGGCAATTCAAAGACAAATTATGAGCCTTTTAAGCTTTAATACAAAAATGAGAGTCTGTAATCTAATTAAATTTGGCCACATAAATTCTCCTAACACATAAATCAATTCTCACCTTCACTGTGGTTGACTTTGGCATATTTAGTTAGGATAGATATATCATCCCAATTGTCAAAAGGCAAAGCTTTTCCCTGCAACTAGTTATCTGGACTAGGTTAGACCTGTGCATCTGGTTCTGGTCCTCACATTGAAATCACTGCTTTACCCTGACTACTATCTCTGCTCCTCTCTACTAGGATCTGAGCTCATGCCCAAAGCCCTTTCCACCAGGATAGTAGGAGGAATCTGGTGGTTTTTTACCCTAATCATCATCTCCTCCTATACGGCAAACCTAGCCGCCTTCCTCACGGTGGAGAGAATGGAGTCGCCAATTGATTCGGCTGATGACCTGGCCAAGCAGACCAAGATTGAGTATGGAGTGGTTGAGGATGGCTCTACAATGACCTTCTTTAAGGTAAGTTGAGGCCGTCATTTCACTTGTAACATAATTAACATCCAACAATAGCGTTTTTCCACCAAAATGGTTTGGATGCAGGTTCAGGCATTAGATAATGAGTCCCAATTCTCAAACTGTTCTGGGCATTTCCACCACATGAACGGTTCCAGGCCATTCAAATCCAGAGAGTGGGAACAGGGAAATGCTGATGCTGGTCTCATTGAGAAATGTAATAATAGTGCAGTACTTTGCTCTGTATGTCTAAATGTATAAACCTGTGCATGAGAGAGAGAGCCCTGGTGTGCAAGATTGCTAGTGAATCAGCGGTCTCAGTTTCAATATCTCTCCATAAGGACAGAGTACCGGTAGTTTAGATGAGAGCTTCTGGTACACTAGAATGTACTATTTAAGGATGACGCATTACCGGATAGCCCTGTGATGTCCACCGGGTATATTTTTGTGATAATGACCAGCTAACTCTACATTATCCTTCACTAATTTGATTTAATTTAATTACATTTTTAATTGATTACAGCTTTACCAACTGAGTCACCAGGAAGGTCAATGACAGGCTAGTATGTTTAATATAGTTTTGTGCATCTGGTGAAGAGACCTTTGTCAGTCGGATGGTCTGGCACATTGAATAGTGGTGTCACATGGATTATGTGAGTTTGAATCTGTTTTGCGATGTACCTGATCATATTTTATTGTTATTCTATAATAATAAAAAGCTAAATGTTTGAGAATGAAGTTTTTATACTTGACCTAATAATTGAGGTTGTGTATTAGAGCTTTTACTGCTTTGGACTGCTGGAAGTGCAAAGGTTGAAATCATAATTTTATGACTGCACTGTTCAGTGCCTCTATGTGGGAGATCTACTCTGCATTTCTTTATTCAGTCCAGAGAAGAGTGAACATGTTTTACTGTAAGAGTAAAATACTCTTATTAAGTCAATATTTTTGCTTTTAGATCACATATTGTCCCCATTTGTGACCAGTTCAGTGAAATCCTCAGCCAGCTGTTGCAAAGCACGTTTTGTCTTTCCTATCCGCCTCTGTAATATGTTCTTGTCAATATAGAGATATATTGACCATCTGGTAAACTTCTGCATTTCAAATACTAATGAAATCGCATTTAAATGTCATTATTAGTAATTTATTTTTTAAATTAACCCAGTTTTCGTCATTATTACTTATTTATGTGATATGTAATTAATTTTACATTTTTTAATTCATTTTATTCCAAAAAGGGACAGTGTACATTAATCAACATTCATGAAAGTAAATGTACTCAAATTAGACAGAATTTCTGGTCTTGTTATGAATAATTCACCAGTACAGTTTATTCTAAAGAAAAAACGTGTTTGTACAATCAGATTCTATTTATGATACAATCAATTCCTGAAGGAATTCCTGAATATAGAGTTTTAGTTTCATATGTCATATGTCACATATTATGGAAGTAAAACGTGTTGCATTCACTCTGACACAAATAAAGCACAAAAATGGGAATAATTTATGTTGTTAAGACACCTTATTAAAACAGTTTAAATATTAAAAGGAAAATACATCCTATTGCAGATAGCAAGATTAGAGCAGATTACTGGAGAGAGAGAAAATTGTAGCTCTTTCAAAGAATCATGTTCATGACAACGCCTATAATCCATTCCAGTCAGATTTCCTCCAGGAACAGCAGATGTTGTGAGCGCTGAACACATATGCTCTTTTAGCAGGTGCTGATGTATTGAGTGATTGAGTGGCAGTGCGAGTGATTGACGGTTTGATAAACTGCCTTTATTGATTCTGTATAATGCGCTAGAGAGAGACAGTCACATAACTCAATAATATCGAGAACACTACACTTACACAATTAAATAGGTTCCTTTTATGTTCTATAATTACAGGAATTTAGAACCATATCAAACATCGAAACTGAAATAGTTTTAGGATCTTTACATCTGTATTCTGTACTTTCATCGCTGGCTTCTATAGCTGCTATTGATTTGCTGTTGTTACTGTACAAACCAAAGAACCCTAATCTACTGCTATATAATCTAGAATATTGGTTCACATTCACCAATTATTTGTACACACACATTTGTGTGTGAAATCTATGTACCAACGATTTCACGAACAAATCAAATGCAGGCTCATTGGACAAACTGCCCTGTGACAACATTTCAGCAAAACGATGTCATGTTGCATCTTGCACTTTCAAAATGAAATGTCCGGTGAGTGGGTCTAAAAGTGTTCAGTTTTAACCGAAACAGATGAATGTGAATCTGGCAAGTTGCTTGTTGTACATATCACAGCAGTTACAAGTCAAATGTCCAGTGAGTGGCACTAAAAGGTTAGATTACACTTTATATTGATAGTCCACTTTAGACACTCTACTAACTATAAGTAACTTTGCAACTACTGTACATGTCAACTAACTCTCATTAGAGTATTAGTATAATGTAGTAGACTGTCAGTAGACTGTGAGATTATGGTTAGGTGTTAGGGTTCGGGTTAGGAGAATAAGTTGACTTGTAGTTGCCAAGTTACTTATAGTCAGTAGAATATCTGTTGGGGACCAACAAAATAAAGTGTTAGCAAATATTAAGCAGACAGTCTACTAATACTCTAATGACAGGCAGTTGACATGTAGCTGCAAAATTACTAGTAGAATGTCTAAAGTGGACTATCGAAATAAAGTGTTACCAAAGGTTAATGCTCTATTATATCTGAAAATAACATACCATCTAAACCATACCTGATAGTAGGGCTGTAGTCATGACGACCTCTGTCGAGTCCAAGACCAGGATTAAAAAGTCCAAAGAGGTTTGAGTCCGAGTCAAGACCGAGTCCGGGACAAGAAAAAAAAAAGTATTATGCATGACATTATCAAGACAATCATTTTAGGTTATTATTTGTTGACCTAAAAGCAATACCAGCGAGTCCGAGACTATAGAAAAATGGTCTTGAGTCCAGACTCGAGTACTAAAGCTCTACCTGATAGTGTTATCAAAAGCAAACGTGAGATAAAAACACATTTGTTGAAGCAACTGTGCCATTTTATCTGCTTCTACAAGTCTTTGAGCTCTTTTATTGTGATTTGTGTTACGCGGGACTCGTACTCGAGCGCTTCACATCACGAGTGCACTGATATATCAGGTGAGAGACTGAGTTTACTACATCAGAGAAGACATACATATGAGGTGGTCATGTGATGCAGACATCAAAATGATTACAAATCTTACACTATGGTAAAAGTGTTTTGTGGTCATAACATTGAGCAAGGAACCACTCGATAATAAGTTATTTATTAATCGATAATCTTCCCCTGTAATCATATTTTTGTGTCAAAATGAACAAAAGTTGTTGCAATTTTACTGTCTCTAGTGTTCATTTCATCTGGAAACGGCAGTGATTTGTATGTATTGGTACGTGTTTGGAGTTTGGACTACTGTAGAGGCACGTTTTCCTTTTTTTTATTTTTTTATTTTTTTTTATTTAACAGTCAGACATACATACAAACCAACATAGTACAGTAGTGAGCAATCTTGTAAATCCATAATTCCAGAAGTGACATAAAAGTGGTATAATTGTTTGATCTAAGTGTGCATGTGAGCGGGTGTGAGTGTGGGTATGTGTATGTGTGTGTATGCGTAAACAAAGTAACCATTTATTATTTATTACCATTGTCATTACCATCACCACCCCACTCCCCACTACCACCATATTGCCAATATTGTGTTGGTCGATTTTTATTTCCATCCTTCCTCCTATGTAACAATTGCCATTGTCAATGCTGTATAAAATAAAAGATGATATAATAAGATGATAAGATAATATAAGATAACCTTCCCCCACATCTCATCAGTCCCTATCTTTTCCAAAAATTTTTTTATTTTTTTTATTTTTTTTTGTGTGTTATGTGCAATGTCTAAGGTGCATTAAAAGAGGGAGTACAGTGCGAGAGTGTCTCAAATTGGGACAGAGATGCTGTCCCATTGAAACCACTTCTCGTCTGTCTTGCCTGCCCTGGTGTTTGTGAGGTTTTCCATATATACATATTCCTTTTTTTTTTTTCATTTTTTTTTTTTTTTCATTCTATGTTGTGGTGCATTAAAAACCCATGAAGAGATAAGGGGGGAATTATTGCAGTAGTGATGATAATGACATTTAATTCCAATACAGCATTGACAATGGCAATATTGATGATTATAATAATAATGATAATAATAATATTAAAGCTGCTAGCAGCATTTATCGGTGTTCAAGCAATTAAGGTTGTTAAGGCAGTTAAGCTCAAAAGCATCAAAAGACATTAAGTTTAATTTGGTAAGCATTTATCCACTGACATCATAGATGAAATAGACGATTTACAACTAATACAGGCAATTTACCATAGGAAATACATGTTTTTAAGCTTTTTACAGGTATAGCGCCACCTATGGTCCAATGTCCATAAAACTATGCATGCTTGTTAATGATGTTATGTCACATATGGTCACCAATTTTTGTAAAGTTCTGAGTTTTTATTTATGATTTATAGGCTTTTCGGTGAAAAAAACCAGGGAATAGTTCGCAAAAGTAGGTTTTGGACAAAATTGGCTATAACCATTTTTTTTTTGCTCCAAATCGAAATCCGATCTTGATTCTAAGTCAAACTATTCAAAGTTCTAGCCCCAACGGTCTAGGAGTTATGAGCAATTTAGTACTTTTGGTTGCTGTAGCGCCACCTATGGGCCAAACGGGGTCATACTCTGATAGGTTGTCCCCATATTTGAGGCCTACCATCTGGGCGAGTTTCAAGTCTCTAGGCCTTACGGTTTGGGCTGCACGATGCGTTTTAGGTTTTTTTTTTTTTTTCAAATAGCAATTACAATAGGTTTTCAGCACTAAAGTGCTTGAACACCTAATAATAATGAGACCTTTTTGACGATTATAGCGCCACCTTTTGTCCAATCTCCATGAAACTCTGCACGCTCCTTCAGCATGGTATGACACATATGCTCATCAATTTTGGTGAAGTTTTGACTTTTTTTGTAGGATTTATAGGCTTTTGACCGTATTTGGTCACGGACCATTTCCTAAATGACCATGTTATGGCCAAGCAAATGCAGAATTTCAACATTTTTTCGATAATTATTGATATTCAGACTCCAGAGAACATTTCTGCACTGGTCTGGTTCCGATTGGGCAAAAAACCAGGGACTAGTTTGCAAAAGTAGGTTTTGGACAAAATTGGCTATAACAATTTTTTTTTTTGCTCCGATTCGAAATCCGAGATAAACATCTTGTTCGTCTTGAGCCAGGGATCACAGTGGTGTAAAAACCAGCTTCTAGCCCCAACGGTCTAGGAGTTATGAGCAATTTAGTACTTTTGGATGCTGTAGCGCCACCTATGGGCCAAACGGGGTCATACTCTGATAGGTTGTCCCCATATTTGAGGCCTACCACCTGGGCGAGTTTCAAGTCTCTAGGCCTTACGGTTTGGGCTGCACGATGCGTTTTAGGTTTTTTTTTTTTTTCAAATAGCAATTACAATAGGTTTTCAGCACTAAAGTGCTTGAACCCCTAATTATTAATAAATGATAATGATGATGGCAGTGGTGACCGCAATGGTGAGAGCAAAAGACAGCAACAACAGCAATTACAACAATGAAAAGATAAAAGTGAAAATAGTAATCATAACAATAACAGGCACGTTTTCCAATGAGCCTGTGTTGAACAAATCATGCTTAATCACACTAAAGTTTATTGTAAACGTACAGAAAATGTAGAACAACTGAAACCACACACACAATAATCACATGCTTGGGGATGCATTCTTATTATGCTAAGATTAAATTGTGTACGTGCTCAAGGATCTTGCTGCACATGTGAGAGCATCATACGATATCTGAAAGTGACAGAAAGCTGCAAAGGAAAGGTTTTGTGGAAAGCCCTTATATGCAGATTTTTGGGATGTATTTTATGCAAATTACTAACATCGAGTATGTGGTCACTCATTTATAATAGTGCAAATTCATTAGCATTAGAACATGGTTAAGAACAAATTCAAATGCATACGCATGTTTTTTTTTTTTTTGTGATAGCTCTTCTGTGCATATAATCCACACAATAATTAGTGAATGAGAATATATTTTTCTTGTTTTAATGTAATATGTGAAAAATGTTATGCAGTTATTTGTTAAAGTTTCAGCATACTATATTTATGCCACATCCACATTTTTGTTTGTTTGTTTAATTTGTCCCCATTGTGTCTTTTATCTATTAAATGCCAGTCCATTTGTTAAGGCTGATCCAAGTCCTGGGTCCAAGCCTCTACTTCGTTTCAATTGAGAATATCTCAATAGCTATTTTATCCGAAGAATTTTTCTTTTATTGCACAAATTTAGGCTAACATTTTAAAAACTGTAGACTCACAATGTCTTGAACACCAAATATGTTAAGGATTTAGAAAAGATGGCCAACTGAGATTTGGTATGGAGATAATGGCTAGGATCATTATTTTTCTGGAATACTACAGCGGACAATGAGTGTATATCAGCACACTTTATTGTTTGCTTTTGGGATCTATTAGAGCGTTTGGATCTGGTAACGGTGACGTGTGACGTCAGACTTAACAACCGGCTGTAATGAGATTGCCTGGTTATGCTTTTATAGCAATGCACCCGTGTGATTCTGGTCAGAATGACAATTTCAATGTTTCATTCCCTAGACCTCTAAGCTGTTGGTGGTTTTTGTCAGGGTTACTGCAGGTAGCTGAAGACGAGGACACGGGAGTTTCAATATAATAGATTTAATTGACAAAATGAAACTTCAAAAATCAAACAGAAACAAAATAACAGACTCCAGGAATTCAGGGTTAACATACAACCATACATTGACGACGATCGACAAACACAGGGCTTAAATACACAAGGAATAATTGGATAATTAACAGAACACAGGTGAGAAAACTGAACACAAACGAGGAGCGGGAAAACTTAACAGGACTAAACCAAAAACCACAATGACAGGGGGAAACAAGATCTCAAAACAGAACTAAACACACTGAAACGTGACAGTACCTCCCCCCTCCCCGAAGGCGCGTCCTCGCGCCGTATAACATCCAAAGGGGTGGGAGGGTGGGCGCCCTGGAGGCTAAGCTTGGTGTCCATGATAACAGGGGTGTTTGGCAAAGCCTTCAACAGATTACTAATTATAAAAACAACTACACAGTTTCTGATGATGACCCTTCACTACCTAATAGATTAAATGAATTTTATTGCAGATTTGAATGTAATTCTGAGTGTTCAGTCAGCTCTACTTTCCTCAATGACACAGCTCCTCTAGAACCACCTTTTCTGATAGAAGAAACAGAGGTCAGATCTCTGTTGAGGAAACAAAATTGTAGGAAGGCATCAGGCCCTGACCAGGTCTCTGCTGCCACTATTAAATGGTGTGCCAATGAGTTGTCGCATGTCTTCACTGACATTTTTAATTGGTCCCTTAGAGTATGTAAAGTCCCAGCATGTTTTAAATCAGCTGTAATCATTCCTGTGCCCAAGAGGTCGAATGTGAGTTGTTTGAATGACTACAGACCAGTGGCCCTAACCTCTGTTATTATGAAAGTTTTTGAGCGATTAGTGGCTAATCATCTCTCAACTACGTCACTTGATCCTCATCAATTCGCATATAGGGAGAACAGGTCTGTTGAAGATGCAGTTTCTCTTTGTACTCATAATATTCTTCAACATTTGGAGGGGCCAGCTACATATGCACGAGTTCTGTTTATTGATTTTAGTTCTGCTTTTAATAATATTATACCAATGAGATTGTGTGACAAACTCCTGGGGTTGGGGGTTAAGGAGTCCATATGTAAGTGGATTCTAGACTTTTTGACTGACAGATCTCAAGTGGTTAGGGTTAATGATCTTTTGTCAAAATCAATGTCCACCAGCATTGGCGCCCCCCAGGGGTGTGTTCTGTCTCCCCTTTTATACTCATTTTACACTAATGACTGTTTTTCTCACCACGACTCAGTCAAAATTTTTAAATTTGCAGACGATACCACTGTGGTAGGCCTCATTACTAACGATGATGAATCGGCCTACAGAACAGAAGTGGCCTTGCTGGCTGAGTGGTGCTCAATTAACAACTTGTCCCTTAACATCTCTAAAACTAAGGAGATGGTTGTTGATTTTAGGAGCAAAAATATTAAGTCGCTCCAGCCCCTGGCCATCAAGGACAAAACTGTAGAGTGGGTGGAAAGTTTCAGGTTCCTTGGGACCATAATATCCTCCAGTCTCAAATGGAACCTAAATGTCAGCCAGATTGTTAAAAAAGCTCAGCAGCGACTTTTCTTTTTGAGACAACTTAGGAAATTTAAAGTGTCCAAGGCTGGAATGCTTCACTTTTACAGGGCTGTGATAGAGAGCATTCTCACTTTCTCGATCACTGTATGGTGGGGTAGCTGTTCGGCGGAGGATAAGTCTGCATTGAACAGGGTAGTTAGCACTGCGTCAAGAATAATTGGGTTGGACCTCCCAAAGATCTGTGACATTTATAACATCCGTCTACTTAAAACTGGTCTGAAAATACTCAAGGATTCATCACACCCTGCTAATCCCCTTTTCATCCCTCTACCATCAGGCAGAAGGTTAGGAAGCATAAGATCCAGAACCACCCGTTTTTCTAATAGTATTTACCCGCAGGCAGTGAGAGCTCTCAACTCACAACAACAATCTCTATCTACTTTACTTATACAGACACAGCTTTGCCCTCCTTCTTCTTAGGGTCACTAAACGCACTAGCACTTTGTCTGATTAATTTTCTTACTATTTATTAGCAGTAACTAAGTATTTGTTCTCTGTTTAGATTTAATGTTTTAATTGTATATGTGATGTTGCATTGTCTTGTGTGAGCCAATTCACCAAAATGAATTCCAGGCGATGTGGGTCGTTCTGGCAAAAATAAAAAAAATAAAGACTTGACGAGGGCATGGTGCAGGTCCGGGAAGCCTCCAGGGCGGAGCAGGCTGTGGGCGTGGCCACGGCGGAGTAGGCTGTGGGCGTGGCCAGGGCAGAGCAGGCTGTGGGCGTGGCCACGACGGTGCAGGCTGTGGGCGTGGCCACGGCGGAGCAGGCAGAACCTCGGGCGTGGCCACGGCGGAGCAGGCAGAACCTCGGGCGTCCAGGGTGGAGCTGTGGGACCCTCGGGCGTCCAGGGCGGAGCTGTGGGACCCTCGGGCGTCCAGGGCGGAGCTGTGGGACCCTCGGGCGTCCAGGGCGGAGCTGTGGGACCCTCGGGCGTCCAGGGCGGAGCTGTGGGACCCTCGGGCGTCCAGGGCGGAGCTGTGGGACCCTCGGGCGTCCAGGGCGGAGCTGTGGGACCCTCGGGCGTCCAGGGCGGAGCTGTGGGACCCTCGGGCGTCCAGGGCGGAGCTGTGGGACCCTCGGGTGGCCATGGCGGTGAGGACCCTTCGGGTGGCCATGGCGGTGAGGACCCTTCAGGTGGCCACGGCGGTGAAGACCCTTCAGGTGGCCACGGAGGTGTTATTTTTCCGGGCCTCCGTGGATCTTTGGCCGGCCACGGCGAAGGCGTATAGCCCCCCCCCCCAAAATTTTCTTGGGGAGAAGGACAGGTTCAGGAACGGGAACAGACTTGACATCTACGGGCGCTGGGTCAACGGGGTCTGGGTCAACGGGCTCTGGCGCTGGGTCAACGGGCTCTGGCGCTGGGTCAACGGGCTCTGGCGCTGGGTCAACGGGCTCTGGCGCTGGGTCAACGGGCTCTGGCGCTGGGTCAACGGGCTCTGGCTCAACGGGCTCTGGCTCAACGGGCTCTGGCTCTGGGTCAACGGGCTCTGGCTCTGGCGCTGGGTCAACGGGCTCTGGCTCTGGCGCTGGGTCAACGGGCTCTGGCTCTGGCGCTGGGTCAACGGGCTCTGGCTCTGGCGCTGGGTCAACGGGCTCTGGCTCTGGCGCTGGGTCAACGGGCTCTGGCTCTGGCGCTGGGTCAACGGGCTCTGGCTCTGGCGCTGGGTCAACGGGCTCTGGCTCTGGCGCTGGGTCAACGGGCTCTGGCTCTGGCGCTGGGTCAACGGGCTCTGGCGGGCAGGCGACGGGCTCTGGCTGGAAGGTCTCCGGGGGAAGAAGCTCAGGAAGGTCGTCATAAGGGTCAGACTCAGGCTCTGGCGTTAGCGTGCAGGTGATGGGCTCAGGGGCTGGCGGGCTTGTAACTGATTGGAGTGGGAGATCTTCCACGAAGTATTCAGATCCACACGACCACAGCGTGTGATCCACGAACTCCAGGAAGGATAGATGGAGGTCCCTTACTAGAAATATCTGGACTCGCGGGTCCTTCAGACCACCCCAGAAACTCCGTTTTAGCTCCTCCTCATCCTGAGTCTCGTCATCATACAGCTTTATATAAAGTCCTGCATATTCTTCAAGTGAGCGCTCTTGTTGGAGAAGAATTGGTATTTCCATGAGGCTCACGTTCTTTTCCTTTTTTATGGTCGATCGTTCTGTCAGGGTTGCTGCAGGTAGCTGAAGACGAGGACACGGGAGTTTCAATATAATAGATTTAATTGACAAAATGAAACTTCAAAAATCAAACAGAAACAAAATAACAGACTCCAGGAATTCAGGGTTAACATACAACCATACATTGACGATGATCGACAAACACTGAGGGAAAACACAGGGCTTAAATACACAAGGAATAATTGGATAATTAACAGAACACAGGTGAGAAAACTGAACACAAACGAGGAGCGGGAAAACTTAACAGGACTAAACCAAAAACCACAATGACAGGGGGAAACAAGATCTCAAAACAGAACTAAACACACTGAAACGTGACAGTTTTTAGCATCTTTGGGTTTTATTGCTGAAAAACTGATTTTAATAATATATGTTGAGGTTTATTGAAATGCCCGCTAGCGAGTGTGTGATGAGGCTCTGGGGAGTTTGAGCTGGATGACTGCGCTAATGGAGCTCACAATTTTAATCCTTTGATCACTCTTTTATGCACCATGTTCCTCAATATACTGCACCTTTTCGGTAAAAGCATCCTTATTGGGTCAATGAGAGAATGCGTAAAGGGTCCAGTAAGGGGCAATATAGAATTGAATTCAATTTCAATTTGTAAAGGCAATTTTAATTTAAATGTATTTGTGTTGTTGTTTTTTTTATGTCAAAGACTTACATTTACCCAATTTTTTTAAATAGTAACGGAATACAGTCCTATTATCCTTTTTCGCATTTTCAACTTTAGTTAGTGTGTGTTGCTGTTTGAGCATAAAAAAGATTTGCAAGGTTACAAAGCTCAAAGTTCCTCCAAAGGGAGATATTTTATTTACCGGATTCCACTTTCCTAGAACTACAACGAATGTTTTTTTTTAACACATTTTTTTCCAGGCTTTATGAAGTCACAATGTTACTCATTTAAATAATCCCCACCCATGAAATATGCAAGAAAAAAAAAAAAAAAACGGGGCGAGACCTGGTTGAGCTGCGCTAGAGAAAACAGTGTTGTCGCTATGTCAAAGAGAATGTTTTTTACCACCCCGTTTCCAAAACTCATTTGTTTGACATTCCTAATGCTGACAAACTTAAAAGAGAGGTTAAAATTTATTTTAAACACCATTTCTGATCATTCTAATCCTAAAATTTGTCTGTGCGCTACACATCTTCCAGAACCACAATGCAGAAAAGCTTCTCCTGAAATGGAGCCGTTCCCACTTTGTCGGGACAATCTGTTTTTTTTGGATCCCAACTATAGTATGTCTTATTATTTGTAGTTGCGATTTAACTGTTCCAATTATACGTTTTATGTCCTTTCTGTGATGTAAACAAAAGGCAAAGCTGATAAGCAAAGATCCTCTTGTTTATCATTCTGAAGTCTGAATCAGGCATGAATAGGTTTGAAATTGACGCAATCCTTAATTTTTACATCTGAGCAGAAACTCAAATGTTATGAAGTGGTGTGACATGTGATTTCTGCCAATCACAACACACAGGGCCAGATAACCAATCACAACACACAGGGCCAGCTAACCAATCACAACACACAGGGCCAGCTAACCAATCACAGCACACAGGGCCAGCTAACCAATCACAGCACATTTCATATTTCGGAAGGAGGGGTGTACGGAAACGGCTTGTCATATTCTGGTTACACAGACAAAACAAGCTAAAAACGTTTATGAATTGGTTAATTAGAAAAATATTTCAAATTGGTTATTTTAGTAAACAAAACTGCTATTCAAGCTGCGATTTAATTATATACATAAAGAGAGCAGAGAATGTTCTCCGTTACTGATGAGGTCCATGACCTCAGTCTAGTGTAAGTTATACACTTTTGCAGAAATCAATGAAGCTGGGTAAACTGCGGAATGAATCTCTTACTTCTTATCTGCACATTAGTTATGATGAGAGAATCCGTAAGAGTGCAGAATTCAGTCATTGAGCATGTGCACTGAACAAAACGCCAGTGTTTTCAATGCTGACTAATCTGATTGGCCATTGCATTCATAAGCTCAACAGAAATGTGTGTGATTGGTTATAATGCTCAAAGCTGCAAAAATCGCGTAAGAAAAATCTGATGCAATGTGAGCAGACATAAATGTAATGCCACAATCACCATGTATTATTCAATTTCACATTTTACTTTAAGCACAACAGTCGTCTTAGAATAATTTAATTTTGATTTAATTTAGTTTAATTGTGCAGGTTTTTTTTGTCCCCTTATCTTGAAATTGTAGTAATTTTTGGAAGAATTTTTGCCCCAAGCCCCCATTAATTTTAGTCCCTGGTGACAAACGTGAGGGGGCGACTGAGTTCACTTTAACTGTATGTCATTAAAGTAGATTATACAGGAGGTTATGTATAATCACACCCACCAGTTACTGTAACTAACTTTAACTTAATTACAGTACACATCAAGAGTGCCTATTCTGACAACACTGCATGTAATAACAATGAAATCAAGCTTGTGCTGGTGTTTGCATTCTTCTTTTACTGGCATCTTACCTGGCTAGTACCATTAGGGCCTTCAGAACTGCCTTAATTAATAATAAAGGTGCCTGAAAGTTTCCTCAGAGGTTTTTGTCCATATTGTTATGATAGCATCACGCAGTTATTGCAGATTTGTCAGATGCTCATCCATGATGTGAATCTCTCGTTCACGCACATCTCAAAGCTGCTCTATTGCACTGAGATCCGGAGACTGTGGAGGACATTTAAAGTGAACTCATCAACATGTTCAAGAAATCAGTTTTTCGCCCAAAAGAACTACCGCTCACTGGATATTTTATTTTGTTCCTGACCATTCTCTGTAAATCCTGTAGATGGTTGTGCGTGACAATCCCACAAACATTACTCGTTCAAAGTCACTTACTGTAAATCACCTTTCTTCCTCATTCTGATGCACAATTTGAACTTCTGCAGATCATCTTGACCATATATACTTGCCTGAATGCATTGTGGCAGATGTGGCATTGTGTGTGTGCGTGTGTGTGTGTGTGTGTGTGTGTGTGCGTGTGTGTGTGTGTGTGTGTGTGTGTGTGTGTGTGTGTGTGTGTGTGTGTGTGTGTGTGTGTGTGTGTGTGTGTGTGTGTGTGTGTGTGTGTGTGTGCACAGCAATTAGTTCTGTGTCTTGAATCTGATTGGCTGAGAGCCTTTTCTAGCCATGCAATATTCTACTAATATCACATGGAACTGTTTCACAATTTGTATCACTCTGATTGTTCCTGCCAGATCTATACTGGCATTATTTCTTTATTAACTCTTTTGCTTTTGGTTTTCCAAAATTACTAGCCACGCAGCATTTTTACTAGCCACATTTTTGTTGTTAGAAAATTATGTTTTATATTATTAAAGTTGACAAACGGGGCTTAAAACGTACTAATATCATTATCTCTGATAAGGTTGTGTGTAAAGTTTTGCATCAGGTTTTTTTTATCAGTAAATACTGTAATACAGAGTAGAACAATTATCTGCATTATAGAAACAACAAGCAAAGAATAAATGATTTTTTCTAAGAAAAAAATCCACAATTAAGGCAACATAATTACATTTTTATATAGGCCTATGGTCGTTTTGGGGACTTTGGATTGTTGCATCTGCATTTCCTCAGAGCTCTGACTGGTTTAATAATTATCATCATGAAGCTCTGGTAGCTCTGAGTAACTGGACATATGTCCACCTGAAACAAGTATAGGCCTACAGGTCTTTATTTTCCAGATTATTCCCAGCATGGCATGATTAATTTATTAAAACATAGAATTAACTCTGGAAAGATTGTTGTGATACGTGACATGGGCAGTCCTGCTAGTAGTTATACACCGTGTCCCTTAATCACTAAGATAATTTTTTCTTTATCTCAGCTCTACCTATTCTCTTTATCTCGTTCTCCTGCGCATTTTTTCTACGCACTGCTCGGCCACGCACACTCACGCATGTGTGTGTGTGTGTGTGTGTGTGTGTGTGTGTGTGTGTGTGTGTGCGTGTGCTTGTGTGTGTGTGTGTGTGTGTATGCGACCAGCAGTCGCGTGTGATGATGACAGAGATCGTACCATCAGGTTAAAATCAGGCGGGAGGCTGACGGTATACAGGTCTGAGGGACTGTGGCTGCACTGTGACAGATTCAACTTTATATTGGCGTTTGACAAAAGTCTGGATGTCATATTTGGCGCGCGCACCCTCGCGCAGCGGCACTGCAGGAGAGCGCGAGACGCGCCGGTGGTAAAAAAGATCGCTTTATCATCGCTGCTGCTGATTAAGTTGATAATTAAGGGCAGACTAAAACAGCCCTCAGTCCGACGGCCAGTCCGCGTGTTTTGTTATTTCAGATGCCTTTTTGACAAGACTACAATTTTTCAACACGCCAAAGTGGCTAGTGGGAGTGACTGTGTTACCCGCCGCGGGTGAAATCCACCCGCATTTGGCGGGTTGGCGGTTGTTAATGTCAAGCCCTGCACGGTATGCAGTGTTGAGTTTTCTATTGTTTATATATGAACAATATATATAATGTATGTGTGGGAGGAGCAAACACTAGACCCAGTGGGCCCTATCATACACCCGGCGCGAAGCAAGTGTTTTTTGCTAGTTTCAGCCCGACGCAGTTTTAATTTTCAAGTCCTGCGCCATGTTGTTTAAATAGCAAATGTATTTGCGCCCATCTCTTCGCCCATAGGCTGCTGGTCTGAAAATGAGGTGTTTTCAGGAGCATTGTTGGAGCGTTGCTATTTTGAGGAACTGAAATAGACTGAAATAGACTGAGCCATTGACCAACAGAAACCTGGTCCCATTATAGATGGTCTCTCTTTAACCTCACGCACGAGCAGATCCGTTTCCTCGCTAGAGAAGCATTCAGTCTTTCCACTTGCAAATTCTTCCATGTAAATAGTGAATCTGCCGCCATGGCGCGAGCGCAACTGGCTTTTAAAGGGATACTCCACTTTTTTTGGAAATAGGCTCATTTTACAACTCCCCCAGAGTTAAACATTTGAGTTTTACCGTTTTCGAATCTATTCAGCCGATTTTCTAATATTTAGAAGAATATCAGTAAGCAGACAGTTTCTGGTCTCATTGACTTCCATAGTAGGAAAAAATATATACTATGGGAGTCAATGAGACCAGAAACTGTCTGCTTACTGATATTCTTCTAAATATCAGAAAATCGGCTGAATAGATTCGAAAACGGTTAATTAACTCTGGGGAGTTGTAAAATGAGCCTATTTCCAAAAAAAGTGGAGTATACCTTTAAGGTGAAAAGGAAATGAGACTCTGATTGGTTTATTTCACATTATGCCCAAAACACACCCATTCCTCATTAAGAGAATAGGGACAACTCTTTTAGACCATGTGCAGTGTGCGCGACCATTTTTCCCATCGGTAAACTAGCAAAAGTGGATTCGGACATTTTAGACCATGTGCTTAGATCCTAAAATAGATGTGGCGTCAATTCCTTGGAGAGGCGTTTATTAAATGATAATTCCGGTATTTAGCACTTTGAGTCTATTTTCTAGTGTGTTTTGGATGAACTAGAGTGGTGGACTTCGAATTGACGATGTCTGTCTGACTTTTTGACTCTTTAGAATGCTCTGAGCCTTCAGAGTGCTGTCTGGTGTAACCCTCCCGGTCCACTGACCCCTCCGAGAGAGCTCGAACCGGGTCTCGCTGAAGTCAGCATTAAAAGAGCTAGAGACTGCAGCCTCTGCATTTCGCTAGGCGCTATGAATCAGAGAGTGGGTTTACTGACAGCAACTACTGTGCCCGTACATCACCCAACTCCTCCTCGGGTCACGGACAATGTAACCCCTCCACCGGTCCACTCGACCGCTCCGACGCCTCGAACGTGGCGTGAACGGGTCTCTACTCGCACAGCAACTACTAGCTGCCTCGTACATGGGCAGCAAACTTCTAAACAACTTACATTCGTTTCAAAACTGTGCAACTCACCGAGTGGTTAGTGGTGTTCGTTGATGATTAAAAACAAATATATCTGCGCAATGTATGCTTTCAATCCGTGTTATTTACTATATTGGGAACTATTTTTTCAGATACCTCGCAACCGCGTATCAACTTCCGCTCGATATTTGAGTCTGAAGCGTTAGCACACTCCCGACCACTTGATGGCAACTACCACTTTGCCACGGTTGCTCTGCTCACGCTAGCCTTCTGAGAGACGGAGAACCGAGCGAAAAGACTACAACCAAATAAACAAATAAACTTGGTGGTCTGTCCAAGTAAACAGACCCCTTTCCGTTTCCGGTAGCGCAGTAATATCAACGAGCAATGAGTCCTCCAACAGACATCAATGGAATTTTACAAAATGCCCCAAAAAAAAACACGACAGAAACTGTATTTCGCTACGCTACTTGTTTTGGAGCATCAACCAACACCACTAACCACTCAGTGAGTGTCACAGTTTTGAAAACGAATGTTAAGGGTTGTTTTAAGCACATGTTTGTGCATGCCCATAGACAGCCACTCTGAAGCGCTCAGAGGCAATCCTAAAAGAGTCAAAAAGTCGAGACAGGACCCATCGTCAACATTTCTGTCTCCACCACTCTAGTTCATCCAAAGCACACTAGAAAATAGACTCAAAGTGCTAAATACCCGAATTATCCTTTAACATTAAAATTATTAAATTGTCCAAAAAAGGGGAATAAAGTGTCCAAAATAAATAGGGGACCTGGTGCCCTCGTTGTGCTGGGTCACGTGCAGGGAAGCTAGCTCAGATGGGTTGGTCCCGGTAAAGGGGCGGTTTCTCATTCCATCACAATGTGTGTGTGAGTGTGTGTGTGTGTGTGTGGTGTGTGGTGTTTGTGGTGTGTGGTGGTGGTGTGTGTGTGTAACAAACCACTCTACAGATAAAGCGTTGTGGAATTTTCGTTTAGCTTATCTACTCGAAGTGATCAAATAAAATAAAATTCTTCATCAAAATTTATAGGCAAGACAAGTAGTTTGTTTAGGCATGGTTTGAAGGGAATTATTCAAACGCACATAACTATAGAATCAACTCTTAATGCGCATGTGAACGCCATCAGCGTTTATCACAGGTTCAGTTTAAAGTCTGTTTAGAGAGAACGGCGTCGTCTTAGCGGCCCCTAATTTAATAACAATGATCATTTCGACGGAAGTGAATCAATCAAAACTAACTTTAGCTGGAAATAACATATTCAAGAACCGCTATAAAACCAAACCAATCTCTGTTTCCTTAAATTATATGTTTATCTCTGTAAAGCTGCTTTGAAACAATCTACATTGTTAAAAGCGCTATATAAACGAGGATGACTTGACTTGACTTGACAAACGTGATGTAAATGTACAGTTCTGTTTTTAAAAAAAGACTCCTTCCATAAAACGTGTTGTAGAAGTTTAACACTTTTAGCTAAAAAAGAAGATTTTTAGCCATGACGGATTCTGTGCTCTGCTACAATATCATAGTAGCAGAAGATTATGGCCATTTTAGGCCGCCACCATCTGGAAGCCAAGCGTTTCCTGTACTGAACATACTGCCCCAAGGCTGACACATTAAATTATAGAATATTTTAACCCATGAAAGCAGGTGGAGAACACAGAAGACGTATAGGCCAGATATAGCCGTCCTCTTCTCTGGAGGTTTGCTTTCTTTGTCCTTCTCTGCTCTGAGGCATCTTATTATCCTCACATCTAGTATGCCACATTCTCTGCTTCAAAAGATATTATGATCAAAAAGAGGAGCAGGCTCACTGGGAAAGCAGCCCGACCTCTCTCTCTCATTCTCTCTCTTATCCTTCAGTATCAAAACAATCTGTGGCAACCTTTCACACAGAGGAGCACACCTTCCCTCACTTCCTCCACTCGTTCATCAGTCACATCTGCGTCTGTGAGAAACGGTTTGCTCGTCCAGGTCTCATCTGACCACCTCAGCTGCTGAAATCATCTTTTTAATTTGTTGAGAAAGTTTTCGTGGAACCTGCGGCTACTTCTCAGGTTCAAAACCCTCATATTTCCTGAGCAATCTTGGTCTTATCAATCCTCCGAGGTTTTCTGTTCTCGGACCCCTGGACCGTGGAGATGAGACAGTCTCCGGAAGCGGATCGCAGCTCCTGATGATGTGGAGAGAGCCGATCCTCCTGTAGAGAGGAACAATGATGCTCTACACACTCGTGATTCACAATCACCATTCATTCTGTGGCGGGAATTTCATTTCAAAGATTCTTTTTGGAATAGAATGGCCGGAAACTAATACTATATATATTTTAAATGGATAAGTTTGGCAGTATAACAGTATAAGAGTATAACAATAAGGTTATCATTCTATTATAATAAGTATATGTTTTAATGTAATTAGTTCATAATATTAAACTTAAAAATATGAAACTATAAGTTTAATATTCAAATTACTATTAATAATAATAATTGATGTATATAAATAAATCTTGAATATAAATTTCAGGAATTTTCAGAACAGATTGTCTTTTAAATGAATGATCTATTAAATTATTATGATCTATTGATTATGATCTAATGATCTTTTAATTGATTAACTTTTTAAATATAATTTTAGTAAATATACTTAAGAAATGCAGGCATTAATCATTTTCAGTTTCTGCCATTACACACACACACACACACACACACACACACACACACACACACACACACACACACACACACACACACACTGTTTCTCTCTCATGACAGGCTATGCGTCTGCTTTTCGTAAAACCAATAGTTAGCAGCATCTTTTAAATGTCTTTAGGCCTACATGTTGGTGTGTGCGAGATATTTATCCTGTTAGAAGCTTCACAAAGACTGTCGGCGTCTTGTGTGTGTCAATATAATGAGAATGTGAGTTAAACTGGACAGCACCTGTCCGCCGCAGATCCAGCATCATTATCAGCACTGAGCGATGGCTACGGCCAGGACACGCGGGTTTAGGACGGATCTGCTTCATTGCACACGGTAGAATATCTCAGAGAGAAAATACCAGCAATACACACAGAACTCTCTGATGTTTACTGAGGATATTTAAGATAAAGGGCCCTATTTTAACGATCTAAAACGCAAGTGTCAAGCGCAAAGCGCAAGTAACTTTGTGGGCGGATCTCGGCGCTGTTGCTATTTAACCGGCTGGATAAATGACTCTTGCGCTCGACGCAAATCTAAAAGGGGTTGGTCTGAAGTAGCTTCATTATTCATAGGTGAGGTTTGGGCGTAACGGGAAACAAACCAATAAGAGCTTTATATCACATTCCCTTTAAGAGCATGATGAACGAGGCTTGTTCCATGGCGCAATACTATTATAACAGCGCATTTACCAAGCGCTTCAGAATCGGTTCTCAGCCGAGGAGATCGATGTTCTCGTCAGGGCCGTAAAAGAAAGAGAAGTGACATTGGGGATGGGGTAGCCTAAATGTGTTATGCCTATTTTTCCCATCGTCATGGCCACAACAATGAATTTGTGTTTTAATATTTTCCCTTATAATAATGTATCATTTGCAAAAAGGAAAATTCATCTGTGTAGATGAGAGAATCATCTGCAGTGTATGTGCAGTCACACTCTGTATTATGGCCAAGCATGTGTGCTTAAAATACCATCTGAATGTACGCGCAATGCGCCACTGACTTTAGACCAGTTTTTTTCTGGTCAGTGGCACAATTGTTTTCTGGAAGTGCAAAATAGCACTAGGGAATGTTTGCGCCGAAACACGCCTCCTTTTTGCGCCGACCCGCCCAGGGAGCGCAAGTTAATTTCCTAGTTTGCCGACGTGCGTCTGTGGAGGGAAAAGCCCGCTTTGCGCGGGTGCAAAATAGGAATGATAGGGGAGACCGGGGATGGTTGTAACAATTTTTGACCTTTCTGTCTATATCTTGTAGTACTTTGAAGCCAGTGTGTTCAAAATGTGATCCAAACTAGTTACAAGTGTCTGCTATTAAATGAGATAGCTATTATCTTTGCAACACAAACAGAAAATGCATGGTTTAGTTTCAAACACGAGGAGTGAAATGTTACAATTCACCCCATAGACTGGGTTAGTTGTAACATACCCTGGGGTGAGATGTAACATTATGATATCCACCGGGGTGATATGTAACATAATGAAATAAGGATTTTGACCAAAAAAATATTTTGAAAGGTTTTTATTCAACACTGACTTTCAATATAACTGATGTGTGTGTGTCACTCTTAGTCTCAGAGTGTTTGTCACTCTCAGTTATGATTGACCATTATAAATTGAACTTGAACACAAACATTGTTTGTTTGTAAGCATGTTTTGTACTGCCAGTGTTAGTATTGGCCATAATAAAATATTGTGTGTGTGTGTGTGTGTGTGTGTGTGTGTGTGTGTGTGTGTGTGTGTGTGTGTGTGTGTGTGTGTGTGTGTGTGTGTGTGTGTGTGTGTGTGTGTGTGTGTGTGTGTGTGTGTGTGTGTGTGTTTTTGTTACTCTGGCATTGTTGTTACAACTAACCCAGAGTCTTGTTGTTACAACTAACCCAGAGTCATATAGCCATGAACTAGCTCACCTTACAGCTAACAGGCAAAACATTAGCACATAACAACTTGCATGGAAAATATCTACACAGACACACAATAAACATAATAAAAGTTTGATGAGTTTAACTACAAAGCAGAAATTCCCATAACAAAAACAAAAAACTTAAAAAAAGTAACTTTCTTACCTCAAAATTGTTTTTTCTACTCTAGCATGTGCTGTGTCTGCCACAGGGATCTACTTTATCACATGTGTAATAAGAACTAAACTTAGCATGTGTGAAGTGAATCAGGTGATTTGTAACTAGTTCCTGATTGGACAAATTGGAATTGTTACAACTGACCCGTGTTACAACCATCCCCGGTCTCCTACATGCGTCAGTGTACAAAGTCATTTGCGCCGGGTGCAAGATAGAGCCCAATGTCTTATTATCTGTTCTGTACATCACAGTCATATTTCATATAGCCTATAACAAGTGGGGTTGTCAAAATTAACGATTAATAAATTAAATATATTGAGCACCATTGTTTTTATTTAATACAGGTAACATATAATAATAATAATAATAATAATAATAATAATAATAATAATAATAACCGTTTCTGTTGTGGATTTTTAAATACTGGTCAGAACTGAAAATCAATTCTAACGTTTAATTATTAAAGATTTCCATTGAGATTAAAATTCCATTAATCATGATTATATTATTACAAGATAATAACACGTTTTATATTACAATATGTAATAACCAAATATTAATTGAATATGAAATATATGTATTCTCTATTTTTATGCCAGTACTCCAATGTTTTAAAACCAGTGAGAACTAAATTGAATTTGAGTTTGAAGCGCAAGCCCCTGAAGCGTCCTAGTCTTCTGTTTTAATATGACACCGTTATGTAGTAGTACTTCACTATCACAATGTGATGAGTAGAGTTTAAATGCAGTTTAATGTGTTCTACACAACATTAAAGTTTATTAAGGAATAATGGACCATTTGACTGTAATGTAGGCTGCTTAACATTCAGCTCTGGATACTCGAAGCCTGCTTTCTAGGGCAGAGATATAGACACATTTGGACATCAATTAAGATTATTATCTGTTCTTTTAGATTGTGTAATTTAAATATGTATGTGGTGATTTGAAGTGGTGGATGAAGTCTAGGTTAGCCAACATGGGTGTAGTGTACGTGTAATCTCCGCCAATGTCTCAGCCAATAGAGCGCTGCACACATGATGTGTTTCTCTAAGCCAACCTGGAAGTCAGAATCACAGATTCCCTCGCCAATAAAAACCAATAGGATTTTCCCATTTGCTTTTGGATCATTGCAGAAAATAAGCTCTGTGCCAAACAAAATGTATGATTCTTACACATTTTGTTCATCGTGATAATCTTCACAAAAGAACTAAAATCTAAACGCAGGCTTTAAATGAAGTTCACCACAGTCACACGACTTCATCATCATTAAGCTTCAACAACTTATTCAGTCTTTATTTAAAAACATTTTCCCTGAAAGTTTGAGTTATATATAGTATATAAACTCATCGAGGCTGTAAAAGTGCCCACTCTCAAAAAAAAAGGTACAAAAGCTGTCACTGGGACAGTAGGGTTCTAATATGTACCATTTAGGTGCTAATATGTACACTTTTGGTACCAATATGTACCTTTGAGGGACCAATATGCACTCTTTAGGTACAAAGGTGTACATTTTGAAAAGATACAGCCCCAGTGACAGCTTTTGTACCTTTTTTATGAGTGTAGTGAACTTAAGAAGATGTTTCCTCTTTGATTTGATGACGTTTAATGAGGAAACACATGTAGTCACATTTAGACACTTGTTAGCAACAGCCTTTTTTAAGACAAGTAAATCTTTGAAAAATATCACATGGGGGTATTATTGATGGATTTTATGTCGTTGAATATAACATGAAAATAACCTGAGCTAGTGTTCACCACACACCCTAATTTCAGGCATTTAAAAAAAAAAAACATTGACTTTAGGATGAAGGAATCGGAATTGCTAAAATGCTGAAGGCCCTGATTTACTCACTGCAAAGTTAGTTTTTGTTGTTCGATTAGGAGTAAAAAGAAGTTTGAGATACCTTTGCAGCGATATACTGTGGTTCCCCACACTGGTGTGTTTCCCGTACAACGACGTAACTCGATGCTTCACTACAATAGTACGATGCATCGTTGAAGAAATCAACTAGATAGTCACGACTGTTTCCCCAAACCATATTGTCGTAGTGGGCGTTCTACGTTGGTTAATGATGTCATGCACGTGTGGAGTAATAACTTATTTTAATGAAACTGAGATTCGAATTAATGCTAGATGTTTTGATATAAATTACAGACATGGCATCTGAGGAATATTTCTATTTTTCTCAGTTATTTTGCTCTGTTTCCAGACTCAATCATAGACTCGTTCTTACATAGTAGAGCACGTTCACACATGCGCAGTCTTCAAAAATAGTGCTTTAAATCTCTTGACAACTAAAAGATGTAAATGACATTTGTATGTATTCTAAATAAAAGACACAGGTTGCACTGAATGTCAGCTTGCTTATTTTGCTCAAGATAAAGATTTATTAAGTCCACATGTCATGAACACTAGAAACTCTTCTAACCACAGGTCGAGATCTGTCGCTCAAACACACAACTCTGCGATGCTGTTTGCGAATGTTCGTCAGAACGATGGTTTCGGGAAACATCGACTTGTTGAACTTGCTGATAATGACAGAACTTGCAACCATAGTTGGCTAACAATGCTTTCGGGAAACACAGCCCTGAGCGACATTTGGATGAATATGTAAATATGTGCTGCACGCTTTCCTCTCAATGACACAATGTTGAGAAAACAGCAGATAAGAACACATCTGATCATAGTGACGTGGGTATAACACCAGCTCTGCAATTCAGCTCTCCAGACACATCCCATCACATTTATTTGTATAGCTTTACAGATTTACAGTATTAAACATGAAAAACGTGTCTGTGTTTCAATTAGAAGTTGTTAAAGAATGTAAATGTTAAAGAAGGAGTCTCAGAGCCACACCCACCTATTACATCATCACCACGGAACACTGGTAGTTCCAAGTTGTTTACCAGTCAGATTAAACTTTTACTGGAAAAACTCTTCAAACTCCAGTGTTCAACATGACGTCACACCAGTTTGCACCAGTATGTCAGGGTCTTAACTCATTTCAGGGTTTGGGCCTTCAAAAACATACATCATCCCTGCAGCACTCTATATTCAATGGAAGAGGAGATGTATCAGTCAACAACAACAACAAAAGCCTGACATCTGTTTATTTTCAAACATCCAAGACATCAATAACGTTGTGTGTTTTGTGGATGATTCTGAGTGAAAGTTGATGGATGTCCCTTTTCAGTCCAAAAGCTGGTTAAATATTTTCACTCTGGAACATATCCTTATTTTACATTGACATTACTCCCACAATGACATCTATTTTTCAGGATCAACCAATGTTTCTACTATTTGTCTCCGTGTCAGAACAGATAATAAATGTGTTTCATTTTCATTGTCTTGTCATCTAAGAATAACATCCGCAGCGGAGAATGCTTCAGGTCTGATTGTAGTGTGCGGTAAATTAATCAAAGCCTCAGAACAGATTGAGAACCAAGAGCAGATTAAAGTAGTGCAATCTGTGAACGCTTCAACATGATCAAAGTATTCGACAAATCACGGCTAATCAATCCAAACAATCTCAAATCAACCCAAATGCACAGATAGCATCACGGTGATAAAGAAAGAAGGAAGTGAAAATGTGAGATGATCACTGGAGAAATGACACAGATTGACTTTTGTCACGTCACACTTAAAGCATTGTATTACTTCCGGGGTTTTTTTTCAGATACATTGAGATTTCCCTTATTTCTGTCTATCTATTTCTGTCTATCTAAATCCCGATAGTTTTGCCTCATCAGCAGTCGTAGTCTACATTTGCAATCGGCTGATTTGTCAAGGGTAACTCCAGAAGATTCTGATAGGCACTTGGCAAATCACCCAGTTGATCTAAAAAATCGACCGGCCACAAAAAGTCATTACACACAATAATGGCAGGCAGGACCTTGAGTATGTGACTTAATTAGGTTTCAAATGCCACCAGATGTGTTCTCAGAAGCACAAAAAGACCTGCGTTTAAAATGGTTGAAGATTCTATCAATCGTAACAATTTCTCAGCTATAACCTTAATATTTAAGTTGATTATTTGTAATTCTAAGATGGTATTATTTTGCATGCTGAATTTTGCGTGCATACATTTCAGTTTTGGAGATTAGTCAGGATTAGTCATAAACAGATTTGTGTGCTTCTGCCACAATTTGTGCCGTAGTAATCATGTAAAGGGGGCAAAAATATGATATTTTAAGCAATAGGTGTATGATTATTCTTATTAAGATTATTTTGAAAAACACCTGCAGATGCTTTGTGTTTCCAGCTAGAGAGAAGTGTGAGCGAGAAAAGCACTCTGGGTCGTTTATTGGTAATAAAATGGGATCTCATTTGTATTTGTAGGTATACAACTTTAAGGACAAATATTTACAAATCTTTTGAGGTTCATCAAATTGATTGGTATATTTATGCAGTAGTTATAAACTATGTATTACTACTTTTTGAGCATAGACCTGAAAATTAAATTTCCAACTTAAACTGTCATACATTTTGAATGCTTTGGAGCACAGACTGAAGTTTGGTCTCTTTTCAAAGAAGACACTTGGCAGAATGAAATTATGAAAAAATGGACAAAAATGCTATTTCAAATTTGTATATAAAGAATGTATTTTTTTATTTTTAACTCAAAACTGTGAGAAAATAAAGTTGTGTTCCACATTTGAGGTTGATATCTCAAAAAAGGAGCTTTCAGTGAGATTTTGTTTGGGTGCACTACCAAACATTTCCACTAGATGCAAATAATTTTCCATTACTTTCCTATACAGTCATTTTTGACTGCAAGGAGTACAAGTGTGACATTTTTTTCTTTCTTTCAGGACCATTTAACCATTTGGAATCATGTCCATTATTTTATTTTTCTGTATTCACATAGCAAGTGGCAAAACCTAAGTTTCATACCATTTCGATATGGATAAAATTTTTAAAAAATGACTGAAGAGCACGCTGGGGGATTTCTCTGAAAAGACTTTGTGTCATTTAGTGATTCATCAAGTCCTGTAATGGGATTGATCTGTCACACGTGACGCCACTTTTGCAAATTTTATGACAATTGCAGTTCCAACTTTTAGATTTCTAAAGTACATACGCAAAAAATATACATTTTAAAAGTTGTCAATGTTTTTATATTGTGTTGTGTCAATGTCTATCCAAACCAGATCTTTCTTATTTCAGATTTAGGATTAGATAACATGGTACTGGAGTTTGCATTATTGTTATTATTGTTGTTTCAAGCTCAAATATTGTTTACTGTTTATTCCCAATTGTCTATGCTGTTTATTATTGAAATATGCAAATATAATGTTAATGGAGAGAAAATCATTTATGAATTTTAAAGTCTGATAATGATTTTGACTTCTCTCCCAGAAAACAAAGATCTCCACGTATGATAAGATGTGGGAGTTCATGAGCAGTCGAAGACATTCGGTCATGGTGAAGAGCATCGAGGAGGGAATCGAGCGCGTGCTCACCTCAGATTATGCCTTCCTCATGGAGTCCACCACCATCGAGTTCGTGACCCAGCGCAACTGCAACCTCACACAGATCGGAGGCCTCATAGACTCCAAGGCCTACGGGGTTGGCACCCCAATGGGTAAGGCACTTTACAATATTAGTTTTATTTGAATAATTTAGCATTTACTTAACTAACACTGTATTCTCGTTTCATGTCTAAAGCTGCTTCGTGGTGCTTGTATCACTCTGCATGCATAAAATAATTTTAATTGATGTCAATATTCAAAAGCACTTCTTTTATTATTTGGTATGTCGCCACAATAAGTGGAATCCTTCACTATGTATTAGGATTTTTATGGTCACACTGTATATTAGGTGTCTTTAACTACTATATACTTGCATTAAAAAGGTACAAAGTAATAAGGTGGGATATGGGTAAGGTTAGGGACAGGTAAATTGGTGCTATGGGTAGGTTTAATGGTGAGGGAAGGGTAAAGAGGGTTCAAATTACAGATGTAATGACATGGATGTATTTTTAAAAATATGAGTACAATTTCATGAGTTAATCTTCTCATCTAGTCTTAATAGTTAATGGTAAACAAACTTGGCTGTCTTCAAAGGAGTCTCAAACCCGAGGAAAGTCTCAAAGTCTCAAAAGCTCTGAGCTCCACCCCGCTGAACCAAAACAACGAGCTTATGCTGCGCACACGCCATGTCATACCCGTAATTACGAGATGGCAACCCTGAGCTGTTTACGTCTCAGACTCGGATTTATGCGTTTATATGTCAACAGTATCAACGCCGAAATAAAACTGCAGCAGTCAGGTGGGACAGAGTGCTGTAACTTTTTTACATGCATTGCTAATGTAATGTTATGTGCTTTGACCTTTGAGACATGAAGTAATTTAACGGTGTCTCTCGTCATGCTTTGAATCTGCTCTGGCTTTGTGGGTTCATGTGTTTTGGAGGAGGCTTGGCTTTGGAGATGCTCTGGTGGGATCTCATGCTTTCAAGCTAACTTGCCTCTCTGAAATTGCCTACCCTACCTTAAATAGCAATATAAAAAATAAAGCAATCAATTAAAGTAAATCAATAATTTAAATCAAATGGAGTCAGTATCAACAATAGCCATCTTTGCACTGTAACTGTCCTGCAGTTTTGCTCCGTCTCTAATCACACACACACCTGACCCAGCTAATCAAAGTCTTCAGCTTTACTGGAAATGTACAGGCAGGAGAGTTTTATCAGGGTTGGAGCTAAACTCTCCAGGACAGAGTTCACGGAGTCGACTACTCTCCAACTCGTCTACGATCGGCCGGTGCAGCCATATACATAATAAATACATAGACGCCCTATTGGCCGCTTTGGAGCATTGCTGCAATACGTCAACACGTCCGCCATTTTGCTGAGGGCAAGACTGCGCTGTGAATAAATGCAAGTAAACATGTGAGCTGCGGTTTTCCTGGATAAAAACAATAATAACGTTTACATTTATCAACTGATTTCAGTGGTTTGTACGTGGTGTAAGTTACTATAACTAATTATATAATGACCAAATACAACCAGAAAAAAATGTTCAGTCTTGTTTGTGAAAGGTAATTCCCCGAGACCTGTTTTCAATTGTGTGGTGATTTGTACAGCCCCAAGCAGCTCGAAGCAGGCATTTTTCTCTATTCCCGTTATGAGAGGTATGGGAAAG
Source organism: Chrosomus eos (assembly GCA_036326025.1). NCBI lineage: Eukaryota > Metazoa > Chordata > Actinopteri > Cypriniformes > Leuciscidae > Chrosomus > Chrosomus eos. Next base: position 36,870,570 of record CM070831.1, read on the forward strand.
TTGCCCTCCGCAATATGGCGGCGCCGTTGACGTACGCTCCAGCACCAATATGGCGTCTGTATTATGTCTATGAGTGCAACACCACGGTCCGTGTACGTTGCGTTCATTCGTTTTTCGATTTAATATTGAAAGTAGAAAAATGAGAAAACGGCTCATTTATTCATTTTTCGTTTTCCCAAAAAAATTAAAAAATGAGAATTCGACTTGATTTTTATATTTTTATGTTCAGGGATAGAAAATGGAAAAATGGCTTGAATATCCGATTTCCACGTGTGGGCGCGCATGAAACGCCCCTTTCCGCTGATTGGTCAATCAAAGATCAATCGCTTTCAGTTCTTCCACAGTCCTCCGCTGCTGGACGGATTCTTAAGTGTTTATTGCAAATAAACTCTCTCTCATCCAACAACTGGACTAATGCTTGACACAAATCGCGCTGGGCAGGGGCTAGAAAGGTTTTCTTCTCTATAGGCATGGATTCGACAATCTACACTAGAGAAATATTAGCTGATTATTTTTCAGAAATATTATGTAGATTATCTCGCATCTGCACCCACATGACCCATCATTAGCCGACTTCACAGCTGGGTTACCCACTGACAGCGCAGAGACCAGTATCCATTTAAGTGTAAATATGCAGCAGTCATAACTATTATTTTAGACTGCACATTGAGTTTTGGACAAGGGATGAAGCTGAAATATGATAGATATGAAAAGTATATAAATTGCATTATTTAGTGTCCATGTCACAGCACATCTATTTTGGTTGTTATTCTATTCGTTTTTTTGTTGTTGTTTGTTTTTCATAGCTTACAGCTTTCATAGCTTATAATCATGTTTACCTATATTCTAATATTTTTTAAATATAGGCTATTTGTCATCTTTTATAAAAAAAATATTGGAAATTTAATCGACTAAATTCAATTCGAATAATAAGACAATAAGCTGTTACCAATCAAATTAAATTCGCATCTTTTTTACAGTCTATGGTATAACCAAAGAGGCTGCATCTGAATTCTGAACTGGATGTAGACCTATTAGCCTACTATTAACTGTTTAAAGCTGCTCAGAGGATTTACACAGTAATTACAATTACATAGTATTATGATATTAATATTTTAAATATAATATTTTGAATATCCTTTTAATATGAAATTAATGACAAAATGAAACAATACTTATATGAGAGTAAGACCCCCAGTAGGTGGCAGCACGTAACTGTCTTAATAGTCAGTCAGTGAGTTATTCATTCAACCGATTCGTTCAAAACGCTGATTCATTCATGAACCAATTGGCTGTATATGGGACATTGAATCATTCATTCTTTCAGTTCTTCCTCCCAGTTTAACAGTTTCCACAGAATAACAGTCCTCCGCTGCTGGACGGATTCTTTGCACAAATTCGTTGGGCAGGGACTATAAAGGTTTTCTTTCTACGTGCCAAAAAAATACTCGGCTGACTCACTTGTACTCGATTCTTTGAACAAATCGGTTGAGTGAATGATTCAATCATAGACATCTCTATGGATTCAACGTCCCATATACAGCCAAATGGTTCATGAATGAATCAGCGTTTTGAACGAATAGGTTGAATGAATGACTCACTGACTGACTATTAAGACAGTTAGTGCTGCCACCTACTGGGGGTCTAACTCTCATAATATTGTTTTATTGTTTCATTTTGTCATTAATTTAATATTTAAAAAGGCTATTCAAAATATTATATTTCAAACTTTAATATCATAATACTATGTAATTGTAATTACTGTGCAAATCCTCTGAGCAGCTTTAAACAGTTAATAGTAATAGGTGCCACTTCAGAATTCAGATGCAGCTTCTTTGGTTGATACTAATTTAATTTGATTGGTAACAGCTTATTGTCTTATTATTCTAAATGAGTTTGTCGATTAAATTTCCATTTTTTTTAATAAAAGATGACAAATAGCCTATATTTAAAAAAATTTGAATAATTGCCCTTGCAAAGGTAAAAATTATTATATAAGCTATGAAAGCTATGAAAAACAAACAACAACAACAACAACAAAAAACTAATAGAATAACAACCAAAATAGATGCGCTGTGACATTTTCATATCTATCATATTTCAGCTTCATCCCTTGTCCAAAACTCAATGTGCAGTCTAAAATAATAGTTATGACTGCTGCATATTTACACTTAAATGGATACTGGTCTCTGCGCTGTCAGTGGGTAACCCAGCTGTGAAGTAGGCTAATGATGGGTCATGTGGGTGCAGATGCGAGATAATCTACATAATATTTCTGAAATAATAATCAGCTAATATTTCTAGATTGTCGAATCCATGCCTATATAGAAGAAAACTCTTTCTAGGCCCTGCCCAGCGCGATTTGTGTCAAGCATTAGTCCAGTTGTTGGATGAGAGAGAGTTTATTTGAAATAAACACTTTAAGAATCCGTCCAGCAGCGGAGGACTGTGGAAGAACTGAAAGCGTTGATCTTTGATTGACCAATCAGTGGAAAGGGGCGTTTCATGCGCGCCCACGCGTGGAAATCGGATATTCAAGAAATTTTTGTCCATTTTCTATTCCTGAACATAAAAATATAAAAATTAAGCCGAATTCTCATTTTTTAATTTTTTTGGAAAAACGAAAAATGAATAAATGAGCCGTTTTCTCATTTTTCTACTTTCAATATTAAATCGAAAAACGAATGAACGCAACGTACACGGACCCACCACTTCAGGTTGAAGACACTTTTCAACTCTCCTTATTTGTTCAAAGTTCACTAATGAAACACTGCTGTGCTGCTTGGAGACGGACAAAAGCTGCTGTGGCTTTCACTGGAACTATTGTCTGTTTCATTGCAAAAAATACTGACATGCTGTGTTTAAAATGTACATCACTAAATATTACCTTTTTGTTTGATGAATTTTGTTGTTTTTTTTTACAAAAATGAATGGGAAAACAGGAAAAAACTTTTATAATTTTGTATTTTCTTCTTGTTATATTGTTTATAATGAATTGATTGATGTATACTAAGAAGATTGAAGTCTAACTATAAAAAAATGAATGAGGAGGAGGGTAGTGAAGGACGTCCCGGGTCACTAAATACCCAGGTGTGTGTTTAAAGGATTAGTTCACTTTAAAAAAAACTTTTGCTGATAATTTACTCACCCCCATTCATCCAAGATGTCCATGTCTTTCTTTCTTCAGTCAAAAAGAAATTAAGGTTTTTGATGATTTGATGATAAGATTTTTGCATTCGTGACTCTCCTGTTCGAACTCGTTCATCAAAATGAACAAATCGTTTTTTCGAGTCATTTCGTTCGTTGAATGAACTAAATGACTCGAAAAAAGATTTGTTCATTTTGATGAACGAGTTCGAACAGGAGAGTCACATGAATGCGCATCACAGAACAGAGCAAGGTGAGCATTTGTGCTTATAAAACTTAAACTTTTTTATTTATTTTTGAAATGAGCGATGGTTTCGCTAGATAAGACCCTTATTCATCGTCTGGTGTCGTTTAAAATCCTTTGAAGCTGCACTGAAACTGTCATTTGGATCTTAATCCGTTTGGGTCCCATTGAAGTCCATTATATGGAGAAAAATCCTGGAATGTTTTCGTCAACAACCTTAATTTCTTTTCGACTGAGGAAAGAAAGACATGGACATGAACTAATAATTTAAGGGTTAGAAGAATGGCCAAATTCAGCATTTTGTCAGCGTACCCCCTATCTTGGCCCAGGGGTAAGTGTACCACAGCTCTAATGCAACAGTGGCTCTACTGTTGTCAATCAGTATCTCAAACAATGATTGAATTGATGCTGCAGACATCACTGCCCTAATCAATAATCAGTTACAGCTATTTGCCCAGATCTGAACACATGTGCATAATCAAATCAAAACCATTTCTATTTTGCTAAAATATTTATTCTCAGCGGCATTACCTCCAAAAAAAAAAACAAAATAGTCATACACCTCAACAAAAACATGAATCACTGAACAGCCTGATTGAAATGAGAGACACAGTCGTTTATCATCACATTTCTGCCTGAAGAAGTGTATTCTCCTAAAAGTGTGTTTCTCTCAGACTGCAGCGTCGACTCAAATCTTCATTTCTTTTTGATTAATGACTGTCTGGCTCTGTCGGTGAAGGTGAAGCGGTTGAGGTTAGCGTCTCTCAGCGGCTCAGTGAATGTGCAGAAACACGCACCCCGAGGCAAACGTGCATGAAATAGACGAATGGATGAGATAAATAAATGAAAAGAGAAACTGTGAGGTGTTTCCCCTCCTGTGCATAAGATTATCGGTCTCAGTAGCAGATTGTCTTAATCCGGTTATACATGCGGCTGCGGGCTGTGTCAGTCCTCACAGTAAAACTAAGTCCAAAAACATCCAGAAATGTACATGATTCTGCTGTAAGACATCTCAACACAATTACCCTAAACACTTTCCTTATCACGCGTTTGTAGAAAAGGGAATTAAGGTTTCTATGATTTTCTTCACATTCCTTTAGAGTAAGTAGTGCACATCCATTTAGAGAAATATAACAAATATAACACTTTTTTCTTTTGTATTTATTAGTTTTGAGAGAGAAAGCTGAAGCTCATGTTTGTAGAATAACTTGGACCTCAAAGCTACATACGCAACAAATGGCCTCAGGCTCAGCATTTGATCGTATCGGATATAAAACAGCACGATCCATTACATGCAGAATTGCTTTGAAAGGACCAAAATAACCAAGAATGTAAAAGGCACCTTAATGTGAGGATGAAAGGCCTTTTGGCCACATCTGAAGCCAGACTCCTCTACCTCAGGCACCACGTCAATCTGCCAAATGAGAGAACACCACAAGCTTTATTTCACTCATTCAGTGTGCTGTGTATGAACTGATCTGTTGTGTTCAGTTTGCTGTGGTTTCGTGTGTCAAATATGTTAATTTGTGATGTAGTCCTTGATAGTAAACCTCCTTAACCCGAGACCAAGGCAGGGCGAAACCGAGTCAAGACCAGATTCAAATTCATTGGAAAGATCCACATTTCCTGCCAAAGAAATGTTTTATATTTAATCAATATTAGAATAATAAGACACTTTATAGAGCCAATCAAATGAAAGCACTAACAACTACATTTTGAATATAGATACACGATGAAGAAATAAAATTATAATTTTAAATATAAAACTAAAACTGCCAGTAGTTGGCAGTAAATCACTTAATGAGTGAGTCACTGAATCATTCATTCAACCGATCTGTTGAAACGAATCACTGCTGTGTGTTACACCGGAACACACAACACTTCTGTTGTGGATTTTTTGGGAATTATTTTCATGGCCAAAAATGTCAAAATGGCAAAAATTTGCGTTTTTGTTGTTTACACGGAGACCGTTTTCAAAAACTTGCACTTTGAAACCCGTTTTCCAATTTTTGCGTTTTCAGGCACCCAAACCGCTGTTGTCGTGTAAATGAAAGGCCAAAATACATAACAAGTTTTAGTTTTTTTGTTGAAAACAGTGTCGTGTAAACAGCCGGAGTCCTCTTAGTCGGATACGAGTACAAATGTGGTTGATACCGAGAACACATTGAATACTACAATATTCAATACTACATGTTGATTTCGTTTTGAAATAGAGATTGACTGACTGGTCGCATGACCACTATTTATTAACATATTAATAATAACATATAAAATATAAAATATACTTTTAACTCCTATTGCGTTGGGAACAATTTGATCCCTATTTGATTTTCAAACTGCTTGAAACACTGGTAAACTGATTTATTTCTTCTTGAAATATGTGCATGCAGAGTTACAACACATAGATGTGTTTTGGAAAGGCTGTACACATTTTGGTTGCATTGATTATATTAGGGGTCAAGTTGACCCCAATTGGTTTCCATCCAATTTGCCCACAATCAACACTTTTAAAACCAACAGAGTCAGGTAAATAACAGAAATTGTTCCTACACTAAATTAACTTTTTTCTAAATGTATGAAATTTAAGACTTGAAGTTTACCCAACTGAAAACTCATCTTCTGAATCAGGAGAATTGCTGTTTCTATGAGTTTCCCAATTAATTTACGTCTCAGGTTACTATTGTAACCATAGTTCCCTGAGAAACAGGGAACGAGACGATGCGTCGAACGACACGGTGGGAACGCCTCTTGCGTGATTGCGTCTGAAGCATCTATGCCAACTAGTCCAATGGAATGAGAGAATGAGCGTCACGGGCGGGTGACGTCATGAACCAGGAAAGGATAAGAGCACTTCCGCTGCTCGCCGGCATTTAGCTTCGACAGTTGCCGAAGCAAGCCGATCGCAGGGACGCAGGAAGTATGGCAGGGGGACGCATCGTCTCGTTCCCTGTTTCTCAGGGAACTATGGTTACAATAGTAACCTGAGACGTTCCCTTTATCGAAAAAGGGAACTTCGAGATGCGTCGAACGACACGGTGGGAACGAGAATACCCAACCCGCCATAATTACAAGTACCTGAGTGTCAGTCTGTTGATCTAAGCACTCAGCACCTGAGAACCTGGGGCAGCATCCAGGTCCAAACTGTAAAATCTCACGAATGTGAGCGGAGAGGACCAGCCCGCCGCATCACAAACATCTTGAAGAGATATCCCCTGCAATATGGCTTTAGAAGCCGCCATACTCCTGGTCGAGTGAGCTCGGACCACCAAAGGACAAGGCTGGCCCGAGTACTCGTATGCCAGTGAAATAGCCTCGACTATCCACTTACTGACTGTCTGTTTGGAAGCAGGAAGACCTTTCTTAGGTGATCCAAAGCAAATCAGTAATTGGTCGGACTTCCTGATTGAGGATGTCCGACGTACATACGTGTCCAATGCTCGCACTGGACACAAGAGGTGCAGTCTTTCCTGGTCCGCAGTTGCAAAAGGAGGACAGAAAGCCTGCAGCACAATAGGCCTCGGAGTCAAGGTTGGAACCTTAGGGACGTATCCCTGTTTTGGATATAAGAACGCCTTGACCATCCCCGGTGCAAATTCAAGGCAGGTGGGGGAGACCGAAAGAGCCTGAAGGTCACCAACTCTCTTTAGGGACGAAATAGCTAGCAGAAAGAAGTCTTGAAAGTAAGGAACTTTTCTGAGACCGAATCTAAGGGCTCGAATGGAGCCCTAGACAGGCCTACTAGAACTACAGTCAAATCCCAAGCTGGCACCTTAGTGCGAATTGCAGGCCTCAGCCTCAAAGTGCCACGAAGGAAACGTGTAATCAGGGGGTCTCGACCCAAAGATATACCTCCCACCATGGTATGGTAAGCCGCAATGGCTGCCACGTAAACTTTTAGTGTGGAAGTACATAGACCTGACACAAAGCGCTCCTGCAGGAACTCGATTACTGTGTTGACAGAACAATTAACCGGATCCCACTGATGTCGGTGACACCATAAGGAGAAAACTCTCCATTTAAGCGCATACAGTTTCCTCGTAGCTGGAGCTCTGGAGCTTAGGATGGTCTCAACAGCCTCAGCTGAAAGACCACTATCTATAAGTTGGGCCCCCTCAGAGGCCAAACCCAAAGATTCCACATGTCTGGTCGAGGGTGAAATATTGTGCCCCGGCCTGAGACAGAAGGTCCCTCCTCAAAGGGATCTCCAATGGAGGCCCGTCTAGCAGAAGGATCAGGTCCGCAAACCAGATCCGACTTGGCCAGCGTGGTGCTACTAGCAGTAGGCTTATTCCATACCGACGGACCCTCTCCAGAACTCCTGGGAGCAGAGCAACAGGGGGAAAGGCGTACAGACGTAGCCTCGGCCACGTCTGCACCATGGCGTCCAGCCCCAGGGGGGCTGGGTGCGACAGTGAATACCAGAGAGGACAGTGCGTCGTGTTCTGAGACGCGAACAGATCCACCTCTGCCTGACCATATGCCTCCCAGATTTTCTCCACCGCCTCGGGGTGGAGACTCCAATCCCCTGGCCTCAGCTCCTGCCTCGACAGGATGTCTGCTCCTATATTCTGGTCCCCAGGAATATACACTGCCCTCAGAGAGAGTACCTTCCCCAGAGACCACAGGAGGATCTGGTGCGCCAGTTTGCAAAGCGGACGCGAGCGCAGACCCCCCTGGCGGTTCAGATAAGAGACCACTGATGTGTTGTCTGTTCGAACGAGCACATGATGGCCTCTTAGGTCCGGAAGGAAATGTCTCAACGCATTGAAGACGGCCATCATCTCCAGGCAATTTATGTGCCAAGAAAGATGATGGCTTTTCCACAGACCCTGAACCGAGCGGCCTTCCATTACCGCTCCCCAGCCGGTGAGAGAAGCATCTGTCGAGATCACTACTCGATGGCAAAGAGCTCCCAACACCGGACCCTGGGTTAAGAACCAGAATTTACATATAACTAAGGCACGAAAGCATCGCCGCGTGCCTTGATATGCAAAGTGGGTTTCCCCTCGGGGAGAACCTTCTGGTCCTGAGCCAGCACTGTAAAGGTCTCATGTACAGCATGCCAAAAGGAATTCCGTTGGACGCTGCTGCCAGTAGACCCAACAGTCTCTCGAACTGTTTTACAGTGCGTGACTGGCCTAGCCTCAGCTCTTCTGTGGCTGTTAGGATAATAAATCCCATACCACACCAAGGAAAGTGGTTCTCTGTACTGGAGAAAGTACACTCTTCTTGGCATTGAGCCTCAACCCCAACATCTCTATATGAGCGAGAACGACACCTCAGTGCCGAACCGCCAACTGCTCTGATTCCGCTAGAATCAGCCAGTCGATATAATTCAGAATGCATATGCCCTGAAGCCTGAGAGGGGCTAAAGCTGCATCCATGCATTTCGTGAATGTGCGGGGTGACAAAGCTAGGCCGAAAGGAAGAACCCGATATTGGTATTCTTTGCCCCTGAAAGAAAACCTCAGGAACTTCCTGTGCTGAGGGAGGATGGAGATATGGAAGTATGCATCCTTTAGATCTATCGTGACGAACCAGTCCTCGGATCTGATTTGGGTCACGATCTGTTTGAGGGTCAGCTAACTTGAACTTTAGTTTCTGAACTGACCGAATAAACAGGCGAAGATCTAAAAGGGACGCAACCCTCCATCCTTTTTTGGAACAATGAAATAATGGCTGAAAAACCCGACTCTCTGACGGGTGAGTACACCTGTTCTATAGCTTCTTTGCTAACAGGGCCTTTACTTCTTGTCCCATTACCAGAGCCTGCTCGGGATGCACCACTGTGGGCAGCACCCCGCTGTAATGAGGAGGACGAGAGCCAAACTGGATTCTGTAACCCTTCTCTACAAACTGCAGGACCCAATGAGAAATATTCGGCAGAAGCATCCACACTGCCAGAAAATTTACTAAGGGAACCAGCCCCTCGAGGCTGGTCTCTGGTGTTACTGAGGGAGCCAAATCTGGAGCCTGAAACATAATGGCAGGAACTACCTGACCTGACTACTCAAAAGCCCCCCTCAGAGGGCGCGAAACCAATGCTGTACCGCAGCATAGCATCAGCGACTCGCTGGAGACCGCTGCGCCCTGAAGCACCGGAGGTGGCAGGGTTGGCAGGAGGGTCTCGTGAGGACCCCGAAATGGAACGGGCACCGTGAATGAGGTGTACACCACTCTACTTCGGTCGGGGCTGTCCTCACAGGCCTGACGCCTAAACGTCAAGACCCTTGAACCGAAATTTTCTTCGCCTGCAGAACGGTCCTCAGATCCGGCTTAGGCTTAGACGACTTCGGTTGAGAGGGTTGCGTCTGTCTCCAGTATCTACATGGAGGAACACGAGACGCAGCACTCTCTTTCTGTGCACATAATATGATGAACTCGACGGCTGGGGCTGCTCACGCCCAGCAGCCCCAGGGGGGCTGGACACAGCGAGGGAGAAACCTAATTATATATATATTTTTATATATATATATATATATATATCTTGTATCACCTAACAACGACCTCATGGAATGCGTCGCCGAAGAGACCCGAAGGCTCAAATTTCGCTATATCCAGAACCCCAGCAGATCGGCCTGATAAGCCTGGAGCATTATAATATAGATTTCTATAAACATTCTCCAGCTGACCTGCTGCCGTATAAGCTTTACCCATAAAACCAAAGTAGTTCTGCTTAAACCTACGCGCTGCCTCGGCAAACGCGAGATCCCAGCCACAGAATCTTATTTTTGCAAAATACACTCGAAATCTAAGCGGTGCCTCGGCAAACGCGAGATCCGAGCTAGATTCTGATTACAACATTAAACCTACACGCTGCCTCGGCAAACGCGAGATTCTTTAGTATAGGCTTATGAGCAAAGCAGAGGCTTAAATGATGATACTGGACCAGGTGAAAAAATAGCATTTTCCTATTTTTATTTCTGTTCAGCCTGGGGCATCATATAACCGTAATCTTTCAACCCTCTAATCTTGAATAAACATTTAACACGAGGGCTGAAAGTAGTGATAAATACGGTTTATTCCATAATTTAAATATTCAGTGTGTAAATCAGGGAAAAAATGGAAGCCTCGTGGTGGAGATAATGTGATAGAAATAAGAAAACGCTCGTCAAGTTTCTTAGGACGAGCGTTCCTTTTTCTCAGCTGGCCATTAAATATTTAATTTACTAACAGCACGGGACAAAACCTCCACCAGTTCATCATATACTGGAAAAATAGATGGCGAATCTAATTCAACAGTGTGTGTGCTTGCTTTCACTTTCAACATTCTCAAACACAAACCTCCTCGGAGGAAGAATATGAAGGAAAAAGGGCTCTCTCTCCCCGAGCGGAAGAAACCGCAGAGCGTGCTTCCAACACCGGGGAGATAGAGCTGGATCTTCCGGGCAAGGAAGAAGAAAAGGCCCTCGGACCGTTCTCCCACCCCTCCAAAAGATCCTTTTGCGATCCCCAGGAATGCATTCTCCGCGCCGCCTCGGCAAACGCGGGTCCTGCATCCCGTGAGAATCGCGAGCCACTATCATAGTGACAGGCGAGAGCAGAGCATGCAAATCTGGTAGTTTCACTTTCACAATGTTAGCACTCAGCATGCTCTTACTCTCAAACAAAATGACACAAAGCTGTGTGTGTCCCCACCCGTTTAAATAAACGTGGGCAGGGAGGAACACACTGTTTGTACATTTGTTTCGCCATAACGTTTCCGACAATATTGTAACAGACAACAATAAATAGACAGAGACAGTTTGACACAGATCGCTTGCTGAGGCAACAGAAGCTAAATGCCGGCGAGCAGCGGAAGTGCTCTTATCCTTTCCTGGTTCATGACGTCACCCGCCCGTGACGCTCATTCTCTCATTCCATTGGACTAGTTGGCATAGATGCTTCAGACGCAATCACGCAAGAGGCGTTCCCACCGTGTCGTTCGACGCATCTCGAAGTTCCCTTTTTCGATAAAGGGAACTAGATTATTGCAGCACTGAAAAAAAAAGGTGAGAAACACATTTTACCCTTACAAGGCTTTGAGAACCAGACATAAAAAAGACAGAATACAATAGAAATAACAAAATAGAAGTGAATGTGTTGACTCAAAAATGAACATGTTGTCATCTTGTACTCACTCGTGTTCTGACTCTGTATTATTTTAGCTCTTGCTTGAAATACAAACAGTGATCTTAGACAGAATATTCAAGCATCTTGGAAATGTTCCATACAACAAATCTGGACAGAGGTTTTTACTGCCAAGCTTAAAAATGGAAAAAATATCAATATGTAAGCACCTTAAAAGTAGTCCATGACATAAGTGATTTATGTACCATTTATCTAAGAAAAATACCAGCATTTAAAATGTTCACTGATCATATCCCCCTTTTTTATAACTTTCACATTCCATTTGCGGTTGTCTTTTTTAAATATGTCTGGTAACAGTAGCAACCGTCTTGAAATGCATTTTTAAACACTGATCAGTAAAGTTCCAGCCAGGGACAACTGAGAAGTTCTCTGCATTACGATTGATAAAAGCTACATGAACCATTATCAAGTCATTAGACTGGGAGGAAGTAAATGTCCAAGGAGAATATTACTGAGCCAGTATTTGCAGGGAATGTCAATGCTGAGATATTGAGAAACATTCTGATTAAAAGAAGGACAGCAACATTTCTTAACAGGGAGCTGACTATTGATCCTCAGTCAGGATCAGTGATCTAGGGTCACATTCTGCCGAATAATTGGACTTTTTAAATATTGGTATAAAGTCTGGTTCATTTTGCAGCATCTTCTTACCAAGACCAATCCGTTGAGAAATAAACTGTGTGAGTGGCAAGTGAAATGATCAACTAAAGTTAGTTTTGTTTTTATGTGCGGCTATAAGGAACAGTTCACCCAAAAACGACGTAGGATGTAGGAGTAGCATACGTTTAGGTGAGATAGACGCCTCTCATGGTTCAAACAAATTAACAAACTCAAGCTTCTCCCACATTTTTCTTTAAAACTTCTCCTTTTAGACTTCTAATTCGCGACCGGTGTTATGTTTCGCTCTATCCTCTGTGCTTCTGCGTTCATCAATACATCATGTGTCAGGTCAGAGGTCAATTGTCATGTGTCGGGTCAGAGGACACTCGTCATGCGTCGAGTCAGAGGTCACTCGTCATGCGTCGGTCCAGAGTTCACTCGTCATGCGTCGGGTCTCGATTTGGCACAATCGGTTCATGGTCGTTGAGCTCTTTTCCAAGGATCCAATCCGTTCATGTGTCGGGTCAAGTACATCGTCTTGATGTGCGGCGTCAGAGTTCACGCCAAATGCGTAGGATGTAGGAGTGCATACGTGTAGGTGGTAGAGTCACTTTCATGTTACATGTCACGACGTCACTCTCTTTAGATCATTCGCGCGGGTTCAGAGTTGTCACTTCGTCATGCTGTCGGTCATCAGTCATCATTGTAGGTCAGAGTCAATTGTCATGTGTCGGGTCAGAGACACGTCATGCGTCGAGTCAGAGGTCACTCGTCATGCGTCGGTCAGAGTTCACTCGTCATGGTCGGGTCAGAGGTCACTCGTCACGTTGAGTCAGAGTCTGTCATGTGTCGGGTCAGAGTCACTCGTCATGCGTCGGTCAGAGGTCACTCGTCATCGTAGTCAGGTCACTCGTCATGCGTCGGGTCAGAGGTCACTCATCATGTTTCGGGTCAGAGGTCACTCACTGCGTCGGTCAAGGGCACGTCATGGCGTCGAGAGGTCACTCGTCATGCGTCGGGTCAGAAGGGCACTCGTTATGCGTCGGGTCAGAGTTCCACCTTCGTCAGGGCATTGCATGTTCAGGTCAGAGGTCACTCTCATGCGTCAGGCCAGAGGTCACTCGTCACATTGCTGCTCGGGTCAGAGGTCACTCATCATGCATCGGGTCAGAGGACCTCGTCAGCGTCGGGAGAGGTCACTCGTCATATGCGTGGGTCAGAAGGTCAATCCTCGTCGCTGGGTCAGAGGACACTCTCATGCGTCGGGTCAGAGGTCACTCATTGTCGGGTCATGATCACTAGACATGTTGGTCAGGGTCACCGTACTGTGCCCAGTGGGTATATATGGATTAAAAGGTCGATAATCTGGTCAAGTTTCAAAATCATACTCTGTTTCAGAGGCATTTATCACCCAGGAGCCATAGGGTACTTTACTGGATGGCAGTGATTAGATTATAGGTTCAAATTTGGGTACATTATCTTTACAAATATTTTTGGTTTAAAGAGCCAAGGGTGATAGTTTTTTAATAATTTTAATTTCCGAGTTGTGTTTGGCTGAAAGAAGAAAGTAAAATACACCTATTGAGAATGAGTAAATTATGGATACTTTTCTTTTCTGGGTGAACTAACCCTTTAATTTTTATTTAAATAGACACTTTTTGAACCACACCTCAGTTTGGTTGCATTCAAATCTGGCAAAAAAATTTCTGATAACAAATAAGGTTTATTTTGTACATTTTTGTCTGGCCCAATCAGACATTGGTGGGTGGAGTTAGTGTGAATATCCTCTGCCAACAAGATGACTCTTTGTATAAAAAGGCACTTCTTTAGAAAAGGAATAGGGTGAATATTAATTTCATGCCAACTTTAACACCACACAACCTTCACGAGACTTCGTTTCTGGGTAGACTGGTTCACCCTGACTCCTGGAGGTTTTAAAGAAGCCAGCCAATCTTTCTGTGTGCAGTATGCATGAGACGGTCAGCCTGATGCATTGTTTATAAGATGAGAAGTGCTATGCAAATAAATATGACTCGCTTGACTTGAACAGACTGTGGCCATGCCATCAGAGACTGAGTCTAACAAATAATTTACCCTGAAGCTATTGTAAAAGGGCGCAGATGTTGAAACCAAAGCTCTGTCACTGGCATGGTGCTTATGAGTTTGAATTTGGCTAGCCTCATTTCCTAGTCCTGTTCCACCTCTTTATCTCATTGTTCCTGTTCTTACTCTCTATTACGGCTTTCAGTCAAGTCAAGTCAACTTCATTTATATAGCGCTTTTAACAATATGGACTGTTTCAAAGCAGCTTTACAGGGATAATAGATAATTAAAGTAACAGTTTGTTTGGTTTTACAGCAGCTCTAGAATAAAGTAATGTCCAGCTAAAGTTAGTTTTGATTGATTCACTTCCATTGCAAAGATCATTAGTTATTAACTTAGCTTTAAAAACGTAAACCTGTGAAAATGCTGACGACGTGCACATGCGTGTTTCGTGTCTAATCTATAGGTGTGTGCGTTTGAATATATATATATATGTGCTCAGGCGTGTAGTCTTTTGTTACAAATTGACCTCAACAAATAACTTGTCTGGCCTTAAAAATGTATAATGCAGAATTATTTATCGCTTCCGAGTAGCCATGTGAACAGAAACTATTTTGACCGTTTTATTTGTACAGAGGTAAAGGAAGGAGAAGGGGGCCTTCACAGGGGAGAGACTAGTTGAGACTAGTCAGTGACACTTGTAAGCGGTGTTCTATCGTCTGAACACGTGATGCGCATGTCTGCGTTTTCATGGGTTTGCGTTTTTGAGGTTTGCGCAGAGAAAACGTTTAATCGTTTTCACTTTCGAACCTATTTCAGGGAGTGTGTTCTCGAGACACCAGGCACTGTTTTGTGGGGATGAGCGCCCTGAGCGCGCTAGGGTTTTTTCTGTTAGAATAGTGTCGTGTTAGCGGCCCCGAAGTTAATAACTAATGATCTTTGCAACGGAAGTGAATCAATCAAAACTATCTTTAGCTGGACAATAACTTTGTCCTAGAGCTGTGGTAAAGCCTAAACAATCTGTTACGGTAATTTCTATTATCACTGTACATTTGTTTTGAAACAATCCATACTATTAAAAGCGCTTTATAAATTAAGGTAACTTGACTTGACTTCAGGACTGCGTTGTCGTCGTGTCCAGGCACAGGTCCTTCATCAGATCTGGATACGGCCTGGATCCGGGGGACTGCGGTAAACCTCGGGATTAACAGAGAGACTAAAATTAGTGAAGACGCCATCCTTCTTATAATGTAACGAGTACATCAGGATTTATGGGAAGTGTTCCCGGTTCCGGCTGACCTAATCTATGCAGTCTAACATTGAATTATAGAAGTTTATGGATTATGTGAATGCTAGGTCAAAGAGATATGATTTAGTCTAGATTTGAACTGACAGAGTGTGTCTGCTTCCCGGACAATGTTAGGAAGACTGTTCCAGAGTTTTGGTGCTAAATAGGAAAATGATCTACCGCCAGCAGTCGATTTTGATATTCTATGTTTTATCAACTGGCCGGAATTTTGAGATCGTAATAGACATGAAGGACTATAATGTGTTAAGAGCTCACTCAAGAACTGGGGAGCTAAACCATTTAGTGCTTTGTAGGTACTCAGCAATATTTTAAAATGTATACGATGTTGGGAGCCAATGCAGTGTTAATAGAACCGGGCTAATATGGTCGTAATTCCTGGTTCTAGTGAAAACTCTAATGGCTGCGTTTTGGACCAGCTACAGCTGGTATTATTTATTTTTTAAGCGTGCAGGGCAACCACCCATAAGAGAATTACAATAATCTAGCCTTGATGTCATGAATGCATTAATTAATTGTTCTGCATTTGTCATTGAGAGTATATGACGTAATTTAGATATATTTTTAAGATGGAAGAATGCGGTTTTACAGATACTAGAAACGTGACTTTCAAATGAAAGATTGGTATCAAAGAGCACACCCAGGTTCCTAAACAACGACGAAGACTTAACAGAGCAGCCATCAAGTGTTAGACAGTATTCTAGGTTATTACATGAGAACGTTTTTTTTCCAATAATTAGAATCTCTGTGTTTTTTTTTCAGAGTTAAGTAGTAGGAAATTACTAGTCATCCAGTTTTTTTTATATCGGCTATGCATTCCGTTAATTTTGTTAATTGGTAAGTTTCGTCAGGGCGTGAAGAAATATAGAGATGAGTATCATCAGCATAACAGTGAAAACTAATGGCATGCTTCCTAATGATATCTCCTAATGGTAGCATGTACGGAGTAAACAGCAGCGGTCCTAGTACTGAGCCTTGTGGTACGCCATACTGAACTTGTGATCGATAAGACACCTCTTCTTTTACTGCTACAAACTAATAACGGTCAGATAAGTATGATTTATACCATGCTAATGCAATTCCACTAATGCCAACATAATTTTCGAGTCTATTTAAAAGAATGCTGTGGTCAATAGTATAAAATGCAGCACTAAGATCAAGTAACACTAATAGAGAGATACATCCACGATCGGATGATAAGGGCAAATCATTTGTGCCAGTAATAAAACTGGCAGATGCAAGGCTGCATGCTTTCCCTGCAAACAGGTGAATTCTGAATATTCATGCGGGTGTTCTGACACTATTGCGTTATAAACCATGTAAACATAAATTGCTTGTGTGTCAGGCACTAAACAGTCCAGAATATCTTAATCCATTCTCGGTCTGGGGGTCCGTGTGCTGGTTTAAGATGCTATCAAGGCTTTTCCACATAGACAGAGAAAGCCAGCTATCAAGTGCCTCGTCTCACAGACGTTATTGCTTTGTCACTCAGCAGGTTAAAATCTGTCAGGTATGCTGTCTAACAGACGACCCAGTGAGGGTGTTTTTTGCTTGTCAGTTGTTTGTCATGGGATTGCATTGTGTAGAGCAAATGCAGGGCACATGGACAAGGATGTTTAGCATCATCACTCCCCTGTGTGCCGTTCCCAGACAGCTCAGCACAGGCCATTTCCATTGCTAATCCTACCCTTTTGGAATCAGTTAACATAGGCAGGCTGCATACAGGCGTGCGTTTAGCATATATCTCACTAACTTCAGCAGCACACAGTCGGCAGGATGCATTTATGTAGAAACTGTTATGGCGAGAGATGCCTGAGTCCTTCTGGCAAGCGTTCCTGCGCTGGAACAGACAGGGTCAGTGTTCAGACCATCTGCGTTTTGGTGTGTTGGTTAATTAGATGTTTAAATGAGAATATGTTAATGCTTGGCACAACTGCATATCTGATTCTGTACTGAGGCAGGTGAAAGCAGACAGCAAGTGAAATGTTGAAGTCAAACCCAGTATAATGAACCATTGTGGCTTTAAAATAAACATGAAGTCCTCAAAATAGCTGTGATTTAGAAAGGCTGTAGTCCCTCAAAATTTACTAATTTACTTTTTCATTCCCTTGATTTGCTATATTGTGCGCACGATTTACAATTTCATTCCCTTGATTTGCTATATCGTCCGCACAATTTATAAATCAAGGGAACAAATTAGTAAATTGTCCGCTCGGTTTAGCAAATCGAGGGAACAAAATAGTAAATCGTGCACATGATTTTTTTTTCTCTCTTGCATGTCATGTACAGGGCTCCGTAAATCTGAGATAGTAGTGACTAGTGGTGTTTTATCATCGGAACACTTGCACACTTTGCCGTGAGCTCCTTTTTTGTCCACTTGTGACTTCATTGTCTTGCTAAATGTGTGTAGCACTTGCAGTTTATAGCAATGTTTCGGGGCTGTGCCGCTTGCCCCTTGAGGATTGTAGAAATAGAATGGCCCCAGTCAGCTTTCAGCCTGTGTACGGGCCCCGTCCCTGGAGGCATCATTAAGAAGAGTCATGCACAATGCCATGTCATCAAACATCTGTCAGGAGTTTACTTGTGCATGAGGAGCTACCAGTATCAGATTCATTTATGTAAGCTATCTTCTGTTCTTACTTACTGAAGGTACCTCATTCATTTGCTACATGCAGGCATGTATTTGAAGAACCTTGCAGTAGTGTATCAATGATTAGGATTAGGGACTACAATAAATAATTTTGTGGAATTTAAACAAAACATTAAAGTGAAATTAAACCCATAAAGTGTTGTATTGTCATTATTAACCTAATTCAGGTTTACATATAATTAGTTTATTTATTTCCATGTTTATTTGGATTAATATTGAAAAATAAAGATGTATTTATTTATTTTAGCAAGAGAGATGAGAAATAAGCTGTTGCAAAAATCTACCTCTTTCTGAATATATGCTTATTTTTTTCCTAAAAGGAACTGTACTTTATAACTGTACTTACTTTAATATGTTAACTACAAAAAGTAAATTAATTAATCAAAATTATTCTAATGTTTGGACAGTTTTTTAAGGCATTTGATGTTACAGGGAAAAAAATACAAATGTACAAGATATATGCTGGAAAAAATTGTATGGAGAAAATTGGATCTTGTCCAATGATATACAATGCATGTGTTGTTATATACAGTAGGTGAAAATGATAGTCTCCAAAACCATCGAAATGTCTGCACTGCTATTATACAAAACCCTAAGTACTAACAGTAAGCATGAAAGAAATGCGAGTTTGATTTCAGCAATATAAAGAGCACTTTGTGCTTCATGCACTTGTGTTTTGCATTTGAACAAAAGAACAGTTGAGTTCTCAATTATTCAGGCAATAGTACAGTCCTTATTATAGAGAGTTAACTACATCAGTACCACCATTACAACATGAAAGGATCAGTGAGATTCGTGAGTGCTCTTGTTCTACCTCATATTTCAAATGAAATGAGAAATCCCTTCTCCAGCCGTTTTTGATCTGTGCTGAATGAAGGGAACACGACCTGTTTACCTTTTTGCGAGGGAGGTGAAATGGCTGATAGGAATTGGGGAGAGTTATGAAGCCCGCAAGGAGGCCCAGAAGGAAACATTACATCAAATTAAGAATAGCAACCAGTTTTAATTAGACAGAAAATAAATAGATAAAAGTGGGAAATGCCAGTCCCTGGAATGTAATTGGGTTTTATTGGTGTGTTATCAATGGCACCCTGGGAGCAGTGTTTCAACAAACAGCATTAGGCTTTTATGGCTCATACTGCATTAGTGTCTGAATTTCTCACCTTTGTACTGCAAGAAACATAATCTTGCACCACTGAAGTGACAAACTTCATGTTTCTTTTTCAATGTCTCAGCTTTTCTCAGAGCCTTGTAGTAGCGCAATGAATGGGACATGTTTACATCAGCTTTTAGTCTTAGTATGTATTTCTCAATACAACAAACTCCAGCATGAGGCACTGTATACTTTATACAATGTTAATTTTAATAATATTTCTTTTTTACACAACATTGCTGAAACTGGTCTTTATGCAAGTTTTTTTTACATTCACCACGAATGTTAAGCTCCTAAATGAGGCAGGCCATACTGGCATGCTGTATTCAAGGTCGTCTGAAGCCATGCATTTCACCAACAGACTGAAATTTCATTTGTGATTCCCTTGTTATAATCTTCCCCTCCAGTGAGCTGAACTAGAGAACGTGTCGGTTACGTATGTAACCCTCGTTCCGTAAGGAGGGAACGGATACGTTACGTCAGTGAATGACAAATGGGGTTTCGCTTAGAAAGCCTATCAACTTTGAGTATTACAAAACGAGCCAATGGCAAATAAATGCCATGGGTCTGCGGAATTTGCATAGTGTAACTCTGCCCCACCTCGTGGGTAACGTCTCCGTTCTCTCCTCAGGGAATGAGGGATACATACGTAACCTTTCATTCAGTCAATCCGAGTTACGTCATTGACTGACGATGGGGTTCCCAGTCTAATTACGCCACCTCGGCTGTCTTCCAGTGCCCTGCGTAAGTCTGAGCTCCCTGTCATGAGACTAGCACGGACGAAGGACTCCTACTTAACACAAGAATACCAAGGTACACTGGGAAGCATATCTCAGTGAAAATATGCAAACAATACCTGCTCGAAGGGAGGACTTACAGAATACACATATGACCCGCGAACGAGATGCATATGGAGAACACTGGTGTATCCAGCCCGCAGGGTGGAATATTTCAACCCCAGAGGGGGCAAGGTGGCTTGCCAAGGGAAAGACGCACGCTCGGAGAGGATTACAGTGGAAATACACACATGGGGGTCGCTCAAGTGGGGAACCGTGCACATGGAGGTACCTAGACAACACGAAAGCTGCCGTAGGCATAAGTCTAGCATTGACGTCAACAGCACTGGAGGAACTCAGGGCTTCTCGAGGAAACTCACCTGAGGAGAATATCGCAATCATCCAGTCCGAGGAGTGGAATGGTGAGCAAGCAATGATACCAGCAGGTCCTATGACCGGCCACTGGGGGCGAGTACATAAGAGGACACTGGCTCCACTCGGAGATAATAAAATCTCGCGAATGTGTTGGGTGTCGCCCAGCATGCAGCTCTGCAGATGTCTGTTAGCAAGGCGCCATGCACTAGAGCCCAAGAGGAAGCCACACTCCGGGTGGAGTGCACCTGCACACCAAGGGGGCATGGTCGACCTTGCTGCTGGTATGCCAAAACAATGGTGTCTACTATCCAGTGAGACAATCTTTGCTTGGAGATAGCCTTTCCCTTCAGCTTCCCACCATAACAGACAATGAGCAGGTCTGAGGTCCTAAACCACTGCGTTCTGTCTACGTAAGCACGGAGGGCGCGTATTGTACAGAGCAGTGCTATAGATCTCTGCCACCAGAGTAGACAAAAACCTACAGGCTTTGGAGGGGTGCTTAGGTTTTCCACACCAGGTGGAGGCGCTGTGAGTCACATTTGTGTTGCCACACAACACTCCATGGGGGGAACCCCAGTGTACCCTTTGACCGCTGGCTTTATCGAGTATTGGGTACCCTTGGTACCCTTTGGCCGCTGAGTATTTGCGAGAAGTCAAAGGAGACTTCGACGATATCCTGACCTCCTCATGAACTAATGTGATCATCAAACATACAACAGCATACGTCAAAACTGCCTAAGTTAACCAATAACATTTCGAACCCCACAGAGGTAATGACTGTGAAGCTTTGGGGCTGTTGTTCTACTCCATCTATGTTTTGATCATCGTTTGAATCCGATCCGGTTAAAGTCTTTGATAAAAACACGATTCGTTTTTCCAAATGTTTGAACCTTACCCACATTCAAGTGTAGATTAAAAAACAAATGCTTGTTTTAAAGCAGTAGTTTTGTTCTTTATTTTGATATATTGACATTAACAATCATACAAAAAATATTCTGGGGTCATGAGAGTATTATGATAAAAAATGTTGGCGCTGGCTGGCAACTTGAAAATAAAATGCTGGAGAGGAAAGTGTTAACTACTTATCTATCTGATACAATATACTTATTATATACATGCATGCACTGTAATAAATTTTAAAGTACAGTATGTGCATTTAATCAACATTTGTAGTTACGCCTAACCGTAAACCAAGCCTTACCCCAAAACCAAGCTCTATACCCTAAAACCCTAACCCTAAAACAAACATTAACAGTAAATGTGGGGATTTTCCAGAACTACATGTAGTTACATAGTGAATCTGTAGGTATTTAATGTTAGTATGTAGTAGTTCAGGCCAACTAATACAAAGTGTGATCCTACTTTCTTTCGATTATGAGATGAAATATGCCCCAACATGTCAAGAAAATTACACATTCTTGACAATTTGTCCACCAGATATAAGCAGATCCTAAGCTATGGAAGTTTATTTTCGCCACAAAATAAAACATTTTAAAAGATAATTGTGACTATTTATCTAACAATTGCGAGTTTAAATATCCCAATTTGGACTTTATCTCTCAGAATTGCATGATATAAAGTTGTAATTGGCCTTAAATATAAATAAACTTACCTTAATAAACTTACAAAATAAACTTTTACAATTCTTATACTGTACATAAACAATTCTTTTCTCCTCAGAATTGCACTTTTCTATTTCAAAATTCGGACTTTATGATATGCAATTGTGACTTTATATCACACAATTTTGACATTATAACACAATTTCGACTTTACATCACACAATTCTGAGATTAAAAAAAAGTCAGAATTGTGAGTTAAAAAGTCAGAAGTACCTTTATTCTAAGCAGAACTAATTATCAGCATGTTTATTATATCAGTTTCCCTTTTCTGACCTTTCAGGGTCTCCGTACCGAGATAAGATCACCATCGCAATCCTGCAGCTTCAGGAAGAAGGGAAGCTGCATATGATGAAGGAGAAGTGGTGGCGAGGAAACGGCTGTCCCGAGGAGGAGAACAAAGAGGCCAGTGCGCTGGGCGTCCAGAACATCGGGGGCATTTTCATAGTGTTGGCTGCGGGACTCGTCCTCTCTGTGTTTGTGGCAGTTGGGGAGTTTCTCTATAAGTCCAAACAAAACGCTCAGCTGGAAAAGGTAAAGCAACACTTTCACAATTCTGGACTGCAATGAATATTTGTAATCTGTTTGGATATACTTAAAAGAGTCTAGGGTTATTATGCACGTCCATTTAGAGATAACAAATCACATATAATCACGAGAAATGAGTTTTGCAATTTTGTGTTTCATCAGCGAGGGTATTGTGGGTAATATAAGGCAGCCAGTCAGAGGAGTCCAACTGATGCCTCAGAGTATGAAAGTGTCTGTTACAAATCAATGCAAACGATATTAATTCTGTCTAAAATGAGCTTTGATGTTGTGGTATTGAGAGCAAAGCGTGAGGTATATTTCACTGGTAATATTTTACAGACAGAGCCTGTTTCTGGAGAGCAAACAGTCCTTCTTGATGTAAGTCTCTGAAGACAGAAGGGCTTGGGCTTTACTTGTGTCATCTCACCTCAACAGATGTGTTGTTCTTTCCCTTATCCACTTCACTTGAATACTTGATCTACTGAACCAGTAAATGCTTGAAGTGTACAGTCCATAATGAGGTAGAAACAAAAACTGCTTGGAAATGAATGAACCCAGTTCTCTCACTATTTTTCCTTCTCCCATCACAAATATGATGTTTAAGTACATATTGACTCAGAATGTATTGGTTATATTCTACACATGAGCTCTGATTTCATCTCACTAGACCAAGGAAAGGCAACGTCAGTCCTAAAGAGCCGCTGTCCTGCAGAGTTTAGTTCCAACTCTAATCAAACACACCTGAACCAGCTAAGTGATCAAGCTGAGTTTAGCTCCTGATCAATGTCTTCAGGATAACTTAGGGGGCTTTTACACTGGGCTGGTTTGCTGCGGTCCTAGTCCGAGCGCATTTGTTCCCGGTTCCCCCGCAGCGTTGGTCTGGTTTCACACTCAACTTGATTCTATTGAACCCTGGTGCGTTTGCGTGCATATTACGTCATCGCGAACATGCACGGCGCATGATAGAAAACAGAATGGGTTTTTTTTTTTTTATTCGCTGCTATAGTTGAGTGAATGATACAGATCTACTGTGCGTGTGTCACATAAGGTGGACTTCTGCTGCTTGCAAACAGACTCTTTTGAGAAGACAGTGGATATCCAAATGAGTTGCCCTGATTCCACGCGCAATGCAGAAATACACTGCAGGCTCATTTTCGCTCGTATCCAAAGTAAATCATTAACACTATCATCCCTTACAAGTGTTTTATTTAACCGAATACATCACGATGAGCTAAAATGCATGTGCAGGTTACTTTACTTCCTGAACAAGTGCGCACCCGAGTCTGTGTTACTTTTCACATTCACGCGAACCGCGGCACGGTTCGGGAGCAACCGAACTCAGACCACCTCCTCCAGGTAGTCTCGTTCTCTTACGAGAGGTTCTCTCGTATTGCGTAAGCTAGCATTACCTACGGGAAAGATTTCATCTTTCTGAGAAATTGAAGCCAAAAAATTATTCTATAATTTGTATCCATTGTCAACGCAGTTCAGCTGCAGCAGACCATGAGAGGGCTAGCTAGCCGCTCATTGGTTCGCTCACGGAGAACTGCTTAAGCCTATGAGGGAGCGCGAGTGAGCCCGCGACCAATGAGAGTCTGACTCGCTCTCATTACGTCACCGCCCACCCAAGCGGGTGTGGACGAGACTATAAATTCCCCGACATAGGCTGAATACTCTGATTTTTTCATTCTTCAGCGACGCTACCTGCATCTGCTGATCCTGAGAGAGAAGCCGCCGTCGTCGAGAAGGCATCTCTAGCGAGCGTCTAGGAGACTGAGGAAGCCGGCCGTCTTCGCCACCTTCAGCCGTCCTGTGAGCTAGCGCCATCCGACGGAGTTGTATCCTTTACTCAGAGAATTCAATCCTATTGTATGTAAAAGAGCGAGCGTCTTTTTAAAGATGTCTCGGAGTTCCTGCAGTTCCTGCCGCGCTCCCCTCGAGGCTGGAGACCGCCACGTCATCTGCGCTCCCTCGCCGATGGCGGCTGCGACCTCTGCGAATCAATGCCTATGTTGACCCTGCGGGCTCGACTGTTGGCCGCTGAAACACAATCCGTTTGCCGGAGCCCCAGCAAGAAGCGTTCATTCCGCCGGAGCCTGTAGCCTCCCGCTCTCCTTCTCCGCCGCTTCCGGACGAACAGTTGCCGCCGAGTGGCGCTCTGTTGCCTCCGATGACGCCGCGGACATCAAGGACACATGCTCGCTTCTCGCTTCCGACTGTGAGGAATGGTCCGGTTCTCAAGCCTCCTCGAACCGCGAGCAGACCATCAACCGCATGGACGGCAGCTACTTCCGCCAGCGCTCGACTCCCGCTGCCAAACGGGGTGCGCCCTTCCTGCCCGAGCTACACGCAGAGCTCTCAAAGTCCTGGAATGCCCGCTCTCTGCCAGATCTAGCTCTGACTCTTCACCCCGCTCCGCGTTGTGGACGGAGCCGCAGAGAAGGGCTATCTCTCCATTCCACCTGTAGAACACTTGGTCGCCGCACACTTATGCCCGCCCTCTGCTAGATGGCGCTCATCACCTGTGCTTCCCTCTAAAGCCTGCAGAGCGACTTCAAGTTTTCACGGCCGCGCATATTCAGCAGCCGGCCAGGCAGGGTCTGCACTTCACTCTATGTCCGTGCTGCAAATTCTACAAGGTGACTTGCTGCGTGAGTGGGATGAGAGCGGAAAGAATCCCCCTTCTGTTGCGGATTTAAGGAGCATGCATGGCCGCCATCTGTGTGTCTGAGAGACACCTATGGCTCACTCTTGCCGACATGGGAGATTCTGAGCGTGCCGCTTTTCTCACCGCCCCGCTCTCTCCAGCCGGCCTCTTCGGATCTGCTGTCACGGGCATCGTCGACCGCTTCTCCGAAGTACAGAAAGCTTCTCAGGCCATGAACCTCTTTCTGCCTCGTCGCGCTAGCTCCTCTGCAGGCCGCCCACGTGATCAGCCACCTGCACGAGCCCCACCCCAGCGCACAGCTCAGCACAGCCAGACTGTTCAGCGACGCCAGGGCGGCCGCCCGCGCTCCCGCTCTGACAGCCGCGACAGACCGCCGCCTCCTCGGGGGCCTCGGCCTAGAATCGCGCTGAAAGCCGATCAACCAAAGTCTGCCTAGCACAGCTGAGAAGAAAAAGACGGCGCTCTCCCGCTGCGGCCGGACCGCCGTCAAAGTTTCGCCCTCTGTTAGTCCCCGCCCAGGCGGCTACTACAGCAGTGTTTTCTGCCATAACCAAGCCGGTCTCCCTTCCCGCTTGCATGAGCACAAACGCCATTTTCACGGCGACCCAGAGAAATCTCAAAAAGAGCATAAAAGCCTCTTGTGTACGAAATGTGCCCACAACACTGTGTTCACTCATACACAAAAGCACTCCAGTTCCCCTGTCTCACACAGAGTCCACTCTCATAAAGCGGGCCAAGCCCACTCGAGTTTCAGAGTGCATAAGCGCACCCACAAGCTTCGGTTCACTCTGTTACAGGGCCCATAAACTCCACTCCGAGTGTAAGTCCCGTTTGTTCTAAACACTATCAGCGCGCTCACGCAGCCCGCGAAGTGCAGCGACGGGGACCATGTAGCCATTCACCCCCTAGCGTTACGCTTCAAAGCGTGGGAAGCTATTCCGGGAATCTCCCAGTGGGTGTTAAACACAATAAGGCTAGGCTATCGCTTACAGTTTCGCCGCCGCCCTCCTCGCTTCCGAGCGCGGCTAGAAACTACTGTGAACCCAGAAGCAGTGACGCTGCTCCGTTCAGAGATAGCAATTCTGTTGTGCAAAAAGGCTATAGAGAGGGTGCCTCTGTCTATGAGCGAGTTGGGGTTTTACGGCCGTTATTTTCTTGTCCCCAAGAAAGACGGCGGTCTCAGACCAATATTAGACCTCAGATCTCTGAACAAAGTTCTCATGAAGAGACCGTTCAAAATGCTCACTATCAGAAAACTCCTCGCGCATGTGCGCCAGGGGGGCTGGTTCATATCACTAGATCTGAAAGATGCATACTTTCAGATCCAAATAAATCCCTTCACAGGCCATTCTTACGTTTCGCCTTTGAAGGCCAGGTTTATCAATACACCGTCCTACCGTTCGGCCTATCCCTAGTACCCCGTACGTTCACGAAGTGCATGGATGCGGCGCTCGCCCCCCTGCGGAGTCAGGGGCTGCGAATACTGAACTACTTGGACGACTGGCTGATTTTGGCACAATCTCAGAGAGAGTTACTGTCTCATCGTACAGTTCTCCTCGACCATCTGAAAGCGTTGGGCCTCTCTGTCAACTGGACAAAGAGCGTACTACAACCCAGTCAGACTATCTCCTTCTTGGGTATAGAGCTGGACTCGGTCACGGTGACGGCGTGTCTGTCAACGCAGCGCGCGCACCGTGTGCAGCGTCTGCCGCATCTTTTCAGATGAACAGACTCACGCCTTTGAAAACATTTCAGAGAGCGTTGGGTTGTATGGCCTCAGCCTCCGCGGTACTCCAGCTGGGGTTACTGCGCATGCGCCCGCTTCAGCTTTGGTTGAGGAGCCGTGTGTCTCACCGGGCGTGGACCACGGGTTGCCAGCTGATAAAGGTAACGCAGACCTGTATCACAGCTCTGCAGCCATGGTCTGTGGCAGAATGGTTTCAGCGGGGCGTTTCCATGGGGACAGTTTCACGCCGAAAAGTCATCTCGACAGACGCCTCCAACACGGGTTGGGGAGCGGTCTGTGAGGGCTCACCGGCCTTCGGCCCCTGGTCAGCTCAAGAGAGCCTCCTACACATAAACTGTTTGGAGATGTTGGTGGTCGAGAACGCGCTCATGCGTTTTCTCCCGCGCATTCAGGGCCACCACGTGCTGATCCGTTCGGACAATATAGCCGTGGTCTCCTATCTAAACCGTCAGGGCGGAGTCAGATCCAGGAATCTCTTCCAGCTGACAGAACGCATCTTAGTTTGGTCTCAGTGTCACCTGCTCTCGCTCAGAGCGACGCACGTGCCGGGACATCTGAACGACGGTCCAGACAGCCTGTCCAGGAACACCATTCCCCCGGGGAGTGGTCCCTGCATCCTCTTACAGTCCAGAAACTGTGGCGATTATTCGGCAGAGCAGAGGTGGACCTCTTCGCCTCAGAAGAGAACACCCACTGCCCAATATTTTTCTCAAGGAGGGAGGACTGGCTAGCCCAGACCTGGCCCAGCCGCCCGCTTTATGCTTTCCCTCCGCTCTCTCTGCTACCACAGGTGCTTCAGAGAATCAGAGAAACGCAGCACTCGGTGCTCCTCATAGCCCCGCGCTGGGAGGGTCAGACTTGGTTTCCGGAGCTCATGCAGCTGTCACAGACAGCGCCGTGGCCCATTCCAGTCAGAGCAGATCTCCTCTCCCAAGCTCGCGGCACAATCTGGCATCCCCACCCAGAGCGCTGGGCGCTACACGCGTGGGTGCTCAACAACTACCCGTTGCTTTGCCAGAGGGAGTGTTAAACACGATCATGCAGGCTAGAGCGGCTTCTACCAGAAGGCTCTATGCGTCAAAATGGTCTGTGTTCTCAAAGTGGTGCACCGAAAAGGGTCTGGACCCACGGTTATGCGAGGTTCCCTCCTTGCTAAATTTTCTCCAAGAGATGCTGGACAAGGGCAGATCCCCGTCCACTCTTAAGGTGTATGTGGCAGCCGTCGCGGCGTTTGCTGAACCCCGGCGCGGCCAGTCACTGGGCAAAGATGGGTTGGTCGTCCGCTTCCTCAGGGGAGCTAGAAGGATGAACCCCCCATGCCCCCCTTCGGTGCCGATTTGGGACCTTTCCATAGTTCTTGATGCTATGAAAGCCCCCCCATTCGAACCGTTAAACACCGTGGACCTAAAGTATCTGTCGCTAAAGACCGTTTTTCTACTCACGCTCGCGTCAGTAAAACGGGTGGGAGACCTACACGCGCTGTCCACCAGCGCGTCCTGTCTCGAGTTTGGACCTAATGACTCCTTAGTCGTTCTCAAACCTAGGCATGGTTATGTCCCCAAAGCGATCGGCACCCCTTTCAGGGCACAGGTTATATCCCTATTGGCTCTGCCTGCATCCGATAGCGAATCTGATTCTAATCTCCTATGTCCGGTCAGGGCCCTGAGATTATACGTTACTCGCACTGCTCCGGTGAGACGATCCGAGCAGCTTTTTGTTTCGTTCGGTGAGCGCACCAAGGGTTGGCCACCTCGAAACAGTCCCTATCCAGATGGATTGTTGATGCCATTGCAGCAGCATACGCATCTAAAGACCTGCCATGCCCTCTGGGCATCAGGGCTCATTCCACTAGAGGCATGGCCTCATCGTGGGCATGGTCCAGCGGAATTTCCATTCACGACATTTGCGTGGCAGCGGGATGGGCTTCCCCCTCCACCTTTGTCAGATTTTACAATCTGGAAGTACCCGCCTTGCAGGCTAAACTACTAGCAGTCTAGTGTGTTTTCAGCTCTTCTGGTTGAGCTGCACTATAGGGGGTTAATTACACAGGCCGAGTTCGCTCTGTCCCTCTCTATCATGTGCTTATGTACTACACAATCACCGGCCCGCTCCGCTGGCCTTTTGTCACATACATATATTCATTCCCACTTATAGAGTTCCCCGGGGTCCCCCCCTGGGACTAATAGTGGATGCTGAGCACGCACGGCGTTGACCAGGTGTTCCCGTAGCATAAGCTAGTTTACGCAATACGAGAGAACCTCTCGTAAGAGAACGAATCGGTTACCTAACGTAACCTCGGTTCTGTCTAGATGAGGGAACGAGTATTGCGTTCCTGGCCGTGCTTGTGCTACTAGCGTTTTTCGCTTCAGTATATGAAAAAACCAGAGTATTCAGCCTATGTCAGGGAATTTATAGTCTCGTCCACACCCGTTTGGGTGGGCGGTGACGTAATGAGAGCGAGTCAGACTCTCATTGGTCGGGGGCTCACTCACGCTCCCTCATAGGCTTAAGCAGTTCTCCGTGAGCGAACCAATGAGCGGCTAGCTAGCCCTCTCATGGTCTGCTGCAGCTGAACTGCGTTGACAATGGATACAAATTATAGGATAATTTTTTGGCTTCAATTTCTCAGAAAGATGAAATCTTTCCCGTAGCGTAAGCTAGCTTACGCAATACTCGTTCCCTCATCTAGAGAGAACCGAGGTTACGTTAGGTAACCGATTCGTTTTCGGTACCCCAGTGCGCACCCGGGTCCCATGCATAGACTGTAAAAAATATGGACAAAGCGTCTGTGACGTCACCCATAGACTTTCTGAAGAACGGTTTTGAGGCCGTTTATGGGGGGTATGGGCGGCGCCATCTTGGAAAATCTTTTCAGAAAGGATACAGAGGTGGTATGATGTGTTGGGTCAGATCATGGCCGAGACGGGAATTCCACTCGGCGCAGCCCGTTATCAGCTGTCAATCAAGCTGTCAATCAAAGTTAACCACGCCCTTATTTGTCATACATTTTATATCTAAATATGATCTAAACTAACGAGTTAGAACAAAATTAACCCCCCTCACAGTTGTCAGGCACTCAGAACCTATCGAAAAATATAATAAAAGTCCATGGGACCAACCTGTAAAAACATGAATTTATGCTGTGAAAACGGACATTTTAACATTGGGGTCTATGGACATTTGCTCCCTTTTGGGACCTGCCCCTAGCGG
The DNA here is from genome assembly GCA_036326025.1 of Chrosomus eos. Lineage (NCBI taxonomy): Eukaryota > Metazoa > Chordata > Actinopteri > Cypriniformes > Leuciscidae > Chrosomus > Chrosomus eos. Next base: position 36,900,766 of record CM070831.1, read on the forward strand.
ATATTCAATGTATTGCAGTTTTTCGCACTGCCGAGTAGGCTTAATTTTTCAGATTAGAATGTTGCCGCTTGGTCCCATGACAGCGTTCACATGAGCGATTTTACATGCGAGCCATGCCCCGTTCTGAACTAAACTGCCAGTGTGAAACCCCCCTAAGGCTACAGGCAGGTGAGGTTTTTTTTTAAGCTAAACTCTGCAGGACAGCGGCACTCCAGGACCAATGCTGCCTATTCCTGCACTAGAATGTAGTGCAGGTTTGCTTGATTCATATTTGTTTATTTAGTTATTGGTTGACCTGATTTTATGTCATTTTAATTTTCTATTATTATTAACTTCATAGGAAAATCCATTTGATGATGTAGTTACTTTGTAATCCATGTGGTGTGATCTTTTTCTTTATTGAATTTTCAGTAAAATAACCAAATGCCACTTGAGTGGCGAAAATAAGTATTTAGTTCCCTTTGCATTAGCACTGTCCTGTTATAATTTTAGGTCCCACTTTATATTCTGTGTCTTTAACTACTATGTACTAAATTAAGGTGCACGAGAAGGCTCAACTGTGTAATTATAGAAATTATTACAACTGTAATTACATAAAAATTTAAGTACAATGTAAAATTGTGTATGTAGGGAGTATGTGCATTGTATCAAATAATTAATTTAAATGTTAGTACACAGTAGTTAAAGACACCTAATATAAAGTGAGACCAAATTTTATTAATCAATCATAATATATTTGTCATAATTTCTCCACTTTCTCCAGCAAGCCTTCATTTTTTTCATGTAACTGAAAGAAAGCTTTTAATTGTCCATGTTTATTTTTACAATAGTGTTTTGCAGTCAATAAATGAGTTGGAATAGTCGTTATTCTGTAATCACCAGCGAAATAGGAAACTCAGGCTCATTAGAAAAAAGTCCCTCTATCTACATTTTTGCAAATCTCCAAACACATACCAATAATACAAACTACAGCCGTATCCAGCTGAATGAACAATACAGACAGTAAAACACCAACCTTTTATTCCTTTTCACACAAATAATGATTGCTAGGCAGAATATCGGTTTAATGAAGGCTTATTTCTGTGTGGTTCCTTGCACAATACTGTACAAGGAACTGACCTGAAAATGCTTTAGTCTCTGACCTAAGGTGCCATGGTGCATGATTTGTAAACTAATACATTTTTAAGTTTCCATCCCATAATCAGCTCCATATTTCTGATGTAGTAAACTTTCTCAGTAGCTCACCTGTTACAGCAGTGCACTTGTGATGTGAAGAACGAGTCATGATAATAGAGCTCAAAAACTTGTAGAAGCAGCTAAAATGACACTTCAAAAGCAAACACATTTTTTTCAGCAAAAGTGGTAACAGACGCAAACGTGAGAAAAACACAATCAGGTATGTTTGGGGTTTAGTGTAGGTGGTTCATTATTAACAAACATAATAGAGCATTGAGATTTTAGTGTCACTCTCCAGACAGTTCAAATCTGCTGTGATACGTACAACAACCAACGCAATAAAACTTCACGTTTCTATGTTTCTGTTTATGCTGAACACACTATTATCATCACTTTGAAAGTGTTACGAAACATGCAAGACGCAATATAATATTGTTTTGCAGAAAAGTGACCAAAGGCACAATTAGGTTCCAATGAGGTTGGTTTGGAAATAGTACACTCTAAAACATGCTGTGTTTTTTCAACCTAGTTAGTATTTTAGTCAAATTTTGTACAAATTGGGTTTTAAAAACAACCAAACATCTCATCCTTTTTGCATATCATAATTACTTTAGTATGGAAGCCAGTAACGGCCAAAAATATTCATAATTTGCGAATACCAAAATAAAATGAACCTGCCACACTGAGTTCTCAATGCACACGCCGAGCAAACTGCACAGTGGACACAGAGATGGTCTAAGTTTGGTTATTTTTTAAAGAGGTCTTTGTTTGTTTGAAGCATTCAACATTTGCACCCTATATATGGATAACCTAGTACTGTCTTAAGCTGTTATTATTCAACTACAATGACAGCATCAACCTGCCAGCTTCAGTATTGAGTCCCAAAAAGCACAGCTCCGTTTATTCACTCTCAGAGGAAGAAGTGTCTTTATACTCATCTCAGATTCATTGTATGATCTCATAAGTGCTTTTGTTTGTTTGCTGTAAGCCATCGTATCGACATTCACAAATATTCTGGCAATGCGTTACTTTGCTGCCTGATCCTTGTTTAATGATTACATTGACCTGATAAGCCAAATAGCCAACTCTGTCTGTAGAGACATACAAAAGAAAAAGACATATAGTTTAGGAAATTTCTAACAATTTGATTATGTTATATGTTGTGTAAATCAGTGGTTCTCAACCGGTTTGGCCATGGGACCCACATTTTTCCATGGTCATTAAGGACCCACATTTTAGGAATTTTATTGGTAGGACTTTATTTTACAGTACTTTTCCCCATGTACGTACTATGTATTTATTATAGTATTACAATAACTGTATAATAACTAGGTACAAACCCTGAACATACCCCTAAACCTAACCTTAACCTTATATTAATCAGTACTGTCTTAGGTAAGTACACTGTAAGTACACTGTAAGTGCATGTACTTTAAAAGAAAGTGTAAGCATTTTATTTCTCAAAAATGATTGACACTCAAACAAGTTCTACTTTACTTAACATACATTCTAAGAAAATCACACAGATAAATAAGCAATATAAGGTAAGGTACTAAATAGCAGTCCCAAACTAGTTTTTGTCTGTATTAATCAACAATATTGACTGAAAAACTACGGTTACCATAGTAAATACACAATACTAACACGAACCATTAATAAAAATGTACTAGTTACCTAATTCACTTTTTAGTCATTTCATAACTTACAATTGACAACATAACAACGACATTACTTTCTTTTTTAATTTATATCCTTTTTTCCGGTTACAAGTTACAAAAATTACATTAGAATAATGACACTGACATATAGCCTGACATCTCATCTGACCGCAGATACTGAATCAGAACAAAGTGCTTTTTAAACTGCGTCTGACAGAAGAGTCAACAGCTTCCACACATGTCTTTCAAAATAAAAGTCTCGCATCAGAAAAACATTTAGAATTTCATTTTTTTTTCTTGTTGTTTCTTTAAGTACACACTCCGCGACACACTCAAAACGGTCTTGCGACACTGGTGTAAATAATGTTGGTTAATGTTTATAATATGTTATAAAATGTAGTTTATTTATATTGAGGGTCCCTTGGCTGCGAGTCTGGGTTCAAAGGTCCTGAATCTGTAAAGGTTGAAAACAGCTTTTAGACTGATCATTGGCTCAAATTTATTTGTTACAACTTTTTTTATTTATCATAACATTTAACACTTTACAATAAGGTTCCATTTGTTAATATTAGTTAAAGGATAATTCCGGTATTTAGCATTTTGAGTTTATTTTCTAGTGTGTTTTGGATGAACTAGAGTGGTGGACACAAAAATGTTGACGATGGGTCCTGTCTCGACTTTTTGACTCTTTTAGAATCGCCTCTGAGCGCTTCAGAGTGGCTGTCTATGGGCATGCACAAACATGTCTTAAAACAACCCAACGTTCATTTTCAAAACTGTGCAACTCACCGAGTGGTTAGTGGTGTTCGTTGATGATTAAAAACAAATATATCGGCACAATGTATGATTTCAATCCGTGTTATTTGCTATAGTGGAACTATTTTTTCAGATACCTCACAACCGCGTATAAACTTCCGCTCGATATTTCTGAGTCTGAAGCGTTAGCACACTCCGGTAGCGCAGTTATATCAACGAACAATGAGTCCTCCAACAGACATCAATGCGATTTTACAAAATGTCAAATAAAACACGACAGAAACTAACACCCATAACCACTCGGTGAGTGTCACAGTTTTGAAAACGAACGTTGGGTTGTTTTAAGCACATGTTTGTGCATGCCCATAGACAGCCACTCTGAAGCGCTCAGAGGCGATTCTAAAAGAGTCAAAAAGTCGAGACAGGACCCATCGTCAACATTTCTGTGTCCACCACTCTAGTTCATCCAAAACACACTAGAAAATAGACTCAAAGTGCTCAATACCGGAATTATCCTTTAAGGTTCCATTTGTTAATATTAGTTAACTACATTAGTTCATCTTTGTTGATGTTATTTTCAATATTTAATCATAAGTCGTTAACATAAATATTATTATTTAATGGACCTGAGCTAACATGAACAATGAACAGTTGCATTTTCCACAATTTTATGTTAAAAAATACTATAACAAATGTAGCTATTGCTCATTGTTAGTTTGTTAGTTATAGCATTAACTAAAATAACCTTATTATAAAGTGGTTAACCATTCAGAATTTATGAATCATATGGTGTCAAACAGAGTGTATGAAAACACAATATCGATGATTGATTTTGTCAGTGTTATAGCAATGCTATAGAATGCAAACACGCTTGAGAGCATGTAAATCAGGAATCATATCTTGCAAGTGAAAAATGATAGAGGCAATTAAAGTATTTTTGTAGAAGATTTGAGCTGCTGTCTTTTGTTCATTTTTTTTTCTTTTTCTAACTATTCTGCAGAAGAAAAATACATCACATGGAGTTGCCTCTTCCTCCTCGGCAGCACATTCCCCCAGAAATTAGCATTTTATAATTGCCTCTATTTTGTAAGATTAGGATAGAGCCAACAGTCTGACCAACAATCTTATAGCTTTAGATAAAAATGTATAAATGGTTCTAACATAATGTGATGTAGATTTCCTACGTTTTTTCCCTCCACCACCAGAACTCAAAAACAGATTTATTTACGTCTGGATTAAATAATTTACATTGTTTATAAAAGTTCACAGGTTCAACATCAGAATTGTATATTGTTTTAGTAAGTATTGCATGAAAACGACAAAATATTTTGCAGAATTGCCCATGGTTTATTTATGGAGTTTATGAATATTTGTTCAATGCTTCTTTATTTTGATAGTTTATGCTCAAATATAGATCACATACACGAAGACACAAATTAATTAATGTTTAAATAAAAAGATTACTATAATGTTTCTGCTTCTCGTTTTCCTTTTTTTGCACATTTTACATTAATATTCCTCCACCTCTGATTTTCTGCTGCTAAATTTCAGTTTACTGTAGTTTGAACTGCTTAATATCTGATAAGACTTTATTTTAATGCTCCCCAACAGATATTCTACTGACTATAAGTAACTTTTCAAGTACATGTCAACTTATTCTGGCAAACTTAACCTTAACCCACCAGTCTACTATTACTCTAATGAGAGTTAGTTGACATGCAGTTGCAGAGTTGCTTGTAGTTAGTAGAATATCTAAAGTGGACCATTGAAATAAATTGTAACCAAAATTCCCACTGTCCACACTTGAAGCATATACATATGTAATGTATGTTTCCTCTTTTTTGTTTTATATCTTGATATTCTATTTCCAATTTGTCATTGCCTTATTCACAACTGTCTGACCATGTTGTTGGATCAACAAGTAAAATGTCACTGTTTAAAGTTTGTTCTTTCATAGCCTTTGAATTTATTTTTAATTGAAGTATCAAATATATACACTCACCTAAAGGATTATTAGGAACACCATACTAATACTGTGTTTGACCCCCTTTCGCCTTCAGAACTGCCTTAAATATACAATATGTAACTATTTTGGCCACAAGAGGGCGCAGTTTCCAACAATAACAAAGGCGTATGTTTATGACGCAGTGACGAGCTGAATGATGGAGTTGCTGTCAAGCTGATGGATCTAATAATGTTTATGGATGAGTGAAAACACTAAAACACTAAACACTGCTAAAGAGACAGATATCACACGCGAGTCCCACGGATATAAATGATATCACACGCGAGTCCCGCGGATATAAATGATATCACACGCGAGTCCCGCGGATATAAATGATATCACACACGAGTCCCGCGGATATAAATGATATCACACGCGAGTCCCGCGGATATAAAGGAATAAGGACATCTAATTCTACAGAACTACACGCAAGTGCTGGATTACTCACACAGGTCAGGTCAGTTTATAGACGAATTAATTGTGAGGAACAAAGCACTGTTTCACTGGTCTAACGTTACACTATCACACTAAACGGCATTTAAATGTGTGTTGAAAGTTATAATGTTATTCTACGTGTTAGTTTGTTTTCTATACGAAACTAGCAGCTAGATCAAGATTAGAAAAACGTACTGACCATATTCTAACATGTCATCATGTTGAGCTAACGTTAACATTGATTTGTTTTATGTACATTTGCTCACCTGTCTAATAAAGCTGTCAAGTCGTGACTCGTGAAGCTCTGTCGAGTCCAAGTTAGTCGCGGACGTGGAGCTCCCGGCATCTCAAAAACGCCACGCTGATATTGATCCTTATTTCAATTCTCATTGTTTGTCCCAAAGTCTGCTTGCCATGGTTTATGTTTGAACGAAACAAGAACTTTGTGCCGCTAAACGTCACGCATTACGCAGTTGTCCATGTCTGTCGCCATGGTTACATCATGGCTATGGCATTTCGAGCGGAAACCGAGGATAGCGCGGATATTGCGTCATTGACAGGCGACATTTGTTGGCCGGGACCGCCACTTATTTAAAATTGGAATTTCTCTGAAATAAAAATCTTTGGAGACTTTTGGGAAATTCTAAGTACACAACTGCAGGAAATATATCACACTGTGCAAGTGATTTTTGGATATTTTATTACAAAATTCCTACATATTGGACCTTTATTTCTACGTTGCATTGATTCAACAAGGTGCTGAAAGCATTCTTTAGAAATGTTGGCCCATATTGATAGGATAGCATCTTGCAGTTGATGGAGATTTGTGGGATGCACATCCAGGGCACGAAGCTCCCGTTCCACCACATCCCAAAGATGCTCTATTGGGTTGAGATCTGGTGACTGTGGGGGCCATTTTAGTACAGTGAACTCATTGTCATGTTCAAGAAACCAATTTGAAATGATTCGAGCTTTGTGACATGGTGCATTATTCTGCTGGAAGTAGGCATCAGAGGATGGGTACATGGTGGCCATAAAGGGATGGACATGGTCAGAAACAATGCTCAGGTAGGCCGTGGCATTTAAACGATGCCCAATTGGCCCTAAGGGGCCTAAAGTGTGCCAAGAAAACATCCCCCACACCATGACACCACCACCACCAGCCTGCACAGTGGTAACAAGGCAAATTCTGACTCTACCATCTGAATGTCTTAACAGAAATCGAGACTCATCAGACCAGGCAACATTTTTCCAGTCTTCAACTGTCCAATTTTGGTGAGCTCTTGCAAATTGTAGCCTCTTTTTCCTATTTGTAGTGGAGATGAGTGGTACCCGGTGGGGTCTTCTGCTGTTGTAGCCCATCCGCCTCAAGGTTGTGCGTGTTGTGGCTTCACAAATGCTTTGCTGCATACCTCGGTTGTAACGAGTGGTTATTTCAGTCAATGTTGCTCTTCTATCAGCTTGAATCAGTCGGCCCATTCTCCTCTGACCTCTAGCATCAACAAGGCATTTTTGCCCACAGGACTGCCGCATACTGGATGTTTTTTCCCTTTTCACACCATTCTTTGTAAACCCTAGAAATGGTTGTGTGTGAAAATCCCAGTAACTGAGCAGATTGTGAAATACTCAGACCGGCCCGTCTGGCACCAACAACCATGCCACGCTCAAAATTGCTTAAATCCCCTTTCTTTCCCATTCTGACATTCAGTTTGGAGTTCAGGAGATTGTATTGACCAGGACCACACCCCTAAATGCATTGAAGAAACTGCCATGTGATTGGTTGATTAGATAATTGCATTAATGAGAAATTGAACAGGTGTTCCTAATAATCCTTTAGGTGAGTGTATATATAATATACATGGGCATCTGAAGCAAAAGAAAATGGGTGGGTCCTCTCCCAGAAAAATATTACTGGAGCAAATACCATTTCATGTATTCTGGTGCCTTTTAATTAAACAAGTACATTCTAATCTGCTTCACGTCCGGTGGTTATTTGCCTCCACGTCGTGCATTAAAACAGTTTAATGCACAGCTATCTGTGGATTATCCCGCTGATACCATGGTCATTTGCCAGCATTGACAACTTAAAGCTGTTATTGATGTTTGCAGCGCAATATTTGACTGGAAGGGTAAAACGGGCAACTATTTTCGTCAGTTGCGGCTCGTTGAGAAATATAATGATTCAGCGGAAATGGAGTTTAATTTATTAGGGCTTTTCTCAAGTGGAATGGATTTGACTAACGGCGCTCTGAAAAGTGAACAGACATATGCGCTGAATTAGAGATGGTAAAGGTGAGTTTCTCCACTATCATTGGTCTTAAAAAGTGGGTGGGTCTTGTCCTCACATATACAATGGTTCCGACGCCCATGTATATACAGTATATAAAATTATATCTGATTTATCTTAACATTCCTGAGAAAAAATTCAACTATTTTCATTTTTTTTGTGGTATACAAATAGACTTCCATTAGTGCAAATGAGGGAAGAGTCAATATTATTATTATTATTATACCATGCTGCTGTACACAGAGCATAACTCATGTTTAACCCAGAATCTCGTATGTGTGGCTGAATTTGAAACATCAATGTTTGCTAGTTGCTAATGTTCTGTTATTGGCTGTTGTGGAGGATGTCGATATGAAGAAAGCAGATCATTGGGTAAGAACACTGATCGAAAGCACTATTTCATATCTTCACGTCACTCACACACGCTGTAAATAAAGTCAGGTCGTTCACAAAAGCACAAAGTATGTGAGCAGCAAGAGGACATTATTCATAGCACAAACTGCACTTTTACTTTTTTCGTGTATTAGTGTTTATTTTATACTTATTGTTGCTCTTATTCATTTCCAAACAAATCTGAATAAGTCATAAGGCTCTATAAAAGATGAGGCTGTTGAATATGTGAATGTTAATAATTTACCAAGCTGAATTGCAGGAGGACAATCACACGTTTGCTTGCTTCACCGTTATACAGCTGAAAAAAAAACACCACTTGTTTCTTGTTTGGAGCGAGGTGTGTGTGTGTGCGTTGTGTGGTCGTGTGTGTGTGTGTGTGTGTGTTGTGTGTGTGTGTGTGTGTGTGGTGTGGTGTGTGTGGTGTGTGTGTGTGTGGTGTGTGTGTGTGTGTGTGTGGTGTGTGGTGTGTGTGGTGTGGGGTGTGTGTGTGTGTGTGTGTGTGTGTGTGTGTGTGTGTGTGTGTGGTGTGTGGTCTGGTGCAAACTCTACATTATGGGGACAAAATGTCCCCACAAAGATAGCAACATCTGAAATCTTTGTCCTTGTGGGGACATTTGTTGGTCCCCATGAGGAAAACAGCATATAAATCAGACTAAGTGATGTTTTTTGAAAATGTAAAAATGCAGAAAGTTGTGTGTGGTAGGTTTAGGGGTAGGGTTAGTGTAAGGGGATATAATATGCACTTTGTACAGTATAAAAATCATCATGCCTATGGAGAATCCCCACAAAGATAGCGGACCAGACGGTGTGTGTGTGTGTGTGTGTGTGTGCGTGCGTGCGTGCGTGCGTGCGTGCGTGCGTGGTGCGTGCGTGCGGTACGTGCGTGCATGTGTGTGAGTGTGAGTGTGTTTAATTAGCCATACGACCATACAGGATTTGAATCTGAAGGAAAATAATATGCATCAATAAATCATGCAGCATCCTGACAGGAGGAGGAAATCCGCCACGGAGAAATGGCTTTTGTTATGTTGTGCACCCACACGGACACCAGCACAATCATCCCATCCCGTCTCCATTTCCACCTTTCCCCCCTGCTATCCATCACCCCACTGACCCCACTGTCCTCCAGCTCTCCGGGATGTGTGTTTGTGTGTTAGACGTGCAGGAACATCCAGTCATGTGTGTTCTTCTGTGTGCGCAGAGATCCTTCTGCAGTGCCATGGTGGACGAGCTGCGGGTTTCCCTCAAGTGCCAGCGCCGGCTCAAACACAAGCCTCAGCCGCCCGTCATGGTCAAAACCGACGAAGTCATCAACATGCACACCTTCAATGACCGGAGACTGCCAGGCAAGGAGACCATGGCTTAAAACGGACACCAGCTCGCGCTTTCCTGAGCCTGGAGACGGGGACACATCTGGAAGTTGGTTTTCTATACGGGGAAAGGATCTTAAATGTCATTTCAAACAATTAGTAATTGAAAACAACAGCAGAAACTGAAACATATTTCCTGTGGAAATAACTTGAATCTGGGCAAAATTTGAGTTCCCTCGTGGCTCCAGATCACCAGAGCAAAGACTGAGCGGTAACTTTTAGCAGGAAATACACAACGCCAGAGGAGTGTGATGAAGGGAGGTTTGTCTGCTCATTATGATCGTATTGTTTTTGGTTTGACGATGCTTTCGGCTGTTGTCTGTCCACAGAGATCAGTCGAGTCCTTTAGAGAGAACGAGGAGACGTGTCCTGATAAATACGGAAGATTTGAATACTCATACGGTACCTGTGCTACTTTTACGAGCTACTCGGAAAACGGTTCGCAGGACGGTTTGCTGAGCGCCACAGCAATATCACTGAAATCATTCAACAGGTTTCTCAGACACACACACACACGCAATGGAAGCAGGACAGAGCAACAGGCAATACACCACTTTCATTTGTTGGCATTTTCAGGAACGTCACGACGACTAATGATGAATCTCACAAAAACACGCCAGGCCCAAAACACATCTCAACCGAAAATCTAAACACAAAAAAATAGAATCTATTTTAAAAACGCCTTTTTTCAGGACCATTGTGTAAACATATTAAGCATATTGCACAATTAAGCAATTTCTGTTCAGATTTGCATTAAAAAGTCAGTAAAAAACTACTTAAAATAACAATCAGTAAACGTTCTTAAAATTAGATACTTTCATTGGAGAAGCAAAATTGCATTAGAAAATAAGACGTTAATAATATCAGCAAAGTGAAACCCTATTGATTTTTCTTTTGTTGCTTTACACAAACCCTCTTTTTTGTAATTTACATTATGCTGATTAGTGATTCTCATTACAGAATAAATATTGCAGTCAGCATTAAAGGCAGTAAAATTAGTGATAACAAATACAAATATATATATATATTTTACATATATATTATAGTGGTGATTTTTTTTATTTTTTTTTATTTTTCATTGTAGTAAAAAAGAGGTAAATGTTTTAACTGTCATGACAATAATATCACAAAGAATAAATAAAACTAATGGTCCTAAAATAGGATTAATTTCATTTATGCTATGGTACATATTGATATTGATTTTTATTTTTATTTTAATAATGCATGGTGTAATATCACCTGCTTATAAAATATTACATTTCATGAGCTTCACTTTAAAAAACTCTCCAAAAATTGGATAAATTCCTTAATATTCAAACATGTATTGTTTGGTTTACGAATGTTTATTCCTCTCTCTCTCTCTCTCTCTCTCTCTCTCTCTCTCTCTCTCTCTCTCTCTCTCTCCTCTCTCTCTCTCTCTCTCTCTCTCTCCTCTCTCTCTCTCTCTCTCTCTCTCTATGGTCACAGCAACTATAAACACACCTAGCTGATATTAATATTTTGTCTGTATTTTTTTTTTTTGATAATCACACTTCAGTTTAATGTCACATGTTTGTACTTTGTGATTTCAGAAACAGAATCCTCATGTAAACTTGTGCAAGTGTAAGATTTCTATAAAAACAATAATAATAAGGTGTTTTGTACAATTAAAGAATATCAACATTTTGTAATAATTTTTATCAACACAAATCAATCATTGGCATCTCTCTCTTGATAAGGGGGGTGTCAGAGTTTCGGGTCGAGACGGGACGGTGTGCTTCCCCACGGATGAGCCCCATGTGACGGATCATTTCACCCGGCCTCCATGAGGACACGCTTGTGCCAGCGCTCGTCACACACACACACACACACACACACACACACACACACACACACACACACACACACACACACACACACACACACACACACACACACACACACACACACACACACACACACACACACACACACACACACACGGGATGGGGAAGTGTCCAGCATGCCTGGTAGTGTTGATGTGACACACACATTTTGGACAGATCCTATTTTTATCATGTAAAGGAAACATATTTAAAAGAAAGATATTTTTACTTGAGATTAATAGAAACGACAGAACTGATTGAGAAGTGTGATATATACATATAAAGAGAAGAGACTGCTAACGTGCTTCATATTCAATGCCCCCGGTTTATAATAGACTGCTAGTACTCAGTGCCGAGACGTTGTGTGTAAATGGTTTCAAATGGATACGATGTATTTAAAGATTTTTTCAGATACAAACTAATTTTGAGCATATTGTGAAAACAAAATGAAGTGCACACAGTTTCCTGTCTTAAGTTGATGCACAAGTTTCAAGGAAGTAATAAAAAAGTTAGCACACTTGGGTTGTGGTGTCCTTTGTTTTCTCTCTGTTTATTCAGGACAAACATCACTCATTCCCACATAATCACCTCAAGGCAAGTCATTCTCAGTTATATAGCGCTTTTAACAATGTAGATTGTTTCAAAGCAGCTTTACAGAGATAAACATATAATTTAAGGCAACAGAGATTGGTTTGGTTTTATAGCCGTTCTTGAATAATGTTATTTCCAGCTAAAGTTAAGGACACGATTTAGCTTCACTTACCGCAACACTGAAAAAACGTTCATTAAACGGAAGTTGCGATTAGTCTGTCTTTCCCTGTTGTGCTGTAGATCCAAGTGAAATGGCTCTGGAACGAGAACAAATGCTGGACGGGTCTTGATTTTGATGATTCTGAAAATTCAGTTTTGATGACAGGAATAAATTACATTTTACTATGTTCACATAGAACACAGCTCGTTTCAATTGTAATACTAATTTCCCAGCATTAGCTACTCTTCTACTGGATTTTTGATCAAATAAATGTGAGGAGAAGATCAAGAAATGTGAAATATCCCAAACATTTAGTAAGTAAATGGTAGTGTACACACCTTCGGTTTTGAAACATGTCCATCTATGCTCATTAAAACTGCTAATTGATAAATAGGATTTGACTTGATGAGAAGGATGCCAAGGGACAAAGCTTACTTGTGATGTCTAGATTCTTCTGCTCTCGCATCCACTATGATAATTAGCCAATTAATTATATGTGGCATTAATGTTTGTTATCAGTTGCTGAGCTTTCACTCGCCCCGCCGGAAGTGAGAAGATTAGCGGCCAGCTAAACCCACCCTGTGTGAAAACATCAATCTGATAATGGAAATGCTGAGAATGGGCAACAGGGCCACACGCACACACACAGACACACACACACACACACATGTTGGTGCAACAGCATTATGAGGACTCTCCATAGGCGTAATGGTTTTTATACCGTACAAACTATATATTCTATCCCCCTACACTGCCCCTACCCCTAAACCTACCCATCACAGGAGACATGCTGCATTTAAAATTTTTTAATAAAACATTGTTTTTTATGTTTTTTACGCCATTTGATCTATGATTCATAAACCACCCATAAGTTGTAATACCAGTGAAATACACATGTCATAATACAAATTTGTGTCCTTATAAATCACATAAACCAACCCACACACACACTCTAACTCTACCCCTAAACCTACCCATCACACACAACTTTCTGCATTTTTACATTTTCAAAAAACATCACTTAGTCTGATTTATACGTGTTTTCCTCATGGGGACCAAAACATGTCCCCACAAGGACAAGTATTTCAGATATTGCTATCTTTGTGGGGACATTTTGTCCCCATAATGTAGGGTTTGCCAGACACACAACACACAACACACACACACACACACACACACACACACACACACACACACACACACACACACACACACCACACACAGTGAAATTGATAAAATGATGGTCTGCTGAAAGCTACACTAGTCTCATGGATCCATCAATTTTTTCCTCCACAAATCTATTTTCTGACATTGAAAAATGTAAAGTGCTTTAATGAGCTATTTTTCAGCATAGGGAAAATAGCCCACATTATATGTTAAAACAAATAAAAACTGATTAGAGATTTGAATAATTGGTTCATAAATGCCATACAAATGCTTTGCACCATATATAAAAAGTTAACTATTTTAATAGAAAAAAAAAAACAGTAAACACAGGGTAACTTACTGTATCTTGTGTTACCATGTGATACATATGTGAACATATTTTTGTAAGTAAAAATGAATTACAATTTAATGAAGTAATGATAATATATAATTAATATATAATTGTACATGGCACCTAAAAGTGCAGTGTATAAAGATTTTGAGTATCTATTAACAGAAATACAATATGACATCCATAACTATGTGTTCAGTGGTGTATAAAGAACTTACTTAATAAACCGTAATGTTTTTATTACCTTAGAATTAGGCATTTATATCTACATAAGCGCGGGAATCCCCTTCTATGAAGGTCGCCATGTTGTGACGTCATGTTTCTACCGTAGCCGACAGCGAACAAACAGCGTTACAGAGCGCGTTTTGTCACTACCTTGAAAGAGAACCGCAGAAAGCTAGAAGAAGCTAGTCATAAACACCGTGAGTAGTTTCCCTTGTCAGTGGTGTAAATATGTAGTTGGATTGTTTCATGTAACTTAGTTCTTCTCCCTCGCTGTGTTATAGCTTTGCTATGTGGGGATAAATGTGCTGGTTACGTTCGTGAGACAGCTGATTAGTAGGCTACTCTTGACATTGACCGTAAAACAGTGACAGGAATCACCAACCCGTCGATCTTGGAAGCATTTTAAGTCGATCGAGTTTCCAAAATCAGAGAAAAAAGCCTTTTGTGTGTAGTTAGTGGTGTCTAGGGGATGCGGAGGCACGCGCTGTTACAATCACGTCATTTTTGCCGCACGCACCTTTGGACTCATGCGGACGCGTCGAGTATAAACAAGGCTTTAACCAGCTCAGCCACAGTAACAGCTCATATTAGCCAGCTAAACTTTTACTACCCTGTTAGAAAAAATCTATAGTTGCATAGTTTCATGTGGTTTTTCTCTGTCGAATTTTACACACTTTTGCGTCACCGTATGCACGCGAGAAATTATGGATTTTTGCGAGGACGCAATATTGAAAAATATTTGTTCCTCCCATCCCATATTTTTTCCACCACCATTTAGGGGCTCGATAGATTACAACGTTTGATTTGAAGATAAAGAAAGAAAGAAAGAAAGAAAGAAAAGAAAGAAAGAAGAAGAAAAGAAAGAAAGAGAAGAAAGACATAGATGCAAGACTTACATTTTTACATTAGAAAATGAATCACTCTTCCCATGAAGCATTTTGAACAACATAATCAAACCATGTGATTGATTCACACATGACTACATCATATCCAATACTTTATATGATGGGCGGTCACTTCTGAGCTCTTGTGGCACCACATGGTAACAGCGACATCTCTGATTGGCCGGTCGCTCTTAGAGGTTATGGGTAGTGTAGTTATTCACTGGATATCATCAATAAAACACAATAACAAGCTATGCAATCATAAGTGTTATCCTTAAAAATATATTTCTCTATTGAGAAAAGAAATGGAAGGTTTACCGCCAACTGTTGTGTTCATATCAAACCACAACTGAGATACCGTGACAACCTCCCCGTGTAGCAAGACCCATTTCTCCTTATATTTCTTGTAAAACACATAAATCCCAGCAGCACAGAAGCACCATAGGTTAAGGTCACGGAGACAGAAAGTGACACAAATGTTGATTCTTTCCTGAATCCCAAGACATCAGTGCTACAGACATAATCCCAAATTACACTTGAGCTAGGACCTCCCAAACCCCGCGGGGCGTGACAGATTACACTAAACCTGTCCCACACAAGCCTAATGGGGCATGACCAGATTACCTACAGCTGAGTGCCACTCCGGCTCCAGCTCCGGAGACAACACAACCCAACCCAACCTAGCCAAACCAGGAGAAAAATACTTAGAAATGTCACGAAATCCAAGTATGATTTCTGTAAAATTCCCCTTTTGCGTTGGTCTTGAAACACCTGAGGATCGAATGCGTGACTTGAAAGGCGAGTGGGTGAGGATGCTTTGAAATTCAACTCTTAGGAAAAGTAAATATTCACAGAGAATATGGCGGAGTCGTTGCTCTCTGTCAGTAGCAGGTGCAGGATATTACTTTTCTTGCTTTCTAGCTTGTTTAAAACCGTAGATGTGTGCCCCAAAAATGATCATCCTTCCATGGCTCGTAATGGGATTGTGTCTGCTATCACTACTTGCATTTTCATTGCTTTGTTTTTTTTTTGCTTGGGATATGAATGAAAATGAAGCCATGAAAAATACTGCTATTCTTCTGTCAGAATGAGCCGAGGCTTGCATCTTTTTTTTTCTGGTTTAAACTCATACTGTGTTTCTAGTTCAGAAATCAGCTCTGTGAGCATGTCCACACAATAAGAAATAAATATAAAAAGAGATTTCCCGAGCAAGTAAATTCATCTATCGTATGGGGGGGCTTCATGCTCAGTGTTTTGCCTTTATTATTATAGGTTTGCAATGCAGTTTTTACTCAGAAGATGTGGTCTTTTCCCATCTTAACCATTACCATAAAGAAGAACCCTTGTAAAACAAATACAAAAGTGTGCTTAATCACATTAAATCTGCAAATATTTCAAATAAAATTTAAAAAGTACACTTTTAATTATTGTTTAATACATTTTTGTTGTGCATTAAAGAAATACATGGGCTGTTTACACGACACCCGTTTCAACTAAAAATGTAAAACTTTTTTTGCGTTTTGGCCGTTCATTTACACAACAACTGCTTTTTGGGGGCCTGAAAACGCAAACTTAAAAAAAAAAACGTTTCTGTGTAAACATCAAAAACACTAATCTGTGAAACCGATGACGTCATGCACATGCGTATTACATGTTCAGTCTATAGCGTTTCATCGCCATCTAATGGCCTGGCAGCAGAATACAGTGTTTTTAATCGTTTTCGCGGATCGTTTTGACAATGGTGTCATCTGTACACGGAAAAATCAAAGGAAAAACGTATCTGTTATTATAAGCATATCGTTGTCATGTAAACATACCCTTATTTTAATGTGTTGACTATATTAATGCAAACTTAAAGTACTTAATTATGATTTTGACTGTAGTGTTATTTATTTGGAATATATTTGGTATATGTTTTTAAACGTACTATTGCAACTTCACAATTCCAAATGTGTAATTTCAAATATATTTAAATACTCGACAGATATTAAGGAGATATTTCATATTTTAGTTTATCATAAATGCTTGTCAATACATTCTGCAGTACACTTTAACCATATTTATTTGAGTTTGTTTTCAGTAAAGAAACACAGAATCAGAAACACCCACTTCTACATCATCACGTTTTTGGCCACGCCCACTGGCACATTCACACGACTGAAAATAGCATAACCTTCCAAAAGATATTATTTATTTTCAACTATGTGTATGTCTCAGTAAAGCATTATTTGTTTGTTTGGTACATTTCAGTGCGGATTCTTTGGTAAATCAGTCGCAATTTCGGCGCAGGCTTTGCAAACAGACTTTTACTGTAAGTTATGGACCCGACAGTAATGCCACAACATGTACGTAACCAATGCCTGATCTGTGATTCATTTACATTCTGATGTTCAGTAAATCAAACCACTGACTAAGCGGTCAACTTCACATTGGTTCACTTAGTAGCATGACAATAATCTGTCTAAAGTGTGATTAAATTATATAGAAAAGGGTAACGCTTTATTTTACGACCCGCAAACAACTGCGTAAGTAAACCGAAATTACGGTGTACGTTTCTGTAATTATAGCGTACTTCCGTGTAGGTATAGGGGAACAATATGTTAAGTTTGGGGTAATAAAGGGGTAACAAGCAGATAGTATACAACCTGCAAATGACTTCGTAAGTAAACTGAAATTACGGTGTACGTTTCTGTAAATATAGTGTAGCTCCGTGTAGGTATAAGGTAATAAAGGGGTAACAAGCTATGCAAGCAAATTATTTATAATGTAATTATTTTAACAGGTACCTATTATGTTAATATATTCCAGGCAAAAATTGTACATCTGTTGTATATAAAAGTTATCATCACATTTCTGGCAAAATATGTTCTTGTGCAATTTTACATTTCATTTTGGCATCTGTGGGTTGATTTAACATTAATTAATCTAGTAAGAAAAGCCAATAAATTCATTTTTTTTTATCATACTGTGCTTACATACAGCCATACACGTTTCATTTTCATCCCACAGATGTTAAAATTGCACAAGAACATATTTTGCCAGAAATGTGATGATACAACAGACGTACAATTTTTGCCTGGAATATATTAATATAATAGGTACCTGTTAGTTTTAAAATAATTACATTATAAATAATTTGCTTGTATATCTGCTTGTTACCCCTTTATTAGCCTATACCCAAGACTTAACATATTGTTCCCATATACCTACACGGAGGTACGCTATAATTACAGAAACGTACACCGTAATTTCGATTTACTTACGAAGTTATTTACAGGTTGTATATCTGCTTGTTACCCCTTTATTACCCAAAACTTTACATATTGTTCCCTTTTACCTACACGGAAGTACGCTATAATTACAGAAACGTACACCGTAATTTCGGTTTACTTACGCAGTTGTTTGCGGGTCATAAAATAAAGTGTTACCAGAAAAAGCAATCAAAGAACACTCTCTTTAAAATCGCTGGAGCTGTCAATCAAACAGAGTCTATCAGTGACTGAATTCTGGACTCCCGTTATCATCAATGACGCTGTCTTCACTGCACAATAATTATCATATTTACTTCATGTTTGCACTGTTAGTTATGATGAAAGCAGGAAATCAGCAACACTTTTCACTATTTGTTAAGGCTTGTTTGAGATGAGCAAAATCTGCGCAGAACCGATCACCGGTGATCAGCGCGTAATGCATGCCGGTTAGAAATGTGTCCGAGAGCGGTCCGCCTTGCTCTGATGTCATGCTGACGTGTGTGAAAAAGCTATCGCGAGCGCAAGGCGCACGTGCCGGATTCTGCAGTCGCGCGCAGTTGCTCTCCACTGACTGCGCTGATCAAAAGCATGATGGGAAATGACTTGCTGACGACACAGCTTAATGTTGATTGGTTTAAACAACCGTGATGTACTGTTCTCTATTAAAATGTTTGATTTTAAAACTCGGATATCATGTTTTATGTGTATAGGTTATGTGAGAATATTCCCAAACTCGCGGACAGTGCGATCTCTAGTCTATGGGTTATGCAATGTTATTTTATTATATATAAAAAAAACACATGTCTGTACTAAAGAAAAAATTATTGATAAACACTCATTTGGAATGGAATTAAATAACAAGTACTTTGGGTGTCTTGTTCATTATATTTATTTTCATATAAAAGCAATAGAACTTAAAGTGTAAATTGCAGGTTAACCACCACAAACGATTAATGTGTACATTAAAGTGCACAATATGGATATATTTAAAAATTTCTGTCTTAAAATGCGTTAAAATAGCATTTATTGGGGTTTCTTCAAAGGTAGCGTGTTTTTTACCGTAACTGGGTGATGATGTCATAACAGGGAGCTGCGGGCAGTAATGCACTCACTCTGTGTGTGCTGTTTGAGGGAGAATAAAACGATTTGCGGGACTCCCGCAAACTAGAAATATCTGAATAAAACGTAAAAACTAATACATTTTTATTCATCTGTTGCAGAAAATCAATAAGAACATCTAAAACAAAATAGAAACGGTTTACAGGCAGAGTTTCTATTTCTAACATGTCAGCAGCGAGGAGCGATGTAGCCAATCACAGACATATGTGTTGATTTCTTGAACGCAATAATGGCCAATCAGAAGCATTTACGATAGATTCCCCTCACCGCTCAAAACAGACTTTTTGTTCAGTGCTAAATTCTGTATGCTGGCAAATCCTCTAATTATAACAAACATAGTGTAACGTTATATATGATGGAAGCTTCATTGATAATAACAGAGATGTGCGAGATCTCTGTGAACTGATGTCAGCTTTAGGAATTATTATGGGATCGCACTTTGCGCGCAGTCATGCCAAACCATGCACGCAGTAGCCCGCTTGCTTTTATGTTATAACAGTGGTTTGTGTGTAATGCAACAAACAATTGATCAGGAGCACGTATGCTGATGTGTATGGTGGCGACACGTAGGCTAACTTGAAAGTATTTGGAGGTACAGAAAAAAAGTATTTTTGCGGGCGGGAGCGGGACAAAACATGAATGTTGCGGTCGGGAGAAAGTAATATAAGAAAGTAGTTGAGCACGTCAGTTATAACGACACACGTATTCAAAAATAGCCGGGTTTAAACCGGGCTTGGGCTCATAATTACAGTTTATGTGTCGGGCCGGACTCGGACACAGCGGGCTCGGGTAACGTTAGGGTCTTGCTTGATTTTGGGCCGATCTAAGCTCTACCTCGGGTAAGTTATGCTAACACTTACAGGCACGAATCAGCCGTTTGTCCTTGGGGAACTTGTAGAGCCTCTCCCCCGTTTTTGATGTATTCATACATCCCGCACAAGCACAATAGTTAACCATTTTCGCTAGCTAGGACTCCAATATAACGTAACTCTAGGCTTGTTGCATAGACCGTAAAAGCTTGGAGTCCCTGTTATGACATCACGCCCAGCCTAGTGGAAGGAGGGGGCGTGGTTAAAAGCACTGTAAAACGAACCAACTTTTCATTATATTCAGCATTTGGTATAAAAAATATTAAAAAAAAAACAATGGTGGGCGGTTCTTATCTTTATATTTAGTAAGCACATTGCATTATCTTCGTGAAAATTTTTACCTGCAATTTACACTTTAAATTACATCCAGTTTATTAGCAACACTGTGCACGAGCGTGAATCCCGTGTATCCCGCGATATCCGCCTTTGATCTCACAGGTGTGTGATCCACTGCGAGAAGCGAGAACTGTCCGTCTTGCCTGCGCTTTTTTCACTCCTCCCCTCACTGCAGCCGCCTACTCTCGCCTACATTTCAGGCGAGGCGAGGCGCATCTCAAACAAGCCTTTAATCTCGACCGCCGTGATAGTAAAATCATTGAAGTCTCACAGCAGACACGCCCTTCAAACAGTGCGTTCAAATCAGAGTCTAAAAGAAAAGTCTAGAAAATCAGAGTCTAGAAAATGGCCTTTTATTTCTAAACTAGGGCAATTTTGATGTAAAAATCATAGATAACTGCACCTCGGGAAACATTATAAAATAATATTTACAAAAATGCAATTCATGACCCCTATCTATTGTCACAGTTGTTGATGTCAACATGTCAACTTCTTCATGTATCACCTGTCTAGTTAATTATCATCTGTTCCACCGGTCTTCACTCAATCAATGTTAATAAGTATCTGTATTTAGTTCCCTTCAGTTCATTCAGTCTTCATCCGTTCTACGTTGTGTTTAGCGTGTGTGTGGGAACCTTCTGCCTGTCTGTATCCGTGCGAGTTATATGTTATTTTGAAAGTAAAAGTTTTTGAAATTGGAACTTTTGACTTCTTCTTCTTCTGCCCGCACCACACCTGTGACATCTATATATCGAGCAAAAGACTAAGACTTTTTTCTATATTGCCAGTATAAGCAAACTTAAAATATAAATTTGTATTTTAAATAAAAAACAAAAAAGAAGACTGATTCATCTAAAATGATATTCTTATTATATCTTCTTCTTAGTGACAGATTGTTCTTTTTCTAATACTAATAAAAGATGTACTCTCTCAGATCAACAGATCCAGGTAAATGTGTATGTGCAAAACCTCAGATTCCTCACAGCCCAACCGATCACTCATTAGTCTCTGTGTTAGTGACCATTTATGATGGACTGCCTCATTTCATTTTTAATAATAACCATAATTTAGGGGTATAACAGCTCTTGTTCTTTATTATAGTGAATCATGCTTGCCTACTATCTATCTTCTAATAGCATGAGGCTGTCATTGATTTTTTATACAGAT
This sequence comes from Chrosomus eos, assembly GCA_036326025.1. Taxonomy (NCBI): domain Eukaryota; kingdom Metazoa; phylum Chordata; class Actinopteri; order Cypriniformes; family Leuciscidae; genus Chrosomus; species Chrosomus eos. Next base: position 36,922,790 of record CM070831.1, read on the forward strand.
TTTTATTCCAATACACATTTTTGCTTGAGAAAGAGTACTCATCCCTGGGGATAAAACATAATCCTCCTCTGACACGGTTTCTTTCTGCATAATAGATGTTCACTGGGCGACAGAAAAATTATGATGGAATTATGAGGAATGGTTTGACATAAGAAAAAGGGAAAGCCAGTGGAAATATATAACCAACACAGTCTGAAAGAAAACATTGCATGAATTAAAATACACTGTCATGGGGTTAATTAAGAAATTCTCAATTCCTTGAGTTTGTAGCCAATAACTGACCACAGGTTGCATTTGTAAAAACGTCTGTAACGATCAGTAAGATGCTGCTAATGTGTAGGCCTATACAAAATTATATAAAAAATGTAAATATATATTACCAAGTGACAGGTGAGTTGTCATCCTCATGCGCATTATGATAAACATTGAATATCTTAGAGTTTGCTTTTATATCACAGCTTTTAACATCAACAACGAATGATATGGAAACATTTTGATAAAAATTGAAAGACTAACTAGACTACCAATGTGTGATTATGCATCAGAACCAGCGAAACAGGCCTGTAACCCATTTTTGGGTTAAACCCCCATTAAATATAATATTTTAATATCTATAAATCTAGAGAAAAGCAAAACAACATTGCATTCATGCTTTCAGTAATATTTCTCCTGAATTAATGGCTTTAGAAATATAGGCCAAGAAGTTCACTGTGGGCCAGCACATGATTCTAAGAGAAAAAAACATATTTCAGTCTCCCATTCCCACCTTTTTATCTTGCACAAAAGATGCTTTTAATATTCAGGCAATTTAAGCATATCTGATTCTTCACGGAGGCACAGGCAGGTTGAACCCTTATCGCAGTATAGAAGAAAATTACAGCTCTATATTCACCCCAGAAACCATGTCACAGAATCCAAACACGCACATGCACATACAGTAAACACACTACACACAAAACAGACAGAAACACACCATTGCACCTTTAGATTAGACAACTTTTTTTTAAATTTGCCCTGGAAAAAAACTCATCTGAGAGCTGGGTTATTGTGGGCGGTTGTCAGGGTGTTGCTATGCAGGTTTTTGGAGCCTATCAGGTGTTTTGAGTGTGTTTATTTAGCGTGGTTATGTGCCTGAAAACACTCGGCAAAACTCACCAATTCCAATGTCACCCATGGTAAAAAAAGAAAAAGAAAAAGAAGTACACTTTACTTAAAAACAGTCCTTATTACACAAATAATGTTCATTAAAGGAATATGTAAATGTTTTCAGACACTTATTTGCAATTACATGTAAATGTATAATAGTTCAAATGTCTATTAAATCTAATTAGAAAAAAGTGCCTTTTACATAAGTGAATTATTGTAAGTTCATCTTTATATATAATTTCATTATTACTGTAATTGTCATTGAAACATGATTATAATGTACTGCTGATTTTACTGACAGGCATTTCAGTCCAATTGTAAAATATATTTACTTGTAATCTTGAATAACACACTAAAGTTAACATTAAAACACTTTACATAAGGGTTAGTTAGTCAACACATACAATTAAGGGTACTTATTCAAAGCACAACAAAATATTATGAAAACATAGAGATTTAAAATGTACTTTGACATTTTTAGAAAGTGCACTTTAAGTGTACTTAAATGTGATAATACGTGGCTATAATAGTATAATAGTCATGAAAGTACTCTTTTACTTAATTAAAATTGTCCGCTAGAACAATATATATATATATATATATATATATATTGTATATATACGTCCCAATGGCATACTATATGAAGAGTTCAGATGCAAAAGCCTCTAAATGCCATCTGAAATTTTCTTCTAAAATGATCATTTTTATTAAGCCCGTATATTTAAGTTCAATAATTTAACTTAAATGGCAAGATTAAAAATTACCCATTAATTGTCATTTAAGTGAAATTACTGAATTTAAATATATGAGCTTGATAAAAAATGATCATTTTAGAAGAAATTTTCAGATGGCATTTAGAGGCTTTTGCATCTGAACTCTACATATATACTTTTAATTTGACATTTTTAGAAAGTGACACTGCTCATGGTTCTTGCTTTAGCTTTTGCATTCAGTATTAAGAAGTGTATAGTCCCTATGGTCTAATACATACGCAAAAAGCAATAAAACTGCTGCCCCTAATCTTCCAGCTATATTTCCTCTGAATGCTACAGCTTTTATTAAATGGTCATTTGCATGTAGAAGGCTGGGTGTTTGTCCCCATGTGTAATGGAGCCACAGAAACCTCATTAACACAAAACCTCACTATTACTTCCCCTCATCTCAGATTATGATGCTAGTCCTGTCACAGAGAACACGTGTGATTTCATAAATCACCAAATTCAGTGATTATAGAAATATTCTTATGGTATATAACAACATATGCACCTTTATGAAATAAAAAAAAAACCTAATTTTAAATTATATACAGTAAAATCCATATCATTTGCATGCTTCTTTTTTAAAAATGTCCACTTTAGACATTCTACTGATTATATGTAACTTTGCAACTATAGTATTAGTAGACTGGTAGAGTCACAGTATGTTCCTTTTAAGTTCTGTTCATTGACTCAAGTTTGTTTTCATTCATCACACGTTTCTTTGTCTTTGTTTTCCGCCACTATATCATTCACCGTGGACACTAATCACCACAGCTGTTCGTCTTTTAGTTAATCATCTCTATGTATTTAAGTTCTCTCTTTGTTGGTCTTTGTCTGTGCATTAGCACACTGTCATGCATGTGTGCCTGTTATTCTGTATTTGTAATAAATCGTGAGTTATCTTTATCATCTTCCTTAGATCAGTGCATCACAGGTTGGTTTTGATGGGTTAGACAGTCAGTAGAATCTGTTGGGGAGCATCACAATATTGTAAGCAGATATTAAACAGACCGTCTACTAATACTATACTGAGAGTTAGATGACATGTAGTTTAAAAGTTACTTATAGTAAGTAGAATGTCTAAAGTGTTACCATTCGTTATTTACTTTATCAGCAGAGATTGTGCTATGTACAATGTCTGTCACAGTTTGTGAATAAAAAGTGTCTTTCTCATGCAGGAAATTCAAAATGTCATATTCTGCTCCTATTCTCCCCAGTGTCTAACAAACCTTACCATGCTCTGTTTTGCTGCAGAGTTTTGACACTCATATCTTTGCATACAACGAGATGCTTCATGGCAATCCTATCAGTCCACTTGCTCTGGAAGAAGTTGGAAAAGCTCAGAGAGAAGTTTGTGCGTGAGCTGGCGTGTTATGTGTGCAGGGCAGGCAGATTGTGATGAACTCCATCCGGCTTTATTAAAGGATGATCACATGAGCTCAGTTCACCCCTAAACACTCTACTGCAAACGCCAGAACATCAGCCGTTCACGAGGACTTCCGAGAGCTGTTCAAAAGCTGTTCTGGTAAACCAGTTAGCACTTGTAAATGAGCTGTAACAAAATACGACTGCTGAATCAGAAACATAAGAGACTCTCGGGAAACTGTGCCATTTGTGCCTGAAAATGGGGAAAATATTTATTTATTTTTTTTAAACGTTTCATTTGAAAAGATTACTGCTTAGTTTGAAAATAAAGAAATATTTTAAAAAACTTATTTTTACACGTAATGCCCAAATTATCAGGGCCATAACTGCCATACACAGGAACACACATCTCTTCAATATTCAGATTAGTGGTCATCAAAATATTTTTTCAAGGGCTGATTCTCAAACTGTTTCCCACCCATCATAGATATGTTATTGTAGTCTTTTTAAACAATATAACAATACTACTGGTAGACTACATTTAAGCTTTAAATATGAAGTTAAAGGTGCAGTCTTAACCAGGAAATCTCATTGACCACATGAATTTATTTGCAGTCAACATTCTTGTTTCAATTGCAATTTTATCTACATATGCTATAGTTGAAGTTAAAATGTATAATATCACATTGTTAGATATAATATAAACTATTATTATATAAAGATTGGAAATGTCACACTTTATCTAGGTTGAACAGTAAGTGAATGGAAGCGAATACAATTATTGTTATAATTTATTATTATTATTTTGCAAGGATCCACAGAGTCTAACAAATAATGTGAAAAATGCAGTATTATATTAGTATGAGTAAGTCTTATTGACACACAGATATCATAATTTTTCCTGGGAATGACCTGACTGAAAAGGGTAGCTGATTTTGTGGATAAAGAAAATCAATTTATAACATGGCACTCTCTTATAAATCCATTTTATACAAAATTTAAAGAATTATGCATTTAAATTTGCCTAAACATGCCTTGTCAATATAATGACTCCATTGTCAGTTGTTTATACTGGCAAGTGTCAAGAAATCAATTTAGCAGAGTATATGATCTTGATGATAGCTGAATAAAGATGTCAAATATTTGCCATTTTAATGGCACTTGCTTTGCTAAAACGGGACCCAGGGTGTCTTCTGTTCCACAAATGTCAATATGTTTTTGTTGTTATTGATTCAATTATATTAACTGCCTATAGAATTCTGATTCAAATCATTGATTAAAAGTAAGTAGTTCACTTAATTTCACATGAAATACAACACAGATACTAAAAAGGTTATTATAAAAACGACCAATAAAAGGTTAAACAAAAAGCCCCTGGAAATCAATACCAGGGGCAAAACCTTGTGTGTGTTGAATTTATTTATTTTTTATTCTATAAATGTCTTTTAAATGAAAAAATGTAAATCTAAATAAACGCTTTGTGCATGAATGTGTGTTTAGTAGAGGTGTAACGCTACCCTCATGTCACGATTCGATACATATCACGAGACTGAACTCATGATAATATTATTGCGATACTCCAAGACAAAGGTTAACAAACCACAGGACAATGGTGACACCCGAATAAAAATATTCATGATTCTGAAGCTGAAAATACAGAATTATTTTAGACGAATATGCTTGCACTCTGTCACTGATAGACTCAAAAAATAAAGACCTATTTTTACTGGTAACATCATTATCAGGACCCACACATATTCCTCCATTGCGTTAAATTCAACATGATAGTAGTTTATTGTAGTACTGACACTTAAACTCTGAACAATACAGTTTGTCACTATCCATGATACATATTGTTGCATTTTTGTATTGCTATATAGTGTGAGACAATGTATTGTTGCACCCCTGGTGTTTAGTTTACATACATTTCAGCCCCAAATAAGCACTGTGTCTTATTTTTCTTCTCTGGCCTGTCTTAATGAGCTGCACTACTCAGTGGGTGTGAAACAACATGGAGATGTGTTGATTAACAGAGGTGTACCAGCAGTATACAGGAACGGCCATATCGATCTGTTGTTTACTCAAGGACCTACAAAGACTCAGTCCCTGTTGCCGCCAACCTTTTCTATCAGATTAATGAAGTGACCGCACGGGTAATAGCCCTTCAGCTGACAAGTCCATTTTGGAACATGAGAGACACTTCTGTCTTTCATTATTCCAGGACAAAGCATCCATGCCCCCTCCTCCCCCCTTCCTTCATTTTCCTTATCAACATCATATTTGCTTTGTCCTTGGGGGACAGCTCTGGCATTGGGACCAGCTTCGACAGTGCTGCTCTTACCCTGATCAGCATAAACAAGCACCGATGCCCTAATATGTTTATTTACCCTCTATTTAACTGAATGTTAAATCAATCATCTGCCTGCTCTTGCCACCAGCCCGAGCCAGTACATCCATTTCAGTTGCCCACAGGCTGACAGAGAAGCAGCGAGCCACACATATGTCTCCTGTCAAATTTGACAGAAATGAAATTTGCTGTTTTTTCCCCCCATCTCACATTCTTCTTTTTGTTTCTTTGTATCCTTTCATTATTTTACTCAATTGTTGTATGCAAAACAGACACATAGAATTCTTATGGGTTTGCACCAACAATGGCTTCCAATTTTCCATAAGTTTCCATTTAAACTGAGGGGCACAAATCAGATCTGAGGGGGCAATGCCCACTTTTGCCCCCTGTTGGCTCTGCCCTGCCAGCAAGTCTCAACGTGATCCACTATATACAGATTGTGGGCATTGAATGTGACCAATGAGAGTTCACTAGTTTGCCTGCCCATTCTGCCTTAAAGGTTAATAGTAACTAACTTGGCTTGCTGTCCTTGGAGGAGTCTCGAACCCGAGGCTCAGCTTGAGCTCAGATTTAAAAAAAAAAACCCTATGATGGAATTGTGCATAAGAGGATAGAGATACTTTACTGGAGGAGAAGGAGGGATGCCAGAAGAATTTGTCAATGAGATGACGTGGTGTCTGCTGCTTATATAGTACGCTCGTAATGATGATTGACAGGACTGAATGATTAGGCTCCTCCCGAACCTACGTTCTGAACTTCATATAATGTCATTAGTTCAAGGTGCGGATGATTCGGCATTGGTTTATTACTGCCATGACCTTTACATTGATCTGCATGAACGCATGCGTTATTGAATTAGCCAGCATGAAATGTTGGATGTTGACCTACATGAACAACAGAGTTTTGGAGCACTTGAGCCGGTGAATGATGTGTTATTGTTATTTAGATGATCAGTTTGAAGCTCTTAAATACCGCACACAAATGTAGATTATCTTCAAAGTTAAATAACTTTAACTATCTTGGAGGGGAAGATTGTATTCACCAGACATTGGTTCAGAGTATTTTTGATACATGCAATTCAACCAAATTCTTACAGGATGTAGGCTTTCCATTTTAACCATTTTTGACATTTTACCCCATAACGTAGGGTTTACCTGAAACATGCAAACACACACACACACACACACACACACACACACACACACACACACACACACACACACACACACACACACACACACACACACAGTCAATGGCTCTCTCACTTAAGCATTCGTCTGTGGCAGCTGAAGACAAATGTGGTAGTTGTAATATCTGTTAGTGAGATGATGAATTGGTCTGCACTCTGCCATGCCTGAAAAGTGGATCAAATATCTGACAATGCATACTGATGATTTTGAGCCTGTGCGGGGAAAAAAGAAACTTACCGAACAAGACTTCAGTAAAATGTAATTATCCTTTACGTAAAAGTATTAAAAAGAACGAAAGTCATATGCATTTATTGTTGTTACAACAGAATTGATAATTAGGTGCAGTTTTTTTGTGTAGGGTATTAAACACACAGGCCTACTATATGTACAGTAAATACAGGTACTAAATACCGAAAGAAAAAAATAAGTCTGTGCTGTATGTTATATTCCCTGTATATAACCTTTCTGTTATAGTTATATATTTATCAGTTTTCTGTATATAATTTTCTTTTAAATTGTTTTATTCCATGGTGGAAACAAGCTTTCGTAAATGTAGGATGGTTTCTATACAACATTTTATAAATGAGGCCCCGCGGCACATACACTAGTATTGTACTGTAGTTACAGTTTTTCTCAATTGTTTACACAAAAATTCTGGTACTTGAGACACAATGACCACAACATGTAACTCATTCACCAACCCCCTGAACCAATTCTGCTAAACAACAAGCACAATTCCTGCTTTACACTCAAATTGCAGTTCTACCAGAAAGACTCGGGAGAATAATACTGAGACAATAACATTTATTTACGAGCTCAGCAAGCAATCAAATTCTTTGGTGTAGGCCCCGTCCGTAATTCGCATTCCGAGGGTACGGAATCTGCGCATCCCGCCTGAGATGAAGGAAGGAAGGACCACCTGGAGGTGATGGGAAGGATGGAGGGGAGGACCCAGCGTAGAATGGTAGGGAGATGAAGGAAGGTCCTGTCTGGTGGGGAGGACCCGGCGTAGAATGGTAGGGAGATGAAGGAAGGTCCCGTCTGGTGGTGGATGGGGAGGATGGAGGTGGTTGAAGCGACAGCATCTGAGAACTCAGACATGAGTAAGTACCACCCTTTTATACTGGCTATTAGGATGTGATTGGATAGTGAGAAGGTAATACATGACGTGAACGATTGAGTCTTCCTGGCAGAACTAGCGCTTAGCTTCATTTCTAAAACACACGTTTTTCAAAACACTAGACACAATATTCTGCATTTGGCACAATTTTCATGCACAAAATCTCTTTTTTTCACAAGGAACACACTGCCATTCAGATCTGCACACTGACTCGTCACATGGGCAAACACATGTCACACAGTTTTACAATTAGCAATCAGGGCCCGGTTCCACGATAACGCTCACTCTTAGCGCGCTAAGAAGACTCGAAAGATATAACTTACCAAAGTTGTTTAAGTTCCTAAGTGTGTTCCCCGAAGTGTCCCTTAGGAAGCTTCTTAACACGCTGCCTCTTACGTTCGACGTTACAAAGGCGCTGTCCCAAGTGAAGGTGCTGAATGAGTTGGCATCGATTGCTCAGGAATCGATTTTCCACTTCACGCGAAGGTGTATTACGGCGTTAAGAAAGACAACACATTCTATGCAAATGAAACATTCCTCAAATTATTCCAGTAATATTTATTTTAACATAGTTTAAGTTATCAGTAAAATATATTACAGTTTTTTTTCGATTGCTTAAGCACAATTTTGAAAACAAGGCCCGGTTTGTCAAAACACTACACACAATTAACACAACCCTACACCAAAGTAGCACAACACTTCAGATCATTTGCAAAATGGAACACTTTTGTCAAAACTATTCAATGTCTTATAAAAACCTTATTTTGTTGTCATAACATAAACACAACCATCATATGGTTTGACTCTGTTTGAATCAGTTAAACACTCCTGTGCTCAACCTAAAACACTTTTAGCATTTACAGAGAAGTGAAAAAATAAATTCACCAACACCACATGACACACATTTTGCAGACTAATTAAAATATTTATTTCTTTTCATGTACTCAAGTCAGTCAATACTGAACATTTCAACAAGTTTTTTTTCCAGTTTTCATACAGTATTACTGAACGTACCATTGTACTGTAGGCTTACAGTAATACTGTAACAAATTACATATCCAGTTCAGTACTAAACATCTCTCCGCCTAGCTGGTTCTGGCCACAGTGCCTCGTCAACATCATAGGCTATATTTTCATTTGCAAGGCAACGTTGGAAGAATCTTTTCGAGTGACGAATCCACCCTTGTATGGATGCTGCTTCAATTTGATCACATGCTTCCTCCATAGCTTGAATGAGGGGCATCTGGACATAGGGCCGGAGATCATAAACATTCCACCGCCATGTTGAGAATAACTCCTCGATGGGGTTTAGGAAGGGGGAGTATGGTGGAAGATACTGAACTGTAAATTGTGGGTGTTGATGAAACCAGTTTTGGACCAGAGCAGAACGATGGAAAGCTACATTGTCGCAGATGACAATGTATTGCATCTGGTCCCTTTGGTTTGCTGCTGTGATAATATCGTGTAATCGATCTAAAAATGTAAGAATGAGGACAGTGTTGTAAGGACCCAAGTTGGCATGGCGGTGGATGACCCCATTCTGTGTAATGGCAGCACAAAGGGTAATGTTACCCCCACGTTGCCCTGGTACATTGACAATAGCCCTGTGGCCAATGATGTTTCTTCCCCTTCTTCGCACTGTTGTCAGGTTAAATCCAGCCTCATCAATGTATATAAACTCATGCGGGACTTCCTCCGCATCCATTTGCAAAACTCTCTGAAATATAGCAAAAGACCACATTGTGTAGATCAATATACTGTAGGTCTGCTATATAGTAAAATTACATGTACAGTAAAAAGGTTATGTGTGCAGTACACAATACTACAGTCAGTGAACAAAACGTACCACCACATATTCACGCCGCAGGACCTTCACCCTGTCTGAATTTCTTTCAAATGGCACTTTATACAGTTGTTTCATCAGAACTTGATGTTTTTTAAGGATACGGGCTATTGTTGACAGAGAGACCTGTTGGACATTATTGAAAATGAGGTGATCATTGACAATATGGGCTTGAATTTCTCGAAGTCTGATTGCATTGTTGGCCAAAACGAGGTTTATGATCACTCTCTCTCTTGCTCCTGTGTGAATATGGGGCCCCTCCCTCCTTGGTGCTCACGACATTCAATCCTATGTTGGCCAAACAAAATACATAGCTTACTGTAAAATGATGCATGCAGTAACCAATGGATTTTCTGTTGATTGAAGAGAAGTTTCTCACCTGTGCTCTTGACGAAATGTCCGAACTATTGATGCCACCGTGTACCTGCTTAGGTTAGGCTGTACTCTCAGTCCAGCCTCCCTCAGTGTTAGTCCGTGGTTTATTACATGGTCCACAATTGTTGCACGAATTTCGTTACACAGATTTGGTTGTCGTCTTCTTTGTGCATGTCCTACCACTCCTCCAGGTCTTCCTCTCCCTCTCCCTCTTCCTCTTCCTCTTCCTCTTCCTCTTCCTCTTCACCTTCACCTTGTTCTCTCCGGATTCCCCCTCTCATCCGCACTCTCCCTCTTTCTCTTCCTCTACCTCTTCCTCTGACACCATCCATTTTGAAGACAGGTGAACCTGTTGCCTTTTTATAGTACTTAAACCTGATTGGTGTGTCTACAATTAAGCACCAGTGTGTGTGCACACCTGGTGGCTGTGTTTAACCAATTGGTTCATGGGTGTGTTCAATTGAAAGCCTTTGCTTTGAAATTGCAAGGAAATTACATCATGATAAATTTCTGTGTCAAATGCATACAAGTGTGTTTAGTGTTTTGCAAATCACTGTGTGTAATGTTTTGCAAAAAGTGTGAAGCTGACAATGTGCTTACAGTTGTGCAAATCTAGGCCGGTGTTTTGCTCCTTGAGTGTAAGGTTTTGCTAATTGTGGGAAAGTTCTAATTTTAGTGTGTAAGTGTAGCAGTATTGATTACATCCATCAGAGTCACTTAATATGAGGGTGGAGTGCCCCTTTAATTGCGTTTCTTCGGCGACATATAAGGGCGTCGCTATGTGTTCTCTCTGCGTCATTGAGTGAGCCGCCGTGTTTCCGGTGGAACGCGGGACACACGCATATGTGTGAGGTAGGAGCTGTTGCCAGGGATTGTAGCGTGGCTTGTTTGTGGGTTGTTTCACAGGGATTCTATGGCGTTTTTTTGTTAAACTAAAGGGTGGACGGAGGAGCTTTGTGGGATGCCTTCAAACTTGATTCGTGTCATGGACCGTGCTTAATGTGCAGCAGTTTTGGTGCCGTTTGAATCGCACAACAGGTATGTTTCAACTGAATCAATTATATTATCACTGCCAGCCGGGTTGGCCTATTTCATGTAGTGTGTTATGTTCTATTTAAGGTGTGGGTCAACGTGCAAGAGGTGTTACAGTGGGCTGCTTTTCTTGTGCCAGCTATCTTTTGGTGCAGATGCTCTCCGTGATGTTTGCTTCGTTTTGCTGCCTATATTGACTTCGTCTCGGCGACTTTCCTGTCCCCGGGGTTTGAGGGAGACAGGTCCATACGAGTTGGTCTGCTTTATTGATTTCGCAGACGAGCAAAATTAACTCTGTTTCAGTTCGCGTGGTCCGTTGACATGCCGGGTCCCGTTTCATCGCTTCCTCCATAGTGTTTCAAACGCTGGATCAGCTGGACTGTTGAGTGGGGGGCTGTGACCGTGAGTACGTTGAGTTAAGAGCCTCCAGTGGCGTTTAATGATTAGATTAGCCACACATTAGCAACTGTCCCCATCGGTTCTGCATTTTGCTTTTTTTAAATATTTATTTTCATATGAGTTGATTTGTTGTGAAATTTAAATATATTTTTCTTGTTGAATTATGTTGAGTATGTGAAACCAGTTTTCCTTCTTTACCGTTTATGTGTGGTCGACCCGAGGGCGGCCTATTGAATGTATTTTTTTATTTAATTTTTTTTGTGTTTATTGTTGGCTGCTTTTGCTCATTTCTGCCCAGCCTAGAATTGGTTGTCGGGGTGACCGGACGCGGCACCTCGAGTGGATGAGCCGAGTTGGTGTGGTGAACTCTTTTTAATATTGTATTTTAGAATATCCGTCTGTAGCAAGTGTTTTGTACATGATTGTGGTTATGTGTTTGTGTGGTCTTATTCTGTTCTTCCTTCAGAATTTGGGCAACCAGTGGCAGGAGGATAAGCGTCTCTTCCCGATTGTGGTGGTGGGTTCTTTTGCCTGAATGCTGTGCACCGAATGCTGTGCTCATAATGAGGTGTGATGTGAGTGTGCACGTATGATTGCTGTGTCATTTCTGCCGATGAGAGCCAGCGCCCCAAATTCTGAAGTGAGGTCTGTGTGTTAATTGTGTGGATTATCTTTTTTTTTGATTGGTGTTGTCTTGTTCAATAAAACTTGATTATTGTGTGAGAAATAAAACTTTTTATTGTTTATACTCAAACCAAGTCTGGTACCTGACTCTGTTAGACCGAACCTGTGAGCCTTGCTCTAGTGTAAAGAGAAATTCCCCGGAAGTGGGCCCCGGGGTGGCGTAGTCGGTAACTTTATAACCATCCACCTCACTGGTGGCCGGTTACCCAGGCTAACGTGTAGGTTGAGTGAAAGGGTTCTAAATCTTAGCTTATTTCTATTCAAGCTGCCACATAAGCAATCGAAAAAAACTGTAAATGATCAAAGTGTGATATGTCAAAATGTTTGAGATGACCGATCAAAGCAGGATTTATGTTCACAGAAGCGCGAGCCGCGCGCGAATCCCAACGCGACGCTTCACGAGTTAAGATGCAAGTGGCAAAACTAAACAGCTGTTTTACGATAGAAGTTTTAAACGACCGACATAAATAATCAGTTTGCAAAGACTGTATCAATCAAAGCTCAGCTTCGGGAAGGGGATATTTACTGGTAAAGATAAAGAGACTGAGAGAAGAAGAACGAGAGTAGGAGATGGAGATGAGAGAGGAGAGCAGGTAAAGCAATAGCCTATTGCATACTGTGCCCACAATGAGAATAACTTTATTGCAATGGATTCCTATTTAACACAGATATACATAGCCTAAGTTATTTGACAATGACAGTGGAAAAATAATATGCCCCCGAGCAAGATCACTTTTGGGACCTCTGTATTTATAAAACCCTGTGTACGGCTTTTGCACTGAATAGAAAATTATATTTTTGAAAAATACAATGAATTACAAGGCTGTACAGAAGAGTGCACAATTGCAGACTTATATGTTTTAATTACATTATTTTAATATAGACATTAGGGAACTAAAGTGGGCCGGTCTAAGGCATGAAACTCCAGGGCTGAAAATGAGTCCCACTCCGGCCCTGAAACCTCTCACTCAAAGTGCAAACCTACACACCAAATCTACAAAACCATAAGCTATTTCTCAGCCTTTGACTCAGTTTTCAATTGCATAAAACACTTTTTCAAAACACTACATACAATTCTCTACCTAAAACACAAAAATCTAGCAGCAATTTACTTGCTTTCCTTTTCCAAACACAACCAATCGAAATGCTACACTTATTCACTAGGTCACACACACACTCCTCATATGTGCAAACACTAATTGCTTTACTGATCACTAACCGATCACTGCTTTACTGTAGTAGGCTATAAGCCTATAGTAGGTCAAAGGTCAGATTACCTGTATTGACAAAGGATGCCAACACAGAGACCCCCCACACTCAATTGTGTTCTTTACTGCATTCTAAAGAATATACTTTTGGTTTACATATGTTTATGGTTTTGTTGTATGCTACTGTATACAACAGTAATGTTTGGCCTAATAAATATTTTTTGTTTCTACATTGCATTGGTGATTACAGTGTACTTGTTCCCCCTTTCAGAAGATTACTTTCACTGTAGAACATTGTCTTGAAATGTAGATATAAGTGTAAGAATGACCAAAGAGCTTTAGATTTAGAAAAACAATGTTTACAAGGTATATCCAAAAATGCACTATTATGAAATAAATGTTTGCCATTTGATGCAAATGTTTCATTCTGACATGTGTTTATGACATTTTTGAAGGAGATGTGAGGCATTTTGCATTTTGTGTGTGAAGTTTTGGGAATTGTGTGTAGAGTTTTGAAAAAATGTGACATAGTTGGTCAGTTACTAGACACCACCATGCTTACCCATTTATAGATCTTAGCCATTTAGAGCCAAATTGTTTGCCAGATTTTAATTAGCCTATCAAAAGTGATTGCCAATATAAACGCTTTAATAGCATTATGAAATAGCCTCGGCTAATTACCACCATATTAGTTCTGATATCAAATAAAGTCAACTTCATAAATAGGCATGTATCCATTGCAAACCTATTTTATTATTAGTCTTAAAATGTCCATAAAATATAAAATCATTGTTGAGACACAACATTGTCAACATACTATAGTTTGACTTGTACTGCGCTGCGCTGATGACTAAAGACTGCTGCACAGTGGCGGCGACTAGTGTCTTGAGCTCAAACAACGCTAAGAGAGAGCTTACGAATGGTTCAGACCAAACTTACGAAAGTGTGACTTACAGAAGATATACTTAGCGTACGAACGTTTCGGGAATCGTGCCATAAGGTTAAGAGAGAGGTTAAAGGGTTAGTTCACCCAAAAATGAAAATTAAGTCATTAATTACTCACCCCCATGCTGTACCAACCCCGTAAGACCTTCGTTCATCTTCGGAACACAAATGAAGATATTTGTGATTAAATCTGAGAGGTACATCACTGCTACATAGGCTGCCAGGGAATGAAACTTGAGGAAGAGGAAGACGGAGAGGGAGAGGAAGACCTGGAGGAGTGGTAGGACATGCACAAAGAAGACGACAACCAAATCTGTGTAACGAAATTCGTGCAACAATTGTGGACCATGTAATAAACCACGGACTAACACTGAGGGAGGCTGGACTGAGAGTACAGCCTAACCTAAGCAGGTACACGGTGGCATCAATAGTTCGGACATTTCGTCAAGAGCACAGGTGAGAAACTTCTCTTCAATCAACAAAGTTATTAAAGAAATCGTTAAAAGAGTCCAACTGACTACAGTGGCTAGATCTTAAGTTTATCGAGCTACGAGAATACTTTTTGAGCGCAAAAAACAAACAAAAATAGCGACTCTATTCAAGTATTCTCTTTGGGCCTGGAGATTTCATGCATTGTTATTGCGCAACGCTTCTGGTTGAACGTCACACGCATCACACACATGACCAGTGTCGACCAATAGTGAGCCTACGTGTGACGTATAACACAGAAGTGCTGCGCAGTTACACTACGCCAACAGCTTAGGAGAAAGACACGGAAGAGAAGAGATGGTCGAATAAAGTCGTTATTTTTGTTTTGTTTTTCGCACAAAAAGTATTCTCGTCGCTTGATAAACTTATAGTGGAGCCTCTGTAGGCACATTCAATATTTAAACATTTTCTTTAATGACTTTCTGGGCCGTCAAGTTTCATTCCCTTAGGCAGCCTATGTAGCAGTGATGTACCTCTCAGATTTAATCAAAAATATCTTAATTTGTGTTCTGAAGATGAACGAAGGTCTTACGGGGTTGGTACAGCATGAGGGTGAGTAATTAATGACTTAATTTTCATTTTTGGGTGAACTAACCCTTTAAGGAATAGGTTAAGAACTACTTAGCGATAAGAACGTTTTGGGGAACCGGGCCCAGAGCTTTAGCATAAAAGACCGAAGCAGAAGAGAAGATGCAGCATAGTTTTTTTTTTTTTTTTTTTTACTGTAACTGCATACAGTACCTTTTTCTGTTGTTTTGTATGTAGACCAATGTATGTGCAACTTTGTGTTGGTTGGGATGTACGAAATGTGCGATCTATCTCCCATTGTTTTTGTGGAAAAAATAAAATATATTTGTTGCCGTGTATTTGTGTGTTCTGGGTATAAAAACAATATTCTCAAATAGTTTACAACACACTTATGTATGTACTGTCTGTAGTAAGTGTAACACTGAACAAAAAAGGCCTGAGTCATTATGATGAATCGAGAGGAAGTGTTTTCCATTCATCACACTGTTTTACATTGAGCACATCAGTGTTCAACTGGTTATTATAAATGTCTATTCATATGATGGTTTGTGTGTGTCATTTGAAAACATAATACCATTTTGAGAAAAAATAACATTGTTTTGAATGTAAAATTTTATTTTGCAGGAGAATTGAGGGGTTTTGCCCATTGTGTGTGTGTTTTTTGATTTGTGTGTAGAGTTCTGAGAATATGAGGCATTCTTTCAGAAAATGTGTGTAAGCAATCGAGAAAAACTGTAAAATGGGCTATTTTACCCTGTGGTAGGTGTACAGTACCATTTATACTGTGTAGTCACATTATGATTAATATATTCCAGTAGATTTAATCATGTATTTCAACATTCAATTTTCTACATTAAATTGTTGTTTAACTATTTGAGCTTTTGCAAATCTGTCTAAGAAAAGGATGAATTCATGCAGAAGAACAGGTTACAATTAAAAGTATTTGCAAGAGAATGTGCTCATTTGTATTAAATCCCTCAGATAAAAACACAGCCTGCAAATATATTTGGAATAAAAATAAATATGAGCATTTTTTTCCCCATCCAGCTTCAGGAGACAGTGTCTCTTGCTAGATTAAAAAAAAAAATCCTTTCCTCCTAAATCCATTTTACTATGCAGATGATAGTTTTATCCTAATGGAAAAACCATTAGGGTAAATATTATGCAAACGAAGTGGCCCATTTCTCTCAACTCCGTTCACGGCCTCAGGGTTTGATAATGAGCTTCCATGTTTTCACAGAATGACAATTAGCTTACACATCTGAAGGATGCATGCAAGGCATATGCAAAGTTATAACACAACTGCAAGGTCTACAAATAAATCCTGCTCATTCACCTTAGACTGTTAGGAATTTTTGGGAAATTCTGTGATAAAGATATATATCGTCTCGGTTACATATGGTAACACTCGCTCCCTGAAGGAGGAAAAGAAGACACCACGTCGAGACCGACGAATAGGAATCTCGCTAGAGAGGTCGATCTACTTCGAGTGAAACTAAACAAGCCAATGCACATTGGCGTGCAATCATTTATATTAGCTGCTCAGCCTATATAATGAGCAGCAGGTGCGATTGCACTTCAGTTTTTTGCTGAGGAGCTAAGCCTGATAAGCTGGCCGCCCCGGCAGGCAGGAGCAGATGTGGCGATAGGACGTGGTGTCTCCGTTCCCTCCTTCAGGGAACGAGGGTTACCATATGTAACCAAATGTAACCCTCTTCAGTCGGTCAGTCGACGCCACGTCAGGACCCACGAATAGGAATCCCTACCAAAGGGCCACAGCTGCTGCACCCCATCCAGCACCTTGTTCAAGCCTCTACCCCTTCTTGGCTGGAAGGACGATAGGAGGAGGCTTACACAGAGTGCATCTGTCACTGTTGTTCCATGATAACCCCTACAGTGAGATATTGGATAACACTGGGAAAGCGTGCCCTTTCTGTTAGGAAGGAGAACGCTGCAGAAGCCACTTTCTACTTTCGACTAGCCTGAAGGTTGTACTACATATGAATACTGGGTGACTTAGCCCAAGGGAAAGACACGGGCTTCCGATAGGAACAGCTGTGGAGAAAATATACACAAATGGGATCCCCGTAGGGTCACACATATGGTACCCAGCCTGGCGCCGGATGCTCCACCATGTCCGCGCTGAGGGTGTTGGAGAACTCAACAGTTTTTTACTCTGGAGTAATAAGGGTGCACAGTAGGGTGCAGCAAGTTGACAGAGCCGGACCTCTCGGTGCTTCTACTCGTTTAGGGTGAGAACACAGGAGAAAACCGGCTCTACACGTAGGCTATAATATCTAGCGAATGCGTTAGATGTCACCCAGCCCACAGCTCTACAGATATCTGTTAGCAAAGAGCCATGTGCCAGCGCCCAGGAGGATGCAATGCCTCTCGTAGAGTGAGCAATGAACCTGAGCGGGCAGGGCACACCATGTGCTTGGTAAGCCAAGGCGATGGCATCCACTATCCAGTGGGCTATCCTCTGCTTGGAGACAGCTTTTCCTTTCTGCTGGCCTCCGTAACAGACATAGAGCTGGTCTGAGGTCCTGAGACTATGAGTACTGTCCACGTATAAACTCAGAGCACGAACGGGACAGAGCCAAGTCAGGGCTGGATCTGCCTCCTCCAAGGGCAGCGCTTGCAGGTTTACTACCTGGTCCCTGAAGGGACTGGTAGGAACCTTGGGCACATAGCTAGGCCGGGGTCTTAGTACCACATGGTCGTTACCCGGCCAGAACTCTAGGCACAATTTGTCAACCAAAAATGCCTGCAGGTCACCTACCCTCTTGACAGAGGCCAGTGCAACCAGCAGCAAAGTCTTCATGGAAAGAAGCTTTAAGTCTGCTAATTGCAAAGGCTCAAAGGAAGCATCCTGAAGTGCTTGAAGCACCAGGGAAAGGTCCAAAGAGGGTATGGAGGGGGGTTGAGGAGGATTTAATCGTCTTGCCCCCCTAAGAAACCTGATGACCAGGTTGTGCTTTTTTGTTTTGCCATCTATTTGGTCGTGATATGCTGAAGCATGTACTTTGAGTTTGGAGAGAGACAGCTTTCGCTACAACCCTTGCTGCAAGAAGGGAAGCACAGACCCTATCGAACATCTTAGGGAATCTTCTCAGTGAGAAGAACACCACTCGATGAACAGGCTCCACTTCAGGGCGTACACAAGTCTCGTAAACGGTGCCCATGCAGAAGTGATGGTGTTAAGTACCTCTGGGGGTAAGTCACCTAGAACCTCTGCGTCCCGTCCAGGGACCAGACATGGAGTTTCCAGATGTCTGGACGCGGGTGCCATAGGGTACCCCGTCTCAGAGTCAGAAGATCCTTCCTCAGAGGAATGGACCAGGTAGGGACTGTCACAAGGAGCATGAGTTCTGGGAACCAAGTCCGGGTGGATCAATAGGGAGCCACTAGAAGGACCTGCTTCTCGTCCTCCCTGACTTTGCACAGTGTCTGTGCAAGTAGGCTCACCGGTGGAAGCGCATATTTGCAGAGGCCCCGGGACCTGCTGTGTGCCAGTTGTCCGTGCCGAGTGTTCCCTCGGTCAGGGAGTAAAACAGCTGGCAGTGGGAGGTCTCTGAGGAGGCAAACAGGTCTACCTGAACTGGTGAACTCTCTCCAGATCAGCTGAACCGCCTGGGGGTGGAGTCGCCATTCTCCCGGGAGCACAGCTTGTGATAGTTTGTCGGCCACACTGTTGAGCACAACAGGGACATACATGGCTCGAAGCGACCTCAGATGCTTCTGACTCCAGAGGAGGAGATGGCAGGGGAGTTGTGTCGGGAGCGTTGACCACCTTGTGGGTCGATGTACGCAACGGTCGCAGTGTTGTCCATACGGACCAGCACAACCCTGTCTTGTAGCGGACTTTTCAAGCGGCTCAGAGCAAGACGTACTGATAGCAACTTGAGGCAGTTGATGTGCCAATGCAGTTGGGGGTCTAAAAAAAATCCCTGACACTGCATGCCTGTTGTACGTGGCATCTGTGAACACCACTGCATGCCTGGACACCTGTTCCAAGGGGACTCCTTCCCGCAGGAATGAGGGGTCTGACCACAGGCTGAAGGTCTAGCAACCACCCAGAATACCCTAGCAACCACCTAGCAACCACCCAGAACACCCTAGCAACCACCTAGCAACACCATAGCAACCACCCAGAATACCCTAGCAACCGTCTAGCAATGCCCTAGCAACCACCCATAATACCCTAGCAACCACCTAGCAACCACCTGAACACATGAATAAGCCATATCTCAGCACCAGAACATCGTACAGACATGTTTGTTGGCTCGTATGCAATCATGTACCACACCCTAGCAACCGAGTGGCGAGTTTTGCCACTGCAAGCACCATTTCACATTTTCTCCTGGAAATGTACATTCTAGTTTTTGTTATTATTTATTATGGGGCGTTTTATTTTGAAAGAAGGTTTTTTGCTCTTATGTTGCGTTCCAGATGAGATTTGACGTGGGAATATCCAAAATTAAATGTCCCACTTCAGACCTCGGTGAGTTCCAGGCAATCTGATGTCAAGTTCACATGTTGGCCAGGACACTGCGAGGGCATATCATGTTTTTGTGTCAATTATGGCAATAACAGAATAAAAACAACTGATGAAAAGCAAAAACAAAAATATTATTACATAAACGTAATGTCTAATGTTAAAGTTTATTTTGTACGTTTATGCTCATCGAACACAGGACTTTTTGGAAGTCACGTCAAATGACGCGCCTCACTGAGGTTGGGGTTGATCAATGTACTCAGAGTTCACAGGTTGAATGTTCGACTTTGAGTGGCATTCTAGACGTTATTTCCAAGAACGAGGTGGGGAAAAATCAAAATTCCGAGTTTCTTCTTCTTTTTTCTTTTTATTAGCAAATCATACTTAACAGTGCATTACTACCATCTACTGATAACTTGGATCAGAAACTCTACTTTCTCCTCATTAGAGTCCCTCCTCTTTCCCATATTGTTGGTTCTGATTATATCAGAACCAAAAGCTTAATCAGCACTATGTGTTCAGCTCCTCTGGTTACACTTCCAACACCATACAATACCATACATAAGAGAAGCACTTCTGTTAATACTTATATTGCTATACATATAAATTACTCAATATTTTCTATAACCATGTCTGTGTGTCTACATGCATTCATATACCCATTTCTATATACATAATTACACCAAAGTCCGATCTGTCTAGAATGCAGAATTAGGGTAATGATCACAGTATGCACATCGGTGTGTGTGAGGTTGAACATTTATAGCAGTGAGATTGAAATGGCAGTAAAAATTGCCACAAGAGAGGAGAGGTACGATTTAACAAGCTCTGTTCATCAGATGTTAAATTGTTTTATATGCCACTACATGTTTAAATGATCAGATGTAAAAAAGTGTCCTTTGTGATGTTATATATTAGCATTAGTTTAAGTTATCAAACTATCAAACAGTTATCACACAGTTATTTGAATGCTGTTAATAAGTGAATAGTGTACTGCATGATATGGTGGTGGGGCTGTCCCAATTCGAAGGGTCCTTTTGAATGTAGCCTACAAATGCGTACTTCGTTTCGGGCCACAAAAAATAGAACGAGTGGATCCAGCCTATCCCAAAAATAATTGCTCCGGTGATGACTGGATTTTTTGAAAGATATCTATTATGAGAAAATTGAAAGTGTTTTTTGATTTCCCCTCAAAATCAAAATTAGGAACCTGTAGAACAGCATAATAGGGGCACTTTAATGGTGTTGCTCAAGTTGCTTGACCATGTTTCAGTTTTTGACACCTTCAAAGCGAGAATGTGTTGCAACACAACATGGGCCCTTACTTTTCAAACCTAAATATAAGTACGTGACTCTGGCTACATTTCTGCAAAACTGTAAATACATACATTTCTCTTCAGTTTCCTGCTAAAATGACCACTAATACAGTAGCGGTAAAAGACCACTTTTATTCCTTTTTACACAAATTATGATTTTAGCCACAGAGTATTAATTAATAAAGACTTATTTTCACACAGTTATGAACTGAAAACAATTTTACCATAATTTCTAAAATGCTTGGAGAGCATTCAGTGTTTTCTCTCATGTTTGCTTTTGCTAACACTATGCTTTTAAGGTAGGTTTAAGTGTAGGGGGGAGCATTAACCTTTTAGCACCACTCAACGGACGTTTCATTTCTGAACTGCCATGATACTATTTTTGTCATTTTGCCCATTCGAACTTTGTTTGGCCATTTGAAAGTGGGCTTTCTTGTTTGCTGATGTGTCTCCTATTAAAGAGTCTGAAATGGTCTCTCTAGTCCTCCCCTCCCCTTTTGGAGAAAATTTTGAAATCATTGATGCAAAATTGATGCCTTTTGCCCTGAATGCTCCTAATTAAGTATCTTTATTTAATTATTTTCAACTTTCATAAACTGTTCATGCACAGTTTTTCCATGCCCTATGGGGAAGCCTACCGTCCAATTAAAGTTGCTCACCACACATCCAGAGAGCACACATGGAAGAACACAGCACTTGAATCAAGTCTCTTGCTTGAGCTCTGGCAACGTGACCTGCAAATCTAATCAGTTTACCTTTGCTCTCAACGATTATATGAATGTGAACTTGTGTAATGGCATTATAAGAGAAAAATCAGCAGGAGCATATTCATTTAATCTAGTCATTGCCAAAGCAAAAGGCCTTGTTTCTTTAACATTTCTTCCACAATCCTTCACCTCAACCCCATCACTATTTTCAGAATTAAATATCAAGGTAAACATAGATCTCTTTTTCAACCCCGTCCATTTCGACAGCGAGAAAAAATAAAAAAATAAATAAAAAAAAAACATTTGCATAGATTCAGAGTAGTCTCATGTCATGGCCCCTCCTCTGCCTTGCAGGGGTTGCTCCTCCTGCAGGCATTGGAGGGTCGTTAGTGATTGGAGCCACCTGGGCTCAGGGTATTTAAACTGCTTCACTAACCACTCTCTCTCTCTCTCTCTCTCTGCTCCTCCAGGTACGATCCTGCTTTGTTTGTTCCTTTGTAGTTTTACTTAGTTTCCATTCAGTCATGTTCACACACCCATATTCACACATCCATGCACTTTACATACACCGTACATTATGACATTTTCACACCTCATTCCTTTTTCTTTGTTTAAAGTTAAATAGTGTTTGGTTTACAATAAAGAACCATTTTGATTGGCCTATACCTGTTGTTTGTGTCCCCTCATTTTTGCCACAGGCTATGAGCCGGCCTGTGACACTCATTAGGGAAAAATTACTTCTGTCTTACACCACCATAACTGGAATGCTCACTTTATTCTGTAGGTTTTTATTAAACCCTTATCTGTCTGTTCCTTTCAGAAAGTTTGAATCACTTCAGTAGATTAGAAATTTAATGCACAATTTGAATTGACTTGAATTGAACTGACAGTTGAATTTTATGAAACTGTAATGCAGTTATCTTTTCTTTTTTCTTTTTTCACCTGACAGTAAAAAAAAGTGTTCACTTTCATTCTACTGAAAAGAGTAGTAGGTAAGAAAAACAACAACACATTTTGTGTTCTATGCAAAGACAGCATTTTCAATTTGGGTAACTTTTGTTAGATAACATTTGTCAACATTCTGTTGACTAAAAGCAAATACTTTATATATAGAAAGATGGTGTACTTATATTACTAATGAATTGGAGAAATATGACGGAATAAGTTCAGCCTTATAAATAAAAGAGTTTGCTGATTGGTAAAGTCATTACATCCCTTCAGCAGCTGTTATAAAAACAGTCTGTGTTCTGAGATGGGCACTTATGTTATATATATTTAAAAAGATAAGACTTGGTCTTGAATGCCTGAAATAGCTGCCTGGAGGCATTGCAATATGGCTGCCGAGTGAGCAGACTTTCCTTGAAAGGAAATTTGCTGTAAGTAACGTTGCACCTACATGTTAACTAACTCTCTTTAAAGTATTAGTAGAAGGAGTCACAATTTGCACAACTAATTAAAGTAAGACAAATGTGCTGCGTAACACAAGAACAAACCTCATTGGTATGCGGATGGATCTCATTGGTTCCCGCACGTCAAGCAAACATGCTTTAGCTTCTGTTGAATGATGAATGTTGATTGTTTATATGTAAATAAATGCCTAAAAAAAATCTATTCATCATATAAAGCGATCGAGTCTCTTCAGAAAATTGACTAAACTGCTCAATTTATATGGATTATTTTTGCGATCTCTTCATGAACTTTTTGTAGCATCACATTAGTAGTTGTGTAGCTGTCAATGGAGGGACAGAAAGCTCTCAGATTTAATAAAAAAAGATCTTCATTTGTGATTTGGAATGACGCAATTACTGACATAATTTTCTTTTGTGCATGAACTAACCTTTAAACCTCTTAAAATAAAATCTTAATTGCATGGTACAGTATACTGCATAAGCTATATTGTTTGCTGCATGAGTTGAGTTACAATCACTGACCTAAAACAGTTGCAGTCTGCTTGCTCACTCCATTATAAATATACTCGCAATGCCTTCATATCCACATTTGCAAATGATGCACATTGTTCTTAAATGCAGTTGTTTTATAGAGTGATCTAAAGGGGTACCAACAGTCCAGATTAATTTAATCCAGATTTCCTCCCTACCTGAAAAGTAACAATTTCAGTGAAACTTTAATGAGCATCCACATACTTTCTAAAAAACGAATGAGGTGTTTTAGAAAGCTGAATCCTGTAACATATACGCAACATTTATTTAAAAGACATAAAATGACAGTGCCTTTTTAAGCACATCAGTTTGATCAATATGTGAATGTCAGCACACAAAACAAATCACCATAAGGTCTCTAAAATCAGTCTGTTGTTGAACATATCGCATTCTGAGGGAAGCCAGATATGCCAGGCATTTCATGGAGAGAAAGTTCTGGAACATCAACCCATTGATTCTGATAGACAAAAACAGCTGTCAGATATAATACCCACTGCCTTTCATCTCAAATGCTCATCGCCTCTGGGATACAGAAGGTATCTTGAAGAAAACACCCTGACAACAATAAAGGAGTTGCATGCAGCATCCAGGCAATAAGCTCATGCAAAATATGAGGGTAAGAAAAGCTAAAGGAATATGCTGTCAGACTCTGCATTTCAATCACAGTTCCGTGATGATGGATGTTTGGAATGTATATATTATTATACCACTCGAATATTATTATTAATGTTGTTCTCTGTGACATGAATAGCTGATCTTAAAGGCCACTTAAGTCCTCATGAAGCTCCTCACTGGAGGCAAAAGCACTAAAAGCAGAAACATATAATATTAAACACATAATAGTAAAACCAGCTATCCATGCTGGCAACACCAAGACTGCCTCATACTAGCCTGATCTCATGAAATGCGTCTTTATAGCATGTGTAGCGAGACAGTATAATCGGAGTAAAAAACCCTCTAAATGCAGCTGACTATGTTAAAACTTATAGGCTAATTGCCTACAAAAGGACACACAGGAATGTGGTTTCAAAAAGAGGGCATGAGACATGGATACAAAAATAAAAAAGCTTTATTTCACAATAATCAAGCATGAATCTTAAGATTATGAAAAAAGACTGGGACCTGTGCTAGAATATGCAAACGTTGAAGACTCTAGAAAACATGAAAAAGGAGACAGAGGCTTACCTATGGCAGGTAAGTTAGTTGAATGAGCACAAGGCTCATATAATCGCAAAATCTTACCACCAGGTGCACAGGTCTCACTACACCACACAAATGCCAAAAAGATCAAGCATGAACACACTGTACTCTGTGACAGTCCCATCACCACACACAGGCCAACTAGCGGCCTGCCCTGAAGCCTCGGCTCCTGCAACAAAATACACAGTTAACCAAGGTAGTTTCCAAACAACCAAAACAAAATAATGATAACAATTATACGAATGTGTAGACTTGGAATTAAAGCCTCTTTTTGTTTCCCTGTTATTATTTGATTTACGGGACCGGACAACAGTTATCTTGCCAAGAAAGATTTTTATTCTTATATGTCAGGAGAGAAACTTCAAGATGTTGTATTCATGCCAGGTCTATGCGTTTCCGTGTTTCTCTGAGGTAGTACAGTAAGATTGAGCTTTTATACATCACAGAGTCTTACAGCTTCCTTGTAAGGTAACAAAACATGTTGCTCTGAGCTTCTTAAAATTAGAACGCATATGTCATACGTACACGTACATGTTCAACATGTCACAATTCACTTCCATATTAAGAACTATCCTTGTTGTTTACATCTGTGATACACTTACATCAGTGGGACATGTTACATTGTACACACCCCTTAGCAAAATATAGCTTCCCCCTGTCTGACATATATCATCTCATGGATACATGCTATCTATAGTTCCCTCATGCATTCAAACTCATGTTTTTGAAACTCCATAAGATAATACCACTGATTATGAATATTAATAAAGAATAATAATACAGATACATAATATTTAATAATGAAATAATATTAAAAGATGACATCTATAACAGACCAAAAATAAGAAAGCAAAATACTATGATGTTAAAAGTCTGATACCAAGTGAAAGTGGCACTTTCGTACACATTAACCAAATAGAACAAAATAAATGCAATCAAATATTATAAACAAAACAGCAAAAAATATTCAAAGCAAAACGCCGAAGAGCAGGTTTAGATCATGAGAAACAAATCTCATGCAGCAGCGTCAGACAATTTTGCCCGGCCGGCATCAATGAACACAATGGATTCTAATCAGACTATTCCTTAAAATTGTGCCTTAAAATTCCCCCTTATATACCCACAAAATATATGTGATTGGACAACTTGCGCACCTATGGCTATTATAAAACAAATACCACACATAATAATACACGCATAATAATACAACATTTATTCCACTACACACGCATTGTTTTTAATGCAATTTATATGCGAAAATAAGTTTTTATGTGCATATGATATGCGGTTCCCTTTCAAAGGAACTCGAGCTGCGTTGAGACACTGTCGGAACGCCCCTGTGTGATTTCGTCGTGAAGCACGTGTATAATCAGTCCAATGGAAAGACAAGGCGTCATAGGCGGGTGATGTCATCCACCAGGAAACTGTAAAGCACACCTGAAAAAAGACCACACTAGCTTCTGTACCTTCAGCAAGTATACTGTCCCTGTCTATTTATTGTTTTCTGTCATTGCAAGCACAATATTTTACAGAAAGGTATATATATAATGGCGAGCCAGCAAGATTTTAAGCGTTGTGTTGTTCCCTGCCCTCGTTTCATCACAGGTGGGGACACACATCAGCTTTGTGTTGCTTGTTTGGGAGTGGAGCGAAATGGAGCATGCCCAGTCAGTTCTCGAGGGGGCTGACAGTGAGCATTGCGAGAAGCTGTCCATGAGGATGCTCCGCTCCCGCCGGGCGTTCTTAGAGGAGGACGGTTCGGTGCGCGCTCCCCAGGGTGCTGGTCCCATAGCTGCTGAGGCACAGCGGCGATGCGGTTCGCAAATTGAACTGACAGCAGGGATTGAGACGGGTCCAGCCCTATCTCAGCCTTCACCTGCCAGATCCAGTGCCTTTTCTCAGGTAGAAGCATGCACTGGCGTTTCTTCACCCTGGGATGAGGCACCAATGCTGTGATTAACCAGTTCTGAGGAATTTAATGTCGTCAGCATTGATGCAAGGGATTATGAGAGTTCGCCATCTCATACTCCTGTTGATGAGGAGCTTATGGAGGTTGTGGCTCGTGCTGTTGCCAAATTAAATATTGACTGGCCAGCTGAGGAACAAGAGGAATGTAAGAAAAGATTACAAGATAATAGATATTTACCATCTTGATCTGTTATGATGCTGAAGGATGAACCCAATGGCAGACAGCAATAGATTCTCACAGGGTTTATTTAAAGGACAAAAACAGAAAACAAAACCCACGATGGGGCAAAACAAGGCAGGACAAGACTAGACTAAGATTCAGACTAACTACTAAGACAGGAACAAACAAACACTTCTTTGAACAGACTTCCAACAAGTAACTTACGGATGATTGACACAGAGTAGGTCACAACGACAAACAGAGTTAAACAGTGTTAAACAATGAACCGGCACAGGACAGCAAATACACAGGGATTATAAAGGGAACATTAATGACAAGGACAGGTGAAACTGACTAGAAAATAATCACAAGACGAGGATAACAAGGGGGCGGGGTAACATAACGAGACACCACAAGCACATGGCCAAACAATTGGCCATGCGCTTGTACACAAAACATGATTCTGTCATGATCCTGCCTCACGACTAGGAAAATCAAGGATACTAAGGCAGAATCATGACAGAACCCCCACCTTAAGGAGCGGCTACCACACGGGACATGACAGACTGTGACAAAGACAAGATCCAGCAAAACATGGAAAACACTAATAATGGCAAACACGAAAAAACAATAACAGGGTTGGGGTGAAACATCAAATACAACATACAAGGCAAGGGGGGTGGAGGAAACACAGAGTTCATGGGGGGAGGTCCAGGGTGGATGGGAGGACTGGGTCCACGGGATGAGGGCTGAGGACGAGGACTCTGGGCAGGTTTTGACGGACACACACGAGGAGAGGATTTCGGCGAAACAGTCCGGGGCTTAGTGGAGACAGGGAAAACAGTCCGGGAACTATTGGTGACAGGAACAAACGGGGAAACAGTCCGGGGACTAGTGGAGACAGGGACAAACGGGGAAACAGTCCGGGGGCTGGTGGAGACAGGGACGAACGGGGAAACAGTCCGGGAATTAGTGGTGACCGGGAAAACAGACTGGGGTACTGCATTGGTGGCAGCGACAACAGACTCAGACATAGAGGACACAGAGGATGGGGAAACGGGACTCATGACGGGGGACATGGCAGGCGAAGGAACAGGACTGGGTGCTGCGCTCTTAGCGGCAGGCGTGTGTGCTGCGCTCTCTGTGACAGGCGTGGGTGTTTCGCTCACAGTGACAGGCGTGGGTGCTGCGCTCACAGTGACAGGCGTGGGTGCTGCGCTCACAGTGACAGGCGTGGGTGCTGCGCTCACAGCGGCTGGCGAGGGTGCGTCGCTCTCTGTGACAGGCGTGGGTGCTGAGGACAAGACAGGATAGACAGGGGGTTCAAGGATCTTGACTAGACGGGACAGGTATTCTGACAGGGTCTTGGCCGCTATGATGACAGGCATCTCCTGACGCGCCGAAACAGCTTGCAGGACATCTTTAGCGGCTAGATCGGCCGCAACTCTCTCTGCAGATCCTGGGACGGCGCTTGCTGGAGCGGGCTCATGGACGGCGCTTGCTGGAGCGGGCTCATGGACAGCGCTTGCTGGAGCGGGCTCATGGACAGCGCTTGCTGGAGCGGGCTCATGGACAGGGCTTGCTGGAGCGGGCTCATGGACAGCGCTTGCAGATGCGGGCTCTGGGACAGTGCTTGCAGATGCGGGCTCTGGGACAGCG
The DNA here is from genome assembly GCA_036326025.1 of Chrosomus eos. Lineage (NCBI taxonomy): Eukaryota > Metazoa > Chordata > Actinopteri > Cypriniformes > Leuciscidae > Chrosomus > Chrosomus eos. The sequence continues at coordinate 36,951,667 of CM070831.1, forward strand.
CTTGCTGAGGCGGGCTCTGGGACAGGCTGAGATGAAGGACAAGAAGCTCCCCTCCTCCTCTTCTTCTTCCTAGGTCGAGGTGCAGACGCCGTTGGCGGACTGGTGAGTGGTTGGGGAACCTCCACGGGGACAGTTACTGGTGCAGGAAGGGCAGTCTCAGACAGTGTAGACTCCGTAGCGGAGGACTCCGAAGCGGACTCCCACGAGACACGTCTTCCTCGTTTGCCGCAGAGACTCGTGGGCGGAGATGATGTCTCAGGAACTGAAGCGGCGTGGGCCTGGTCCCCAAGTGTCACAACACCTATCATAAGACCCTCCGGGATCACGGGCAGCTTGGCGGATGGTAAGCTCGTGGGTATCTGTGACTCTCTCCGCGATAAACGATCCACCATTTCCGTGAACGGACGGGTCACCAGCTCCTCCCGTTCAGCCAGGGGTGGAGGAGAGTTTAGACCTGCGACTAGGTAGCGGTTTAGGAGGGACTCCGGTAAGAAAAACCTCCTTTCATTCGCGACCCGGGCATACTCCCTTACTGATCGCTGTCCCTGAGCGGGAATCGGGAGTCTGCCCCTCTTTGCATCAGCGATGGCCTGGTACCACCAATCCTTTGGGTCCGGCTGGCACATGACGGGCGAGGACATACTGTCCGCTGGGTTCTGTATTGGCCGGTTAATTCTGTTATGATGCTGAAGGATGAACTCAATGGCAGACAGCAATAGATTCTCACAGGGTTTATTTAAAGGACAAAAACAGAAAACAAAACCCACGATGGGGCAAAACAAGGCAGGACAAGACTAGACTAAGATTCAGACTAACTACTAAGACAGGAACAAACAAACACTTCTTTGAACAGACTTCCAACAAGTAACTTACGGATGATTGACACAGAGTAGGTCACAACGACAAACAGAGTTAAACAGTGTTAAACAGTGTTAAACAATGAACCGGCACAGGACAGCAAATACACAGGTATTATAAAGGGAACATTAATGACAAGGACAGGTGAAACTGACTAGACAATAATCACAAGACGAGGATAACAAGGGGGCGGGGTAACATAACGAGACACCACAAGCACATGGCCAAACAATTGGCCATGCGCTTGTACACAAAACATGATTCTGTCATGATCCTGCCTCACGACTAGGAAAATCAAGAATACTAAGGCAGAATCATGACATGATCACAGCCTCCTTGTCAGGGTTTGCCATTTTTTTCCGATATCCACACTGAGGTGTCGAAGTCGTGGAAGAAACCGGTTTCTTATTGTGTTTTTAATCCTCAAGCATCTAATTTTAGTAATTAAATGGGTATTAAAGATTATGGTTATGTGACAATGCCTCGGGCACAAGAGACGCTCACAAGCTATCTCTCTCCCGAGTCAGTGTCATCATTAAAAGACCCGATGTTACCCACCAAGCCATTAAAAGCCACTTCAGCTCTGGTGGGTAATGCGTGTTGTGGCAAAAACTTCTGTTAAACATCATCACTGCGTAAGAGACACTCAGAGTCAAATTAATTAAAAGAGAAATATTTATTCTTGCAAGAAGGCCCAGTCGCCATCACAGCTGTTACATTCTGTGAAGTGAGTGGCGCGCACCAGGAAGACATGAGACAGCTTTTATACTCTTTTCAAGGTTCCTTCTCACCCGCTGTACTTTTCCACCCAGATAAGGCCCCCACTTCTGTTCAGTTTTTCTTAAGGACACAAACTGGTACTGGAATAAACTAGCCAAACCTGACCATTCCTAAGGTCAAGATGTCCTGTCCCATATATTCCTGAAACGTCACGCACAAGCACGTACACACATATACTTTTACATATTGAATAGATTAGGAATAAATGACTATTAAAATTTCTACAACAATTCCACACTTTTTATCATTCAGATTACCCATAATCACAATAATAAACAAAAAGACAAATTTTAAGTCATATCATCACACTACTCTTCATCTCTAGTTTTCGCATAACTGATCACTCTTCTTAAACATTTGTGAAAATAACATTTGAAAAGAAAAAGCTTAGGCTGTTTTTTGTAAGGATAGGCCCTTAAGTATTAGCAAGCAGATAAAGAATTCAACTAAAGCCGGGCTAGATAAACAATCACTGTTGTTGTACCCCAAACATAGTTTGACCCTCAGTCACCTTAGTTAAATAAGAAATAGTGTACAGACTAGTTAGGAAAACAACAAATCATCAATCCACAGTGGTTATTTCAACAGGTCATCAAAATACAAAGAATAAAGTGAAATAAAATCCCTCATTTCAAACCCTCTCCATGTACCTCATCTCATAGCGGATAAGCACAGTTTTTTACCCTCGGTTCATATCATAACATTCAAAAAGAAAAGGAAGAAGAAACATTTTTTACTCAATCAGCACGCTTCACTGTAACTTCCACTACTTGTGTCATCATATTGTTGTTCATCAACATCCTGATCATTCGGATAAGCTGTCATTTTTACCAATCTAACAAAACATCCCTGCTCTGACCAGTCTCTGTACTGAGCTGGAAACACACAATATCGACAATCCTACCCCCGAAACCCCCACCCCCAGAGATTATTAATCAAACAATCCATTCATTTTCCTAAAATACTTTCTAATTAATCAGTGACCAATCAAATCTCGTTGGCGTTGTTTAAGGTGAGATGTTTGGACGGTGGTGTCGCAATCTCCATCCTTGCAACCTTGTTTGTGGAGTGGACCATCTCCTAGCTGCTGTCACCTGTGAATGGAGACCTTAAGTATTTTGTTAGTGACCGCTTGTCTAGCCGCTCGTCCTTCTGGTGTGACCTGTGGAATTTTCACCATTTGTTTACTGATTATATACATTATTAGTTCCAAATTTATTCTCAACATTTGGCCAATTCAGCAACCTGAAACTCATTCAACTATTACATTAACATTCAACCCACTTTACTCATGTCAACAACACAATATTAATACATTTTGGAACAGAATCATTCTGTTAGCTGCAATCCAATCCTGACATTCTGTGAAAGGAAAATTTTAAGTTATGCTCTGCTCCATTCTCTGTAAAGAAAACAAAATGTCGAGGTTATTTTCAGATAGTAAAACTACACGTAGTTTCTTTTGTCTACTGTTCTTCCGTGACCTTCGCTGCCACATCTGCCCCGGCGTTTCCTGTTGAAACAGTCCTGCAAATACATTTACAGAAAGCAAATTTTGTTTTGGACGGCCTTTTACCCAATTAGACCCAGTGTCCTCCCAACATATATTGTCCCTTAGTAAACCATATTTGGCAATTGTTATACCATCTCCCTCTTGATGCACGACACAACTCGAGCATCAATTTAACATAACATTTAACATAGTGTTTTGATAAAGTTTGCATCAACACTAACCCAAAAGTTGTCCTTCAGACAAATTTCCTCCAGACATCTTTATCTGCCTCTGAAACAAAAATATTACATTCTTCACTTAAAGCCACATTATCATCTGCTCAACGAAGTATTTGAAGGGCAAAGGCCCTGAGCCTCACAGCGTATCCTGCTTTTCGGGCCTGTTGTTTGGTCTCTTAAATCAGTCATCTAAAAACATTTTCAAAGTCATCAATTGTTTCTATCAAGTCAGGTCGTGGTGTACAGACTTGGTCAATGTCAGTCAAATAACATTCTCATCCTTCTGCCCACAATAATCATACATTTTTAGGGGCTCTCTTCATATTTGATATTGACTCAGCCAATGTGTCACTTTGTTGTTGCCATCAAATCTATAACATTTTCATTTATCTCAGCCCATGCCAGATGGTGATCTACAACTCCACAATTCCAATTTACACAAATACTTAAACTGATCCAGAACGTAATTCAAATCAACATCATAAAAGACTAAAGTAATTAATACCAGACAGAGCTTGATGACCAATCAATTTAAAGCTCGTCCTATGTTCTGTATCATCTTTTCATCCGATCCACTCACAATTATCGCCCTCTTTAAAATTTGTCATTTGCCTCAATCCATCTGTAATGATGAAACAATATACTCACTATTCAGGTGGAATATTAGTACCCCAAACTAATACATACAAGACCTAAAGTGCTGTCACCATCACACACACACTCATACTAGACACACATATCTTAACTGCTCATTTTCAATGTTCGCTTTTCTTTATATTATTGCTAAAAAGATTTAAATTTTAAGATTTTAAACTTCACATTTTCTGTAGCTTTTACCTAATTTTACATGGTCTCTTAACCAGTTCCAAAGCATTTCTGTTCATTATTCATTAGATTTTCAGTCTGCTGGGTTGCTTTGTTTAATTTTCCTTATCATTATTTTGCTTCAGCTTGCTCTAGCAGGCCGACAACAGAAAGACAGACACAGTTTACCATCCCTTCCTCCACTCAAACAGTCTCTCTCTCTTATTAACAAATAATAATTACATTAAATTAATCACTATCCTTTTACCATTAAATTTTGTTATCCAGACTTTTCTCAAATCAAAAACTGTCTTCATCTTTAGCCACCCACCATGTCAAACGACCTTCAGGAGTTAAAACATATTAGTTCAAAATCAACACTTCTATAAATTTTCTTATTCTTGCCCATGAGGCAGCCAATACATAAAAAGTTTTGTTCCTGTCTCCACAACAAACAATGGCAATCCCCTCATTTCTCAGCTGTCTCTTGAAAGCCCATTCCCGTTAGCTCTTTATCTTTAATTTTCCTCTTCAGGGTGTTGTCCCCTGGCATAATTGCAGATACTTGTCACAACCATTAATGCGGTTTCTTCTGGTGAGTAGTATGGAGGAGCTCACATTCTCTTGGGTCAGACATGCCGTAACTCCTCACAGCGCATCTCACCTCTCAATGCTATAAGGACGCTGCTGGCCTCACAGCTCCTGCTCAACTCTCATACCTTTTCTCACATATAACACCTCCTTCTGGAGATGCCCAGTGACTTTACGATAATCCCCTGGCTTAGGTTGCCCTCTGTCTGGCCAAAGAGAATCTTACCCGTCGTGGGGTGATTATCTCGTGCCCACTGGTGACCGCTTACAAACTGGTAACCGCTCTCTCCCATCACACAACCAGTTTCCTTTAACAGAACTCAGCTGCTTTCTGGAGCTTAGGAAAGGCACGTTCAAGAGTCACCAGAGCCATTCTGATTGCCTAATAGTGTTTACACAGGGAGACAGGTTAATAACAGCAGTATTTAATCACTTAAATCCATTAACCATCTTAAAATCATCAACCTAGCTACTTAGATTACCCTCAGTGAATTTAGTTCACAACCATACATTCAGTGTACTGTTACTGTAAATCTTTAGTCGTAGCCATCGGGCCTGTTTCAATGGTGGAGACTTAAGATAAGACAAAGAAGTTACTGGTCCTAAAATAAAATAATCAAAAATGTTATTTCTATCATTTAAGGTCTGCATTATTATTTTAAAGACTTCTTTAAAGTCGTTCAGTTTTACATTTAAAACATTCACCAATACAAATTGCCCTCTTAATGGCAATGGTTTCTTTAACATCTCTGTGTCTGATTTTTCAACTGAAACACTGTGCTTTACTATAAATAGCTTATTATTACTTATGACACAGGGTCAGATAACAGCCTGTTAGCTGAAATTGACTGAGAGAGACTCTGAGGCATTCAGGACAGGTAAACTGTTCTCTCAAATATTTCTAATCATCAAACTTTTATCTATAATCTTTTAACTATCCCAGCTTAAGGCATCTTTGCCAGAAATGACATTTGTTTCCAAATAAACATCATTTTATAGTTGTCTTTATTTAGACATTACAAATTTCCACTCAGATTGAGTATCTGTCGTACTGGCCGTTTACAGCCACAGCACACATCAGATTCAGATAAGCGAGCTGTTTCATTACAGCCAATAACAAACTTATCTTTTGAAAGCAAAACATCAGCTTCTAGTTCTTTCATGGTCAACAGTTTTCAAGCTGTTTGTTTAATCAGATGCCTTTCTACACATTTTACATTTATCAACTGTTAATTCAGTAACCAACTGCTTATTTGATCTTAAATAATTATTCTAGTTCTCAATAACATTTCACATTTCATCTTAATTTTAATTGTCAAGTTCTCAATTACCATAGCTTAATATGTCTTCAAAGTTTTTTTTTTTTTTTTTTTTTTTTTTTTTTTTTTTTTTTCCTAGGAGTTTATCAATCTCCAATTAGGATTCACACTAACTTTGACGAGGCTAGTACTCTCTGCTTGTGATACATCTTTTGTAGTTATTATAAATCATCTGTGAGATTAGTCTCTCTATATTACCTGAATCCTTTTCCAAAATGTTGCATTAAAACACAATCATACTTTTAGTTACCTTTCTGCAACTCCCATTTGTTGGAGTCATTAATTTGCATCAAACTGTATTCATCAATTCACTTATAATAATTACTATTATAGATATTTTCAAAGGATTCACTTTAAGACTTCAATCTTTTGGCCTTGTTTTTTTTTTTTTTTTTTTTTTTTCTTTCTCAGACGAAATTTTAATATCGTCACTTAAACACTGATCTACTTTCAAACCCACATTATTACCAGAAATGTGTCACTATCACATTTTCAAACCCCTTCTCAGTGAGCATTTACAGTTACATGTTAAATGGTCCTGCTGACCACAATTTAAACACTCTCCATCTGCTCTAACTTACTGCACACCCTTGAAGCAGTGTGTTCCATTGAGGAATGCAAACAGAGCCACTGATAAGCAGTGCTCCATATTCCTTTACAGTCTACCAATGGCAGATACAACAATAGCCGAATCATCATTATTACTGGCACAACATACATTATTGATTTCCGGAATCTTTGGACATAGCTGTCTTTACATTTTACTAATTTGCTATTATCATCAACACTGATTACAGAACAAGTGCATATCTAACATCCAAAAAGCCGGGCTGAATAAGAAGACACTGGTCCTGTACTCTCGACCTTGATCGAACCCTCAGTCACTCCTCAGATATTAAATACAGACATTGTCTGCAATCATAAACACCAGGATATGCATTCGTTTTTTTTTATAAAACTATAATTTCCAATTCCTTTCATAATAAACGAAGATGGATGGTAAATCCATTCCTTTCACTACCCCCATTAGACCCTTTAGGTTCAAAACACAATGATTGTCAAACTAAACCTAATTTCAATCATTATTTTACCATTAAAAATATAGAATTGTTCCCCATGCTTAAAACATTCTTCATGTCATGTTAATTCCTGTCAATCATACAATGCCTTATTTTATTCTAAAACTGTATTTTCATACCAATTAAACAGTTAATTTGACTTCCATAAATTCTGTCAGACATTTTATTTTCATCACATATAGTTTTCTACTATATTTCTTCTCAATCTTCCCCTACATGCCATTTCTTTCTGTATCCTCTCCTTTCTTTTCTCAAACATGCCAGTTCCTTCATTATCTAACCAGTACATGATTGTTTGCACAATCCCCACATAAACATATCTCACACACCAACCTTCTTGTTTTTCACTTTTCCCTCTTCCATCAAGTTTCTCACTTACAGTTCTCTCTTTTTCTATCACTCTATCACTATCACTCTATCACTCAGACAGCCTTATTGCTGCTTGCTACTTCAATCCATATCATATAATTTAAGTTCTTAAGACATCTAATGTAATGCATCCATTTACTGGATGAAGAAGTAAAAACCCTTATTTCTCCTGGCAGTTCGACTTTTTTATCTTCAAGCCAACAATCCATTATCTGTTCACATTTTTTACACACATTGAACGCAGACACAACTTTTGTTTCTCACTGCTCTGTTCAACTGATTCCCGCACCATCTTGAATCTTGTGGCGCTCAATATCATAAATTTCTGCCCTTAATTTGATCTCATTTGTCAAAACACCGGTGTACCAAATTTCGCAAGCTTGCTTTTGAGACATCCCCATACTGCTGCTTCTCTGTTCTCTGTGGATTTCTCTTCAACGCGCGTTTTCTTTAGTCTGTTAGGCGTCCCCAACAAACCCGATTCTTTTCTTTTAACCCAAATCGGTCGGGTTGCACTATTAGTGCCCTCCTAACTATGGTTTACCAAAAAATCTGTTACGATTGTTCTGGTTCCCCCTAATTAGCCTCAGCACCTAAAAACAAATTGCTCCGTGGTGGAACAACTCATTTTCAGGTTACCTATCTGTTTGAAATCTCTTGATCTGTCACAGTTCTCAATTAATCCCAGATTATTTATCTGCTTGAAATTTCTTGATCTGTCACAGACCTCAATTAATCTCAGATTATTTTCCCTCGTATCTGTTTGAAATTTCTTGATCTATATATAGATCTCAATTAATCTCAGATTACGTACCACAGAAACAGCCCTCAGCCAGTATGGTTCAGTTTCACTCTTTGAAAAATATTTTAGCCCAAAAGAAAAATATTTTAGCCGTCTCTTACCAGAGATGTCTTGAGTTGCCACGGGTTCGTTTTCATCTGATTCCAGTGGAGCTTCTCCTGGCCCTGATAGCGGTCGGCCCCTCTCTCTGAAACTTACGAGGTAGAGCTGGAACTGCTCAGTCCAGGTGGCCAAACACCGTCCGCTCTCAGGTCCAGGAGGTACTGCCAAGGAATCCCACTCTGACACCAAAATGTTGTGGCAAAAACTTCTGTTAAACATCATCACTGCGTAAGAGACACTCAGAGTCAAATTAATAAAAAGAGAAATATTTATTCTTGCAAGAAGGCCCAGTCGCCATCACAGCTGTTACATTCTGTGAAGTGAGTGGCGCGCACCAGGAAGACATGAGACAGCTTTTATACTCTTTTCAAGGTTCCTTCTCACCCGCTGTACTTTTCCACCCAGATAAGGCCCCCACTTCTGTTCAGTTTTTCTTAAGGACACAAACTGGTACTGGAATAAACTAGCCAAACCTGACCATTCCTAAGGTCAAGATGTCCTGTCCCATATATTCCTGAAACGTCACGCACAAGCACGTACACACATATACTTTTACACATTGAATAGATTAGGAATAAATGACTATTAAAATTTCTACAACATGCGTATTCGGCAGCGGGTCACGCTGCGGCATTCGTGTATAACATGATAATTTTGCAAGCATACCAGGCTGACCTGCTAAGGGATATGGATGATTGTGAGGAAGTCAGCGCTGACGCAATTCGAGAATTGCGTCACGCAAAAGATCTGTCTCTCCAGGCCACCAAGGAGACGGCCAAATCAATAGGCCGTTGTTCCCTGCCGGTTCACCACTTCAGGGCGCAGAGGTACCTGCACATCTCAATAATCCCCCGAGGAGGGTCGTAGAACAGTCAAGTCAGTTGTTCCCTGCCGGTTCGCCGTTTTAGGGCACCGAAGTGACTCTCAAACAAAGACAAAGACAACACATCGGTGGTCTCTTATATCAACCATCAGGGGGGTCTGAGGTCACGTCACCTTTGCAAACTGGCTCATCAGATCCTCCTATGGGCTAAAGGGAAATTACTGTCTCTCAGGGCAGTATATTTTCAGTAAAAGGGCTGAAAGGGGAACCCTTATAGGGCAGTGGAATTTCAGTTGAGCTCAAGTCGACCTTTTCGCATCGCCAGATACAACGCATTGTCCCATGTGGTTCTCTCTCATGGACCCAGCTCCTCTCGGGCTGGATGCTATGGTACAGGTGTGGCCGAAGCAACATCTGTATGTTTTTCCTCCGATATCCATGCTTCTGGGAGTTCTGGAGACGGTTCGCCGGGAAGGGGCCCGTCTGTTATTAGTAGCCACGTACTGGCCGGGCCGAGTTTGGTTCTCGGACGTGGTGTCCCTTCCAGGTGGCTCCCCGACTGGAGATTCCGATCAGGAGGGACTACAATGTATCCCCCTCGCCCGGAGTGTTGGAAACTGTGGGCTTGGCCTCTGAGGGGGCCCAGCTCATAGAATCAGGTCTCTCGACCGAGGTCGTGGAGATCATACTCCAGTCTTGAGCTCCCTCCACAAGAAGACAGTATGCACTGAAATGGAAACTGTTATCTGCTTGGTGCGGAGAACGCCAACTGAATCCTGTTTACCACCCTGTTGGTACAGTACTTGATTATCTGCAAGAGCGTTTCTCTGCGGTGTTATCTACTTCCACCTTGAAGGTGTATGTGGTGGCTATATCTGCTTACCACACTGCTCTGAATGGTGCATCATTGGGGAGAGATCCTCTCATTACTCATTTTCTTCGTGGCACCCTGAGGCTGAGGCCTGCACTGCGCACTAGAGCATCGGCTTGGGATTTGACCAATGTATTGGAAGGCATTGCTTTGACTCCCTTAGAGCCCATTGAAGAGTTTTCAGAAAAGTTCCTTTCACTAAAAATTTTATTTCTCATTGCTATTTATTCTATCAGGAGAATTGGAGATTTGCAAGTCTTGTCGGTTGCTCCTAATATATAACCTTTCCAGGTTATATTCCTAAGGTCCCTACTAATGTTGAGGGCCCAATATTGCTACAGGCCTTCTGTCCTCCCCCTTTTAATTTAGCAGATCAGGAAAAACTTAATCTGCTATGCCCTGTTCGGGCTTTGGTGGCTTACGTACACAGAGCTGCCCAGTGGTGTAAAAAGGATCAACTGTTGGTCTGTTTCAGGTCACCTAGAAAAGGTTACCCTGCATCCAAGCAGAGGATGAGCAAGTGGGTAGTCGAGGCTATCTCACTTGCTTATGAAGCAGCTGGTCAGCCTTCCCCTTTGGCTGTTCTGGCCCATTCTACCAGGAGTATGGCAACCTCAAATGCTTTATTATCGTGGGTTTCCCTCCATGACATCTGTGATGTGGCAGGCTGGTCCTCACCGTATATATTTGTTAGATTTTATGGCTTGAATCTAGGCTCTCCTCCGGGGTCTAGGGTGCTTGTTTCTTAGTGTGCGCAATGACTTCACATAGAACAGGCATTTGCTATTATGGCGTTCGTGGGTATAGTGTTCCCACAGCATCTCGACACAGCTCGAGGTCTCAGGTTACGTATGTAACCCTGGCTCCCTGCGTCGCCTTGCCATACTCCCTGCATGCCTGTGATCGACTTGCTTTGGCTTGTCTGTTTTCAGGTGTGCGTTATAGTTTCCTGGTTGATGACCTCACCCGCCTTTGATGTCTCTTCTTTCCATTGGACTGATTATACGCATGCTTCACGACGCAATCACGCAGGGGCGTTCCCACCGCGTCTTGATGCAGCGTCTCGTTCCCTCTTCAGGGAAACAGGATTACATACATAACCTGAGATGTTTTTGTGTGCATATGATACGCACTTTATGGTGTGTAATACGCAAGTACCTTACAACACTAACCTTACCCAAGTGGTTTAAGGTGATGATAGACAGGGCAACTTTTTGAGCAATGTTGCTGGGCAATGTTGCCGTCAACGGGCAACCAGATGAGACACAGGGCCGACGTCCAATCTAAATTATCCAGATAGAAATAGGGTTAGTATTCGGTAGTAACCAGACCGAATAAGAACGAAAATTTCGGTGCCTGACTTCATTAGGCGCACACGCACACACATACACAATGTCTCTCGCTCTCTCCCTCTCTGCCGTGCGTGCGCTACACAGTTTGTAGCACAGTCTCTTCTGTCTTGCATGCGCGCTATTGCTCGCAAGGTCTGGCTGCATTTCACGTGTAAAATTACGCGTCAGAAAGCCCTCTGGGTGTGCCGATAGTCTGAATCCAATATAGAATCAAGCCAATTCATTGGCAGATGGCGCGGGCACCGCCTCTATGCACATACGTCGTCATATTATGTTGGCGCGCGCGCCATCTGCTCCTCAGATTTCTCTGCCAAAAAAGCTGATCGGCAGCGTGAGGAGCTTGGCAGCGTCTCGTTCCCTATTGAGAGATATGTTACACCAGTAACCAGAGATGTTCTCTTTCATAGGTACACTTAACGCTGCGTAGCTAAGACGCAGTGGATTTGTAGGCTGCTGTATCACGTGCCGTTTGAACTGACGCGCTACAGCGATCTGTCACATTACAAAGAGCCAAAGCGTTATTTATTGTGTGAATCTCGTAAAAATATTGACAGAATCTGACAGCTGTGGATTTGTTCCATATCAAAAGTAACCTTCTCTGTCTTGTCTGTCGATGTCAGTGTCTGTGAAAATGGAATGTGTGGCGTGAGAGCATGTGTAAAGGGTCAATTGCGTGAGTCTCACGGTCAATGCGTGAGAGTTGGCAGCTCTGCCTGCTAGTAATCTCTATTAATCTCCAGTATTATTACATTGTTTGATACAATATTGTTTTATTTTTATTTTATATTATGTAAATGTGAATTTTTATTTTATATTGGTTTTATTATTACCATATGTTGCTTGTATTTATATTGTTTAAAGATTTAAGTTAATATTGTGTCCAGTTTGGCCCTGTAAATAAAAGGGTATTATTTTTTGATAAAGTGTGTGCGGTTTCGTTTTCTTAAGTACCGAATCAAGAACCGTTTAAGCACCGGAACCGTTTAAAAAATACCGAGTAGGCTAGGTACTGGTATCGGATAAAACCCAACCGAAACCAAACCCTAGATAGAAATGTATTATGCGCTAGCAACAATCGCTCGGCAAGATTGCCCAGTAACATTGCTCAAAAGTTGCCCTATGTATAATCACTTTTACAGTGCGTATCATATACACGTAAAAACTGGTTGCGACATGACCCCAAATAAACACAATGTGAAAGTGGCATGTAAATCTTATGAGATATTTCACAGAATGAGCATTATGCTCTAGCCACACCTTTTGATGTTTGAAGGTAACGATTTGAAGGGCTGTGGTTAAGGGTAAGATTATGGATTTGGAATGACATGACATGACGGTCGATGAGTACTGTAAATGTTGATTTAAAAAAAAAAAAAAAAAGGTGTGCATTTTTCCTGTTTATTGGTGTGACTAGACAGAAGAAATGTGTTAACTGAAAAACATTTTTCCATTTATTATGGAAAGCATACATTTGTATACGTATTTGTATAATATTCTTATCAGATTCATATTTCATTGTCAATTGTAATGGTTAAACTAATCAAATGTCTGTCCAATTGATGGTTCATAGAATAATTTCTTCTCTGATGACAAGTCCCCTCATGTGTCTCCACTGTGTTAATCTGCATCATCAGACTCAGACAGCATCCTTCCGGAAACACACAGTCTTATGTAAGATAAAAATGAAAAGTAATTCAATGAATATACAATCATTACATAAAAATGACATAGATTAAAACAAATCATATTTGTTCTGTTAAAGAAAAGCTATATCGTGGCATCGAATCATAAACATCCTTTCATGACTCTGACCTAAGATCATGTTTATTATGCTTTGCAAAATTGCTTTGTGCATAAATTAATCTCTTGAATAACTTTTTTGAATGTTTAGTGAAGCATACTTTCCAATGCAAAAGGTCTGTGAGAGACTACATTCAATTTGGATGATGTTATTCGATTTTGAAAAATCAATATGATAACCACAATACTAAGTGGAAAGCAAGGTCTTACCATTTGAATGATTCTTTAGTAGAGGTTGTTTATTATTATTCTCCTTTTGTGTGGCTGCTGGCGCAGCCTTGATCAGGTACTTTGTCAGTTACCTTGGTTACCCCCCCCCCTCTCTTCTCCTCCTTCTCCTCCTTCTCCTCTTCTCCTCCTCTTCTCTATCTTAGGTCAGCGGTTTCCTTCAGCTGATATCCATGCACAATATCATTTTCTGACTGTAACATTAATCAGAGTAATGTGCCCCATGCAAATGAAGATGGTATGAAAATTTTTGGAGAAGGATTTTACCTGCTTTTGAAGATACTTGATGAAGCAATTCAATTTACATTTAGTAAATTAAATTAGTTATGATCATTAGTTACGATCAAATCAGTGAAATTATTTGTTATATCTGTTTCATTCTTGCGAGTAAAATATGGTGTTTGCCCTAACTAAGATCCATTGTTGTCAATTGTTTTGGAGAAAACTGCATGAGTCAAAATGCATGTTCTCTGGCAGAGTAAATGATGATGATTTAAATGAGAGCAAAAAAGTGAATGTAAATTTCAAAAGCAATCAGCCCCATAAGCCACGGCTCTGCATCGTGCCAATGGACCTTAGTTGCTCTAAATTCACTGTAAACCACGGCTTCACAGGGTGTGTTGCTTTTATAAAAATGTATACATATATATCACAATACATATATGAAAGGCAAAATATATGTATTAATAGGTTACTGTTTTAAAAATACATCATTAAATGCCATCCTTACAGGTAGAAAAAATAGTCCCTGACAGTGACAGTAAACAGCAACAGAATTGTCTTAGCTGTAATGCCGGTAACACTTTATTTTACGACCCGCAAACAACTGCGTAAGTACACCGAAATTACGGTGTACGTTTCTGTAATTATAGTGTACTTCCGTGTAGGTATAAGGGAACAATATGTTAAGTTTTGGGTAATAAAGGGGTAACAAGCAGATATACAACCTGTAAATAACTTCGTAAGTAAATCGAATTGACGGTGTACGTTTCTGTAATTATAGTGTATAGCCTACCTCCGTGTAGGTATAAGGGAACAATATGTTAAGTTTTGGGGTAGGCTAATAAAGGGGTAACAAGCAGATATACAAGCAAATTATTTATAATGTAATTATTTTAAAACTAACAGGTACCTATTATGTTAATATATTCCAGGCAAAAATTGTACATCTGTTGTTTATAAAAGTTATCATCACATTTCTGGCAAAATATGTTCTTGTGCAATTTTACAGGGTAATTTTGACATCTGTAGGTTGAAAATGAAACGTGTATGGCTGTATGTAAGCACAGTATGATAAAAAATGAATTTATTGGCTTTTCTTACTAGATTAATTAATGTTAAATCAACCCAAAGATGCCAAAATTAAATGTAAAATTCCACAAGAACATATTTTGCCAGAAATGTGATGATAACTTTTATATACAACAGACGTATAATTTTTGCCTGGAATATATTAACATAATAGGTACCTGTTAAAAATAATTACATTATAAATAATTTGCTTGCATAGCTTGTTACCCCTTTATTACCTTATACCTACACAGAGGTACACTATATTTACAGAAACGTACACCGTAATTTCAGTTTACTTACGAAGTTATTTGCAGGTTGAATACTATCTGCTTGTTACCCCTTTATTACCCCAAACTTAACATATTGTTCCCCTATACCTACACGGAAGTACGCTATAATTACAGAAACATACACCGTAATTTCGGTTTACTTACGCAGTTGTTTGCGGGTCGTAAAATAAAGCGTTACCGTAATGCCTTAATAAAACCAGAGACAACACGGTTTTGATGTGTTTAGTTCTGTTTTGTGATCTTGTTTTCCCCTGTCTTTTGTGATTTTGGTTTAGTCCTGTTAGTTTTCCCGCTCCTCGTTTGTGTTCAGTTTCTTCACCTGTTTTCAGTTAATTATCTCGTTTGGTTCAGTTCATTTAAGCCCTGTGTTTCACTCAGTGTTTGTTGGTCATCGTCCTTGTATGGTTGTGTTACCCTGAAGTTCCTGGAGTTTTGTTATTTTGTTCTTGTATGCTTAAATAAGTTTATTTTGTAAATAAATCAATTATAATTTGAAGCTCCTGCATCCTCGTCTTCAGCTAACTGCACACACCCTGACAGAACGACCAAACTACAACCGAAGATGAGCCAGAGGAGACATAACCAGAGGAGAGAGGTGAACCCAATTCACACACCAATCCTCTTTCAAGGCGAACGCTCCCTGGAAGAATATGCAGGACTTTATATGGACCTGTATGATGATGTGAGATGGGATGAGGAGGAGTTGACGCAAAGTTTCTGGGGTGGATTAAAAGACCCTATCGCCCAGATAATTCTGGTAAAGGACCTAAATATGTCATTCCTGGAGTTCGTGGATCACACACTGTGGGCGTGTGGATCCAGTTACATGGTGGAAGATCTCCCACTCCAGCCCGTTCCAAGTCCAGTAAGTCCTGAGCCCGTCATCTATCCTCCAGAGCCCATCGCCTGCCCACCAGCCTGCACTCCGCATCAGCCCTGCCACCAGATCGGTCCCTGGACTTCCCTGGATGATATCTAGTATGACTGATCCCCCGCTGATGCCCACAGCCTGCTCCGCCGGGGCCACGCCCACAGCCTGCTCCGCCCAGGAGGCTTCCCGGACCTGCACCATGCCCTCGTCAGCCTCCAGGGCGCCCACCCTCCCACCCCTTTGGATGTTATACGGCGCGAGGACGCGCCTTGGGGGAGGGGGGGGGGGGGGGGGGGGGGTTGATTCTGTCACGGTTTTGATGTGTTTAGTTCTGTTTCGTGCTCTTGTTTTCCCCTGTCTTTTGTGATTCCCGGTCCTCGTTTGTTCAGTTTCTTCACCTCTTTTCAGTTAATTATCTCGTTTGGTTCAGTTCATTTAAGCCCTGTGTTTTCCCTCAGTGTTTGTTGGTCGTCGTCCTTGTATGGTTGTGTTACCCTGAAGTTCCTGGAGTTTTGTTCTTGTATGCTTAAAGTTTATTTTGTAAATAAATCGATTATAATTTGAAGCTCCTGCATCCTCGTCTTCAGCTAACTGCACACACCCTGACAAACATCGTAAATCCTGCAAAGTTTTATTTTTTTACATTTTCATATTTAAAAAAATGTATGTACTTTTATATCACTATACTTTGTATTAAATTAAATATATGTGGGTTTTCCTAATACAGCGGCTGTGGTAGTTATGTTAAAATTGACATCTTTCTTACTGCCATTATCAATCTCTCACAATTTTTTTCCATATTTTTGAAAGTTGTGAAAACACTTCTGTGGAGTTTTTCTTTTGCTATTTGAGAAAATGGGAACACAAAAAAATATATTTAATGTAGTCTCTTTCACCACTAAAGAAGTTTGCCCAACTATGATGACTTCCGCATCTGAGAAACACGGAAATATGAAAAGGGTCCATATATATTTCCTGCTTATCTGCTTACTTCTCAGCAGAGTACTCTTATAGTTTAAACTAGGCCAGGTCATAGTGCACATTCGTCTATTAGAAGTATCATTAAACAGTGTAACTCGAACTTACCAGTACCATATCTTAAACAGAAAACTTTTAAATAATATTTTCCCAGCACTTCGGAAATTGTGAGCTTCCTTATACACACACACACACACACACACACACACACACACACACACACCAATTATCTCGCATAAGAGTAGTTTTTTTAATCAGGACATGGGTGTTTGTCTCAAATTTAAAGGTGAATAACGGCAACAGTGGTCAGTCATACTTCACATAAAAAAAACAGTTGTTTATATTTGCTGATATACATAATGGAACAGCAGTGGTGCAGGAATACTGATGCAATGAGGTCAAACTTGTATGTATGTATAGTAGTTTACTACAGCTTTGAACATGGCTCAACCAATCAGAATCAAGGACTGTAACTGTCCGTTTTATGACTAAAAATAAATGAATAAAAAAAGCAACTACAGTGCAAACTAACCTCATTTAACATATCATCTGTAATGCACTCTTAAAGGTCACTTTTACACAAATTTAAACTTTCATACAATTTTGGGTTCTTTTTGTCCTGTTTTCCGTTTCTGATTGTTCTAACCTGTGCCTTGTTTCTCCCCGTTAGTCTTGGACTGGGTCCACAGTTGAGCCCCTATACCCTTATAATGCATTATTTGAGGGGACATTTTAAATAATCATGTTTTATTAATCTTTTGTCATGCTTTAAGGTAGTGCACTTAATGTGTTGACACAGTTTAGACTTAAGCATATTAAATCTAAGGTGTACTTCTTTTTCACAATTATGTGTTTCTAGTGTCCTTGGTCTGGTTTTGTCCTTAAATGGATTAATGTCCAGAGTCTGGTACACATTGTACGATTTTGGACTGTCCTAGATGAAAGATGACCAATCGTGGTGATTTAGTCATGGCTCCTAAAAGGAGGTCCTACGTCATACAGTGAGAGAGGTTCAAAGATGGCCATTGTCACGGTCTTGTGACCAAAAATAGCCTGCGATCATTTTCTGACAGTGTCAGAAATTTAGCATGATCATCTCTGTTGTCAGTGTCTGCTGCTACTACGGCGTCTGCTGACTAACCAATAAAAATACAACATGAAATGGCATATTGATCAACGCGACATGATGCTAAAGCTTAAAACGGCTTACCTCAAGTTCCCTTTCGTTCGTCACTTCGAGTTCCGTCGGATGACGACGAATGGGGTTTCGCTTAGAACACCTGTCGAGTTCGAGTATACAAAACGAGCCAATGGCAAAAAAAATGCCATGGATCTGCGGAATTTGCATGATGTAACTCCACCCCACCTCGTGGGTATAAAAGGAGGAAGTCCTGCAATATGCAGATATGTTTTCGCTGAGGAGCCAAGAGTATTTCTTCACTCCACAGTCATCTCTGACTTCACTCTACGAGACGAGCCTTCTCTCCGGTGTTGGTGTGACGACGATCTGCGGCGAGCTCACAGTGCCTGCTGATCTGTGCAGTGATCTGCCAGTGTGTGTGTGTGTCTCCCCGCGCGCTTCAACATCAAAGAGTTTTTTCTCTCCTCTCGTAAAAGAGCTCGCACGCGGCACATCTTTTTAAAGACGGCTTGCCCGTGCATTTCTGGTTGCAGCGGACTAGTATCGGACTCTGATGGGCACGAGCGCTGTCTAGTGTGTTTGGGCTTTGATCATGCTTGAACAGCGCTCGTGGGTGACTCATGTTCTCTCTGGGAACGTGATCATCGCGTTATTACGGTCGAGACTCAGTGAACTCGCAAGAGTGAGAGTTCCCTCTGCCACACCCCGATCTAATGCCCCCCCGAGGGGTGCTACTTCGGCTGGTGGCCAGGGTGATCTGAGGGTTACGGTTTGGCATAGGCGCCGACTATCTGTCCACGCGCCAAACCCCCCTGCATGACGGTGCCTGCTAGCGAACTTATGATTTCACGAGTCTACCCAAAAAAAAAACAAAAAAAAAAGGGTGGCCCGTGTGTTTTCATTTGAAGCTACAGAGGATGATGCTGTGTCTGTAGCAGCATCACTAGGTGGGCTTATTCTTCTGGAAATGACGACTCGTCACAGCTGCCACCTTCTGGTCTGCATATGGCTGTGCCTGAGTCTGATCCGGAGATGACGGCCATGCTTTCCCGGGACGATTGATTTTTGGGTGAGGCTGCCTACCCGCGTCCACGGCAATCCCCCATATCTTCCTCCCGGACGTGCATGATGAGATCTCGAAGTCCTGGAGACCGCTCGTTGGTCTCATCCACCTTTCCTCCCCTCACGGCCGCTGCCCATGGGTACACTGGGGTCCCCCCGGTTGAACGCTCTGTTGCGATGCTACTGTGTCCTCAGAGTGCTTCCCGGCGCAATCCTAAACACCCGTCCGAAGCCTGTAGTTCTTTTTGTCTACACTAATCTGTGGCGAAATCCTATAGTGCCATAGGACAGGCAGCCACCTTACTGCTTCCCATGACCGTTCTGCTGGTCTCCTGACCCAGATGCTCATGGACGTGCATGAGGGCGGGACTGACCCGAGGCTCTTCAGTGAGCTGCGCGCCACCACTGACCTTGCTCTCCGAGAGACGAAAGTGGCCGTACACTCCCGGAGTCAGGTGATGTTCACCAGTCTAAGGCTGACCGGTCTAGTGTGCAGGATGTCCGGCGGACCCGTCTGCTCGACACCCACATATCCCAGGTCGGCCTCTTCGGCGGTGTGGTTGAGTGCTTCTGCCCAACAGTTCTCAACCGCCCGTGAGCAGACTGACGTACCGTAGGGAGGATGCCACAGCCCTCTCCAGCCCCCCCACCCCCACCCCCGCTAAATGCACATGTTAACTGTGCCCCCACACCGGGCCGCTATGCCACCCACGTCCGGGCCAGTTACTCCGCTTCGCTGCCCCTCCGGGGGGACGCCTGTGGTAGAGCTTCCCCGTCTGTCCCGCTGGGTCGACTGCACCATCAGGTTCGGCTATGCGATTCAGTTCGCATGGTCTCCTCCCCGCTTCAGGGGAGTCCGCTCCACTCTGGTCGGTGGCAATGCCCCCATCATGAGAGCCGAGATTGCCACCCTGCTGGCGAAGGGTGCAATCGAGACTGTCCCTCCGGCCAAACGCATTTTCGAATGTGTGCGGCCCCAGGATTGGTTTGCAGCGATCGACCTGAAGGACGCCTACTTTCATGTCTCCATTCTTCCTTGACACAGACCGTTCCTCCGGTTTGCTTTCGAGGGGCGGGCATACCAGTACGCGGTTCTACCTTTCGGGCTAGCCCTGTCTCCTCGCGTCTTCACGAAGGTCGTCGAGGCAGCCCTTGTTCCCCTTCGGGTTCACGGGGTTCGCATCCTGAACTATCTTGACGACTGGGTGATCCTAGCTCACTCTCGAGACCAGGTTTACGAACACAGGGACCTCGTGCTCCAGCACCTAGCTCGCTTGGGCCTTCAGGTCAACTGGGAAGAGAGCAAACTTTGCCCCGAGCAGAGGATCTCTTTTCTCGGTATGGACATCGACTCGGTCGCCATGTCCGCGCAGCTTACGAGCGAGCGCGCGCAGTCACTGCTGACTTGTCTGAGACAAATCCAAGACAAGAGTGCGGTTCCACTGAACTTTTTCAGAGGCTCCTGGGGCATATGGCATCTGTGGCCGCGGCAACGCCGCTCGGATTGCTTCATATGAGACCGCTTAAGCTTTGGCTTCGCAACCGAGTCCCGAGGTGGGCATGGCAACGCGGCACCTCCGAGTACCAGTTACTCCGACCTGCAGTCAGTAATCACCCCGTGGTCGAACCTCAGTTTCTACGGGCCCGAGTGCCCCTGGAACGAGCTTCCCGGCATGTTGTTGTCTCAACAGATGCCACCACGGGCTGGGGCGCCATGTGCAAGGGACGTGCCGTCACACTCTCATGTTGAGCAGAAATGCTCCTGAAAAATTCAGTGAGATTATCACACTCAGGTGTTGAGCAGAAATGCCCCTGAAAGTTCAGTGAATTTCTTCACACTTAGGTGTTAAGCAAGGTAGCTCCTGAAGCTTGGTGATACTCGCATGTAGTGTTGCAGTATGGCATGTCAATTGCCTCGAGTTGCTGGCCGTACGCCTTGCTCTGCACCGCTTTCGAGTGCTGCTCAGGGGTCAACACGTACTAGTCCGATCAGACAATACCGCCAGTAGCGTACATCAACCATCAAGGTGGTCTACGCTCGCGCCGTATGTCGCAACTCACTCGCCACCTCCTCTTATGGAGTCAGAAGCATCTGAGGTCGCTTCGAGCAATTACATTCCCAGAGTCCCTGAACTGTGCAGCCGACGAGCTCTCACGGTTTCAGCCCCTCCCTGGCGAATGGCGACTCCATCCCCAGCAGTCCAGCTGATTTGGGACCAGTTCGGTGACGCACAGTTAGATCTGTTTGCCTCCCACGACTCGACCCACTGCACCCTGTATTATTCCCTGACCGAGGGCACGCTCGGCACGGATGCACTGGCGCACAGCTGGCCGCAGGGCCGCAAGTATGCGTTTCCCCCAGTGAGCCTTCTTGCGCATTTCTTGCGCAAGGTCAAGGAGGACGAGGAGCAGGTCCTTCTGGTTGCGCCCTACTGGCCCACCCGGACCTGGTTCTCCGAACTCATACTCCTCGCGACAGCACCTCCTTGGCCCATACCTCTGAGGAAGGACCTTCTTTCTCAGGGACGGGGCACCCTGTGGCACCCTCGTCCCGATCTGTGGAGCCTCCACGTGTGGCTCCTGGACGGGACCAGGTAGGTTTGAGTACCCTACCACCTCCGGTGGTGGCTACCATCACTTCCGCTAGAGCGTCGTCCACGAGACACCTCTATGCGTTGAATTGGAACCTCTTCGTCAGCTGGTGCTCTTCTCACCGAGAAGACCCCCGGAAATGCCCGATCAGGGTTGTGCTTTCCTTCCTTCAGGATGGGTTGGAGCGAAGGCTGTCTCCCTCCACCCTAAAAGTCTATGTTGCCGCTATCGCCGCACACCATGACTTGATAGAAGGTAAGTCTGTGGGAAAGCACGACCTGGTCATCAGGTTCCTTAGAGGAGCCAGGAGATTACATCCTCCTCGCCCTCCTCTCGTTCCCTCTTGGGACCTCGCAGTGGTTCTAACTGCCCTGCAGAATGCTCCCTTCGAGCCTTTGCAAACAGTGGAGCTCAAGCTCCTGTCAATGAAGACAGTGCTCCTGGTTGCATTGGCCTCTATCAAGAGGGTAGGGGACCTGCACGCATTCTCCGTTGACGAAGCGTGCCTGGAATTCGGCCAGCTTACTCTCATGTGATCCTGAGACCCCGGCCTGGATATGTGCCCAAGGTTCCTACCACTCCCTTTCGGGACCAGGTGGTGAACCTGCAAGCGCTGCCCAGGAGGCAGACCCAGCCTTGGCACTGCTCTGTCCAGTACGTGCTCTCCGCACCTATGTAGACAGGACGCAGTGTTTCAGGACCTCAGACCAGCTCTTTGTCTGTTATGGTGGGAAGCTGAAGGAAAGGCCTCTCCAAGCAGAGGTTGTCTCACTGGATAGTGGACACCATTGCTTTGGCATACCAGCAGCAAGGTCGACCGTGCCCCTTGTAGTGACTGCCCACTCCACCCGGGTGTGGCGTCCTCTTGGGCTCTAGCGCATGGCGCCTCGCTAACAGACATCTGCAGAGCTGCAGGCTGGGCGACACCTAACACATTCACCAGATTCTATAATCTCCGAGTGGAGCCTGTGTCCTCTCGTGTACTCGCTTCAACCAGCCGGTACTAGGACCTGCTCAGGTGTCTTCGCTTGCTCGCCATTCCACTCTTTGGACTGGATGCGTGCGATATTCTCCTCAGGTGAACTTCTCCGGAAGCCCTGAGTTCCTACTGCACTCCTGATGTCGACCCAGTGTCTCTTGCCTGAGCGTCGGCTAGGTGCCTCCCGTGTGCATGGTCCCTCTCCGGAGCAACCCCCACATGTGTATTCCCACTGTAAGCCTCTCTGAGCATGTGTCTTTCCCTTGGCAAGCCACCTTGCCACCCCTGGGGTTTAAAACTTTTCCACCTGCGGCTGGATACCCCAGTGTATTCCCATATGCATCCTTCGAGTCCCCCCCGTTTGGGCTGGCAATATTTTGCATATTTCCTCTAAACTATGAGATATGCTCCCCAGTGTACCTTGGTATTCCTGTGTTAAATAGGAGTCCTACTTGTCTCATGACAGGGATCTCAGATTTACGCAGGGGACTGGAAGACAGCTGTGAAGGTGGCGTGATTAGACTGGTAACCCCATTCGTCGTCATCCGACGGAACTCGGAGTGACGAACGAAAGGGAACGTCTCGGTTACGGATGTAACCCTCGTTCCCTGAGTGAGGGAACGGAGACGTTCCGTCTTCTTGCCACTTCCGCTGTATACCGCGGGGATCGCCTGAGTTCAGTCTCGGCTCCTCAGCGAAGAAACATATCTGCATATTGCAGGACTTCCTCCTTTTATACCCACGAGGTGGGGTGGAGTTACGTCATGCAAATTCCGCAGACCCATGGCATTTCTTTGCCATTGGCTCGTTTTGTATACTCGAAGTCGACAGGTGTTCTAAGCGAAACCCCATTCGTCGTCATCCGACGGAACGTCTCCGTTCCCTCACTCAGAGAACGAGGGTTACATCCGTAACCGAGACGTTCCATTTGCAAAACTGCAAAAACTCTTTTCCCTTGCCATGACCGTGTCCATATTCTCCTCTTTCGCAATATCTATTTTTCAGCGCACATAAAACCACAATTGCTAAAGTGCATTTGATTTTGCTCTATTTGTTTACCACTAGCGCATGCTGATGTAACACAGTCTCATCCCAAGAAGTCATATATTGACGTCTTGGGATGTCTTTTGACCATACGTCAATATCCGCCTTTTTAGGGTACCCTTAAACGTCGGTTATATGACGATCCTGGGACGTCATACAACTGACGCTTTACCTTTAACGTCAGTTAGGTGACGGGGTAGGTTTAGGGGTAGGTTTAGGTCTGGGGTAGAGTTAGGATCCGATAACGTCATCTAACCAACGTTTAAGGGTACCCTAAAAAGGCGGATATTGACGTATGGTCAAAAGACGTCCCAAGACGTCAGTATATGACTTCTTGGGATGAGACTGCGCTGGCTGATGACATTGTATCCTACTAACTTGTGTCGTAGCCTACTATTCAATAGGTGTCATCATCGTACAGTCTACATACATGTTGTACCCAAGTTTAGTAGATCAATGTCGTACACTGGGATCTGTAATGATCTTATAGGATTGCAGAAATCACAGGCATTAGAGATGCTGAGCTCCATTCTTGTTCTTGGTTTAATGGCAATGACACTGACAGTGACCCAAATTCTTCTTCATCAAAGTACATTTCTTGAAAACTATAGTTCACTAACAGCCAAAGAGCAGTCATTTAGGAAGGTCCTGTAAACGCCTTAATAAACATGCCTTAAAAAACCTGATCATCAACAATAAATCTAATTTGACAATACGTTCAACCAGCATTTTGTCAGGAATCCATTGTTATATGCCCAGTTGCTTTTGACTTGTAATACTAGGTCAGGATTTCATCTTCAAGCCGGCTGCTTATTCAGGACACAATGCTGATGGGCTTACAGCAGCACACTAGCGCTGGAGTGCAGTTCAGAGTGGAATGAGTGTGGATATCATCAGCAATCCTATCACATCATTGTGCTCCAACTGCAATTTTTCCCCAGTCAATGACACAAAGAGAGAAAGCGTGCAAGAGACGGGGAGACAGAATTACAGTAGTCACCTCAGTGGTGGAGGGTGCTAATGGAAGTTTTTGGAGCCTTTGGACCACACTGAAAATGAAGAATGAAGGGATGCTGTGAAAGTGGTAATACAATAAGGCTGAGGTAATTGCTCTCAGTTCAAAACTGAATGACAAATGTCTCGGGCACAAAATGAGATTCATTCTTTCATGCTCCTGTGCTTTATAAAACAGTTCTCTCACTTCTATTATGGCAGAATAAAATGGCTGCATGAGTGATTCAATTCAAATCAAACTCTTGGCCTAGTGAACCTTGGAGTAGTCATTTTGAGAGTGAGCAACTTGAGAATGATCAGGTTTGCCTCATTGACATACAACCATCTTTTCTGGGAGTTCTACCACAAGACTTATACGGAGTGCCAAGGAGTGAATGAGGAGTTTACTGGGAACTTTCTCTTCTCTTTGAGATGATGTAAGGCTCTGATGTTGTGATTGGCTTTCATTATCACTGTCTTTCATTCTGTGCAACTGCATTGATTTGAGTTTGTAGAGTTTAAGCAAACGTCTTGAGGGACAAGAAAGTTTGATGTATAAAATTTACATTTTTAGAAATGTATTTAAGAAATCCTTTTCTTAAAGAAATTGCAAAATGTCTATCTCAATTCTTACAGTCTAATGTCATTGACAATTGAATTATTCTATGAAGAGCTGTTGTTTGAAATATTTCATCATTCACAATATTTCGTCTTCACATCACCCCTTTCCATATTTAAGGGCTTTTTGATGTTTCCATGCAGCACATATCAATAGGCAGGCCTGAAGCTTTGATCTAACTTTCACCGTTTGGTTGGAGTGTCTTTGACAAGAGTGTACCTCTAAAGTAATTATTCCCTCCAGTCATCTTAAGGTGAAGCCTCTTCACTGCATTACAATGTGCATTGATCTCTGTGTGTTTCTCACACCTTCTTCAACATCCTTTTAGCTCCCAATCTCAATTTTTCGAAGGACTTCCGCATTAGTGACCATTGCCCCAATCAGTGATTAACTGTAAAATAATGTCTAAAGTCTAAACATGCCATTATAAAATGATCCAGTTTCTAACCAAAGGCAAGCCAAGATTGCTATGTCTGAAAATGTCAAGACTTTGTATAGAAGGCTCTGTTTGCTTTCACAGCTTTCAGTTTGTTTTCAGATTTCATATTTTCAGGCAAGTTGCCGTAGCAACAGGTATCTTGTGGCTTCCATACCAACCAAAATTAGAGCTAAATGGAGAAAACAACTATTTGTCTTAAGGATGAGCTCTATATCAGAGAAACATTTGATTTTCAACACCCTAAAAGCTATGATCAAATGGCAGCACACACCCCAACAGTTCAAGTCTCTTTACAACTCAATAGGATACTTATCTACAGTCTGAACAGTATTTGTGCCTGATATTGCTGTTAGACTTTATATATCAAACTGATTTGCAAACATAACTTTTCTGTAATTATTTTACAGTTAATATTTTACAGAATGAAAGATATAACTTTTCCAAAAGTAATATTACCTAACACTCTGTCCATCTTCCATTGTTCTTTTAACACACACCTTTCAATAATGCAGGACAAGGTTCAAGCCATTGTTAAACCCAGTTGCGGTTTTCTTTAAGAATCAAACCATGAGCTAATAGTAGGGTTTATGCTCTCTTATGAGAGCATGACCACGTCGGCACGTTGTTCGTCTTGCCTTTCTCACAAGAGCTTGGACTCTCAGCGTGCCGTGTGCCATCAAGGTTGATGGCCACGTTCACTATCTCGCATGCCTGGCAGCTTTCAGGTGGAATTACTGGTCCTTCTCGTGAGGGACCAAGTGTTTCATTCGGGGCTCCAGGGGAGGATCAGATGTCGATCGCTGCATCGGAGAGAGGGCTGTTACACTCTGGAAATGATGATGCTGAGTTCCCACTGTAATGGTGTGTGCGCTCATGCTGAATCAGATTCAGACTTGACAGCCACACTTCCCGGGCTACTCTGGGGGCGCAGTGCAACGCGTATCGCCTTGCTAAAATCTGCAGAAAAGTTTTTCCTCTCTCACTACCCTTGGTGGTGTGGTGGCTTTGCTAATGGCAGACCTCACCCTGCATGTGATGGCCACACTACAAGTCTGTGTAAGGCCAAGACACGCAGTGCATCAGGGTAGTTCTGAGTCGAGGCTGAGCTGTGCATAGTGACTGACTGTGAGTTTAAGTCGCTGCACTGGCCCTCGGTCAGACGATGTACACACTGGTGGTCCAGAAGCGTCCCGGGGCTAAACCTTGCAAAGGTGCGAGACATCGCCAAAGTTCGCTTTCTCGAACTGCTCCTATCTCACAAGGTTTGCCTTTTTCGGCGACACTGTTGGAGACTGTGCCCAGCGGCTCTACACAGTTCAGAAGCAGGTTGAGGAAGCCAGTAGCTTGACCCGATGTGCTACCGGGTCACTCGTGGTTTCCCCTCTGTCTGTTTGTCGCCAAGGGTGTCAGTCCCCTGTGGAAAGCTACTACAGCCAGCTCTACTGTGACGTCTAGCTTTCGCAGGAAGACGGCACCACCTGTCTCAGCAGCCCTGAGACGGACGCTGACAGACATCTGTAGAGCTGCGGGCTGGGTGACACGTTTGCTAGATTCTATAGCCTCCGTGTTGAACCTGTTTCCTCCCGTGTACTCGCTACGGCCAGTGATCAGTCATGCTCTCCCAGGAATTAGGTTATGTTGGCTTGCTACGCCATTCTCTTCTTACTCCGTTGGTTCCCCTACATACGGCTAACCTCGTGAGTTCCTCCATCTCCCCTTCAGCACCAGGCGAGGCGGATCGCCCGGCGCCAGGTCTATTACCTCGCATAGGAGTTGTTATTAGACTGGGGTGGCCTTACAGTGGTCCCCACGGTGACCCATTCTTCCACGTTCCAGCTACCCTCCAGGTTAGCATCGTGTCTTCCCCTCAACAGACCCAATCTGTCGTCCTTGTTGAGTATTATTGTATGGCTGTGGGCCATCGTAGGTTTGAGGGAGATTTTGGATCTCCTCAGACTCAAAACTCTCTATACTTGAATAGAACTTTTCTGGCACTTCTCCCTCTTCTGACGTCACAGCTCAGCTGTGTTTTTAAAATATGATCTGGACAGAAATGGCTATAAAGCTTACTGTAGGGCAATTACAGTTATAATTTTAACGATAATTACATTTTCACTCAGACATCTAAACCTTATTTAATATATCTAAAAAAAATTTAACCTGACATACACACTTTAATGATTATGTGTAGTCCTATTGAACAACTTAAACTATGAGTGAATGTATACATGATTCTAGTTTTTGCGATAATGTGTTTCTTAAACCACTTGGTTGTACTATTATCTGAAAGGAATAGGTGTCAGGTGTATGTTCTGTTTTGATTTTTTAGGCAGGAGCATATTCAGTCCCTGCGCTGAAGATCTGTTTTTATAGAAGATCATGCCATTATAGCCATTAAAATGTAGATGCAAATAACAGATTCATGCACCGCTCTGTTTGTTGTTAGGATGACTAAGGGCCAGATTTACTAAACGGCAAATTAGTGTGAGAGCGCAATCCCATAAACGTGCAGATGGGAGTGGAAAGTTCTGGGAATGATCCACTGACAACATGCAAATTAAAGAACACAGACAGCCGAATCATTTCCAAAATGACCAACACAATCTACCAAGTGCAGCGCAAATTGTAAATCACATTGCATGATTCATTTAAATACTCTCCTTCCATAAATTTTGTGTTTAAAAGGGAAACTCATTCAAATGCATATGCAACAATGTCAGCTGCAAAAATAACCCTGTCCACGCCTTTTCATCGCATATTTTTCACTCTGTGTCTTTAGTAAATCCTGACTGTAGTGCCGAGAGAGTATTTGCGCTGGCGCAAACTGTTAGAAAATCTGTCCCTAAAAGAGGTCTAACACATCGCTTGTCAATAGCTACGTCCCAATTCAAAGGCTCCTTCAAATGTGGCAGTCGTGTCCCATGAAATGAAGTATACAACAAATGGATCCTTCGTGGCCTTTCCTACCCCAGAAATCATTGCGCAGCTCTGACAACAGGATTTATTAAGAGAAATTGATGAAGTACTCTTTTAAACGTAAGTATTAGATTCAAACTTACTCAGATAAATAATGATACAAATGTAAAAAAAAAAAAAAAAAATTTAAGAAGTTCAAATGTTGAAATCTTGCTAAGAAACGTTACTGCCTCTCGTCAATAAGAACAATCCTCATTAGGCTAGACTGTCCCATTTAACAACGCTTGTTCTGGCCTCCGTAGCCTTCAAAGAATGCAGCCTCTGAATTGTCGAAGTGAAAGGTGGGGCTTACCGTTCACAGAGTGAATTTTGTTTGTATGCAAATTGTATAATTTCCAAGGTAAACATTTCTAGTAATTGTGTAGTTAATTCTAATACTGTATTTTTAAAAAGTTTTGGAATAATACTCCTCTCCCCAAATTTGTCACAAATAAAACACAATAATAAAAAAATTTGTGAGAAGGCTTATATTGACCTATTAAGATTTGGTTTACATCTACCATATATATATATATATATATATATATTTTTTTTTTTTTTTTTTGCTATTTTATTAAAATGTTTTCACATGTAAATCAACAACAATTACAATTTTAACAATATTTCATGTGTAATCTTTCTTTGTAAAAATTATACATTTTATCAACTGTATTTCAAAGTTAAGGATGCATTAGTTTGAATATACATTGGAACAAACACTATAATAACATTTTAGTAGATAATTCAATATACCTACTTTATTTTTTGACAAAATATCCCATAACAATATATTTATCATATGAGCAGAAATTGGCTAAAAAAAGCTTCATTGATATGGCAGTAGTTAAACTTTATAATCTATCCAAAACTAGTCAACAAAATCTTGTCTAAACATTAATATTTCATCTGTAACATATCGTTTTTATGATATACTATTATAGGGCATATACATGTTAATTTGCAGTTTAATACGTTGCTTACAAAGACATTTTATTTCAACATATTTCAGTCGATTTTTACTCATCTCAGTACAGCAATATAGTTTGGGAAAAGATAAACTAGTAGATTTGTTCATGTTCAAATAGCATGTTGTAAGTGCCTGTAGTAAACAACAGTGCGCATATTTGCCATTCATTCACACGTAGACACACATCACCCATACAGAACATTTAAAGGGACCATGATCCCTGAACAGTTATGAGGAAAAACGCTAAGAACAAAGTACTGCATTTATCACCAACAATGTATAGAACTACATTTAACACAAAAGGTGAATTATGTACGTCACAGTCACTACACACGTCCCCCCAAAATTCACTGTATCCGAAGAACCAAACTGTCAATTGTCAAATGAGCCGGTTTGAGGTGGTCGATAGAAAGTAGCTCCGGTTTGCCACCTCTGTCCACCACAAAATGTTTGTCCCCCGTCTCCAGACCCCGGAATGGGCCTTCATAGGGCGGACGTAGCGGTCCCCTGTGGGCATCGTGGCGAATGAAAACGTAGACAGCCGTCAGAAGCCCAGTGGGGATGTGTGACTGAGGGAGGCCGTGACGTGAAGTAGGGACAGGTGCGAAAAGCCTTGCATTGTCCAGTAGAGTAGACCGCTGGAAAGTAGCAGACCAGGGAACAGTGGCACTAGGGACAAACTCCCCCGGTACCCGCAGTGGCTGTCCATAAACAAGCTCCGCGGATGAGGACTGAAGGTCCTCCTTTGGCGCAGTCCTGATGCCCAGCAACACCCATGGGATCTTGTCGACCCAATTGCTGTCTTTGAGGCTGGCACACATGGCAGCCTTCATTGACCTATGAAAATGTTCACAGAGTCCTTTAGCCTGCGGGTGATATGTGGTCGTGCGGTGGAGTTTTACTCCGAGGCTGTGCGACAGTGTCCCACAGCTCAGACGTGAACTGCGCGCCTCGGTCAGAGGAAATGTCCGAAGGAGTGCAGAAACGGGCAACCCAGGTGCCAATAAATGCCCGTGTCATCTCGACAGACACCATTGACGTCAAAGGCACAACCTCGGGCCAGCGGGTGGTCCTGTCAACCATGGTGAACAGATATGTGAAAGCTTGAGAGGAGGGCAGAGGACCGACTAGGTCCACGTTTACATGGTCAAAACGTCTCTCCGGAACCGGGAACAAACCTAACGGGGCTTTAGTGTGGCGGTGGACGCCATTGACGTCAAAGGCACAACCTCGGGCCAGCGGGTGGTCCTGTCAACCATGGTGAACAGATATGTGAAACCTTGAGAGGAGGGCAGAGGACCGACCAGGTCCACGTACACACGTTTACATGGTCAAAACGTCTCTCCGGAACCGGGTACAAACCTAACGGGGCTTTAGTGTGGTGGTGGACTTTGGCCCGTTGGCACTCAACACAGATGTTAGCCCAATCCCTAACGTCCTTCTTGTGGCCATGCCAAACAAACTTAGCTGCAACCAGTCTCTGTGACGCTTTCGAACTTGGGTGGAGAGACCAAGGATGGCATCAAAAACTTGTCGTCTCCATCCCGAGGGAACGACTGGCTGAGGACTACCTGTGGAGATGTCACACAGGAGCGTGGTGCCGGCATCGCCAAAAACCACATCCTCGATCTGCAGACCTGTAGTCGAGGTCCTCAGGAGTTGCACGTCCAGGTCGGTGGCCTGAGTGGCCGCCATGCGGAGCCCAGGTGGACTGCCCCCGCCACAGCCCGTGATAGGCAGTCAGCCACATGGTTGGTCTTACCAGCAACGTGCTGCAAGTCCGTGGTGAACTTTGAAATGTAGGACAGATGGCGTTGCTGGCGTGCGGACCACGGTTCAGCCACCTTGGCCATGGAAAAGGCAATGGCTTGTGGTCCTCAAACGCAGTGAAGTGTCGGCCTTCCAGCAGGGAGCGAAAGTGTCGGATGGCTCCCGGTCGAAAGTGCTGTACTTCCGCTCACAGGGGCGCAGCTGACGGCTAAAGAAAGCCATCGGCTGCCAGGCACCGCCTACCCACTGCTCGTAGACAGCACCGACAGCATAGTCTGAGGCATCCGAGGTGATTGAGATGAGGGCTGTTGGAGAAGGATGCGCCAGCATGGTGGCGTTCGCTATGGCTGCCTTCGTGGCAGCAAAAGCCCTGTCTCTACTCTGTCCAGTACACAACGTGCTGTGGTTTACCTTTCAAGGCCTCGTGCAAAGGCTGCATAAGCAGAGCAGCTTGAGGGATGAAGTGGTTGTAAAAATTTACCATGCCGAGGAACTCCTGCAGGGATTTGATCGTAAGCGGGCGTGGGAACTGTGTGACTGCCTCCACCTTTGATGGGAGAGGGCCGCCCCATCGTTAGTGACTCTGTGTCCCAGGAAGTCAATGGTTGAAAGGCCGAACTGGCATTTGGCGGGGTTGACAATCAATCCAAGTTGGCTAAGCCGCTCAAAAAGGGTTTGGAGCTGCACCATGTGCTGAGACTTGGACGTGCTAGCTACTAGAATGTCATCCAAGTACACAAAAATAAAAGGCAGGTCCCGCAAAACAGAGTCCATGAGGCGTTGAAAAGTTTGGGCGGCGTTTTTAAGGCCAAACGGCATGCGCAGGAACTCAAACAGACCAAACGGCGTGATCACTGCCGTTTTGGGGATGTCCAGTGGTTGTACCGGCACCTGATGATATCCACAAACAAGGTCCACCTTGGAAAAAATCACCTTGCCAGACAGGTGTGCTGAAAAATCCTGTGCCATGTTTGGGACTGGGTATCGGTCAGGCGCCGTTGCCTCATTAAGCCGCCGGTAGTCGCCACACGGGCGCCAGCCGCCACCCGGTTTTTGGACGATGTGGAGGGGCGATGCCCATGGGCTGTCCGATCTGCAAACTATTCCCAGGCGTTCCATGTTCTCAAACTTAGCCTTTGCAACGGCAAGCTTGGTTGGGTCGAGGCGCAGAGCGCGGGCGTAGACGGGTGGACCATTGGTGGCGAGATGGTGCTCCACACTATGCTTCACGGCAGATGCAGAGAAAGTGGACTGAGTGAGGGCTGGGAAACTGGCAAGCAGACGGTGGAAATCATCAGAAGCTGAAAGCATGCTAGACAGCCGTATGGAGTCGGTCCCGCTGACCGTGCAATCAGACGGCGATTCTTTACATCCACCAACAGTCCATGTGCACACAAAAAATCAGCGCAGAGGAGGGGAATGGCAACCTTTGCGGTAACAAAGTTCCAGCCGAAGTGCTGTCCTCCTAAACACAATTCGATGTGCCTCGTTCCATATGTGCGGATGGGGCTACCATTGGCAGCTTCCATAGGGGGGCCGTGGCTGTCGGTCAACATGTCCAAACGGGATGCAGGCAGGACGCTCCTCTGTGCTCCTGTGTCGCACAGAAAACGCCGTCCAGAGATGCTGTCGTGGATGAAAAGCAGCCTGCCTACGCGGCCGACGCTCATGGCCACTACTGAGCGCCGGCCCTGGCGTTTTCTGACCCGTCGAAAACTGCATGGTGACACAAGCCTGGAAGTTGTTGGTGGCCAGAAGACAACTGCCGCCGAGAAGTGGTTGCCGCGACGAAGGTGGAGTCGTCGCGTGTCACTGAAGCGATGTGCGCGGGAAAAAGTGTGTCCGCACAATGTCCGTGACTCGCCAGGAAAAATTTATCAGCTTCCTCAGCCAGTCTCTGATAGTCAGTGATTGTGGTGTTGGCTAATGCAGCTCTCAATTCAATTCAATTCAATTCAAGTTTATTTGTATAGCGCTTTTCACAATACACATTGTCTCAAAGCAGCTTTACAGAAAGTGCATTTCAGAAATGTACAAAGAAAAATACAGTTAGTTAATCATGTATAAATTTAGGCATAACATATCGCCGGTGTTTAGTTGTCTCTTCACAGGCGTCGAGTCGTCTCTCCACAGGCGTTTAGTCGTCTCTCCACAGGTGTTGGGGCATCTGAAGTCTTCGTGAGAGGCTGGATACAAACTGGAGCTGACGAACGCTATTTACCTCGGGACTAGTGTCCCGAGATAACAGCAGAAAGACAGATGGGAAATAATTAGCATAGCTGATGTTCATAATATTAATGCATTCGAACTGATTCAGAAGTAGTATAAAAGGTAAGCATTAAGTGAATGCTTGGTTAAAGAGATGCGTCTTTAATCTAGTTTTAAACTGGGACAGCGAGTCTGAGTCTCGAACAATATCAGGAAGGCTATTCCAGAGTTTAGGAGATAAATGTGAGAACGCCCTCCCTCCTTTAGTAGACTTAGATATCCTAGGAACGACCAGAAGCCTCGAATTTTGTGATCTTAAAGAGCGCGATGGATTGTAGGGCGATAGAAGGTCTGTTAAATACACAGGAGCTAAACCATTTAGAGCTTTATAAGTCAATAGTAATACTTTGTAATTGATACGGAACTTAATAGGTAACCAGTGTAGAGATGATAAAATTGGTGTTATATGATCATATTTTCTTGATCTAGTAAGAACTCTAGCGGCTGCATTTTGCACTAACTGTAGCTTGTTTATTGAGGATGCAGGACAACCAGCTAATAAAGCATTACAGTAATCTAGTCTCGAGGTCATGAATGCATGAACTAACTTTTCTGCATCTGAAACAGATAGCATGTTACGTAGCTTAGCAATGTTTCTTAGGTGGAAAAAGGCTGTTCTTGTAACATATGATATATGATTTTCGAAAGTCAAGTTGCGGTCTAGTATAACACCCAGGTCTTTTACTGTAGTGGATAAAGTAACAGGACATCCTTCTAAATTAAAGTTGTATTGTAAGGGATTTTGTGGGTAGTTTTTTGGACCAATAAGTAATACCTCCGTTTTATCTGAATTTAATAGCAGGAAATTACACGTCATCCAGCATTTTATATCTTTTAGACACTCTGTCAAGTTAGATAAGTTAGTGTTTTCATCTGGTCGTGATGAGATATATAATTGAGTGTCATCAGCATAACAGTGAAAACTAATTCCATGTTTTCTTATAATATTACCAAGTGGCATCATATATATTGAGAATAGCAGAGGGCCTAGGACAGATCCTTGCGGCACTCCATAGTCTACTGATGTTATCTTTGATTTTTCCCCATTTAAACAGACGAAATGGTAACGGTCTGATAAGTACGATCTAAACCAGCTTAATGCCTGTCCCTGAACACCAGTGTAGTTTTGTAGTCGATCTAAGAGTATTTTATGATCTATAGTGTCGAACGCGGCGCTAAGATCAAGTAGAACTAGTATTGAGATACAGCCTTGGTCAGAGGCTAAGAGTAAATCATTTGTAATTTTAACTAGCGCAGTTTCTGTGCTATGATGCGATCTGAATCCCGACTGAAATTTTTCGTAGATATCATTTTCTTGCAAGAAAGAGTACAATTGAGCGGACACAATTTTTTCTAGTATTTTAGACATAAATGGAAGATTTGAGATGGGTCTGTAATTTGCTAGGTTATTTGGATCTAATTGCGGTTTCTTAATGAGAGGTTTTATTACTGCCAGCTTGAATATTTTTGGAACGTGACCTAAAAATAAAGACGAGTTAATAATATTGAGAAGAGGCTCTTCCACTACAGGTAACACTTCTTTAAGTAGTTTAGTGGGTATTGGATCTAATAAACATGTTGTTGGTTTAGATGCAATGATAAGTTTATTTAGTTCTTCCTGTCCTATAGTTGTAAAGCGGTTTAGTTGTTCTAGAGGGGCCATAATTGAGGCCGAGTCATAAGACACCATAGAGGATTGTACATTTACAATTGTGTTTCGGATGCTTTCTATTTTCTCATTGAAGTAATTCATAAAATCATTACTACTATATTGTAACGGAATATTTTGCTCTGGAGATGTCTGATTATTTGTTAGTCTAGCCACGGTGTTAAATAAAAACCTTGGATTATTTTGGTTATTTTCAATTAGTTTGCGGATATGCTCAGCCCTGGCTGATTTTAGAGCCCTTTTAATAGCGTGACATACTGTCTTTCCACGCGATTCTGAAGACCTCTAAATTAGTTCGTTTCCATTTACGCTCTAAGTTACGAGTTTCTCTCTTGATAGCATGCGTAGCACTGTTGTACCATGGTTTTTAGTTTTCTCTCTAACTTTTTTTAATCTAATTGGTGCAACAATATCTAGTGTACTAGAGAAAATGTTGCTCATACTGCTAGTCATTTCCTCTAGTTCATCTGTTTGTTTGGGTTTACTGAGCAGCTGAGATAGATCAGTTAAGCTATTTGAGAATCTATCTATAGTGGTTGGAAGGATTGTTCTGCCTGGTCTATAACGTGGTGCAACATGACAAATTTCAGCAGTGCGTATTATGCAAGTTACCATGTAATGATCAGTGAGATCGTCACTTTGCGGTATAATATCTATATCGGTTGGATCGGTTCCATATGAAATAATTAAATCTAGTGTATGATTTAGACGATGAGTGGGACCACTGACGTTTTGCTTCACCCCAAAAGAGTTTAATAGATCTGTAAACGCAGCCCCAAACGCATCATTTGTATTATCTACGTGTATGTTAAAGTCGCCAATAATTATTGCTTTATCGACATTGACCAATAGGTCTGAGAGAAAGTCTGCAAAATCTTTTAGGAAATCAGTATATGGCCCTGGAGGTCTATATACGGTAGCCAAGGCTAGAGATAATAAGGATTTCTTTCTTACATCTAAGAGCGTAACATTTAGCACAAGTACTTCAAACGAATTAAACCTATGACAAGTTTTCTGAGTAACATTAAGAATATCTCTATAGATTGTTGCAACACCGCCGCCACGACCGATCAGACGGGGCTCATGCTTATAACAGTATCCTGGTGGAGTAGACTCATTTAGACCGAAATAATCATTTGGTTTAAGCCAGGTTTCAGTAAGGCACAGAACATCGAAATTATTATCTGTGACCATTTCATTTACAATAACCGCCTTAGGTGTGAGCGATCTAATGTTTAGAAGACCTAGCTTTAGAAATTGTTTTTGTTCACTGATATTTAGATTTTCTGGTTTAATTACAATAATATTCTTGCTAGATCTTACAGTAGATTTGTTGTTTGGCTTCACTAAGCGAGGAATAGACACAGTTTCTATATAATGTTCTACATTGGTACTTATATCAATTAAGTTGGGACAGCAAAGACTATGATTTGGACTTTGACTTACTAGTCAGATGGTGTGTAGCGTCTTGGAGATGTTGTCCGACAGAACGGCCGCTCCGACTCTGCTGCTGTGCTAAAGCAGTGAGTGTGCACCTTACCTTTACCCGAGGTAGCACGGACATGGAGGACCATGGAAGTGCCGATGATCACGGCGTCGTCGCGTTCCGACTCGCGAAGAGGGGAGAAGCGGTTCCGGGTGGAGATCTCGAAGACCGGGAGGGGGGGAGAGGTTCTTGCTCTGGTCCTGGCTCGTGTCGTGACCCAGGGTGCAGGAGTGATTGAAGGCTGAGATGATCGCGTCCTCCTGGGCAGAGAAACGCACGGAGTAGACGAAGTCGGAGTCAAAGTCACAAAGTTACTAACCACTGACTTGTGAGCATCGGCGCGTGATGTTTCAAGCGCTGATCGCCGATCTCGCAGCTCGGCTTGCTTCTCCAGCAGAACACGAATCTGCTTCTCCACCGACTCCAGCTCCAATCGTACCGAAATCAGCTCGAATGTGTCCTCACCTGCACTCAGAGGTAACGTTAGACACACATCCGATATGTTCGCCATTATAACAGATGAACAGTAAATTAGTAGTAATAGTAAACAGTAAAGCAATCCAATTGTTTTTTTTTTTATTATTTTTTATAAGGAATAGTATTGAGGATAAGTTCACATGATATAAAAATAGAAAGTGCCTGTTTACAATTGAGTGGTAAAGAAGAAAATCAAGGATTAATTAATCAATTCGACGGAGCTCCAAACACAAACACAGACCGCACGCAGATGTGCTTATGCCCCGTTGATGCAGGCTCTAAGCACAATCAACGTGTGTCTGTACTTTCAGAGAAGCTTTCAGAGAAACGGGTGTAAGATGAGACGACGCTCGAATAGGCGCGAGGCCACGAGTGAAATGCTAGCGGGCTAAAGGCTAGTAGCCGAGATTCGGAAAGTTGGATCTAAGTAGCGATATCAAAGCAATCCGATTGTTTTTTACAAGGAATATTATCGAGGATAAGTTCACACGATATAAAAATAGAAAGTGCCTGTTTATAATTGAGTGGTAAAGAAGAAAATCAAGGATTAATGAATCAATTCGACGGAGCTCCAAACATAAACACAGACCGCACGCGCATGCGCAGAAATATCTCCCGATTTCTGAGGTCTCAAGGTTGGCAAGTATGCCAATCTCACTTGTGAAGGCAGCTGACGCAGGAAAAGCTGGATGAACAGAAAATCGGGTCTGTGCTCTCCCAAAACATCCAGCATGCGGTCCATGAGTTCGGACGTCCATGAGTTCAGTCCTTGAAGGGAGAAAAGCCTGCCGGCTCTCTCAGCGTCCGACAGTCTGAACGTTTTCAACAGGTGGACTTTGAGTGCTGCATAATTCTCGTTTTCCAGAGAATTTGTTAGAAGGCTCACCACTCTGGATGCCGTTGAATTACCAAGAGCCGACACTACGTAGTAGTATTTTGTTGTATCTGTGGTGATCTCACGCAGCGCGAACTGCGCTTCAGTCTGAGCGAACCATGCCGATGCGGACGATTCCCAGAATTCGGGGAGTTTGAGGGTGACAGCGTTCGCAGTCATGGTCGTGTTGTGTCACTGGATACGTCCAGCAGACTAATATTGGGATCACCAGTGTGGAAATTGCAGTAACTTGCAAGAGACAACTTCTCACTTTGAGCACACAAATACGTGTGTTGTTTATTTAGTATGAAAAAACTACCAGCCAGCAAATGGCGCTGACAAGCGTCCTACGTCATCACCCATACAGAACATTTAAAGGGACCACGATCCCTTAAAGGGATAGTTCACCCAAAAATGAAAATTAAGTCATTAATTACTCACCCTCATGCTGTACTAACCCCGTAAGACCTTCGTTCATCTTCGGAACACAAATGAAGATATTTTTGATTAAATCTGAGAGGCGGATCACTCCCCCATAGGCTTCCTAAGGGACTGAAACTCGACGACCCAGAAAGTCATTGAAGAAAATGTTTAAATATTTCATGTGCCTACAGTGGCTCCACTATAAGTTTATCAAGCGACAAGAATACTTTTTGTGCGGAAAAACAAACAAAAATAACTACTTTATTCGACTATTCCATTACTTCCTTGTGGGCTTGAGACGAGAGTTCAAGAGATTTCCAGGACGCATGCGCGAGAACTGAGATGAGGACGTTCTTCTTCAACTACTATTTACAGCGCGCGTCATCCTCTGCTTGTAAGATTAACTTACTCTAAAATGAATTACTAAAATGACATCTTCAACAGTGTAATTAGATTAATGTAATAATTACTATCTCTAGAAAGTATTGGTCTACTTATTACTTTATAAATCCCATATCAACCTCAACCACTTGAACAATACAAAAAGAGACAATAAACTGCACTTTTAATGCTTTCAAATTAACAATATACAATTGCATGAATTATTCTTGAATTGACCAAAGTGTGTAGAGAGAGAAGGTTACATTAAAAAAATACCTTTAAAAAAAGGTTTTGATAAATCCACTATTGTTTTATACAGAATTGATCTATAGTCTATGCAGTATTTAATGAAATGACGTCATATTTTACTTTATATTACAGAAGAATTAAGAGTAATCCCTTTAATTTAATTTCAGTATTTAGATCACTTGGTAATTACACCCAACACTGTATAACAGTAATTAAAAAGTAAACTTACGCATTGACTCGAGCAACTATTTTCTCCCAAACTAACTCTCTCGATCGCCGCTGCTGCCGTGTTGCTTCAATTTTTTTTTTCTTGCCTAGTGCTGGTGAGAAATATGCAGACCTCTTTTTGTCTGGCGCTGTTACCATGGTGACTCATAAAATCTGCCCTCCATTGATAATGGCTTTTTATAGTTGTGGTGCACGCGCTTAGTCAGTCAACTTAGAGTTGATTGAACTTACTAATTTCAGCTGTTCTGTAACCGAAAACTCAGAGTTTCTCATCTCAGGGTAAGTCAACTCAGAGTTCAAGTTTTAACTCAGAGTTGGTTGAACCCCCTTTATTGAAACGGGCCCCTGTAGTGTCTCGCCTTAATTTTAAACACAACATACCCCCTGTTATCAATAACTATATCCAAGCTTAAATGACCTTACACCGAACCAATGCTCACAAATCTTGAATAAACTTAACTGTAGTGTCACTATGACATAAAATAGACAATAGTGGAAAAATAGTGCATATCAATACAGTTTGTAAATGTCCAAATTAACAAAACATCATTGGATGGCAGATAGAGTTTATGTTTCTGGAAATCATTCTTGCTCAGCAGTGCCTTATTCACATTACATATACAGAATGATATATTAAACAGGATTAAAGCATTTGAGAAATCTAGTGCATTATACAGTACAAAGCCTATACCCACAGACCCAGTGAAGATTAATTTAAGTTCAATAATTACTATGTACCACACAGGAGGACACTTTCAATATGAGCTGAGCTTTTATTGACTAGGGTATAGTTCATTATCAGTATGGGAAATCAAAATTTGTCATTCAGTAATTTTAATTGAATCATTTAAACTTTATCCTACTTCACTATAAATAAATAGCAAAAGAAGAGTGAGAAGTTCTTAAATGATTGAGTTTTGGAAATAATTGTGCATATTAAAATGGGCAAATTATTCTTCATTGTTCAGTTCATGAAGAACATGAAGAATGTAGGTTATTTCTTCTTGCTTTATTTAAAATCATTTAACATACACCCCTTCCACATATTCTCTTGACTAATCCATTTTATTCATGAGTTGAGAGAAGTTATTGGAGTGGCCATGTGAGAGGATTTTAATCGTGTGCGTTCACTAAACATATTTCACAATAATTTACACAACTCCACAGCTCTTCCAAATGCAGAAATATTTTCTATCCTCATTATCAAATTGAAAGGGTCAATTTAATTATTTTATTGTATTTATTAATCTATTTGGTAACACTTTATTTGAAGGGGTGTGCATAAGACTGACATGATACTGTCATAAACATGACATAACACCTGTCATGAACATGAAGGAGTCTTTATGAATGTTTATGACTGTTGTCATTAAATGTCATTCGGTAAATTATGACACTTTTAATGCAAAGTTGACATTGTTTAAAATGTCTTTGTTATGACAACTTGACATTAACCAAGACAAAAATGTCTTGATTATGACAACTTGACATTAACAAAGATAGAAATGTCTTTGTTATGACAACTTAACATTAACCAAGAAATCCTAACATGTCACAAATATGTCATAACAGGTCTAATTATCAAACTTAAAGAAGTTATTTAGCTTTGTGTTAACATTACATTACCCTGTCATATGTGGTTGGTTTTGACTTTGGCCGTCATGACACCATTATAACTGTGTCATGAATATTTTACTTGTCCTCAATCTTTATAACTAGTCCAACGTGTTCCACTTTACTTGAGGTAAGGGGAAATATTAATGACACTGTTGTCAAAGAATTTGAAAGTGTAATAACCCTTAATGACATCTTTATAACTAGTACAATGTGTTCCACTTTACTTGAGGACAAGTAAAATATTCATGACACAGTTATAATGGTGTCATGACGGCCAAAGTCAAAA
The DNA here is from genome assembly GCA_036326025.1 of Chrosomus eos. Classification (NCBI taxonomy): domain Eukaryota; kingdom Metazoa; phylum Chordata; class Actinopteri; order Cypriniformes; family Leuciscidae; genus Chrosomus; species Chrosomus eos. Next base: position 36,993,127 of record CM070831.1, read on the forward strand.
CCAACCACATATGACAGGGTAATGTAATGTCAACGCAAAGCTAAATAACATCTTTAAGTTTGATAATTAGACCTGTTATGACATAATTGTTACAGGTTGACAGGTTATGATTTCTTGGTTAATGTCAAGTTGTCTGTCAAGTTGTCATAATCAAGACATTTTTGTCTTTGTTAATGTCAAGTTGTCATAACAAAGACATTTTAAACAATGTCAGCTTTGCATTAAAAGTGTCATAATTTACCGAATGACACTTAATGACAACAGTCATAAACATTCATAATGTCATGTTTATGACAGTGTCATGTCAGTCTTATGCACACCCCTTCAAATAAAGTGTTACCATTTATTTTTACCTTTTGTCAAAGCTGCTTCAAGACAAAAATTAGGGTATTTCCCATTTTCATACTGAGCTTCAGCCAATGTTTGGCATTTTGACACTACAGTTCTCTTCCTCAACCGAGTGAAGTGCCTAGACAGAATTTTATTTTATAGAAAGTCATTCTAATTCTGCTTCCAATGTGAAGGCAGTTGCTATAGGTAGGCAACAACATTACGCTACCTTCAAAGATACCTTGAATGGGCCAAATTCAAAGACAGCGTTACATGAATCCTTCAAGGATGAAGAAATACCAAAATACATTGAATCGGTACATAAAATCACAGTCGTCAAGTGATAAGAATTGTAACTCGAGCATTGTTTATAAACTCGTCCCGGCCGAATAGGGCTCAAGATCCACAGTAAAAATCTCCATTCTCTCTCACTGTTTTTAACTGTCAAAGCTGTTTTTCTTGTTACGTCTTGCTATCAAGATCAAGACCCTGACACAGGCCTTAGTTTGTTGATTGCCTTAGGGCTTCTGGCATCTGATTTAAATAGATTTTTTATGAAGTGAATAAAGGATGCGTCAGCATTAATGTCTGCTGCTTTTTAAGTAGATCTATGCCTATCCTCAGGCAAGAGCTATCATCACTGGTAAGAGCATGTTTTTTTTGTCATTAAAGGACGATTTAAGTGATATGTTTTCCTTTCAGCTGCTATCAATGAACAGGCAAAATGGCTGCTGGCCCAAAAATATTGCATATACTTTCATTCCTGTGAATCAGGGAGGTGTCAGGGATGCAAATAAGCTTTTTTTTCATCTTTGTGTGCCTATACCCAGAAGCTAACCAAACCTACAAAAACCTCCATTTGGGAAGACCTACAGATGGCGGTTGTCTTAGATTAGTCTAGTCATTTAAAATCGTGTCATATAAAAACAATAAATGTCTGTGCTATGTCCTCATTTTGAAATTGTTTTTAGTTATATGAGTTTTTTTCTGAATTTAACAATGGTCACAAGCAGCTTCATTACAAAGTGGTAAGCTCATGGTCTCTCTGAGAAGAAGAAATAAATCTAGAGGAACAATGTCTGACTTGAAACTGCCTTGTTTGTAGGTTCTCTATCAATAATCTGATCAACATTGTATATTCAATTAAACCTGTATAGGAGGACAGGTTGAATTGTGAAGACCAATAACCCATGTTCCAGAGTCAATGAACAGTATTAGCTTTATATTATTTGGAGATGAATACAACAAACAAGGAATGAGGCCAAGAAAGGGTAGGAAAAAAACATCAAAGGACATATGCCCAAAAGTGGGCCTCAAAACCAAAACCTTCAGCAGCTTTACGTAGTGTCTATAATGGACACAACAGCCACAATGGACACTGTAAATCCTAACCATTGCAAATCCATTTGTTCTTTGTGTCAGAAGTAGCATGAGCGCTCAAAGTACATCAGAAATAGAATGGGTCATCGATTTACTGTCGGGAATATGTTGAGTCACGTGTAGACAGCATCACTGATTATAATGGGTTGTATCTGCTTTTGTCGCATAGCAATATTTGTGTCTGATGTAGACACGGTGTTAGTTAAAGGCGAAAATCTGTTTGTTCCAGAGTCTGCATTTTAGATGGGAGAGGAGTAAACAGTCCATGATCCTTCTTTCTCTCTGGAGGCAACATTTGGGCATGATGTTCTTTATAGAGGGTCACTGGAAACCAGTGATATATTGGACTGTTGTCATTACCTGGTACTGGTAATGATGTAGGTATAGGTGGTTAAGTAATAACATTTCATTATTAAACATTTTGTTGGTCTCATCTTGACCTTTATAGAGGTTCTAATCAAGTGCAGAGAGAGTGGAGGTAATCTTTGATTAGTCTTTTACCAAAAATGAAAGTGTTGGTTTGAATTTGGACTAGGTTTTGAAACTGCCAGCTTCCTGTCCCACCTAGAATCCGCACACCATGAAGCTGAGAGGGAAAAATTGAGTCTGTCAGAAAAGAGCCAGAGCTGAAACACTATTTTAAAAAAGCATGTGAAATAAAAGCCACCAAGGAGAAGCTAAGCCAGCCAGCAAGCATATCTGTATGGTGAAAAATATATTTTTGTGTCTGTCTATCTGTCTGTCTGTCTGTCTGTCTGTCTTTCTATCTCTCTGTCTCTTCATTACTGTTACTCTAAATATTGCAGCTAGAACTGTCCTTTCCCAGGATTTAAGGTGAGGAGTGCATACATCAAGTTGTCTAGCAGCTGCAAAATGTGAGGGAAGTCTTTCAGTCTCTACCCAGTACAATAAAATTGACAGATTCTGGTAATGTCCTCCAGGTGTTTCTGCGAAAGTAACAGGGGTGAAAACTTATGAGGACTGAAAAAGCTGAGACTATTACACATCCAGAGAATGCTTCATTGGGGAGGTCTTGTGAATGAATAAACTGCTCACTCACACATTTCAATCAACTTTTATAAACTTTTTGTTTAAGTTTCACTGGCTAGACATTTCCTCCATGCAGAATCTCTTCAGAACATTCAGATTCAGAGGTCCATGCTTGTTCTTCAGCTCATCCCTCAGGTTTTCTATGGTGTTTGTGTCAGAGGACTGGTATGTTCATGGGAAAACCTTCATTCTGTGGGCAGTGAACCATTTTTGTGTTGATTTAAAGGTGTGCTTTGGATCATTTTCCTGCTAGAAGATCCGACTATGGCCCAGTTTAAGCTTCCTGGCAGTATCAGATAAGTGTTGGTTTACAGTAATATCTGCTCGGTCATTCTGTGTCAACTCAACCAGGTGTCCGGCTCAAATATTATATTTTGGTATATTAAATTATTAAAAATAATTCTGAAGAAAGCCAAATTATGAAGTAATCAAATATTTTGTAGAAGGGGGGCAAAATGACAATTTTCACCTAACATTTAAAACAAAATTACTTGCTAAATTAAATTACATTAAAGCTAAAATGACTTTAGAAAGACAGCAGCATTGCTATTTTAATTTTATGCATAGATAGGTTGGTCTATTTGTAAAATATGTTGTCTGTTAGCAATATTTGTTGCATTATATGCAAATGGAGACAGATATATACAAATGTATTTTTTTTTTTTTTTTAGTTGCCCAAGGTTGGCATGCATGTTAGTTTTGAGTTCCTAGTGTTTTATATATTTTTATTGTAATGTAAGATCTTATATGTGTGAATATCAAGAACATTTTGATTCTCCATTTTATGACCCCTTTATTTTTTTTACATTTTTTTTTTAAGTTGGTATATGTAAAAACTGCAACAGCACAAACTGTTGCGAACAGCAACTAAGTCAAATACAATGAACACATGGTATTTCTAATGTGCAGGGTTGGTTATGTTTTATGTGGGATCTGTGTGTGAGATAGAGTAGGTTAATCTTGCAGAGGAACTGCATGGCTTGAGGCTTTCTTGAAAAATCCAAGACAACAATATCAAATTATGCAAGACCTGAAAAAAAAGGAAGGGAAAAACAGACAGAGAACATGATGTCCATCAATACTGTTGCTAAGCAGCAGTCAGTCAACCATAACCGGACTGACAAGTCTAGCCCTTCCTGCATATTATGATGGTACTATAACAGAGCGGTTGTGCGTCTCAGAATGAAATCTGGCCATAGATAATTTGTAAAGAGTAAGCTGTAATGGCAAATGCTAAAAGTCATACTGAGAAAGGGTGAATCAATGCTTCTTGTGGTAACATGACTATAAGACAATAATAGTATTTATTATGACTGAATTAACCTGATTTTGTTGGATTTACGATGGGCTCAGATCAGTTTTGCAATAAGACTTATAAAAAACACAAAATGAGAAATTGTGAAGACTGTTCTTTTCCATTTACAGTGAACAAGGTCTGATGCTTTTAAGGTTAAAAAAGAATGCACAAGCACCATCAAAATTTACTCTTGCTCTGTTTTAGGAGTCATCTGAAGCCATATGAAGACATGTTGTGTGCCAACATTTGAATAATTACGGTCTTTGTCCGCGTCCTTTCAATGAATTGGTTGATCTGAATCACAAAACCATGAAACCATCTGTTCTTCAGCTTGTAAAAGAGGAAAAAGCAGAGTCTTCAGATCTACAGTTTTAGTGTGTTGAATGGAAGTAAAAAAAAAAAAATGTAATACGGGTTTTGAAAAAGGGAACAGTTATTATTTGATAAATAAATGCACAAGGAAAAGTGAAAGATTTTAGATGCTGTAACAGGTTGCTATGTATTTTATGTTTTACGACTTCAGCAGTAAAACACACTACATATTGCATGTGCATCACTGCATATTTAAAATTTTGCAAGGATATTCTTAGTATATGATTTGGGTAAATAGCATTGTATTGCTTGTTAATCCATATAAATTAAATTGTATTATTGAATTGTTGACATTGGCTTTTTCCTAACTATAGCCAAATAGTTTAACTATAATGCATGATACTGTCACATCTGTTCAAGGTTTTGTTCATGTTCATGCTTTCTTGTTTCTTATTTTGGATTTTTTCCATAGTCAAGTTTGCTATTTTTTCATTTGTTATCTGGTCATTTGGTCCCTTTTGTTTCATGTCTTTCAAAGCCTTGTTTAGTCTATTGTCTAGCCTTGTATGAGTCTGTTATAATTCAGTTTTCAAATTCTAGTCAAGATCATGTCTAGTTCTAGTATTCATGTTTATGTTAAGTTTTAGTTCTGTTTATTTTGTGTCCAGTTTTCCTGTTTATTCAATAAACTACACTTGGGTTCTCAACTTCGGCTGGGAATGCCGTTACAGAGACAACACTCTGCCTACTCAAGCTAGACATTTACAATTTCTAATTCTAAACAATTATGAGTAACATTATTCCTTTAGTCCTCATTAGACTTTCTACTAACTGTAAGTAACTTTGCAACTAACTGTCAACTACCAGCCATTAGAGTATCTGCTTAACCCTTGTGTGGTGTTCATATTTTTGTTATTCAGCCAGTGTTCGTGGGTCTGGTGGACCCGCTGCATTTTTGGGGTTTTAATTCAACATAATCAAACAATTTATGTTAAAATACTCAACAGATGTTTACTTCATCCCAATTACAAGCAATATAAACAGCATATATGGTTAATATTTTCCCTTTACCTTTGTTACATCACATTTAAGAATTGCAACCTTGTGCAGGAACGGCAGGGGTAGAAACAAAACTCACTTTTGCACTAACACTCTCTCACACTTACACACAATCTCTCTCTCACATGCATGCACACACACACTCACTCACTCACGCACGCACGCACGCACACACACACTACACTACACACACACTACACTACACTACACTACACACACACTACACACTACACACACACTCTCACTTGGATATGTGGTTAATGGGGACTCTCCATAGGTGTAATGGTTTTAAAAACTGTATAATCTTTCCCCCTACACCAGAGGTCTTCACTCCTGCTCCTGGAGAGCCACTGTCCTGCAAAGTTTAGTTCCAACCCTAATCAAACACACCTGAATCAGCTCATCAAGCACTTCCGAATCGCTTGAGTATTCAAAGACAGGTGTGGTGAAGCAGGTTGGAACTAAACTCTGCAGGACAGTGGCTCTCCAGGAGCAGGAGTGAAGACCTCTGCCCTACACTAACCCTACCCCTAAACCTACCAATCACAGAAAACTTTTGGCCCTTTTTGAATTTCTAAAAACACCATTTAGTATGTTTTTTAAGCCGTTTGGTTTATGAGGACACAGATGTCCTCATAAACCATGTTTACGTTGTAATACCCATGTCATTATACACATTTGTGTCCTCATAAACCATATACAAGAACACACACACATACACACACACACTAACAGCAAGCCCTGACAGGAGGAGGAAGAGGTAAAGGTACACTGGACCGAAAATTACCACACTTTTATTAGCCCCGGGTCCAGTGGACCCGGACATGCACTGTAAAAAAAGTTAACTCATAATTTTGAGTTATCTTTTTGCATGTTTTTTTTTTAGTTTAACTAACTTATTTCGATAAGTTGAGGACAAGAAAACTTAAAATTTCTTGTTGTCTGGACAATCTAGTTAAAAAAATAAGTTGAAATAACTAAGTTGCTAAAATATTTTTACGGTGTGTGTGTAATATAAATGTGTAGGTGTACAGAGTGTGGTCATTGAAAATGTGTTTGGATATATGTTCTTCACAGAAAATGAGCCAAGGCCAATGAGTCTGAGGTTGAAAAAATTATTAATTGTATAATTTTTCTTTTGATAAAAAATTAAAACGGGTCCTACAGACCCGAACACCATACAAGGGTTAATATCTGGTACTTTATTTTTGATAGGCTTCAACAGACGCTCTGCTGATGTTAGAAATGTTAAGAATGCCAGAATGTTCAGAATCTGATTTCCAGATTTTGTTTTATTTTTGAAAGTCTGGACAGCAAGAAACGCATGAAATCTGATCTGACATTTGGAGGTGGTTTGAAATGCGATTGCAATCAGATTTGTTACAGATGTGTCTCAGTCTGGATGCTCAAACCGGTCTTTTGCATCACTTTTATGAGACACACAACAATAACATCAAAACGAGTGATGCCAGAAGTATGCATACGGTATTTACAAAGATATCGGCCGTGACCATAGTGCGGGACATCGCAATACTGTAAATCCTAACGCTAGTTAACCGGTTTAAGTAGAGCAAATTTAAACAAATAAGAACTTGTTTCTTTTAATGTAGACAAAGTTAAATTTAACTGAAACTGGGCTGAGATTTCCCAGCATGCTTTGCCATGGCATTCGAAAGGGAGAGTAAATGCTCAAATTAATCTGTTATTTAATGTAGCTAGTTTAGCTAGTTAAAGCTAGCCACGTTTACTCTACTAAAAATATTTAAGTTGAGATTACTGTAACAATTCAATGTGTTTGAGTTCTGTTTTTGTGATCTTGGTTTCCCCTGTCTTTGTTATTTTGGTTCAGTCCTGTTAGTTTTCCCGCTCTGCCTAATTAGTTATTCCCGTCACCTGTGTTCTGTTCATTATCCCATTATTCCTTGTGTATTTAAGCCCTGTGTTTTCTCCCAGTGTTTGTCGATCGTCGTCTATGTATGGTTGTGTGTAAACCTTGAAGTCCTGGAGTTTTGGTCTTGTTTCATTTTGAAAGTTTCATTTTGTTATTAAAACTATTATATTGAAGCTTCCGTGTCCTCGTCTTCGGTCACCTGCACCCAACCCTGACAGAACGATCGACCCACAAAAAGAAAGAGAACTGAATATGGGCCGAAGGAGGAAAAGCAAGGTGTTGAGCCCCTTTGAAATGCCTATCCTTTTCCAACATGAGCGCTCACTCGAAGAATATGCTGGTCTATACCTTGAGCTCTACGATGATGTGACGCTGGAGGAAGAAGAACTGATAAAGAGTTTCTGGGGTGGACTAAAAGACCCTCTCGCCCAGATAATTTTGGTGAAGGACCTCAATCTATCCTTCCTGGAGTTTTTGGATCACACACTGTGGGCCTGTGGATCCAGCTACCACTTGGAAGATCTACCACTCCAACCAGCTCCAAGCACGCCAACGCCTGAGCCCATCACCTGCACGCCAACGCCTGAGCCCATCACCTGCACGCCAACGCCTGAGCCCATCACCTGCACGCTCACACCAGAGCCCATCGTCTGCCCACCAGAGCCTGCACACCGCATCAGCCCTGCCGCCAGATCGGTCCCTGGACTTCCCCGGCTGATATCCGGTATGACTGATCCCCCACTGATATCGGTGCGATTGACCCAGCGCCAGAGCCAGAGCCCGTTGACCCAGCGCCAGAGCCAGAGCCCGTTGACCCAGAGCCAGAGCCAGAGCCCGTTGACCCAGCGCCAAAGCCAGAGCCCATTGACCCAGACCCAGAGCCCGTTGACCCAGACCCAGAGCCCGTTGACCCAGACCCAGAGCCCGTTGACCCAGACCCCGTTGACCCAGCGCCCATTGATGTCAAGTCTGTTTCCGTTCCTGAACCTGTCCTTCTCCCCAAGAAAATTTTGGGGGGGGGCTATACGCCTTCGCCGTGGCCGGCCAAAGATCCACGGAGGCCTGGAAAAATAACACCGCCGTGGCCACCTGATGGGTCCTCACCGCCATGGCCACCCGAAGGGTCTTCACCACCACGGCCACCTGAAGGGTCTTCACCGCCGTGGCCACCTGAAGAGCCTGCACCGCCCCGGACGCCCGAGGGTCCCACAGCTCCGCCCTTGACGCCCGAGGGTCCCACAGCACCGCCCTGGACGCCCGAGGGTCCCACAGCACCGCCCTGGACGCCCGAGGGTCCCACAGCACCGCCCTGGACGCCCGAGGGTCCCACAACTCCGCCCTGGACGCCCGAGGGTCCCACAGCTCCGCCCTGGACGCCCGAGGGTCCCACAGCTCCGCCCTGGACGCCCGAGGGTCTCACAGCTCCGCCCTGGACGCCCGAGGGTCTCACAGCTCCGCTGTGGCCACGCCCACAGCCTGCTCTGCCCTGGCCACGCCCACAGCCTGCACCGTCGTGGCCACGCCCACAGCCTGCACCGTCGTGGCCACGCCCACAGCCTGCTCCGCCGTGGCCACGCCCACAGCCTGCACCGTCGTGGCCACGCCCACAGCCTGCACCGTCGTGGCCACGCCCACAGCCTGCTCCACCGTGGCCACGCCCACAGCCTGCTCCGCCCTGGAGGCTTCCTGGACCTGCACCATGCCCTCGTCAGCCTCCAGGGCGCCCACCCTCCCACCCCTTTGGATGTTATACGGCGCGAGGACGCGCCTTCGGGGAGGGGGGAGGTACTGTAACAATTCAATGTGTTTGAGTTCTGTTTTTGTGATCTTGGTTTCCCCTGTCTTTGTTATTTTGGTTCAGTCCTGTTAGTTTTCCCGCTCTGCCTAATTAGTTATTCCCGTCACCTGTGTTCTGTTCATTATCCCATTATTCCTTGTGTATTTAAGCCCTGTGTTTTCTCCCAGTGTTTGTCGATCGTCGTCTATGTATGGTTGTGTGTAAACCTTGAAGTCCTGGAGTTTTGTTCTTGTTTCATTTTGAAAGTTTCATTTTGTTATTAAAACTATTATATTGAAGCTTCCGTGTCCTCGTCTTCGGTCACCTGCACCCAACCCTGACAATTACATTATCATTTTGTTGACTTTTTTTTCATAAGTTATCATAAAAATATGAATTGTCTTATTCAAATAGTTCAAGTTAAGGGCAATTAAAATGTATGTGTGCAAAATAAAAATATGAGTGTTGTGCTTATACTTAAACTTTGAATTTCTTAACTGATTACCTCAAATTACCTAAAAAAAATATTTTTGCCAACTTATTTGGGTTTACAGTTTACCTGCGCTTATTTGGGGAGCAAGATGATGCACTTTCATTTTTCCTGATCAAATCTTGTTGGCTTGTTTGATCACTTGATATTAATTGTGCAGTCTGAAAAAATCTAATTTAAGAAAAAAAAAAATCAGATTTGCATGCAGTTTGAAAATAGCCTTATAATATTGCACGTACATTTCAACTTATTCTACTAACCAGAACAGTTGACTGATACTCTAAGGGGAGTTAGTAGACATGTAGTTGCAAAGTTACTCATAGTTATGCCTAAAGTGGACCAGTGTAATTATGTGACTAGTGCATTTGTGTACCGTATTGAATGTAATGCATTTAGCCATGCCGTTGACCAGTTACGTTTTTTAAGCAGGGTAATAAACATGTGAATGGATCTATTAGAGTGATTTGCATGTGCTATTTTATCAATTCTAATTTTGTACATCGTTCTCAAAGAATTCGAATCCAGTCACTGATCACTGCAAATGACACCAAATACTCTATCAGCAGCTTAAATTTGCTTTATATTGTGTCATTCCTGCTCTCTCACTGATGATCTATCACATGTGAATCAGTACTTCCATCGATGAAGAGATTCATGCATTTTTCAGCATTCAAATAACTTCAAGCTCCAGGGATGGATGTGGCTCGCCTATCAGCTTCACAACAACAAAGACGCAATTCATAAATATTAGAAGACGACGGAGCCAAGAGTTTTTCTTCCCTCCCACCTCTCCTCCTTCTAGCTGAATCCACCTTGTTAGCGTGCTGTTCTTACAGAGCTTCAGCAACAATGAGTTGACATAGATTTACTCCTGGGATTTCAGTCTTGTTAATCTATTGCTCTGTCGGCAATAGTGATACGAAGAAGAACTACAGGAAAAAAGCAAAAGAAAAGGGTTATTTTTATACTAATCTGTTTGTCATGCGTTTAGGAACTCAAAGACAAATAAACACATCTGTGGTAGGTTGAGCTCCTTATAATAAGCAGAGCTGAGAGAAAGAGACAGGCATGAGTGGCATATATTATAACGTAGTGCTTTTTTAACAGGTGGTTCACCGCCTATAATGGGTCGCAGATCTGTTATAACGATACTAAATGCAAATAATAATCTGTTACTTTTTAAGATTATGGAGTATGTTTTACAAAAAAAAAAAAAAAAAAATCATTCTTTCTATTTAAAAATTTAATTTTTAAAGTTGCAGTATATTATTCCTCAAAGTCGTTGCTGATCATTGTTGATATTTGAAATCAACCCAAACAAACACACCCCTCTCGTCATTGCTCCACCTACAAAGCTCACACACCAATCGGCCTCGAACCCTGATCACTGGCATGTGAGGTGGTTGCACTAATCAAGAGTTTGTTTGTTGAAAGATTTTCTAATATTAACACAGGTCCTAAAATTCTTTTCTGGTCATATCCCTTCATTTTCCAGTGATATTCTTATGAGCTTATTCTCTTTTGTAATGTCCCTCAGCCATCTCTCTTTCTACAGTCTTTCTTCAGATCTTGCTCGTTCTCTCTCCTCCAGCATTTTTCAAACCCCACCTTTAGTTCAATGTGTTACTTTTTGTTACTTTTACAATGTGTAATTTTTTTAGGGAAATTATTTTAAAGTAATTATTACACTTTTTTTTCAGTGTGTAATAAAGATATAAAATACTTAGACAGCAAAATAGGTTGGCTTTATAAAGAAAGAAGAAAACAGTCACACTTTATATTAGGTGTCCTTATTGTGTTGATGATGTATTGGTTTGGTGTTATGGGGATGTTTAAGGATGGGTTAAGGAAGGTCAACAGAGTAAGTATAGATGCAATTACAGAAATTAATTACAGCTTGCATACGCTTACGCTGCGCATAATCCTCGAGCAGTAACTCGAATGGAACTCACCTCTCTATGTCTGTCAACTCCACTGACTATGAAAAAGCATTTGACAGCATGGACTGGCAGACACTCTGAAAGCTTCTACGACATTATGGAGTACTCATAAAGATCACCGATGCAGACGTACGAGTTGAAACTCTTCAATACCACCGTGAAGCCAATACTCCTATATGAAGCAGAAACAATGGAGAACAACAGCGTCAACCATGAAGAGAATCCAGACGTTCATCAACATCTGCCTCATACTACGAACCAGGTGGCCAGTTACCTTCAGTAACAGGGAACTGTGGGAGAGAACCAGACAGCAGCCTGTAGGGGAAGAAATTATTCAAAGGAGGTGGCGCTGTATTGGCTATACCCTCCGAAAACCTGCTAACAACATCAACAGACAGGCGCTCACCTGGAAGCCTCAAGGCAAGAGAAAAAGGGCCCGACCCCAAAGCACCTGGCAACGAGACTTGGAGGCAGAATCCAAAAAAAGGGGACTATCATGGGTCAACTGGAGAAACTGGTCCAGGACCGGAACTGTTGGAGAGATCTTGTATACGGCCAATGTCCCAACCAGAAGCAAAAGTGAAAGAAGTGAAGTGAAGTAATTATATTCAGGTATTTTTGAAATGCAAGTATGCAAAAACATGTATGCACATAATAAGTGCATTGTATTAAATTATTAATTTAAATATTTACTCACCTAAAGGATTATTAGGAACACTTGTTCAATTTCTCATTAATGCAATGATCTAATCAACCAATCACATGGCAGTTGCTTCAAAGCATTTAGGGGTGTGGTCCTGGTCAGGACAATCTCCTGAACTCCAAACTGAATGTCAGAATGGGAAAGAAAGGTGATTTAAGCAATTTTGAGCGTGACATGGTTGTTGGTGCCAGACGGGCCGGTCTGAGTATTTCACAATCTGCTCAGTTACTGGGATTTTCACACACAACCATTTCTAGGGTTTACAAAGAATGGTGTGAAAAGGGAAAAACATCCAGTATGCGGCAGTCCTGTGGGCAAAAATGCCTTGTTGATGCTAGAGGTCAGAGGAGAATGGGCCGACTGATTCAAGCTGATAGAAGAGCAACTTTGACTGAAATAACCACTTGTTACAACCGAGGTATGCAGCAAAGCATTTGTGAAGCCACAACACGCACAACCTTGAGGCGGATGGGCTACAACAGCAGAAGACCCCACCGGGTACCACTCATCTCCACTACAAATAGGAAAAAGAGGCTACAATTTTTCAAGAGCTCACCAAAATTGGACAGTTGAAGACTGGAAAATGTTGCCTGGTTTGATGAGTCTCGATTTCTGTCGAGACATTCAGATGGTAGAGTCAGAATTTGGCGTAAACAGAATGAGAACATGGATCCATCATGCCTTGTTACCTGTATAGAGCTTTATACAATACAGATTGTTTCAAAGCAGCTTTACAGTGATAAAAAGGTAAATAAGGCCATGCATCCAATAAAACTCTATATTATAAACTCTAATATATTTTTTTATTTTTTTATTTTTAACAAAAGGTAAAAGAAAATAATATCCATAATATTTCTCTCTACAGTATTACTGTAGTTGCTGAGAGCATGAAAATAGTTTTTAGCGATACGTACAATGTAAGATTCTGTAGTTAAGTGATTTTCTTTTTAAATTTTATTTTATAACTTAATTTTTAAAAACAGTATTTGAATACTCAGTAAAAAAAAAAAAAAAACTAAACTAAACTAACCAGAATCCTAACGAGAGCATCCCCAATCAGATAAGTCGCTTATCAAGTAAAAGAGTTCAGCAGCGAGAGACCACTCACTCCCATAGACCCCTGCAAATTATGCAACTGAGTCTACGCTTTCATTGTTATTGTTTTGTACTTTCATACATTGTCTTATGCCATTGACATGTATGAGTATTGCCTAATAAAAGATGTTAAGTACACAGACTTGCACCTTTGCCTTTTTTGTTTTCATGTACTGTTATGTTTAGAATCAATGTTGCAATTCATCTTGAAGGTGGTTAAAGCTGGTCTCAGCTGTAAGGCGGCATTTTGTTTCCTCTCCCCAGACTGCAGAAACCACCAGATTCAGAGCATATTCTAGTATGCTGAGTGAGATCATGAAAAACGAATGCCTCATTCTCGCTTTCCCAAAGCTTCCTACACACTGCCTATTTATCACCGCTGCTGATAGAGATAAAAGACGGCCAGAGTGTCTTGTTACTGTGGTGGGGGAACAGAGCTCATGCATTACCAGACTAGTGCAAAATGTCTGAATTAATGGTTATATCTGAAGCTGGTATTCCTTTAATAGGAGAACTACTGTCATTTAGAAATGGTCCCTATATGAAGGTCTACTTTCACTTTACTGGGGAAAATGAGGAACGTTGTATTAAATTCCAGTCATATGAAGAAGAAAAAAAGATCAGTAGAAATGTAATTGTCTGGGTGAATTATGACCTTGTGCTGACTTGTTTACAATAACTTGCACATAAAAAGTACACACACAGAGAAATAAAGAAATACCTAACACTATACGAACATTTTTAATGCATTTTTCAAGAATGTTTAAACTTAAACAGGAAACCACTCATTTGATGCAAATTTATTTTTGTGGCAAATAGATATGTCAGATTGGATTTTGCAGCTCTTCACTGGTAGCCTGACTAGCAGCAAATCTTTGGCAAAAATAGACAGTTTGCCTATGCAGCAAACCGGTTTTGGCAACCTTCTGCCACAACTGGCACACATATTTGCCGAAACCTTTGGCAAATATCTGCCACTACTGCAAACCAGTTATGTGGCAAACCTGCGGCATAACAGTCAAACTCTCATTATGAATTGAAAAATAAACCAAGTGTAAGTAAAAACATTTACAAAAATAATAATTATTGTTACAAACGCTGACTCAAGGAACGTTTTCAGCATCTGATACCAAAAGTTATACAAATAACCTTAATATAAAGTCTCATCAATTTGTGTTTTTCCTACAGTCAACTTAAAAGAAACAATGCACAGCATATCTAATGATCAGGTATGGTTTGGCACTTAGGCGACATGTGTCATGGAAGGAGAACCTGAAGAATTTACATCTCCCCTACCTCTCTATTTAGTAATTCCACTCAATATGCAACAATATTATCGATCTGACTGTACAGATGCTGTTGTATGAGAACTGAACTGAGCTGGACGATGACATCATTTTTTTGCAGAACTGCTTTATAGATAAAATGAGCTAATTTAATAATTGACGATCTTTAAAACTGAACTGACTTCAGTTGAACAACAGCCAAAATGCACAATTTTCCTGTTATCACTTGAAACAATCTGCATTGTATAAAGTGCTATAGAAATAAAGGGGAATTGACTTGACAAAGGCGCAATTCACACAAAATTCTTAAAATAACATTTGAAAGATGATAAATAAAGGGTTCCAACCAGAATTGTAGTATTTCCCTAAATAGATGTAACCGGGTGGTAAATGCCTTTAAAGGTTGTTTTTCTCCATTATGTTATAGTCTTTTATTTAATTATTATTTTCCATGTTTAAATATAAAACAGAGACTACTTGTATTGCTTTGGAGTCATCAGCAGGTGGCGCTTTGTATGTTGTGCACGACAACGCGTTTGCACTCTTGCCTCACGGCATCCGTAGTGTATTTTGTTGGTGAGACGTGCAGCGGGTGGTGTGAGAGACGCGCACTCTCGAGAGATTGTCGACAATTTGAGTCATCCATGGGTAAATTCAATGTTTTGTGTTTTGTCTATATATTTCAGGGTTCCCACGCGTCCTGGAAAACCTGGAAAATGAAAGACCAATTGGGGAAAGACGAAAATGGGGCAAAAAGTAAAATGTCCTGGAAACGTTTGTGTTGTCCTGGAAAATAATTTTCCCTCCTTGTGGATGAACGCAAACGGGTTAAACATTTATGCGGGTTCCCACGCGTCCTGGAAAACCTGGAAAATGAAAGACCAATTTTCCAGTCCTGGAAAACACATGGAAAATGGGGAAAAAAGTAAAATGTCCTGGAAACGTTTGTGTTGTCCTGGAAAATAATTTTCCCTCCGTGTGGATGAACGCAAACGGGTTAAACATTTACACATGCATGTCTGTTTTTAGCTGCCTTCAACGGGTAATATTGGGCATTAATATTGGGCATTTCATTTCTGCATATAGCCAGCACAGCGCCCCACGTGACACAAACTTGCCAATATGTACACATTTTGCTTAGCAACAGGCCCGGATTGCCCAATGGGCATTATGGGCACGGGCCCAGGAGGCCCATGCGCACTTGGAGCCCAAGCGAGTGGAAGAATTATTCTTTTTTTTTTTTTACATTTCCGATAACGGAGCGTACATTTGCACTACGTGCCTGTCTTTTTATCAAAAAGATACCCTTCACTAAATATCTACAGTGTCGTAGGGCGTGAGGTGCTTGAAAGCAGCTTTTGATACATTCGACCCGAGTTCGAATCTGCATTTTGCCGAACTCTCTCTTCTCCCTTTTTCCAACACCGAAACCGTGATATGGCTTTGTGCCTTTATAAAACAGCACAAGACTGTAATTAAGTAGCCTATATAGCCATTCTGTTTGTGCTACGTGATTTAAAGAAAAGTGCGCAGTTTGCTCACGCGATCAGCATGGTGATCTGGTGTTTTATCCAAAATAAAAGCTTAAAGGTTTATTTCTTGCAAGTGAAGAAATTAGGACAAAAGTAGTGTAATTTTCCTATACAATAGTGTAAGTAAAATATACTTTTGAAATATTCATTTTCATTTATACAATACATTTATAGGCTATATGGATTTTACGTAATAGGAATAATTATATAAATCATTATTACATGATTATAATAATTGTTTGGCATCCTAAAACACCAGTGACAATGTAATGTAGACTGAGACTCTATTATCATAACTAAAAAGATGTTTGATCCCTCTTTAAAGTAACACTAAGTAGTTTTTCAACCTTCATAATATAATTTTCCAAGACCCTTGTAATGGTACATCGACTTAAAATAAGTTAAATGACAATTCTGCCATCGCCTGACGGGGTCTGTATCGCTTTTAATGGCACTATGTAACTTCGGGTTTCGGGTAGGAACCCGTGCACAAAAAGAACTACAAAATTCGACTGCTTTACGTCAAGCGCTACAATAGTCATTATTTAGTTTTTCTTCGTTTCTGATGTCACAATACATCATCCTTTCATGAAATCATGTAACATACTCTACCTTGTCTGTGGACATTGTTCATTCTAAAGCCGGAGCTGGGTAAACAGCGAGCGTGCAACGGTAGGCTAAATTATTTATGACAGCGGCAATGGACAATTTCGTTTCCAACCAGTAGGGCGACCGAAGAGGAAAAAATACTTGGTGTTACTTTAATGTCCAGGTACAATGCTTTTCCTTTGTTCAATGTCACAGTTCATGGGTTGAAGCTGGTTAAAGCTCTTAATTTTGAGCTCTCAAAGTGCACCAGATTGATGCATTTAACCTTAAAATGTACAAAATTTTCTTGCGGGGGAGCATGCCCCCGAACCCCCGTAGAGGAACAGAGGTCCACCCAACATAGTTTTACAAAATCCTATGGGAAGGAACAATGATTTATGTACTTTACTCCAAAAACAAAGTTAACAGGTATTCTTACACAGACCGCAGATAAGAGGCAGAGAGAACTGAAGAATTGCATGTTCATTTGAACACAGTTGTTAACATAAATTAATTGAATTCAACATGCTGAATTAATAAATAATATGATTTTAAATAACCATAAATGTATCAGTAAATAATTTGCGCTGTAGCAGCTGAAAACGTCTTGAAAATGTCCTGGAAAAGTCCTGGAAAATCATTTCAAGAAAAGAGTGGGAACTTGTTTACTACCATTTATGGATGCATGTTTTGTGGTGTCAATTCGGAGAACTGTCATGTTTAAAGAGTTATGTCATGTGCAATGTCCGCGGTGATGTGACGTCACACCATGCGGTGTAGGCCAGGTTATTTGGTCTAATGCCAAATGTTATGCATTTAATTTTCTTTCAAATGTTTTATATGCTGGTCATGTGATATATAATTTGATGTGGTTATAATCTAAAGTGATTATTACACACAGTGTCCAACAATGTTGGGGATTTCAACCCTCGTGATGTGAATGTGGAGGTGTGTAGGAGCTAATTGGTTATGTAAGTGTTATTTTCTCTAATTTCTCTCGAACGATATAAGTGGAATATGTAATGGTAAGTGGATGGTATAAACAAAATATATACTTACGTTGTTTTGTTCTCTTTGTACAGTATTCCCACTGCAGTGTTGTCTTGTATTCTGCCGTATTTTGTATTGTAACATTTTGGAAATTGTTACATTACTCTAATTTCACTCTGAGTAATGTAGAGCGTAGAGGAGGTTAAATTGTATCATCCGCTCTGTAAACCTCATTCATTGAATTTTGTTTTTTGTTTCTTTTGTGAACATTTAAAATTTGATTTATTTTTTTGTCAATTAAATTGATAAACTGCATTTGAGAATAAGCTGTGTTTTATTCTACATTAAATGAATAAACTTAAAGTAAATAGAACCCCCTAATGTGTTCTTGGTGGTAAACCTAAATCCCCTACAAGTCTACAATGTACCTTCTGAAGAAATGCCGACCCTGAATTGGATGTGTTCAGATTTTTAACAGAGTTCCATAATCTGATGTTAGAGAAGATATAATCCGCTGAGTATTCACAATGTTTTAATTTACTTCCACCCCTCTCGTCTCCATGAATATGCTCCAGTGTCTTAAACTGTAATGGCACAGCATTAACATTATAACAGTCAAGCAGTGAGATCCATTAGGTGCTGCACAAAAAACCATCATGTTGATGAGAGCAGATGGCAGATTTCTAAACCAGGCTCAAGACTGGATATTTCAGCAGGATATTCACATTGGGTATTTTGTGCACTCTATTGGTGATGTTTTGAAGTTTATCCCCCCCCCCCCCCCCCCCCCCCCCCATTTTAGATAAAACATGCTTTTAGTTTTGTGATCTGAGGTCTATTGCATCTGCACAGATATCCATTTAACATTTAATTCACATTTCATTCCCCAGGAAAATGGAATACAAATATTGATGACATACCTTTTTCTCCTGAAAAAAATATATATATATATTTTCACTGAAAATATTCCTCCTACTACCACCTGCCACACACAATACAAGCAGGTCATACCAAGTCATGTTTAGAATGGAATGCTTGGTTATTTATCTTTTTTTTTTTTTTTTTTTTTGATTTAAAATTGTAATATTAATGAATTGTGCACAGTATCACACTACAGTAGACTATTCAAAACATCGTCATGGTTTTGGCAGACTCTGAGGTGAACCAGAGGATATTAGCTATTTAAAAAGGACAAGATACAGTATGTCATTCCTCAAATTTATTTTTCAAAAGGTAATACCTCAACACACTATACAATGCTATCCACTTTTGCTAGTTTATCAACGAAAAAAAATGGTTGTCCCTATTCTCTAAATGAGTAATGGGTGTGTTTTGGGCGTAACGTGCAAAAAAACAAACAGAGTCTCATCTCCCATTAACTTTAAAAAACAGTTGTGCTCGCGCCATGGCAGATTTGCTATTCACATGGTGGAATTTGCAAGCGGAAAGTCTGAACTCGCCTCCAGAGCGCAAACGGATCTGCTCTTGCGCGAGGTTAAAGCGCAAGTAGACTATCTACGGGACAAGCCGGATTTTTATGTACACAATATTAATCTTTTATTTTGAATATTTGGTATGTTTGTGTGCTTCTGCACATCACTGTGTGTTTAATGAGCAGAGTATACATGTGCGTTGTGGACCTGCCTATAGGCGCACATCACTTTATCATCGCGGAAGGAGTGCTCGGAGGTGGCGTTTGCCATTTAAATCCTCAGAAATAAATGTAGCAGAAAAAAAAATAGACAAGATATTAATACAAGCATCTAACTTTTCAAATCAGGACAAAAAGTGCAGCACCGTCAAAGAATGTGGCCCCCCAGGCTTCATTGAACACAATGGGTTCTAAATCAGACTATTCCTCCTTCATGTTGTCGCTATATTCATAAGTCCGATCAAAAGCACCCACACACACAAAAGGACATTAATAAGGTATCAGGTTTACAGAAGGAGACCATTGAAAGAGAAAGAAAGACAGCCGCCAACCAAGTACAATGACGATTGTCCGTAAGGAATCTATAAACCAAATTAATAAACTGGTTACATAAAGCCACACATCTCAATGTTAACTAATTAGCCCAACAACCATACCTGCAGAGCGAGAGAGGGCAAATCCTGAACTGGCGGCCCTCGGGCAGTGACGCATAAACAGTGCCTTAAAATTCCCCTTTATATACCCAGTAAAGGTATGTGATTTCACAACTCGCACACCCATGGCATGTTAAAAAAACACTACATTCAATACACTGTTTGTCCCACTTCACATACTTTTAGGGCATAGAACAAGTAGACAAATTGGGACGTAGCATGGCACTATATAGCCAGGCCGCTGCGTGGTGCTCTGGTTTGGCCAGCCGATGGAGAACGCTAACACAGAAGACTGACTACTCAGACACTAACAAACACGAGACACAGGTAAGTAATAAAAAAAACAAAGACAAATCAGGTGTGTGTGTGTTGTTAGGCGCAGCATGCAACTTTTGTCGGGAGATGGAATGAAGCATGTTTGCGTGTGTGAAACCAGCGTGCTAATGCTGTGCGTGTGCACCCACATCACCTCAGCAGGGAACCGAGGAACGAGGTAAGATGGATGTGTGTGTGTGCGTGTGTGTTTGAGTGCTGCGATAACCAACAGGGACAGGTCACTCTGTTACAATGCACTATGGTAAAAGGGTTTTGAGGTCATAACATAGAATTGAGCAAAGAACGGCATGAAAATAAGTCTAAACTAATCAATAATTTGCACCTGTAATCATAATTTGGGTAAAAAGGAATAAAAGGTGTTGCTGTTTTATTGCATTGTGTTAATTTCATCTGGAAACTTTAGTGAATTGTATGTACATGTATGTAAAATTGTAGGTAGAGGCGAGTTTTCACAATGTGCCTATGTTGCATATACCCTTATTGCTTCTCTGTCTGATCCAAGGAGGTCTTCTCTCTCTGGACAGAGCTATCCGTTAGCATTCCCATTCACCTTAATCGCAGCTGCTTGGCAAATGTATTGGTTTGTGTCCAGAACGACCACTCTCATTACAAATTGCATCTACTGCTAACCACGTTCGCCACATCAGATATTATGAATGCATCATATTGCGTCCTAATGAAAATGTTACAATAAAGTTTGAAACTAGTAACATCTAAATATTATTGTACTGTATGCAAACCCATATCAATTCTCCATGTAAATCTCACTGCATTCAAATGCACTGTGCTTGCTGACACGTCTGTAGTAACCTTATACAGTTGTACCAGTTCAAGCAACTACAAAAATTGAGGTTTTATGCTGACATACTGTAAATGTGAAAAAATAATAAAAAAAAAACTACTGTCTCTTCCCCTCAAAAAGCTTCAAGACAACAGTCCTTTTTTTCTAAAATAGCCTTCTACTGCACATGTCTGCACATCACTTTTTCTTGCTATGTAAGCTCCTTGCAGTGCTGGATAGATTACTTACAAATTTTAGTTGGTTACTGATTCCAAATTACATGACAAAAATTGTAGTTAACACATTATGTTACACATTTGAGGTAATATTGTAACGGTCCACTGCAGGCGAGCTTGAAAAACCCATGAGCAGTTCATTGAAAACGTGAACAGATACAAAATAAACAAAATACTTGACAAAGCGTTAATTGAAATAACATAAATTGAACTAAACTTGAAACATAACTCACCACCAGTGGTTACAGGGACAATACTAAACTAAGTAAAATGGCAAACATGAGGGCTTAAATACACAAGACTAGTCAGTAAATAAGACACCTGTTAATCAAGACAATTAACCAATGACAACATAGGACACATGACAAGGGGAGCACATGGCAGGATCAGATGACGGGAAGGGAATTACATGACAAAACCAGGAAACAAAAAAAAAAGACAGGAAACGTGCACCAAAACCAAACATGACATATCCCCCCTCAAAGGGTGGCTCCCGACACTCTAACAGAACACCCACCCAAAACAACAGAAGTAAAAATGTACCAGGGCCATGGAGCAGAGGGTCGTGGTGCGTTGGCGGACTGTGGAGACCTTGACCATGGAGCAATGGGTCGTGGAGCAATGGTGGGCCAGGGCAGGCAGAGTTTTCACCAGTGGTTTCCGCTGCCTTGGGAGGGGCTATTGCGGTCGGGAAGAGTGTATGCAGACCACACACCAGATGGCGACTCCCATTACAGGCAGCGCAGACGGCAGTGTTCACGCTGGTGTGTGGGCCACGGTGGGCATAGGACCAACCCCTGTGGCCTAGAGTATTATACACCCCAAAAAATGTATTTGGGAAACTCTGGCGTGGCAGACATTATGTGGGGAGGCTCTGGCATGACGGCCATGGCGAGGCGGCCATTATGTGATGAGGCTCTGACGTGGCGGCTATTACATGGCGAGGCGGCCATTACGTGGCGAGGCTCTGATGTGGCTGCCATTATGTAGCGAGTCTCTGGCGTTGCGGCCATTACGTTACGAGGCTCTGGCGAGGTGGCCATTATGTTGTCCACATACACACTGAAAAGACAAGTGTAAAGGTGCTTCTGAATTGAATGTTATCCGATAAGCGTGTCCAGGTTCGGAGGTAGTCGATGACGCTAGCCAGTAGCTGAAATGGCCTCCGTATGGATTTCTGAAAATATTTGGTTGGCTATCAACCACTTTTCTTCTCAACTCTGTTTTTTTTTTTTTTTTTTTTTTTTTTTTTTAAGGAGATGTGGTAAATTTTGCCATCTATTGGAATGGCTTTATTGTTGGTCAAATCTAAACGAGTAACCTGCAAGAGGTTCTGATTGCCCAACGGAAGGAATAGGCCTGCCCAGATGCATTGATCATTTTGCCTCATCAATGCATCTGAACCGCACTTCCGCTTTGCTACTTCCGCTTTGCTACCTGCTGTGAGCTGTGCATTTGTTCGCGTCGTGGCTGTCTAAGCCTCGTATTAGCTTCATATTTTTCCGTATTTCTCTCTTTTATTCTGTTCTGCAACATCATTTAACTCATAATTACAACTCGGACTGTTGGTCGCAGAGCGAGACACCGCTTCACTGCTGCTCGCCCTGCGATCGACTGATTTTGTCAGCCTCGTTGCCTGCTGTGCGCTTATCTGCGTCGTGGCTGTCTAGCCTCGTATTAGACGCGTCTCAAGCCATTATACGGCTGGAACCGCAAATACGGTAAGAACATCGGTTGTTGGTCGTAGAACGAGACACTGCTTCACTGCTGCTCGCCCTGCGATCGACTGATTTATCCGCCTCGCTGTCTGCCGTGAGTTTGTTTGTCTGCGTCGTGGCTGTCTAAGCCTCGTATTAGGTTCGTATTTCCTTGTGTTTTTCCGTATTTCCTCCTCTTATTCTGTTTTGAACCATCATTTAACACATAATTATAACTAGGACTGTTGAACAGACGCGTCTCAAGCCGTTACCCAACACCACTAACCACTAAGTTGCTAACTTACTGTCCATCTGTTAAAATGGCGAATATATCAGGTGTATGTTATCTACCTTTTTGTGCAGATGAGAACAAACCTGAGTTGCTCGCGGTGCAGTCTGAATTAGAAGCTGTAGAAAAGCAGATCCGTGACCTTCTAGAGAGACAAGCTGAGCTGAGAGACCGGCGTTTAGCTCTTGAAACATCACGCGCTGATGCACACGGATCAGTGATTAACGTTAGTAACCCGCTGACGCCGACCTCGTCTACTCCGTCCGTTTCTCAGCACTGGTCCCGAACGTCCAGGTCACGATCAGCCATGGTTTCATTCACTCCGGCTTCAACACACCACCACGAAGCCTGGGTGGTTCCGCGGAAGCCACGAGCCAGGACAAGAATCTTTTCGCCCCTCCCGGTTTTCGAGATCTCCACTCAGAACCGCTTCTCCCCTCTTCGTGAAACGGAACGCGATGCTGTGATCATCGGCGATTCCACCGTCCGACACGTCCATGCTACGTTAGGTAAAAGTAAGGTGCACAGTCACTGCTTTCCTGGTGCTCGTGTTCTCGATATAACTGCGCGGGTAACTGAGATCTTGAACGGTGACGAGCGCGTCGGAGCTGTTGTGCTGCACGCGGGATCTAACGACACTAGGCTGCGACAGACGGAGGTTCTGAAGAAAGACTTCAGGAGCCTTATCGATACGGTACGCAGCACATCGCCTGAAATAGCGATTATTGTGTCTGGACCGCTTCCTACGTACCGACGAGGGCATGAAAAGTTCAGTAGATTATTCGCGCTTAATGAATGGTTATTGTCATGGTGCAATGAGCAGAAACTGCTCTTTGTAAATAATTGGAATCTGTTTTGGGAGCGACCGAGGCTCTTCCGCGCTGATGGCTTACACCCAAGTAGAATAGGGGCAGATCTTCTGTCAGATAACATCTCCAAGATGTTAAATACCATTTGACTAGTAACCAAAAATCCAAATCACAGTCTCTACTGCACCAATTTAATTGATATTAATACTAGTGTAGAACATCGCATAGAAACTGTGTCTATTCCTCGTTTACTAAGATCAAATAATAAATCTACTGCGGGATCTAGAAAAAATCTAATTGTTATTAAAACAAAAACTCTCGCTATTAGTGAACAAAAACAATTTCTAAAGCTAGGTCTTCTAAACATTAGATCACTCACACCTAAGGCGGTTATTGTAAATGAAATGGTCACAGATAATAATTTCGATGTTCTGTGCCTTACTGAAACCTGGCTTAAACCAAATGATTATTTCGGTCTAAATGAGTCTACTCCGCCAGGATACTGTTATAAGCATGAGCCCCGTCTGATCGGTCGTGGCGGCGGTGTTGCAACAATCTATAGAGATATTCTCAATGTTACTCAGAAAACTTGTCATAGGTTTAATTCGTTTGAAGTACTTGTGCTAAATGTTACGCTGTTAGATGTAAGAAAAAAATCCCTATTATCTCTAGCATTGGCTACCGTATATCGACCTCCAGGGCCTTACGCCGATTTTCTAAAAGAGTTTGCTGACTTTCTATCAGATCTTTTGGTCAACGTCGATAAAGCATTAATTGTTGGAGATTTTAACATACACGTAGATAATTTAAATGATGCGTTAGGGGCTGCGTTTACAGATTTATTAAACTCCTTCGGGGTCAAGCAAAACGTCACCGGACCAACTCATCGTCTTAATCATACACTCGATTTAATTATATCATATGGAACCGATCCAACCGATATAGATATCATTCCACTAAGTGATGATGTCACTGACCATTACATGGTAACTTGCATACTACGTACTGCTGTATTATGTCATGCTGCGCCACGTTATCGACCAGGTAGAACAATTCTTCCATCCACCATAGATAATTTCTCAAATAGCTTATCTGATCTGTCTCAGCTTGAACCCAAACAAACAGATGAACTAGACGAATTAACTAGCACTATGAGCACCATTCTCTCTAGAACATTGGATATGGTTGCACCCATTCGATTAAAAAAGGTCAGAGAAAAAAGTATAGCACCATGGTACAATAATACTACGTATGTTTTAAAGAGAGAAACCCGTAATTTAGAGCGTAAATGGAAAAAAACTAATTTAGAGGTCTTTAGAATCGCGTGGAAAGACAGTATGTCACGTTATAAAAAGGCCCTTAAAACGGCCAGGGCTGAGCACCTCAGCAAATTAATAGAAAACAACCAAAATAATCCAAGGTTTTTATTTAATACCGTGGCTAGACTAACAAATAAACAGAAGTCGTCTGAACAAAATACCTTGTTACAGTTCAGTAGTAATGATTTCATGAACTTTTTCACCGAGAAAATTAAAAGCATCAGAATCAAAATCGTAAACGTTCAATCTTTGCTCGCGCCTTATAATTCAGCCGCAATTATCACCCCGCAAGAACAATTACAATGCTTTACAACCATAGAACAAAAAGAGTTAAATAAACTTATCACTTCATCTAAAACAACAACATGTTTATTAGATCCTATACCAACTAAACTACTGAAAGAAGTATTACCTATAGTGGAAGAGCCTCTTCTCAATATTATTAATTCGTCTTTATCTTTAGGTCATGTTCCAAGAGCATTCAAGCTGGCAGTTATAAAACCTCTTATTAAGAAACCACAATTAGATCCAAATAACCTAGCAAATTACAGACCCATTTCGAATCTTCCATTTATGTCAAAAATATTAGAAAAAGTTGTGTCCGCTCAACTCGGCTCTTTCTTGCAAGAAAACGACATCTATGAAAAGTTTCAGTCTGGATTCAGGCCACATCATAGCACTGAAACTGCGCTTGTTAGAATCATAAATGATCTACTTTTAGCTTCGGACCAAGGCTGTATCTCAGTACTAGTTTTACTTGATCTTAGTGCTGCGTTCGATACTATAGATCACACAATACTCTTAGATCGACTACAAAATTAAACTGGTGTTCAAGGACAAGCATTAAGCTGGTTCAGGTCATACTTATCTGACCGCTACCATTTCGTCTACTTAAATGGAGAAAAATCGATCATGACTTCGGCAAACCATGGAGTGCCGCAGGGATCTGTGTTAGGCCCTTTATTATTCTCAATATATATGCTGCCACTTGGTAATATTCTAAGGAAACATGGAATTAGTTTCCATTGCTATGCTGATGACACTCAAATATATATTTCATCACGGCCAGATGAATACGCTAAATTATCCAAATTGACAGATTGTGTTAAAGATATAAAAGATTGGATGACGCGTAACTTTCTTTTATTAAATCCAGATAAGACAGAGGTAATACTTATCGGTTCTAAAAACCGTCTACAAAACCTCTCACAACACAACTTTAACATAGTAGGATGCCCTGTTACTTTATCCGCTACAGTAAAAGACCTGGGTGTTATATTAGACTGCAACCTGTCTTTTGAAAAGCATATTTCATATGTTACAAAAACTGCCTTTTTCCACCTTAGAAACATTGCTAAGCTACGTAATATGCTATCTGTTTCTGATGCAGAAAAGTTAGTTCATGCATTCATGACCTCGAGACTAGATTACTGTAATGCTTTATTAGCTGGTTGTCCTGCATCCTCAATAAACAAGCTTCAGTTAGTCCAAAATGCAGCCGCTAGAGTTCTTACTAGATCAAGAAAATATGATCATATAACACCAGTTTTATCATCACTTCATTGGTTACCTATAAAGTTCCGTATTAATGGTCCCACTTTATATTAAGTGGCCCTAATACCTGTGAACTTACATGGTTACTAGATATGTACTTAGTATGTAACTACAGTGTAATTACACATTGGTACATAGTATTTACAACGGTAATATTTGTGTAACTACACATATGTAACAACCCACGGAAAGGTATGTGTAAGTACAAATGTGTAACAGGACATTGGTAACAACACTTTTTCCACTACAGTAAGTACACATGTGTAACAGGCATTGTGTAACTACATTTTGTAACAACAATATGTATTCACACAAGTTGTTCCACTTCCACACGCAGTCTTCCATACTGTAGTTACCAGTTAAGAACACACTGAAACCATGATGATTCCTATGTGGATACCATGTATTTACTGTCCGACAGGACTTATGTTGAATCACAGCTAAAGTTTTCCTTTGTGGTACCAGTGTACTTACATGGTTACTCCTCAGGAACTCTGCACTTGATACAATGTGTTCAATTGTCATAACTTACTGTGTATTATGCAAAACCCAAACCTCTGTGCAACACTGTATTAACAGTGTACTTACATGGTAACTCCTCAGGAACTGTCTACTTAATATAAAGTGTAAAATAGTCATAACTTACTCTGTAATATGCAAAACCCAAACCTCTGTGCAACACTGTATTAACATTGTACTTACATGGTAACTCCTCAGGAACTGTCTACTTAATATAAAGTGTAAAATGGTCATAACTTACTCTGTAATATGCAAAACCCAAACCTCTGTGCAACACTGTATTAACAGTGTACTTACATGGTAACTCCTCAGGAACTGTCCACTTAATATAAAGTGTAAAATAGTCATAACTTACTCTGTAATATGCAAAACCCAAACCTATGTGCAACAATGTATTAACAGTGTACTTACATGGTAACTCCTCAGGAACTGTCTACTTAATATAAAGTGTAAAATGGTCATAACTTACTCTGTAATATGCAAAACCAAAACCTCTGTACAACACTGTATAAACAGTGTACTTACATGGTAACTCCTCAGGAACTGTCTACTTAATATAAAGTGTAAAATGGTCATAACTTACTCTGTAATATGCAAAACCAAAACCTCTGTACAACACTGTATTAACAGTGTACTTACATGGTAACTCCTCAGGAACTGTCCACTTAATATAAAGTGTAAAATAGTCATAACTTACTCTATAATATGCAAAACCCAAACCTATGTGCAACACTGTATTAACAGTGTACTTACATGGTAACTCCTCAGGAACTGTCCACTTAATATAAAGTGTAAAATGGTCATAACTTACTCTGTTAATACAGTGTTGCACATAGGTTTGGGTTTTGCATATTACAGAGTAAGTTATGACCATTTTACACTTTATATTAAGTAGACAGTTCCTGAGGAGTTACCATGTAAGTACACTGTTACAGTGTTGCACATAGGTTTGGGTTTTGCATATTACAGTGTACTTACATGGTAACTCCTCAGGAACTGTCTACTTAATATAAAGTGTGAAACGGTCATAACAGAGACCATCTCAGCAAACCCAAACCTCTCATAGTTTTATTAACAATAGCATTAAAATATATTTTGAGCCACTTATCCTACTCATACAACTAAACCTACCCATAACCATTCCTTAAAACTACGTAGGCTACACTTATGAAGAAAACAAAACCCAAAACATACAGACAAGTAACGTTATAAATTTCACAATAATTTGTTTATTGCGAAAATGTCAAAACCGGTACCAAAAGTGGTTCACATGATGATGCGTTGCAGCCGCAGTCCTCTCTGGCAGTATTATAATAGTTGTGTATGAGGTACAGATCAGAATATAAATTATTAATCCATGAAAATGTTAATGTGGTTTCGGTTCGCTCTGTGTGAAGGCACGCGCGCTTCTCTGTAGCCTACTACACCGACTGAAACACGGCATGTCGCAATCTGTGACGAAGCAGGCGAGAGCCAATGAGCGTTTGATATCACGGCCGTAAAAACATGTCGTAACTCTTCTTGAGGCGCATTTTTTGAATTTGAATTCATCACCAGCACGCCTGAGCGGCGCGCGGGATTTGACGTTTGCGGTCGCTGCTGAGAAATGAAGATGAAGATCATAAAGGGCTGAATTTGGATCTGTTTCCTGCAAACAACGTATGGATTCTAAATATTTGGATTACATCAGGTTAATAAAATGTATGTATTTTGCGAATTTATGTTGTGTTTTATTGGAGAAAACGCTTTTTGTGTCTCACAGTAAATAAACTAAATGCTACAAAATGGTTAAATGATTAAACAAGGTTTTTTTTAAGGCTTTAAAGTGTAGGCTAATCTTGTTTATTGTTTACATAACACTGTAATTTACTGTAAAGGCAAATAGGTCACCACAATGTAAAATCAAAAAATATAAAAATAAAGAGTAAATCTTTAAAAGTGCTATGCAGTAATATCCCAGAATCTTTATAAGCATAACTATCACATTTATATTTCAGAGTTTACTATCCACTACGTAACCTTGTGTTTAGCATTTACTGTGGTACACAACAATGACCCTGCAGTTCCTTTGGAGTTACCATGTAAGTACACTGTTTATACAGTGTTGCAAAGAGGTCTTGGTTTAGCATATTACAGAGTAAGTTATGACCATTTTACACTTTATATTAAGTAGACAGTTCCTGAGGAGTTACCATGTAAGTACACTGTTAATACAGTGTTGCACATAGGTTTGGGTTTTGCATATTATAGAGTAAGTTATAACTATTTTACACTTTATATTAAGTGGACAGTTCCTGAGGAGTTACCATGTAAGTACACTGTTAATACAGTGTTGCACAGAGGTTTGGGTTTTGCATATTACAGAGTAAGTTATGACCATTTTACACTTTATATTAAGTAGACAGTTCCTGAGGAGTTACCATGTAAGTACACTGTTTATACAGTGTTGCAAAGAGGTCTTGGTTTTGCATATTATAGAGTAAGTTATAACTATTTTACACTTTATATTAAGTGGACAGTTCCTGAGGAGTTACCATGTAAGTACACTGTTAATACAGTGTTGCACATAGGTTTGGGTTTTGCATATTATAGAGTAAGTTATAACTATTTTACACTTTATATTAAGTGGACAGTTCCTGAGGAGTTACCATGTAAGTACACTGTTAATACAGTGTTGCACAGAGGTTTGGGTTTTGCATATTATAGAGTAAGTTATAACTATTTTACACTTTATATTAAGTGGACAGTTCCTGAGGAGTTACCATGTAAGTACACTGTTAATACAGTGTTGCACAGAGGTTTGGGTTTTGCATATTACAGAGTAAGTTATGACCATTTTACACTTTATATTAAGTAGACAGTTCCTGAGGAGTTACCATGTAAGTACACTGTTTATACAGTGTTGCAAAGAGGTCTTGGTTTTGCATATTACAGAGTAAGTTATGACCATTTTACACTTTATATTAAGTAGACAGTTCCTGAGGAGTTACCATGTAAGTACACTGTTAATACAGTGTTGCACATAGGTTTGGGTTTTGCATATTATAGAGTAAGTTATGACTATTTTACACTTTATATTAAGTGGACAGTTCCTGAGGAGTTACCATGTAAGTACACTGTTAATACAGTGTTGCACATAGGTTTGGGTTTTGCATATTATAGAGTAAGTTATAACTATTTTACACTTTATATTAAGTAGACAGTTCCTGAGGAGTTACCATGTAAGTACACTGTTAATACAGTGTTGCACAGAGGTTTGGGTTTTGCATATTACAGAGTAAGTTATGACTATTTTACACTTTATATTAAGTAGACAGTTCCTGAGGAGTAACCATGTAAGTACACTGTTAATACAGTGTTGCACAGAGGTTTGGGTTTTGCATATTACAGAGTAAGTTATGACTATTTTACACTTTATATTAAGTAGACAGTTCCTGAGGAGTTACCATGTAAGTACACTGTTAATACAATGTTGCACAGAGGTTTGGGTTTAGCATAATACACAGTAAGTTATGATAATTGAACACATTGTATCAAGTGCAGAGTTCCTGAGGAGTAACCATAAGTACACTGGTACCACAAGGGAAAACTTTAGCTGTAATTCAACATAAGTCCTGTCGGACATATAGTAAATACATGGTATACACATAGGAATCATCATGGTTTCAGTGTGTTCTTAACTGGTAACTACAGTATGGAAGACTGCGTGTGAAAGTGGAACAACTTGTGTGAATACATATTGTTGTTACAAAATGTAGTTACACAATGCCTGTTACACATGTGTACTTACTGTAGTGGAAAAAGTGTTGTTACCAATGTCCTATTACACATTTGTACTTACACATACCTTTCCGTGGGTTGTTACATATGTGTAGTTACACAAATATTACCGTTGTAAATACTATGTACCAATGTGTATTTACACTGTAGTTACATACTAAGTACATATCTAGTAACCATGTAAGTTCACAGGTATTAGGGCCACTTAATATAAAGTGGGACCGTATTGATTACAAGGTATTGTTTTTGACCTATAAAGCTCTAAATGGTTTAGCTCCAGTCTATTTAACGGATCTTCTATCGCCTTACAATCCATCGCGCTCTTTAAGATCACTAAATTCGAGGCTTCTGGTCATTCCTAGGATATCCAGATCCACCAAAGGAGGGAGAGCATTTTCACATCTAGCTCCGAAGCTCTGGAATAGCCTTCCTGATATTGTTCGTTGCTCAGACTCGCTCTCCCAGTTTAAAACTAGACTAAAGACGCATCTATTTAGCCAGGAATTCATATAAATTTTTATCTTACAGTTACTGTAAATTCGGCCTCTAGTTCATAAACGCCAGAGGAGAACTGGCCCCGACTGAGCCTGGGTTCTCCCAAGGTTTTTTTTTTTTTCTCCATTGGGTGATCTGATGGAGTTTTAGGACACCATTGGGTCACTTGATGGAGTTTTTCGGTTCCTTGCCACTGTTGCCTTTGGCTTGCTCAGTTGGGAATATTCAAATTAATTAAACAATCATACCATTGATCAGCTCTACCAAACTTGGATGTCCTTTTTGGATGTCCAGTAATAAACAAACATTGTTGAGTTGTTTTGATTGATACTGTAAAGCAGCTTTGATACAATCTGTATTGTGAAAAGCGCTATATAAATATATTTGACTTGACTTGACTTGACTAGGCCCATTTAACTGAAATTGGAGAACAGGATCTTATTAATCTACTAGTGTCTGGCAAGTCAGTTAAGTACAGTTCATTGGCAAGTATTGACTTCTTGTTTGAATCAAGTCTTGGTGTATTACTATACCTCACTTCTCTGTAAGAAACACTGTAGATGTAGAAGAGTTATCATTTAGAGTAGTTTGCTTACCATCAACTTGTTGCTGTCGCCTTGTCATCGTCTCGTCGTAGTCGAGATATTTGATTATTTTACTATGAAAAGAGACACTTGCCAATAAGTGAGAATAGCTGTGTTGTGTATGTGTTTTTATCATTTATATATTGTAGAAAATGTCTTATTTCCCAGAAGAATGACATGACATTATGATTCCTGTGATGTTTTTATGGGTTAGGAATCAACAGAGAATTCGTTGTATTTTTACAACTAACAGAAAGCTGAACCATGATGACCATTTATGAGCACTTGGGTTCCCATCTATTAAATTAACATTAACATGAATATTTACTGTATGTACATTTATAAATTATTTAATTGCAAATTAAATTAACAAACAAACAGCAAAAACAAATTATAGGTTAACTAAAGCACAATAAAAGTAAAAGCCAGATCACTGTCTTGAGATGATACACTCCAATATATTTTACATAACCTTAACTGAACTGCCTAATAATCCATTGCCTTATAAATACATTACAGGATAATGTTTTTTTTTTTTTTTTTTTTTTTTTTTTTATCAGGGTTGTTAACTCCTATCCATGATTAAGTATAAAGAGGTGTATAAAGAGGTATGCCTTGTCTGAGAATCAGAACAGTAAATAATTCTTAGTGAATTGCTAATTCTCAGGCTGTGTTATTTAGCTTTGAGAATTTGTGCTGGTTAACAGATAGGTTACAGGTTGTGTGGTTGATATAAAAAAAACTTGACCTCAGGATACCCCAGTACAACTGAACTTGTTGTAAAAGTGCACTATCTAGCTTTAGCTAAATTATGTTAGTCATTGAAATTAGTAGTCATTAGTATATTGAAAACTCTTTAGAGGGGAAACCATTGGCTCAGTATGCTCATTAAATGGCTCATTAAATGTCATAATAACAATTAAACAAATAAAACAGTCTTAACAAAACAACAAGCAGAACATTTTATAATGTGCAAAGTAGAAGGGTTTTCTCTGAGGAACCAAGAAAGGCATTGTTTTCTCAAAAAAATCAGAAGAAAAAATAATTGACAGTGGATAATAGACAACCAAACAATCTAATATTAAACACTTGTTTTTTTTTTTGTTTTTAAGATAAACTGTCTAATTCCAACATTTAGTTGATAAGGTTTCAGAAGAAAGCAGAATTTTTTTGGCTTCCTTGAGTTTATTGTGTTCTCATTGGCCACGTCCACAAGCATCTAAATACAGCTGTAAATACATATGTAAATAAACGGTCAGCTTGTCGTCACTCACTGTAAGAATCAATGATGCTACAACATCGCACAGCTTCTAATTACAAAACTGCCTAGATTTAAATTCCAGAACAAATTATGTGTTGTTTTGTGTTTTAACTAAATATTACAGGTTTTTACTATGGCTTTCATTTAAAAACTTTTCCCGACGTTTCTATGTGGATGAGAAACTTTTGGAAAACACCTGAAAACGCTACATTCACCTTACTGCACATGTGTAAAACCTCACAAAAGCTCACTAAGATGATACAGACGGAAAATAAATAATAAAGTTATCGCGCAGTTCTTCTGACAGGATAATTTTATGTAGCAGAATATCTCAGCATTCACCGATGCGTCCAAGTCACTCTCACTCACCATTATATGTTTGGTGTAAAACGCGACTGCTCTCATGTTTTACCGTAGGACAACAAATGTGAGTAAATTCTCTTGCCAACGAACAAACAGTTTATGATTATAATTCAGCAGTATTATAGGTCAGTGTGGACGGAAAGCAAAAATGGAGAGAAAAAGATGCGTTTTCAAATGAACACAAGACCTTAGTTTAGAAAAATCATCTGCTGAAGTCTATTGCAGATATAGATATGCATACTCTCCATGCATCTAACTACGGTTACAGATGCTCTATCATCTTCCTCTCGAATGTTCATGGACCAGATTTGACCGTTCCAGTATGATGGACGGCTTACCTATAGTAGCTCATAGAAACATTATATATAATGATATATATATATATATATATATATATATATATATATATATATATATATATATATATATGGTTGTCACTCCTCTACTGCAAGCGTAATCTTGTTCTGTACACAGAGAGATTGGCCATTCCTCAGGTAATTTGCATAAGTGTACAGAACCGAACTGAACAACTAGCTGGTAATGCGATGATCATTCTCTTTTGAGCCCTGAGGCTTGTCAGAGTTGCTAGAAAATCAGAGAAACAGGAACGTGTCTTGACTCATTGACGCATTTTGATTCTGTCTCTCTCCACTGCAGTTTCTCTCACAAGATCTGCAGTCTCCGGGAAGCAGGAACAGTCTCAGTCTCCAATCGCTAATATTACTTTGGTCAACTCCACCAAATGGATTGAATGAAACGGCTGGCGTCCATGTTTCTTGTTTACTACGAGAAGTCAAATCTGTTTATATTTCTGTCAATCATTGCAATTTCATTGAGCTACTCAAATGTAGCGTGAATGTGGGAAATGCAGGAATTCTGGAATTCATATTTCTTTGTAGGTTACACTTCTATATTTTACTATCTATGTCAACTAACTCCTCTCATTAGAGTATTAGACTGTTAGGTTAGGGTTGCTAGAATAAGTTGAAATAAACTTGCAAAGTTACTTATAGTCAGTAGAATGTCTTTTGGTGGACCATCGAATAAAGTGTTACTGTTTTGTATGACAAACATTAACTACTGTATGTTATGATGTTGTGATAAGGGCTCAAAAGCTAACACACTCTAAAGGTGAGCATTATCCATTATGTGATCAAAACTAAATGCAGTTAACACATATGCACACTAAAGTGGAGATGATCTGCATAGCAGCAGGAAGAACCTATCCCAAGATGCATTGTGCTCCATGTAGTCCCTGCGAAACACTCCAGAGCCTCCAAGCACGATGAAGTTTATCATTAGACACTGTGAGCGCAGGTACGTTTTCATGCGTCATTTGATTAATAGAATAATTTCTGTGTAACGTCCTTATACATTGTTGTCTCTGGTGGGACTCAAAAGTGAAGTGTTGATTAATGGGAAGAGGCATGGAAATGGTAATCTCCACTTTTGAAATCCATGACCTACTTTTTTGCACTAGTTTTAACTTCAACCACTTCTTAGGACCTTGGTCTCTCATTTCTTATCTTTAGTAATAAAACATTTCTGTCAGGTCACCACCATAGTTCCCATGAGTCAATATTTTTTACACACACACACAAAACAACACACACACACACACACACACACACACACACACACACACACACACACACACACACACAACACACACACACACACACACACACACACACAACACACACACACACACATATATATTGTGCGTAGTTGGCTACCCTATTTATGTAATGCATCATTAATATATACAACTCACTTTATACTTTTACTCAAAAGCATCTTACCATTTATTTCAACCTCAGATTCAGATATTGAATTCTCCTTCCTATTAACATCTTCAGTATTTTGATTGACAAGGTCAGTCAACAGCTATTTCCTACATTCGCGATTGAGATGATAATGAGATACATTGTATGTATTTTGTGCAGTCATTTAATATTCCTTTTGGGTTCAGAAATGAAACGGGTAGGCATCAGGAGTTAATCAGAATCTGCTCTGCTTTCAAACATGACTTTCTGTAATTACTGATGGAAAATTGACAGTTGGTTTAATTTTAAAAGACAAAATGTTTCAATGTCAATTTTTCGGGGTCCAAATTGTGTTTAACATAAGATTGGTTATCTACCAAATTAGGATGCTTACCTCACATGGTGGGATCCCAATCCCAATTTTTTTAAACGGCTTTGTATTGGTCTCAATTGTCAGTACAGTTCCCTGCCTAATAATAATAATAGGTCTTATTTTATATCTCAGTTTGATCACTTATGAGGAAATGCCACCTAAACTGCCGTCATTCAGGTCATGTATCAATGTCCCAAAATATCAAACAACATTTTCCTTAAGTGTTCTCTGTAGACGAAAAGTACAGAAGTTTAGTATATTTAAAACTTTCATGCATCAGACTTGCCATAAGTTGCCAAGACAAAGATCAATATTTCTTCTGCCAGGCCTCCAAGCGATTCAGGATGCTAAAGCTAATTAAAATTGCCCTTAAACCACATACTGACATCTGCAATATTATTTTAGGTCAGCATAACCTATTCTCTGCAACATTTCTTCTAGAAGAATATACTCTAAAATTCATTTCTTTAGCTGAGGCGAGCCATAGTTTGTGGAATTTCTACAGAGTTTATTGATTTAGAATGATCGAATTATCTTTGAATTATTTACAAAAAGATAATCTATTATGTTCTGTTTCAAAAAGACATGTAAAGGGCATTGTTATGTTCTAGACAGTTGTATGCATAAAAAAGAGTGGTTGATGTTTAATCATCTAGACTAGGCAAGCATCACAGTTTCTGGCCCATGTAGAAACATGAAAGACGATTAACTCCCGGTTTCATGGACAAGGCTTAAGCTTGTCCCAGACTAAAATGTATTTTTGTGCAGTTTTAACAGAAAGCAACTTGCACTGACATATCTTAAAACATGACAGTGCCATTGCTTTGTTTCAAGATGCACATTAGTAATGTTTTTTTTCCTAAGGCAAGTTTATAAAATCTACTTAAATGCCCTATTCCTGGCTTAGTCTAAGCCTAGTCTAAGCCTTGTCTTGTCTTCATCTTGTCTTCGTCTTCATTATATATATATATATATATATATATATATATATATATATATATATATATATATATATATATATATATATATATTATAATAACAATGTTTATTTTAGTGTAATCTCACACATCATGGATCTGCATTCAAATGTTTTTTTTTTTTTTTTTTTTGCAATGGGACTATAATATTTCTGTAATAAAATACATATGTGAATAAATTAATGGTTTGTCTCCCACCAATAAGATGCCTAAAATAGTTGTCTGGTGTAAACATAAATACAATAATATATATTTGGAATTTAAATTTAAACTTTTTCCACACAGAACCTGCCAGTTTTGGGAAGATGAATTTAATGATCCAATTTTGTGGAAATATTACTTTAGAACAATTTATAGAACTACAATTGATTCATATTCCAGAATATTTCAACTTAAAATCTTTTATAAAATGAATGCAACAAAAAAATCATTGTTCAAATGGCAGATAGAAAAGGATCCCTGTTGCAGGTTCTGTGGGAATGAGGAGGAGGACTTGATGCATTTGTTTTATTTTTGCCCATATGTGGCTAAGTTTTGGGTCAGTATACAGTTATGGTTAAGGTCTATGGATATAGTTTTACAAATCACACCTCAGAATATTTTGTTATGTGTCTTTGAAGGTAAATGCACACATTTTTTGGACATGATTATCTTGATGGGTAAAATGTTTATTTTTAAAGCTAAAACTATATAAAATTCATGTTTAAAAAAACTTTGAGAATAGAGTTTATCATCAGTATATGATGGAAACAATTATAGCAACAAATAACAACAGAATAACTGAGCATGAAAAGAAATGCAATGTTGTCACGGGTGATACAGGAGACAGACAGGTGATAAGTGAAATCAGTGTTTATTAACAGAACAGTAGAAGCAGATGGAGTTATGGTGAGTATTGTAACAGATGATAATTGGAAGAACTTAGCCACTGGAATAACAAGAGTCTCTCTTTCAGATGCAGGTGAGTCCGTCACTGGAAAGGGTTTGCAGAAGGATGGCTGGGAACTGAAGACGGCCTGCGGTGATGAAGAGAATCCAATAAGAGTCAGGAAGGTAGCAGGTAAGTAGCGGGTAAGTCTCTGGTTGAGCGTAGGACAGTCTGTGTGTCAAGTAGCGACGACGATGTAGTGACGTCGATGTAGAGACGAGATCAGACAGTGACTGCAGGGAGAGTGAGTGTTATATAGTCCGTGCTGGTGATGAGATGATGACGTGATGGAGATCAGGTGTGGTGATGAGGGAATCGAGTGCAGGTGAGGATCCCGGGGAATGCTGGGAAATGTAGTGAATACAGATGATGAAGTGAACATGAATGTGACATTACACCCCCCTCCGGAAAGCGCGACCTCGCGCTGCAGAGGAGTCAAGGCGGAGCAGATGAGAGAGGATGTGTCCAGGGCGGAGCTGTGGGACCCTCGGGTGGCCATGGCGGTGAGCCCCCTTCGGGTAGCCATGGCGGTGAAGACCCTGTAGAAGTTTCAGAGATCCCCAACTGAGCCGAATGGACCCAGAGCCGAGGTGACACCACAGGTCTGGAGGGCCAAGGCAGATCTGCAGGCTCATGGGACCGAAACGGAGAAGGGGCTCTGGAAGCCCGTGGCGTAACCAGTGCGAGGGAGGACGACTGAGGAGCAGGAGGGAAGATGGAGCCCGGTGGAGCAGAAGGGATGCAGGGCAGAGGCACAGCCGGTAGCACGGAGTCCCGAGGTGGAACCAGGGTGACGGCTGACCAATGTGAGGAAGGAAGGAGGAGTGAGCCTGGTGGAGCTATCGGGCTGACAAGACCCGGCGGAGGTGAGGGCACAATGAGCCGCAGAGAGGCTGTAGGGTCGGAGGACCAAGGTGGAGTCAGAGGTTCAGGGGATTGAGGCAAGGACAGGGGATCCACTGACCAGGGCGATGCTGAGGCTTGGAGACCCAGAGGCGGCTCCACAGCGATACTGGGGGGTAGCTGTGGATGGGCAGCAGGGTCGACAGGGCTCAGTAGAGACGAAACAGTAGAGCATGAAGACATCAATAGTGGAGGTGGGAGAGGGAGGCAGGGTGGGAATACAGTTTCTGGCTGGACGGCGGTCTCAGGCTGGACGGCGGTCTCTGGCTGGACGGCGGTCTCTGGCTGGACGGCGGTCTCTGGCTGGACGGCGGTCTCTGGCTGGACGGCGGTCTCTGGCTGGACGGCGGTCTCTGGCTGGACGGCGGTCTCTGGCTGGACGGCGGTCTCTGGCTGGACGGCGGTCTCTGGCTGGACGGCGGTCTCTGGCTGGACGGCGGTCTCTGGCTGGACGGCGGTCTCTGGGTGGACGGCGGTCTCTGGCGGGCAGGCGACGGGCTCAGGCTCTGGCGGGCAGCGACGGGCTCTGGCTCTGGCGCTGGGTCAACGGGCTCTGGCTCTGGCGCTGGGTCAACGGGCTCTGGCTCTGGCGCTGGGTCAACGGGCTCTGGCTCTGGCGCTGGGTCAACGGGCTCTGGCTCTGGGTCAA
Organism: Chrosomus eos; assembly: GCA_036326025.1. NCBI lineage: Eukaryota > Metazoa > Chordata > Actinopteri > Cypriniformes > Leuciscidae > Chrosomus > Chrosomus eos. Next base: position 37,032,551 of record CM070831.1, read on the forward strand.
CGGGCTCTGGCTCTGGCGCTGGGTCAACGGGCTCTGGCTCTGGCGCTGGGTCAACGGGCTCTGGCGCTGGGTCAACGGGCTCTGGCTCTGGCGCTGGGTCAACGGGCTCTGGCTCTGGCGCTGGGTCAACGGGCTCTGGCTCTGGCGCTGGGTCAACGGGCTCTGGCTCAGTGAAAAAGTCTATTAGATCAATGCTGGCAGAGGCCAGCGGTAGGGTCTCTGTGCTGGATGGGACCAGCGGCGACGGTTCAAATGGGCTGGACGGGACCAGCGGCGAAGGCTCTGTGCTGGATGGGACCAGCGGCGAAGGCTCTGTGCTGGACGGGACCAGCGGCGAAGGCTCTGTGCTGGATGGGACCAGCGGTGAAGGTTCAAATGGGCTGGACGGGACCAGCGGTGAAGGCTCTGTGCTGGATGGGACCAGCGGCGAAGGTTCAAATGGGCTGGACGGGACCAGCGGTGAAGGCTCTGTGCTGGATGGGACCAGCGGCGAAGGCTCTGTGCTGGATGGGACCAGCGGCGAAGGTTCTGTGCTGGATGGGACCAGCGGCGAAGGCTCTGTGCTGGATGGGCCCAGCGGCGAAGGCTCTGTGCTGGATGGGACCAGCGATGAAGTGGGCTTGGTGCTGGTAAGTTGTGTCCCGGGTCGGGAACCGACACTCTCCAGACACCGGATCACGGTCTCCCTCCAGCTGAGTCCGGTGGTGTCTGGAAGGTCGATCCGGTGGTGAAATCTGGCCCCGAGCCAGAATAAGGTACTCAACCGCTCGTCAGCCACGTTACTGACGAGTGCGATGCGGATAAAGCCTTCCACAAACGAATACCAACTTTGGCTCTCCTGAGCCAGGACGATAATTTTTACCCCATCGTCCATCTTAGGGCGGTCTGATCTTCTGTCACGGGTGATACAGGAGACAGACAGGTGATAAGTGAAATCAGTGTTTATTAACAGAACAGTAGAAGCAGATGGAGTTATGGTGAGTATTGTAACAGATGATAATTGGAAGAACTTAGCCACTGGAATAACAAGAGTCTCTCTTTCAGATGCAGGTGAGTCCGTCACTGGAAAGGGTTTGCAGAAGGATGGCTGGGAACTGAAGACGGCCTGCGGTGATGAAGAGAATCCAATAAGAGTCAGGAAGGTAGCAGGTAAGTAGCGGGTAAGTCTCTGGTTGAGCGTAGGACAGTCTGTGTGTCAAGTAGCGACGTCGATGTAGAGACGAGATCAGACAGTGACTGCAGGGAGAGTGAGTGTTATATAGTCCGTGCTGGTGATGAGATGATGACGTGATGGAGATCAGGTGTGGTGATGAGGGAATCGAGTGCAGGTGAGGATCCCGGGGAATGCTGGGAAATGTAGTGAATACAGATGATGAAGTGAACATGAATGTGACAAATGTCTACTTACTTGAGTTAGAAATATAGATATTAGGTGTAATTTATTAAAGGTGTGCCATGTGTTACGTCATTAATGTTTTGCTAATTGTATTGTATTTTGTTTATTGATTTTCGATCAGTATTATTGATTTATTGTATTATTGTTACAATAAATCAAAACTGATATTGTATTATCAGTATTATTGATTTATTATTGATTGATCAATATGTTTGTGTGTTTTATTAATTTTGTTTGCTTTGTTCTTTCTTTTCAACACTATGAATGTGTGGATGATTCTGGTTGTGATTGCGGTATGAATGCATGGGGGAGTGATTAGGGTCGGTGGGGGGATTTGAAGCTTGTCTTGTTATTTTATTCTGTAAACAAGTAAATATTTTTTTTTAAATAAATACATATGTGATACGTCTTATATATAATTATCATCAAACAAACAGTATAGTTCTTATTCTTAGTTTTTAAAAATTTAATATTAAACAGAGAGATTGAAAAAATAATTGCACAGCAATAGGTGGCTAAACATGCACTAAGCATGTAAATCACTTTTAAACAAAAGAAGACAAAAGAAGTATGGCTAGCGTCCGTTCTCATTGTGACTCGTCGATTCCTCGCTCTGTTGAGAATGTCTGTGGACATACTCAGGGTTAGCTGAACTTACACCTGGATGCGTTTTTGGAACCAGCATACCTCAAGTAAGCAAGGTTTGGGTTAATCAACCGAGAGTTCAGGGTAAGATAACCTTGCTTTCTCGAATACACCCCTGGAGTGCCAACATAAAACATTAGCTGTTTCTAGTAATCTGGAAGAGCTTGATTTGCTAGAGGGCGTTGCGGGTTGGTTCAGTGCACCACTTCAGATGTGTTTAATAACGGCTTAAGCTAAATTCTTCAGAAAGGTGGCATTCCATGAACTGGATTGGACACCACTAACTTGAAAGGAGGAATCCAATATATTTCTAAAGACCAGGGTTGTGACCAAAATGGTTCTCTATACCCTTATTTTGTGCACTTTATTTTATTTTTTCATTTTTTTTTTTTATTTTTTATTTAACAGACAGACATACAGACCAAAATAGTGCATTAACGAACAATCTAGTAATTCCACAATTCCATAAAAGTGTGTGTGTGTGTGTGTGTGTGTGTGTGTGTGTGTGTGTGTGTATGCACAAGCAAAATAACCATTTATTATTTATTACCATCATCATTACCATCACCATCACCACTCCTCACTGCCATCATACTGCCAACATTGTATTAGTCAATTTTTATCTTTCCTCCTATGTAACAATTACCATTGTCAGCACTCTCCAAAAATAAAATATACTATAAGATAATATAAATATATTTTGTGCACTTTCTGAGGGGACAGCCATTTGTAGTATGTCCAAAATCATAGTGGACATTACAAATTGCAATCTCATAATGCACCACAATAACGAGTGGACCACCAATGTACACTAAACAGCTCACTGCTACAGCTAATATATCATAGCACGGTGTCTCGGGAGAAGATGGCATCCACAGCCCTTCTGGCACACTCTTTTTTTCTTGCACATGTTTTCATTCACTCCCTCAAGTGGACAATAATAGTGGAATAATTAATGGAATAGTAAATGAGGATATAGGCAGTGATTTTGGATACTCCATAGCTTCAACCAGTAAACAACCACAAAACACCCAAACAATTGCATAGCAACTCTCTGGAAATCACACACAAAACCCTAGAATTGTGGCATTGAGCATGGTCAAGCATGTTTTTGTATGTAAGTATCTAGTTTGAATATAAAGTTTTGCCCCCAGTCCACATTATTTTGCCAAACATTAAAAATAAAAATAAAATGTCATGATAGAAAACAGGCTGTCAAGACATACCATCTGTGTAACGGTTCCATTCATTTATAACAGCTGCCGAAACATGACAGCCTTGCAACGAGTGCAAAGTATGTTTAGCATGATAATGTAGCTGTGATTTTATGGAAAGATTATCAAGAGAAGCGCTGAAAATGCACTGACTTTAAGCAAAAAATAAACTGTCATACATACAAGCAAACAAATTCCAACTATTGCGCATGGGCAAATACTGAAACGCCTAGGCAAAGTCTTACAGATCATTCATGCATAAAAATACACCACATGTAATAATACTAAGTGACATGCCATCCTATTTATATGTGGTACATACGCTACGGATACTGAACTGCTTTCTGCAGTTACTAATTTAATAAGAATTCCATGAAATCCTTGTGAAGTTATTAACACTAACGGAAGCATATCCTGGGGTGTGCAAACATTTGAGATGCTGTGGGGAGAGGCAGTGAAAGTGTGGGTCGTTTTTCTTGGTTTCCTTTTGAAAAGGTATTTGTTGTGGATACTTAGATTAGGTGACTTTGTTTATACTCTGTTTTCTCTGTGAGACTCTGTAGCCTGTGTTTCAGAAAATCAGTTCAATACAATATGTAAGAATTGTTTATCAAAATATCCAAAAACCACTTGCACAATGTTATATATTTCTTTCAATTGTTTGCCTAAAACAATTGTCCTAAATGTTTCCAAGAATTAGTAAATTCATAGAAATTCACAATTTTAAATAGTGCCCTTCCCTTGTAACTTGTCGCCTGTCAATGAAGTAATGTCTGCATTCCCCTTATTCAACGCACCTCCATCTTGAAAACCAAAACGAGGCTAGGGGGTACACTCTAAACCGGAAGTTCAGTGACAGAGCGCAGCGGGCATCTGTCATCATAGCGGTACCTGTGTGGACAACAAACATTTCATCTCTTGCGGCATTAACAGTGGATGTTGAAAAAATGGGCAAAATAACGACTGCAAGATTCCCCGGGCTGTCTTGCTGAAAAGACACGGCTAGTCATGGCAGGACATTAGCTGATCAGGCTAGTCTAAAGAGCTACAACTTGCTTAACGTTACCAAGCAAGCTCGGGATAGAGGAGTGGTTACGAACAGAGGCGAAATAATTAACTCACTTTCGTGTTTGAATGCTGTTTGTGATCCGATGTGGATTCTGATCACCGCATAAGGTAGAAATATTTACAACGTTAAGCGATGCAAAAGACTATGCACGCTAACCATTACCATAGTAAATGCTTGAAGATTACGCATAGTAAAAAAACATGGTGAACGATTGAAGAAATCAGACCAATAATAAAGGCTATCACAATCATGTTTTTATTTTATCTGTAAGTAGCCTACGTCTCGTCTCTTTATAGCAGACTATCATACAATAAAGCAACTTTTTTTTCGGGAGCTTCCTCTGTTTCTCTGACTGAAAATATCTGTAGAGTTAGCCTAAGTTACTGGGAGTCGAGAGAGTGCTAAAGCTCATCAGGTCTTATTTTTGGTGGCATATATTTGTAGAAATTATCATTCTTTCTAAATGTGATGTATGTCTTGTAACGTTAACTACCAATTAAACAGAAACAGACGCGACTGAAGAAGTGTGTCCTCTTTCTTTTGTGAAACCTAACGGTAATTTATTTCTGTGCGACTAATGTGCAATTTTGACATACATTAATTCGTGATCAATGTATCACTTTTTATTGTAAACCTGTGGTAAAACATTGATGCTTGGGTTTTAAATATTCAAGTAAACAACAAAAATGCCAGCAAACGGTCGCTTTTCAGTCGTTCCCAGTGATTTCTTTATGATTAGTTTTCTGATAAAACTTCCATTTGTTGGTGAAATGATGGGTTAGTGTGACGTTGTTCCACAGAGGCCTGTTACGGGCGTGTAAGGTAACGTTATGACTGTAGCCTACAGAGGGCCAACGTTACTTCCGTACCCCACAGCCTCGTTTTGGTTTAAGCTGGTGACGTAGGTGAATAAGGCGAATTATCCCTGGTTTCTGCTTGTCCTGCCATAGTAATCATGGCGACAGACATGGACAACTGCGTTATGTCTAGCGGCTGGCTGTTGTTGTTTCGTTCAAACATTATGGACCTAGCCTGGATGCCAGCCAAACTTAGCTTCGCCCACAACATTTGAGGTCGGGAAGTTCGGTCTGGACTTGATCCGTTGAGAAGCAAGTATGCCCAAACCAGAGCTGTTCGGACCAATCAAATTGTCAGGGCGGGCTTTATACGATGATGGACAGATGATCAAGAGTAACGTAATCATTCAAATCGCCAAAGAGTTGGGTTGAATTCTTTTACAACAAAGAATGGCTTTCAATGGGGAATTTAGATGTGTAGATTCAGCCATCGCATCTGTTATAGAAGACATAGACAGAACATTCATTTTAAAAGAGGAACAGAGAACTGCGATCAAGGCATTTGTCGATCCAATTGAATGAAGCAGTATCAGACTCACATTCTGACTGACGACGTCAGTCTATTATGGACCATGACAAACAGACTTGGGAAAAAAGGAGAAATAAAACGAGGATCAATATCAGCGTGACGTTTTCGAGATGCCGAGAGCTCCACGTCTGTGACTAACTTTGATTTGACAGAGACATCACTCTTGCATGTACTTTATTAGACAGGTGAGCAAATGAACATAAAACAAATGAATGTTATAGCTCAACATGATGTAATGTTAGAATATGATCAGTATGTTTTTCTAATGTTGATCGAGCTTACTGCTAGTCTCATACAGCCAACAAACTAACACATAGAATAACATTATAACTTTCAACACACTCCAATGCAGTTTAGTGTGATAGTGTTGACTAAGTGAAACAGCGCTGCGTTACATCACAAGTTCAACTTGTCTTATAAACTGACCTGTGTGAGTATTAATTCAGCACTTGAGTGTAGTTCGGAAGAATGAAATGCCCTTATTCCTTTATATCCACAAGACTCGCGTGTGTCGCTGATATCTGTCTCTCATTAGCAATCGTGTCATGCTTCATACCACAGTCATGTTAAAAAACATGAATGTGTTCACTCATCCAGAAACATTATTAGATCCATCGGCATGACGACAAGTTCCATGATTCTGCTTATTCACTGCGTCATCAACCTACAGTATGCCTTTGTTATTGTAAGAGGTTAGCGACCCCTAGCAGTGAAAAAAAAGCTTTAATCTTAAATCGAAGTTAATATGTCATCATTTAGTCCTTTAATCATTTAGTTAGCTACATAGCTGAATTCAGTTTTAGATCAACAATACACAATATTTTTTTTTCAGACAATTTCTGACAATACTTTCTATGGTAGAATAAAATAACAGTGTCAGACAGTGGTTTTACCACCTGAAGGCTCAACAGATTCAGACAAATTTATACTACTGTCAACTTAATGGAAGCAGCATCAACACCAACACCAAAGCAATTAAAGCATTTATTCCCATGAAAATAATTATAATGGGTGAATGGAAAATGCTTGCAGTGATGGGTTACTGGCCAGAAGACACAAGATATGACAAAATAGCAGACATCATGTCAGTGAAGAGCTTCAAAAGCTTGTCCATGATGCTACATTTTTAAGATTTACTTTACAACATGACTTTGGTATCCAATGAATAATTGTTTTACAAAGTAAGCTTTTGCTGAACCACATGAAAACTAAGCACATCAGAATAGTGTGTACCAACATAATCTGTTGCTAGGAACTGTTTGCTTCCATTTCACTGTCAGTAATGTTTGGCCTTTGCTGCTGTTTCCAAGAATGGTTAGAACTAATTTTAACAGAAAGCAATGACAGGAAAATATATTGTTATCTAGTCATTTGAAATGTATCTGTGTGGAATTAAAGAGACTTTGTATTATAAATCCATTCATAAATACTCTGTATAGTTGTTGTTTAACAGAATGTGTAAAATGTTGAAAGCATTGACAAACAAGAATGCACTTTGTCCGCTTTATTATGAGGTTGACAAGGTTTCCATTAAGTTATCCATCTATAACACTTCAACTAAACAGTGACTATGTTTACATGCAATCAATATTCGGGTTATGGTCGGGTTAAGGTCACTATTCGAGTTTCTAAAACCCGTTTACATACGTGAGCAGAGAGAGTTTCTCCTGTATACATGGAATTGCAATATCCCAATGTAAACGGCTACGCACGGTTAGCGTCTGAACGTACGGACAACCTTAAGACGCTATATGCATCATTTCCGATTCTTCTTCCTGTTTACAAAGACAACAACAGCAGCAGCACACGGATAATGAATAGTTCGGGGCAGATAATGAATAGTTCGGGGCAGATAATGAATAGTTCGGGGCAGATAGCGATCGCCTCTGTTTGCGCTTTGGTGCTGGTAGTGACCTCACTCCAAATGTATGCTGTGCTGCGTCTCGCCATGTTTACTTCCGGTATACTGCATGCAGGGATTTGTATGCGCTGAGAAGTTCCTCTACTCAAAAGACCAAGATTGCGAATAGAACATGCGCAGAACACAAATCACTATGGGGATATGCCGATGCGCGAAAAAATTTGGGTTAGAAAAGGGGTACCCCAGGTATTATATCCAGGTTTTTAAAATCCGGGATATGAGCATATTCGGGTTTTTGCTGGTGTTTACATGGCCGTGCGCGACCGGGTAATTGCTAATATTCCGGTTTTGAACGGGTTATTGGCTGCATGTAAACGTTAGTCAGTGAACTTACCTAACAAAAATGACAAAGCTCAGTATATATTATAAATGTAAATTCACAATATTTAGGAATGCTAATATAAAACAAAATACATTATAATAGTTATGCTAAATGTTACAACAGAGTTGTACAAGCACTGTTGCCTGTACTATTGAGCATGCATTTGACCGACTTAATAACAGCAGTGTTTTTAAATGTAAAACACTGACATGTAGGTCCTGCGGCTGTTGTCGAGTTGTGTTTAGCATGTTATGGGTGATGGTGCTGTATTGGTGAATGACCACAACTGCAATTGTCCTGAACGCTTAAGGGTTAATATGAAGCTACCATGATATTATAAATTTGTGCCTTGGGAGTCTTACTTTGCCCATGTGATGCTAGCAACATGGTGAGCTGGATGGTGATAAGAAGATGATGTAGTCCACATGGTGCTGGTGTATGAGAGTCCAAAGCTTCAAGTCCAACTTTACCTCACTCAATTGGGAAGTAGCGGGAGTACTTCACTCGTATTGCAACAGAGGTGGAAAAGAAGCAAGATCAGCTGATCCAAAATAAAGGTGAGAGTTTGGGGTTGTAATGTGCAACTCTACATACAATGAAGGTATCCACAATTTGACTAGTCGTACACATTTCAAGTAAGCCATTTGGGCTCTACAACACCCCAACCAGCTTTGATCAGCTCATGGAGAGAGTGCTGACAGCAGTTCCCACCAGTCATCGTGTTGTGTGCTTCGATGACCTGATAAATTGGTAGACTGAATTCATTCTATATCCAAAAAATAATAAAATAATGAAGACATAGCTTTGTGGGCAGTGCCCCGACATATAGTGCAACATAGTTTGAGTCCTGGTTTATGGTCCTTTCCTGATCCCGCTTCCTTCTCTCCACTCCCATAGCAGTGAACATCTTTTATCAAGGGGCGGTGCTGTGGTAGAGAAAATAATCCTAATATTAAACAGTCCAAACAAGAAGATGAACATAAAATGAATGAGGACAGAGTTATTGAGAATGCTCAGAACTCATTAAACATTTTAAAACCCAGCACTAAAATTTGCAGCTTACCTTATGATACTCGCTCTGGAGAGCCGGTTCTCAGAAAGCAAAAACGTTTAAAGGAAAAATGCAAGACGCGGGCAGTGGAACGGGGAAAAAAACGCAAGGTCTCGACTTCGAGGCGCGCTTTAGTTTAACATATTTTTACATGAGCACTGCGTTTTTAGAACGCTGTGTCAATGCGCGATAAGCGAGAACAAACAGGTTAAACACGGCTAATGCATTCACACAGAAAAACAATGGAAAAGTCACAGAGTGGAATGGAAAAACATGTTCCGTTTGAACACCCCCTAATGCCTATGAATGCTTTAATTAAGACATCTATATTTCATGTTTCACCCAGGTCTGAGAGAACATGCATCAAAGTGTCAAATGAGTTCTGAGAGCGGTCCTCAACCAGCGTAGTCACGTCACTTATACTGCCATGCGAGATCGGCTTGTGAAATGGCCTATATTTATTTCTCAAAGTGACCATATTTGTCAACATATAAAAACAAAATAATCTTTAGGGTCATTTTAAAAAGGTGGAAAAAAAATAAATAAAAATAATTTAAATGAAAACCGTTGAAACACAAAACGTTATTTAAAGTCATCTTATATTTTCAATGTAGTGAAACAGCTGTAACCTCGGCCATGTTACTCCTATTACTTATTGTCACTGTTTCTACTATCCTATCAGAATAAAGGCATGAATGCCAAAAACATAACTTCAAAATGATCTTGAAAAAAATATTCAGACAACTGAAGTTTTATAGACGATACTTGCTTTGATAGTTTATCTAATGCAATGCTATTGAAATATTTTTAAGATGCTCATGTATATCCAAATACTTGTTGGCCAAAGTATATAGATAATATGTAAATAAATACAGATAGATATATTTTAATTGAATTATAGATGAGCTTAAAGATTAAGTGTGGTTCCCGTACAGTCTTAAATCAATCACCGCTGGCCTCGTCTCAGAGACTTTGAAAAAAAAAATACCATCAAATTCTCACAGACCTGTTGTATACCCCTCAAACTTCCCACCTCAAAACAATGATCAAGTCTGTAGTTAACTGTGAAATTCCTTCGCTCCCCAACACAGATGAAGGTGTGAGAGATGTTGTTATACAGCACAAATGTGCATCTGCATGGAGGAGATAGTAGACAGATTGACCAATCAATTTTGTAGAAGCAGTTAAACACACACAAACTCTCAACTTGGTCGATAGAGAGATTAGACCTCAGGGAAGGGCTGTATACTAAATTAGATGTCTGACTATGTACCAACTGCTTGAACACTATACAAATAGTTTTCTCCTCTTTCTCAAAGAATTTAAAACATTGTGAAATGAGAAAGTTATCAAATAAGAGATTTAACTGTAAAGATGTTTCATTCCTGTTTGTCACTTTTACTACAGTGGATTTTTCTCAGGTATGTTTAGTTTGAAAGTGCACTTCAATAAAACTACACTAAAGTCAATCTATATAATGATTTGTAAACTGGACTGTTCGTCTGGACAAGTTGTCACGTGTTTTAGATTTTATCATTTTATACAATTTCTTACAATTTTATTACAATGTATTATATTTATGACTTTTGATTCGCTAAATGTAAAATGTTTTTTGCCACGTTTCATGAATTTTTCATATTTTACTGTTTGTATTTTGCTGAAAAGCCTAGGCTGTGTAAAGGCAGATTCCATTGTAATAGCGCTATATCTAAAGTGTGACAGGGTTGGCCTGTATTAAAGGACCTGTATCTGTTTTGTTTTGTTTTTTTTCCTGAATGATATAGTAGTAGCTGAAGTGTTAATGTAGAACTACTAATTTGTCCTGCATTACTTCCTGCATAGTTACCTATTAATTATGGACCATAATTCTAAAGTGTTACCAAATGTTCTTCACAATATAGATACAAAATTTTTCCCTATCTTTTAGTAACAGAAGTTTTTACTAAAGGGTTATTTGAAAGGGTTATTTTTCCTTCCATGGCATTGTTGTGAAAACACTCTTTTAGAAGCTTTATTTTCAAGACTGTAGAGAATAAAAGCAATTAGACTTTTGATTCCAAACCTTATAGTTGATATACGCAATGAGCAACTCAACAGACAGCAACTGATAATTTACCCATGTGGCAACTAGCCCCAGTCCTATTATAGATGCACACTTGTCATTAAGTTCAGGGATTTTGTAAAGTAAAGGCCTAACTTTTTTCAAATATTTTAGCAATTTGCACAGAACTAGTAATGCACAAACAAGTACCTGTAAACCGATTAAATGTAGGCTGTCGGGCTTCAGATAGCAATGGTGTAATGTTTAAATAGTGGAGATAAATCTTCTTCTTTTTTTTGCATTACAGCATTTATCCTCAAACATGAAAGGGACGCATCCACATTCACAAGCTTAACTTCGCCAACACTGCATTTTATTTGCAGACAAAGAAACCAAGTTTTAGAGTATTCTTGTGAGCTGCATTTTTCCAGCACAATCTTGCTCATCATTTCACTAAGAGGCGTCAAAAGAACATCTTGGATTATTACTGTGTAAGAAGAGAGATCCTTTTTTAAATAATCCTCCTAATCTGTAAACATGCTGGAATCCTTTCAATTCAATTGCTCTTAGACAACAAATCCCCCAAATCATCTTACTGCCAAACAGTGTCTCAAGCTAAACTAGGTCGTTTCCCTTAATTCGTTCATTACGCAAACCTTTTCATTTATTTTCAACAGCCTTAAACCACAATTTTAAAATAAGTATCAAAATCTGAAGCAGAGAATGTGAAGACATTGTCGGAATTACCAGAAAGCGTGGAAAGTGAATCAGGAAATATCCATTTACTGGGAAACATGTTCAAACCTGATGAATATATTAATCGCAAGAGCACAATCCATTCATACAGACGTACACAAATTAAAGACACTCAACATCTAGTGTTTTATAAAGACTGGTTCATTTTCGCAAGAAACATCAATGACATTCTCGACAACTTCCCTTCAGCACATGTTTAAAAATAAAGGCCTGGTTTCACAGACAGGGCTTAGATTAAGCCAGGACTAGGCCTTAGTTCAACTACTCAATTCCTGTAGTGTCATACATTATCAATGTGCATATTGGGACAAAACAATGACACTGACATATTTTAAGATATTTAAGTGCAAGTTGCTTTCAGTTAAAACAGCTCAATATGCATTTTAGTCTGGGACCAGGCTTAATGTTCCCCTGTAGTCAATGCATTTTAGTCTGGGACCAGGCTTAATGTTCCCCTGTAGTCAATGTTATCCCTAAAGAAACTCATCTTTGATCACCAAAATTACATATTTAAAATGTTTTCATTGAAATAATATTTTGTCATGCATTAAAATAGCTTGACTGTACCTTTACACCCTTGCCTCATTTAGTATACGCAGTTATATCTATGAATATGCAAATGAGCCCTGCCTCCACTCACTCATTCAGCTCAGCGATCCAATCGTTGATGATCACACGTTGACCTGATTGGTTACAAGGTAGTTTTTGACATCAGAAACACCAGCAATTTTAAACAGTGTTTGGTTCACTGCAAAAATACTCAGCAATTTACACATGATTTGTCTTAAAGCATATTAAAAACACCACATAGACATATAAACAACATTAAAGCTTGATATTCACCACATGGGGACTTTAAGCCTTGTCTGTCGGATAGGAGGTTAATTAATTAAGATAACTCTGGGGCTAATTCTATTTAAGATAATTCACTAAAAGAGTTTGCTTCTTATAACCACCAATACAGATTAACCAGGTGATAAATGCGCTGCACTAACAGTGAACCATGAATATATAAATTAAAAAAAGGTCATTCTTTTCAGCACAAACATGTCTCTATGTATTATGAATATGAGTGCAACGTGCTTCTTCATAATGGTTTTCAATCGAAAAACACTTCAGAAAAAGTGAGATGTGTTTATATTCTGTGTTCATCTGCTTGCCTGCATCATCAATACTGTCACGTACACGTCAATGACGTTTTGGGTGCCTGAAAACTCAAACTTTTGAAAACAGTCTCCATGTAAATAACAAAAACACAAATCTCCGAAGACATGTTCAGTCTTTAGAGTTTCATCGCCATACATCGGCAGCAGAATAGTTGTTTTCGCGGATCCATGGACAATGGTGTCATCTGTACGTGGAAAACTCAAAGGAAAAACGGTAACACTTTATTTGAAGGGGTGTGCATAAGACTGACATGACACTGTCATAAACATGACATAACACCTGTCATGAACATGAAGGAGTCTTTATGAATGTTTATGACTGTTGTCATTAAGTGTCATTCGGTAAATTATGACACTTTTAATGCAAAGTTGACATTGTTTAAAATGTCTTTGTTATGACAACTTGACATTAACAAAGACAAAAATGTCTTTGTTATGACAACTTGACATTAACAAAGACAAAAAATGTCTTTGTTATGACAACTTGACATTACCCAAGACAAAAATGTATTGATTATGACAACTTGACATTAACAAAGACAGAAATGTCTTTGTTATGACAACTTGACATTAACCAAGAAATCATAACCTGTCAACCTGTCACAAATATGTCATAACAGGTCTAATTATCAAACTTAAAGCATTTCGCTGTGTAATAACCCTTAATGACATCTTTATAACTAGTACAATGTGTTCCACTTTACTTGAGGACAGGTAATATTCATGACACAGTTATAATGGTGTCATGACGGCCAAAGTTGTGACAGGTTGACAGGTTATGATTTCTTGGTTAATGTCAAGTTGTCATAACAAAGACATTTCTGTCTTTGTTAATGTCAAGTTGTCATAATCAAGACATTTTTGTCTTGGGTAATGTCAAGTTGTCATAACAAAGACATTTTAAACAATGTCAACTTTGCATTAAAAGTGTCATAATTTACCGAATGACACTTAATGACAACAGTCATAAACATTCATAAAGACTCCTTCATGTTCATGACAGGTGTTATGTCATGTTTGTGACAGTGTCATGTCAGTCTTATGCACACCCCTTCAAATAAAGTGTTACCGGAAAAACTTCTCCATATTAAGCACATCGTTGTCGCTTTAATATCACTGGTCACATTAGGACTTAATAAAAACTAACTGGTGGGCAAAGGAGGAAAGCCTTGTTTTGCCCTCCTGCAAGTTACTATAAGTGTTTGATGTCATGTGAAAACTATGAATAAGATTATGGAGGAACATTATGATATTCCTTTTACACAACAGTTCATAAAAAATTATGCATATCGCGTAATTTGTTTCAGATTTTAAAAAAAAAGCCAGTTAGTTTGTATATTTCTACTCTAACAATAAGAATAAATATAGCTGCATGCAGCAATAACCGGGGCTAATCGCAAAGAAGACGACAAGACATGCCAACATGTGTCAGACCAACTGCAGCAAGGAGCAATTTAAGACATTTAAAGATGAATTTAGGCAAAATGGCTTAAAAATTGTTAATTAACTAACAATGTGATTTAATGGATTATCACTTTCGAACAATAGGTGGCGTAGTTACAAATTCGATGTGATGTGGTCAGAGTCTGGTGACAATGACAAACCTTAAGACCAGTGGCATTAAAATACGCAGATTTATTTAATTTTTTTTAGAAATTGTTATAACTTTTGACCAAAAGGAGCCGCTGTCTCGAAATGTTTTGAGTACCTTCAGGGCATGGTGCTGATGGCACATGCTGAGTTTTGTAATGTTGCACCAATGCATTCATTAAGAATTGCATGTTACGTTCTATTATAGCGCCACCAATAGGCTCAATCCCACCATTTTTTTTATGTGACCTCAAAGTGAGCCCATACATGTGTGTGTAAAATTTGGTGAAAATATCTAATTTAGTTTTGTAGTTTTATACATTTATGCGTATAAACACATAAAAAATGACTGACACGTGACTTTGATAGAATATTACTACCCCTTACTATCAATATTTTGGCATTTGGGCATTGGCATATTGCCAGCAACCTATGTTTCCAAACTTCTGACGGTGGTTTCGTCCTGATCGGTCAAACGGTTTCGAAGATATTGGCAAATGTTTTTTAAGCACTAAATCACAATGCTACACAAACCATAAACAAAACCTAAGCATATTTGGTATCTGTGGACTCGGCAAGGATTCAGGATCCCAAAGAGATGACTCCCGTGAAAATATGTCAAACACACCCAGAGTTATCAGCATTTGAAAAAAAAAAATATTTTGCCACTAGGTGGCGATGTTTCATAACTTCTCAGGCTCCTTCAGGGCATCGTACTGATGACCCATACCGAGTTTCGTAACAATTCGTTTATGCGTTCATAAAATACAGCATTTTAGCACATAATTCAAAATGGCTGACAGCCAAAATTGCCAATCTGGGAAAATTGGATATCAGTCGACTCAACATGATGCCCTGAATCTAACGAGACCACTTTTATGAGTTTTGGACAAACCGTTCAGGAGTTATGAGCAAAAATAGCCATTTTTCATATCTCCGGACCAGTAGGTGGCAGCATGTAGCCTCAGGTCATGCTTGTGATGACATGTACCAAGTTTGGTCTGAATACGAATAAGCGTTGCAGAGATACAGCCTTAAAGGGGTCATATAATGCCATTTTTGTACAAGTTAATATGAATCTTTAGGGTCTAAATGAAAAGTTTGTAATATACTTTTATTAAAAATTCTCATTAGTTTTTTAAGAAAACACTCATTTTACCTGCTCAAAAACAGCTCTGTGTTCAGCACTCCGTTTAAGTGCATATGCCTTTAAATGATAATGAGCTTCGCTGACTCCGCCCCTCTGTTCTGTGGGCGCTGTAACACAACGCACGTGGAGTGTTAACTTGACAACAGTTGAGGGTTTATTATGGCAGCGGGATTCTCTCTGAGGACGCATCTGTGCAACCGTATCAGTTTGAACCAGAGTCGGACCCGAAACAAGATGACGGCCCCGAAGAAGTTCGACAATAAGGCTCGAACAGGACGTTTCTGAATGGTTGGTTAACAATGTCACTTTGATCTATTTTTGTATGTACTGGCAGGGTAACGTTAGAGTTGTGAGATACAAACGCTATGTGTTTAACGTTACTAATGTAAGTTATAGGTTAGTTCGTTGACAGATTTATGTTGAAAAACTTTTTTTTTTTTTTTTTGTAAATGTAGGCTTGTCAATGATGCGTGACATTATCTCAGTGTTAGGTACAACTCGTGACTGAAACTGACATGAGGTCATGTCAGTAATGATTCTAGCAGTAGTTGAAGGATAACTAAGAATTTGCTGTATGTTTATGTTTAGTGCAGTACGAAAATGTTTTATGTTTTAAGAAAACTTTTAAGTACATCTATAGTTTTGTAACTGCATTGATATTCCTGTTAATATTCCTGTTACGTTAACACCAACGCGTTTTTCATTATAAACGTGGGATTATGAATTATATTGAGAACGTCGTAACGTTACATAGAAGACATGCCGTAATGCACCCTGAGTGTAAACATTAGCCACATTCGTGAAGCGTGCAAGGGATTTGCAAAGATTCATATAAAGGTTAATAAATAAAACATTACACTCACTTCTTCTGGAGGTCCAGCAGGAACACGAATAGTTGGTACCGATTCCTTTTTCAGTAGCAGCTTCTTAGCTAAACCTGATTTATATTGACCCTCGCCTCGTTTAAAAAGCAGTCTGGTGAGAAATGATTTGCGCAAACATGAGCGCATTGACGTTGCTCGTCGTGAATATTTCCTTCATAAACAAAACTCAGCCACTGCGTCTTCAGCGGTTCGGATTTAGGAACATTAAAATGACTGCTGTGTTCCTTATTACACCCAAGAACAGAACACCACAATCGCTTAGACGGCCGCCATTCTGCTCCAGTGTAAACAATGACGAACTATGATTGACATCTCACTCACGAGCGAGGGCGGGTCTGTGTTGAAACGCTGCTGTCAATCAACAGTCGTGGGAGGGGCGTGCGAGCTTGTGACGTCACAGGATCGAACGGCTTGATTTGAGGCAGGGGAAAACATATAAGGAGATTAAAACAAAACCACTGGATGGATTTTTATCATTATATGATGGCTGTGTACAGGCACTGCCAACACACATTTCAGTACAATCAACTTGTAAAAGTGCAAGTACCATTATATGACCCCTTTAAGTTTGTTTTTGCAAGCGCTACGTAAAATTATTTTGCACGGTATTCAAAAACTGTTAAAGGGTACCTATCATGGAATTTTGAAAATTACCTTTCATGTAGTGTGTAACATAGATCCAAGTGAACAAAAACATCCTGCAAAGTTTTAAATATGAAAGTTCACCGTATACAAAGTTATTGTCTCTCAAAAGTAAGAGTCGACTCTGAGTCGCTGATATGAATCGATAGACGAACGATGCATTTTCTCTAACTTTCGTACGTCACTTGTACAAGTTATTTGAATTCGACACGCCCACTCAGTGCGCGCGCCGAGCAGACAGAGAAACCTGACAACAACATGTCGACGAGACTATGTTCTGAAGTGCGAATCAAAAGCAAACTTTTTTTCTCACTGCCCAGGGACAAGCATGTGAAGACTCAGTGGCTAGAGTTTATATTTACAACTATACCACACAAGTATAGCCACCTTGAGCTGTGTTCGCGTTATTTTAATGACCATCGCTTCACAAACACAAATGCTTTCAAGTGTGGATTCGCGAGTCGCCTGATACTGAAGGAACGTTCAATACCAAGTTTATTTGGATCAGCTTCCTCCTCCGAATCACAACCTGTAAGTACTATTAATAATTGTTGCTTTTATGTGTGTGTGTGTGTGTATGCGTGCGTGTGTGTGTGAGAGAGTGAGAGTTACGCTCAGCAGCTTCTAGGTCTCCAATGTCATTTTTTTTGTTTTTTGAAATATGTGAAATTATGTGAAGCGTATTGTAGTACTGCAGTGCTTTATCAATATGTTTAAGCTTTGGGCTAACGCAAAATATAACTGACTGCGTCATCTGACCAATCACCGCCGATTAGCGTCACGCAAAGGAGGGGTTTGGACAAATGAGTCGTCAAACGAATCATTAGGGAGTCGGTGAGCAAATCAGGTAAAAATAAATGCATATTATAAGACAACAAAAGTGTTTTTTGACATTGCATGCATGTAAAACTGTTGTTGGGGACTCCCAGAACATTATTAGGAACATTTTAAATGCCATAATAGGTACCCTTTAAGCGAATCAACTTGAATTCCATTACTTTTTATCCCCACTGCCTGAAGATGATCTGGAGCAATTGTGGTGAAAATCGGAGCATCGGCCTAGGAGGAGTTCGAAAAAGTATGTTTTTCTGAAAATTCCAAATGGCGGAAAAATTTGCATGACGGAAAATGACGTCATAGGATGCAATCGAATCGTCATGAGCTCAGGAATCAGAGGAAAAAAGAATTTTGTTGATAGGCCTAATGCTGCGTTCACACCGGACGTGAATAGCGCGTCAAATTCGCGTCTAGTTTGATGCTTGACCACTCTGTGTTAATTCGCGCGTCAAGAGTGAAACTCAGTCAGATGCGAAATCCGGAGGCGGCCATCTTTTTCTAGATGTTTATCGAGCATTAGCAGTAGCATTAATCGAGAGAGTCACCGCTCGTATTTGCTCTGGAGAGCAGAAACAGCTGCGTAGGGGACATCGTCGCTGTACTCGGATCCACCAGACCCTCCGGAGGGTTTCAGGAGTTTCACCATTTGCTCCAGGAGCTAGGTTTGGTGGACCTAACGGTGACGAGGACAGCTTAGGCCGTGTAAAACCTCAGCCTCGAGTGGTCGCTGCCTGACGAGCCTGCACTCTACAGCCCGGCGCGAGGTTCACCCTGCCCGCACCCACCTAATCTGTCATTTTTTTTTGTTTTGATAATAAATGGAGCCAGACTCCAAAAGTGAAACCTGTCCTGTGATTTTTTTATTTCTTATACACGAAGTGTTTGTTGTTTTTACATTCAAATAATAATGTTTCATATAATCTAAAATAGATATGGAATAAATAGCATTCAATACAAAATGAGTACTATCTTTCATATATTAAAATCGAGTTTTTATGTGAAAGATGTGCTTTGTTGTGCATTAGAACCACCCCAGACATTTTAGTAATATTACAAAATAATTTATTAAAATAACATAAACTTTCACTTCACCACGTGACAGCAGCAAGCAGGCTTCTGATTTGTTAACGCGGCGCGAATTGACGCGAATTCGCTCAAACACGTGAATGCACAAATAGCACTAACTAAATCATTCGTGCTTAACACGCCAGACGCTCAATTCGCGCCAGGCGTATTCACCGCAGGAATTTTTTACGCGCATAACGCGTCTTTGCATTGACTTAACATTGAAATCACTCGCGCCTGATGCGCTATTCGCGTCTGATGTGAACGCACCATTACGGTTCAAAAGTTATTAGCATAAATGTGAGTGAAACTTTGGACAGGTGGTGACGCTAGAGGGAATGAGGTAGAGACACCAAAATTGGTGTACTTAATGTTGGGACTGTCCTCTAGCCTGGCATGCCAGACCTACATCAAGATGTTAGGTCTGGGAACTCTCCATTGGCATGCCTCAATCAGAAGGGTGGGATAAACGGTTACCTTTCAAAATCCCTCTGCACGCAATAGGACAGCGCTACAACCAACCAGAGCAACGAAAGGTTGTGGATGAGTGAGTCCCATGCGTTTTTACACCAGCGGAGCGAATTGATAAATTAAACTTTTGCCGTATCAGGTCGGCAAAACTCCGAACACATCTTCCTTTTTTATGAATGACTTAAGTGACGTTCTCTTAACTCCAAGTCCTCCAGAGTCGCGGCCAAAGCCGATTCGAAATCCCGCTGCATCTTCATTGTTTTCAAGTAGCAGGGAAATCACCTATGGAAATCACGCGGAACGTCATGAACTGTGCCGTCATTGTGTTAAGCCCGCCCACCGACTCTATACACGATGTGATTGGCCTGACCAGTTTTTGGTTTTTCCAGCTCAAAAGCCTATGGAGAGTTGCTAGACCACACTGGCTGCGAAATAATTTTCGCTGCCGCTAGGGTGCGTCTAGATTTCTAGGCTAACTGTCCTCTATGAGAATGTCAAACCAAAACAACTTTCCCGCAAACTGGTCTATGGGCTGCCATAGACGCCCAGTCGGAAAAAAAGGAAGAATAATAATAATAAGAACCGGAACAGATACAATAGGTGCTTCCACACCTTCGGTGCTTGGCCCCTAATAAGAACCGGAACAGATAAAATAGGTGCCTCCGCACCTTCGGTGCTTGGCCCCTAAATATAGCTGCAAGCAGCCATTACCGGGGCCAAGCGCAAGAAGCGGCAACAGATGCCATCATGGGTGGGAGTGGCAGACCAACTGCAGCAATGAGCAATTAAAGACATTTTAAGAGAACTTTGGATAAATGGCTAAAAAATCATATAAACAGTAACTTTTAAGATAATTTAATGGTTTATCACTTTCGACAAATAGGTGGCGCACTTACGAAATTGATGTGATGTGGTCAGAGTGAGGTGACAATGACACATACAAAGTTTGGTGTCAAAATGTCAAGGCATTGCAGAGATAAAGACTGAAGAGTCCTTTTGGCATCCTACCTCAACTTTGCTGCTGCGCTACACAAAAATGGTTGTGTCTATCGACACGAAATCCATAACTTTTAGTCGGCACTGTCTGGAGATGATACGATTAGATTTTGGTGAAAATCGGTCAAACGGTCTAGGAGGAGTTTGAAAAAGTAGCTTTTGAATGAAAATCAAGATGGTGGACAGGAAGTTTGGCCAAATAAGAAAAACTTGGTATCTATGTTTTTGGCTTGACCCAAGGAATCTATTAACCCTCTGAGCCCGACGGCATCGTCGACGACGCCACAAATCAGCTCCGAGAAATTATGATATAACTCGACAACAGATTTATCGATTTTCTTACCGTTTTTTCCAGCAGAAAGCTAACGAGCTAGCCATCACGGGGGTGTCTTTGGTGTCTTTCTAGCCTTTACAGAAGGTTTTCTATCCAGCCTGGAACTTGTGCATCCTTTCGGAGTTTTTCAGCCATAAATCCAAACGTTTATATCCAACTTTGATACACTTGAAGTCCATAACTTATACATATTCCGTCATATTTGCCGTTAGCTCGATGCTAGCTGCCATTTTGGATATCCACGTGATGGTTTTTGACCAATTACAGGCTGATCCGTCGTAAACATTGGGTGCGTCACTGGGTCATTGCGCTCTCTCCAAGGGAGGGAGGGAGAGAGAGTAGCACGGAGACGCAGGTTTCACAGAGAATCACAGAGAAATGGATCTAAATCGAGCGCAGAATTATGGATTTTCAGGAGAACAGAGCTTTTTGACAGATGAGGAACTAGATTACCAGGATAGACCCAGCTGAAGTGCCATTTATTTATTTACTGTAAAAAAGTATTATAGAAGTATACATGTAGTATAAAAGTATAAAAAGAATAGAATAAATAAAATAATAAATAAAATAAATAAAATATAAATGCAAAGCCTGTGATGTGGCCCTCTTTGTGATTGCTGATAGGAACTGTTTTGAGGCTTGGCACCAGTGAATTTCATGAAAACGCCTGCACTTCTTTTGGAAAAATGTAAATAGTTTTGGTTCTGTACAAGTTATAATGTTTATTCCTGTGCTCCAGGACTCCAAAGACATGAACAAACTGTTTTCCAGAGGAAATTTGCTTAGCTTTTATTTATTTGTGTGTGATTTCAATAAATATTTGAGTGATTCAATTTCCGATTTCTTTTTTCATCTGTCTTTATGGTCCCATAACTTATTTTACATTCAGGTGACATCAATGTAACACAGATATGCTGAAAGTTCAATTTGTCCTGAAAAAAAAAAGAGGTGTGTCAATTGTCTGTGCACAAAAGGGTTGATGTTTTACAAGCTTTTTTAGTGAATAACACCAGACGGAAAAATTATTGTAAAAATACCCTTAGGTCTCTGAGGGTTAAGACAAGTCTCATTTCAATAGGCAGATTTATTCAAAAGTTATTAGCCATTTTGGAATTTTTTATATAACTTTTGACCACTAGGTGGCACTGTTTCGAAACTTCTCAGGCTCCTTCAGGGCATCGTACTGATGACCCATACTGAGTTTCGTAACAATTCGTTAATGCGTTCAAAAAATACAGCATTTTAGCACATAATTCAAAATGGCCGACAGCCAAAATTGCCGATCTGGGAAAATTGGATATCAGTCGACTCAACATGATGCCCTGAATCTAACGAGACCACTTTTATGATTTTTGGACAAACCGTTCAGGAGTTATTAGCAAAAATAGCCATTTTTCATATCTCCGGACCAGTAGATGGCGCTGCGCCGAAACGCAGCATGTAGCCTCAGCTCATGATTGTGATGACATGTACCAAGTTTGGTCAGAATACGAATAAGCGTTAAGTTTGTTTTTGCAAGCGCTACGAAAAATTATTTTGCACGGTATTCAAAAACTGTTAATCGAATCAACTTGAATTCCATAACTTTTTATCCCCACTGCCTGAAGATGATCTGGTGCAATTTTGGTGAAAATCGGAGCATCGGCCTAGGAGGAGTTCGAAAAAGTATGTTTTTCTGAAAATTCAAAATGGCAGAAAAATTTGCATGATGGAAAATAACGTCATAGGGTGGTGGCGCTAGAGGGAATGAGTTAGAGACACCAGAATTGGTGTACTTAATGTTGGGACTGTCCTCTATCAGAATGTCAAACCAAAACAACTTTCCCGCAAACGGTTCCATGGGCTGCCATAGACGCCCAGTCGGAAGAAGGAAGAAGAATAATAAAGAACCGGAACAGAAACAATAGGTGCCTCCGCACTTTCGGTGCTTGCCCCCTAACTGAAAGAAGTCAGCAAGCAATCAAAGCCAGTCTGGCTAAGCTAGTCATATCTGCCGTATATGAGCTGAGTGATGGAGATTTCCCTTGCACTTGACTGCAGCTCTACTCTGGGTTTTTCCATTTATCATTTGCCCACTCCTCACTGTAGACAAAATCGCACAAATTTTCTCCCGCTCAGCCTCCACTCACAAGAGGAAATATCAGCATTCATGGAATGGCGCTCAGCCAAATCAAATTAGGGGACTGGAACTAAGTGATGTATAACTTCAATAAATATATCAACATATAGTAAGTAAAGTAAGTAAGTAAGTAAAATTTATTTATATAGCACATTTATCACAGCAAAGCTGACCAAAGCGCTGAACAAAGTCAAAAGAATAAAATAAAATAGACAACACATACAATACAATAAACAATAAAACATAGATAACAATGAACAATTATACAACAATGTAAAAAATTAAAATGCCTGAGAATAAAAATATGTTTTCAGCTTATTTTTAAAGGTTGTGATAGACGTTGCAAGACGAATGTCCAGTGGTAGTTGGTTCCAGAGTCGGGGGGCCGCAATAGAAAAAGCCCTATCACCCTTTGTCTTTAGGCGTGAACGAGGGACAACTAAGAGAGCTCTATCAGAAGATCTTAATGATCTGGAGGATGAATAAAGTATAAGATGATCTGAGAGATAAGACGGAGCTTTACCATTGAGAGCTTTATAAACAAACAACAAAATTTTAAATTGAATTCTGAGATAAACAGGAAGCCAATGAAGAGAGGCCAAAACCGGTGTAATATGATCTGTTTTCTTTGCCCCAGTCAACAACCTTGCAGCAGCATTTTGTTCCATCTGTAAGCGTGCAATGGATGACTGAGGAAGACCCAAATATAATGAATTGCAGTAGTCGAGACGAGAAGTAATAAAAGCATGAATGACTTTCTCCAGATCATTAAGAGTTAAAAATGATTTCAGTCTCGAAATTATTCGTAACTGATAAAAACTGTTTTTGACAACTGTATTAATTTGTTTAGTTAAACAAAGTTCAGAGTCCAGAATGACACCAAGATTCCTGACCTGGGAGGAGACTGAGGGGAAGTGCTTGCCGAGCTCATTTAAGAGACTACTTCTTAACTTAGAGGGGCCAAAGACGATTACTTCCGTTTTATTTTCATTAAGTCTAAGAAAGTTTTTTGAAAGCCAATCTTTAATGTCCCCTAAGCAGGCCAATAAAGGTTGAATGGTATCACCAGCTTTCAATGGAATGTACAGCTGAGTATCATCAGCATATAGATATGAAAGAAACTTGTAAAAAATAATTGGTTTTACTTTCTATAGTTCAAATTTTGGGTCACACTATACATTAGTTGTATTTAACTACAATGTACTTACATAAAACATTTTTTTATGTTATTGTGTTGATATTGTATTGCAAAACTACGGAGCCCCTAAAGGAACATGGAGGTGGAAAAAATATGTGATGGGAGGAAAAATAAGAGAAAAATCTCTCACAAAACCTGTTGTGAGCTTGGACAAACACTTTCTGTTTAATGTCCCACTGGCAGTGTTTCAGACGCTCCGTACATTAACAAAGGAGCGGTTCATAGAGTTTGAACTTGGACTCAAATATAATGAAATGCGGTCAGTGCTTTGAAGGAGTTCAGTAAAGTTGGCAATATATTCACAGATTCAAACTCGTGAGCTAAACGTTGTTTAAACACAAATGAAACGTCATACCAGTAGACAACAAGCTACAACCTAATTTTCCTCAAAAAAGAGCCTTATAATATAAATTGATCTTTATGAGCAAGTGGCTAAGAGACAAGTCTGAAGGGACCGTCTGCAAAGTGCAAAACCCGAAAAGAGTTACTACAAACATTTAACTTCACTGTAACACGTGTCATCAAATTCAGTTCACATATCACTGCTCTCCTGGTGGTCATACTACAACACTTAGTTTGATCAAGTTTTATGATTATTTATTATGAATCAAAATCAATAACTTTACTGTTATTAGAAAATAAATCAAATACACTGTTATACAGTGTAATGCTATCAAATTCAGTAAGCAATTATCATGCAAAAGCTATTTCACGAGTGCACACTTACAAATAAGTCAGATAGAATAAATAGTATGCATATTTGGTGTACTGTCCGAGGAGAGGGCTCCGGGCTCGGTATTCGGTCCAAACCCAGAGTACTCCCCCCGTATACCTGGCTGTGGAAGGAACAAGCCAAAAGTTAGGTGTCGGGGTGGTGGAGGGATGCTGAAAAACTGTAGAGGAATGTAGGTGATTTGACTGAGTGCATATAAAATGCTTCCCTACTTCTCACAATATAAATATTGAGAAAGTTCTGATCCCATCTGACTTCTGACCTATAATGCTGCCTAAATCATAATCATACACTGTTCGTTCGTTGGCCAAAGGAGGACTGGCCTCCTGACTGAGCCTGGGTTCTCCAAGGTTTTTTTCTCTATTCTGTCACCTGATGGAGTTTTGGTTCCTTGCCACTCTCGCCTTTTTCGCCTTTGTCTGTTGGCTTGCTTAGTTGGGGACATTTAATTTAACAATACTTTTACAACAATGTTATGTTATCTCTGTAAAGCTTCTTTGAAACAACCTGTATTGTAAAAAGTACTATAAAAATAAAGGTGACTTGACTTGACTTCCTCTCACGCTGATGGGATAGACATGATGATTGTTGATGACAAGTTAATTGGATTGATTATTTGATCATGCTCCTCCCGAACTTTGTTTAACGAAACATAATTTCACGAGTTCACACTTACGAATAAATCAGAATAAATGTGTGCTGTCCGAGGAGAGGGCTCCGGGCTCGGTACCCAAAAGTTGCAACAAATGCAGGACAGCTGCCAGAAATGAATGAATGAATGAATGAATGAAGTAAACCTTTATTGCCCCGAGGGAATTTGTTTTGCACTCAAGGGAGCCACATTGAACATTAACACAGATAACAGTAACTAATAATAAAAAATAAACATCCAACAACATTGTAGACATAGAGGATACAGAAAACAGAACATAAACAACAACAACACAGCAATGGGGTGGTGACATGCAATCATCAGTCCAATAGCTAAGATGAATCAATCAATAAATAAACAATCAATGCACATTATAAAATGTCTAAGCAAAACAACTCTGAGCAAAGTGGGTGGGATGGACCATCCAGTATCCTCAGAGCCAGATTGAGGGTATACTGATCTGAGGTTGGAGATGCATTTAACATAACACCATTTTAGTCACCTTGTCCAGCATGTTCCTGTTCTGGACAGAAAGATAAATAAAACAGTTGTTGTTGCACTTGCTCTTCCATCGAGGCTGATTGGATTGACTGGCACATCACTCTCCCATCTCGCAAAGTGTTCATTCAGGGCATTTGTTAGGTGTTAGCGGGGTGTTTGAGTGGTGATTTTGACTTATGATAGTTTGAATACCCCTCCACGCCATACACACGTTATTTTCCTTAAGTTGTTGTTCAACTTTGTCTTTATATTGTCTCTTGACCTGTTTGATTTTCATCTGGCTTTCCCTCTGAATCAGCTTCCCTCCATACCTGTCATTTGCTTTAAACGCTCTTTCTTTATCCACTAACAGTTTGTTAATTTCGGTTGTAATCCAAGGTTTTTAATTAGCAAACTGTTTCACACGTTTTGTCGGGATCACATTATCCACACAAAAGTTAATATATTACGTGATAACATCCGCATGGTCGTCAAGATCTACACTGTAAAAAACGTTCCACTCCATGGAGTCAAAACAGCCCTGCAGAGTTGTCACACTGTCATCATCCCACACACACACTGATGTGATTTTAGGTTTTTCCCTTTTCAGTTTTTGTCGGTAAGAGGGCAGTAAAAAGACAGTGTGTTGATCTGACCCATCTATCTTTGTTGACTGCTTTGTAGGCAGTTTTTATGTTGCCATAACATAGATCAATTGTTTTTGATCCACACGTGGCGCACTTCACATATTGCTAACAGTGGGGTAGTGCAGATGACAAGGAGCAGCCATTAAAGTCACCCAGAAGTTTGGGAGTGTCTGGGGACGCTGCCTCAAGTTCTTCTATATGTTTATATATTGCATCTGCAGCCGCTTTGTAGTTTGCATCAGGGGGAATATACACTAGACATACAAATTGCCCAAACTCTCGTGCTAAATATGTAGGTCTTAAGGAAACTGATAGGAGTTCTAGGGTTGGGGAATTGATTGCATGTCTAATGATATGGTGTCTACTCCACTAGGTGTTAATATACATGCATACGGGTAAGGTTAGGGGGTCACTGTGATTTTGCCAAGTAAGACATGGTCCTGGATTAACATTCCTGTCCCAAAATGTAGTCCTTACCCAATTCCTACCCCTAAACCTAACCCTACCCATAACTTTTCCCTAAAATCAGAGGGTAATGAAAGGTGAATAACCCTGATGTTTAAGTACTTCATCCTGGTTCTAAGCCTAAACGTGACATAAACGGTCAACTTGTCCCTCAAATCTGATTGGTTGATTTGAAAGTTGATCCAGTGTTTTCATGTGGTACTTGGTGAACAAAGATCCTGGATCATGTGTTACTTGGTGAAATCACGTTCACCAAGGTTAGGGACAGGTTTGGTGGTATGGGCAGGTTTAAGGGTGGATTAAGGTGCAAGTAAAGGTCAGCCATGTAATTATAGATGTAATTACAGAAATGAAATACAGCTGTGATTATATTATGCAGGGTTTTTTTTGTACAATGTAAAAAACATGTATGTACACTTAAGTAAGTGCATTGTATCAAATGATGAATTTAAATATAAGTACATAGTAGTTAAAGGCACAATATTATAGTTATAAGAGAAGCATTTCAATTTAACCAGATAGGAAATTATGCCACAAGCTTTCCAGTTTGCTGACAAATTCACTATTTGAAATGATATGTGAAATATTTACAATGTTAAATTATTAAATGAGAGAAGCACTAGAGGCTGTTCAGTTAGCCATGCAATTATGTCCGTCGCATGTAAACTCTCTGTGGCACAATGCCAGTAAAAAATTGATTTCTATCAAAACATTGAAATATAAATGAAAACACAATATTGCATCATTTTAATGTAAAGGATATTTGGTAGAAAGTTTCCCTGTGTTATTTAAGTCCTATGGATGCTATCATGACAGACGGTACACTTCCCCTGCAGGGCCAGGGTTAGATGCACAGATACAGAGCATGATCCTCTTACGCCCGCTGAAGCTCTCATCTTCCTACACGGATCGCTCAGTTAACACAAGCAAGCTCTCAGTGCTGTGGTCTCTTGCCAAATCTCGCCTCTTTCAATTGACGTTCCTTTTCTTTCAGCTTTTCTTTATGGAAAGAACTGGTTGCAGTTTGCTGTATTGTATTTGGTTCTAGAGACAATCACTATTGTCGTGTGAGATGTCCAGTTTCTGAGCGCCTCGAGTTGTGATCCATTGGGTAGACTTCACAGCATTACATTTTTAGCAGTGTTAGCTGTTATACATTCACGGTCATTTTTACCGTAGTAGATGTACAATTTTCGTTTTCTCAATGAGAACTGTATAACTTCATCATTGCAGCACAAATTATGCTGTTATCTTTATAGCTAGTACTTTTGTTTTTGCAACTTCAAGTAACTCTTTATTAAATTGTTATTTTGTAACCATAAGTAGGCTTGCTATACAGAGGCAAGAATGAGTCTGTGAACCCTTTAAAAATATCTGGATTTCTGTAATGTTTACTCATCAAATATTTTCTGATCTTAATTACTTATTTGAACATTTCCTTGGCATTGAGTCAAAATGTATAGGTTTCTGTTTTATTAGTTTAGCCAGATTGTGCTTGTTAAATTTCGATCAGACCATATTTTATGAGTAATCAATGCAGAAATCTAGATATTTTCAAATAGTTCACAAAAGTATTCTTGCCAGTGTATTAGTCCATACCTTGTAGACTGCGAATTATAATCAGACTAGGGAGTAAAATTACTTCACCGCCTTGATCAAAAAAACGAAAAAAGAAAAATATAAAAAAAACGATAATAAGTAAGTAAAGTACACTTTTTTCATCCAAATGGACACAAATCACCACAATGGTGACTTCACATGAAACACTATTATTTATTTACAGCCTGATATGGTTGCATTATTTATTTATTTTTACAGTAATTTGTTGTAAGAAATACCTAGCCTGCATCAACTTCAAGGAATTTATTGAATTCTAAATGCAAAATGTATTTAAAGCACATGCTGTTAAATATCGTAAAATACAGGGTTATTTTTCTGTGCAGTTAGCAGGGGTGTTTGCTATAGGAGTGTGTAAAGTGAGTAAAGGCATCATAAGAACCCATTTAAACCTAGTATTAACATTCAACTGTCCTGATGTGTCCCAAACAAAACAGGGGGTATTAACTTTGGCAGTTTTAAAAGAAAACTACCATAACAAATAAACCCATACCTAAAACTTCCCAAAAACACATTTGACATAAACATGCATCAACACTGTAATATAGTAATATGTTGTGATGAAAGAGACCCTCACATAAATAAAGCGCTCACTGTTGTCGCATTTAAGACATGTTACTTCAAGACATATTCAAGATAATGTATTATGTCTCAGATGGCATCTTGTGATCAGATCACCCGAGATGGATGTTAATGTCAGGCGTGAGGCCAAATATTTTCTTTATTGTATAAATCAAGATTGAAAATTTAGGTGAGACTCAAGGAACTTTATGTATTTTGACATGCTATGCTGCAGAACTCCTACTTGTCTTTGAGTTATTATTGTCCTTCAGAGGTGTTCATCCTTCAACAATAAGCTAAATGCTTATAAATTTAACACTTCGCACCCATCGCCACATGACATCCTACAAAATATTCCAGGAAACTGAACTCACTAGCTCAGACGGGCCTGTTATTCTGCAAATTGTAACAAATGTTGACTTGGAATCAGAGAAAATACATATACAATGAATATACTACTGAATTACTTTCAATTGTAAGTTTAGATAAAGCCATTAATATGAGCTTTATAAGTACAGCCAATATCCTAGTAATATGCACGCTAATATGCAGTTAATATTGAGAATTGGTCTCTGCAGTTAAAGGTACAATATGTAGGAATTTTGCAGTAAAACATCCAAAAACCACTAGGCCAATGTTATATGTTTTGTTTAGTTGAATACCTACAATATCCCAAATGTTTCCAACTATTTGTAAATAGTTGAGAAAATTGTGATTTTAACCAAGGAAACGGGGCGTGTGAGCAGGGGTGAGGAGTCGCCAGTCAATGGCGTCATATCCGCATTACCCTCGGTTACCGCCGGGTTTGACCTCGTACTGCCAAAGTAACCATGGCAACAGACGTGGACAACTGGGTTATGCCCGTTATGCCTAGCAGACGCTCACGCTGTTGTTGTTTTGTTCAAACATTATGGACCATGGCAAGCAGACTTTGAGACAAAAAGAGACTAAAACGAAGATGAACATGTTTCGAGATGCGAGAGCTCCACGTCCACGACTAACTTCCACTCGACAGAGACGCGAGTGGTGCATGTACTTTATTAGACAGCTGAGCAAATGTACATACAACTAATCAACGTTATTTAGTTCAACATGATGAAATGTTAGAATATGATTTGTATGTTATTCTAATTTTGATCTAGCTTACTTAGTCTCATACAGCCAACAAACAACCCAACTAACAACATTCAACACACTCAAATGCGTTTAGTGTGATAGTGTAACTGTTAGAGCGAGTGAAACAGCGCTGCGTTACCTCAAGTTTCATTCGTCTAATAAACTGACCTGTGTGAGTATTAATTCAGCACTTGCGTGTAGTTGGGTAGAATGAAATGTCCTTATTCCTTTATATCCGCGGGACTTCCGTTGCGTGTGGCGCTGGTGTACGTCTAGCAATCGCTCCTGCTTCACACCACAGTCATGTTAAAAACATCAGTGTATTCACTCATCCATAAAAGATCCATCAGCTTGACGACAAGATCCATAATTCAGCTTAATGCAGAATATACATCATCAATATACACCTTTGTTATTGTAAGAGGTTAGCGACCCCTGGTGGCAAAAAATCCTGCATATTGTACCTTTAATAGTGAGAATTGGTCCATGTTACCGATCAACCTTTTAAGAGCACAATGTTTAGCAGCAGCAAAACACTTTCTTTACTCCAAATGAAATATGCATTTCTATAGCATAAGAATACCAACAATAAAATGAAACAGCACACTCTTTATTAGAAACATCTGCAAGTGTTCACTAGAAAGTGCAGAAGCAAGAGTTTCTAATCAGAACCCATTTGAAAACAGGTGTTGCTGGAGTGAGATCTTTCATTATATGTCAAACTGCTGAAGGTTAATGCCATTAAATGCAAAAGTCAGTTATAACCTGCAAAAGCACAGCACTCAGCCAACAGAAATGCTGCAAGGCAGTGAAGTGAATTGACAAGGTTTAGAAGTTAAAGGGGTTATAGCACTTTTCTGTTGCATCATGGATTTCTATCAGTTGTTTTTATGACCTACACTACGTTTAGACTTTCAGCAGCCATTTACCAGAGAGTGCATCATTATTCCATTTTGCTCAATCACTTTATAACCCTCACTAAAGTTTTAAGAGAGCAGTCTCTTCTCTGATTAACTATCCACAGACTGGTTTTAATATGGTAGAATGATGCAGAGATCAAGGTATATCCACTTCATAAGTACGGCTAGCACCGAGCTTTTCCATTTCAGTTGCCATTATAGGTAAAAGCTTGTTAATATGTAAATTTGTGCTATAAGGGTATCTTCCTGTCATTAGGGAGTCATCAAACATCCTTTCCACATTATGCTAATGAAGCATGGAAATGACAAAAGCAAGAGAAACAACATTAAGTTAGAATAGAGGCAGAGTGCACAACTTCGCTTAATGTGACACGGACTAGTTTGCAAAAGACACAATCATGGTCTGTAGACATATTGGCTTTCGAGATGAACAAGTTGAGTTGACCCACTGTAATGTGGTGTTTGCTTTATTTCTTAGCTGATTAAATGACTCATTAGAGAAACAAGTTAGAGAAAGTAATTTTAATGTCTTTTTTTTCTTTGTATAAATAGTGCCTGCAACTGCACTGTGTTTTCAGCGATCTTTTCAGATGTGAGAGGGACAAGATGCTCAGCATAAGATTAGAAATACATACATCTTAATAGTATTTATGGAAAAGTCATTTTATGTCGAGGGTCAGACTGAACAAAATGCCACTTTACAGGCTTTTTGACCTTTGTCCTATTAAAGGTGACATATTATGTCCTCTCAAGACAAGATGACAAGATGTAATATACATCTATGGTGTCCCCAGAATGTGTCTGTAAAATTTCAGCTCAAAATACCCCCAGATCATTTATTATAGCTTGTCAAATGTGCCCCTTTTTGGGTGTGAATGAGCTGCAACCTTCCAGTCTCTTGTGAAGCCAACACGGAAGTGAATTAAGCTGAAATTCATCGACTGGCCACTAGAGACAGGCTCCAAAAGGAGTCAATTCATACAGTATATATGCCATGTTAAAATGCCCCCAACTTAACAGCAGATAAAAATATGTTTACAGCCTCTGACAAATATTTATTTTGGTCTATAGCTAATTTTGCCCTTCATGATAACTGTGAGGGGGTGATTTTTTTATTTTTATAATTCATCCGTTTAAATTATATTAAGCCTTAAAGCCTCATTTTATTCGTTATTGGATCTGCATCATCTGACGCCTAAACTTCGGCCATCGCTGCCCACAAATCTTTACAATCACTGTGCTGCTCTTGGTATCGCTCACCGACCTCGTTACATACATCAGGGTTCCCACAAACATTGTTCTGGGCTCACTACCTCAGTTCCCTCAGTTGACGGATGTATTATCCTCGTTGTAACTACTGCCCGTAGATACTTTTTCCAGTTTTGAGGCACAACTTCTGCACATTGACCTCAATGGTCCTCTAATTTGTATCCTGATTTCTTCTTCTTTGACTTCCTGTCAAATCAAGTGCCACGCTGTGATAGACTGCTGGTTCTGGGGGATTTTAATATCCATGTTTGCTGTCCCTCTAAACCTATGGTTAAAATTTTTATGAACCTCATTGATTCACTCAGTTTCACACAGTGTGTCTCTTCTCCCACTCACAACCTGGGCCACACATTAGATCTTATTTTGACGCGCGGTCTCTCTGTTCATTCACATGAAGTATTTGATGCTGGTATTTCTGATCACTATTCTGTATTATTTGAACCTGCAGTTCCATATGTACAGCCCATCCTCTCTCAGCCTCTGTGCAGCTCTCGTGTTTTTCATGCCACTACTGCACTACAATTCTCTACAATCTTTTCTAATTGTGAGGTCTCTTTGTCACCTGATATGAACATTGATGAGTTGGTTCTCGTCTTCAACTCTGCCTGTTCTACTGCATTGGATACCGTTGACCCTCTGAAGCCTAGAAGGCAATAACCTAAATCAAATTCTCAACCTTGGTTAAATGCCTCTACTTGTGTGCTCAGACAGGAATGCAGAAGGGCTGAACGCAGGTGGAAAAAGGATGGGCTACAGGTCTCATATCAAATTTTAAAAGATCGCCTTGCCACCCATCAAAAGTCGGTCAGTGATGCAAAATCTCAATACCGTTCAAATTTAATTGCCATGAATGCAAACAGGCCAAAAGTTCTTTTTAAAACTATAAACTCATTCCTTAATCCAGCCACTTGCTCAGCCCCTGTTGGCAATTCCAAGACCTGCATAGAATTTTTAGTTCCCCTTCAGTCGCTCACGTTCGACGTGACGTCGACGTGACGACGTTAGGGGATCACTTCAGGGAGCCCTATCAACTTCGAGTGTCTACAGA
This sequence comes from Chrosomus eos, assembly GCA_036326025.1. Taxonomy (NCBI): domain Eukaryota; kingdom Metazoa; phylum Chordata; class Actinopteri; order Cypriniformes; family Leuciscidae; genus Chrosomus; species Chrosomus eos. The sequence continues at coordinate 37,066,312 of CM070831.1, forward strand.
ACAAGCCAATGAACGTTGGCGTGCGTGAAACGCGTCACGCGCCCCGCCCCGCAGTGCGGGTATAAACAGGAAGCGGGCGCACGCACTCATTGTCTTTCGCTTCGGAGCCGAGCTTTCGTTTTGACTCTGAGTTTCTGCAGACTGCTGCATCGATCGTTGAAGACTTCAAAGAGAATACTCTGTTCCAGTGCTGGTGTGACGGCGCAATCAGCGGTGGCCGCGAGCATTACAGCTCACAACTGCTGTTTTCACAGCATTGCTTGTGTGTGTGTGTGTGTGTGTGTGTGTGTGTGTGTGTGTGTGTGTGTGTGTGTGTGTGTGTCTGTATGTGTCGGTCTCGGTGGGCGTTCCTCTCGTGAGTGTGTACCCCGATTACACCGCGGCTATCCCTGGGTGCTTCAGCACTGAGAGAGTTATTTTTTCTCTTTATATTTTTTGTTTTCAACTAAAAGAGCAACACAAGCGTGACGCTGCGTCCTTTTCAGGATGACATTCCGCTTGTGCGTTTCTGGATGCGGTCGTTCCCTGGCGCCAGCAGACGGCCACAATTGTTGCCTCTCGTGTTTGGGCATTCAGCACGCTGAAGCAGCTTTTGTGAATAGTTCATGTTCTCATTGCGGGAATATGACTATGGCAGCGCTTAGATCAAGACTCGCTTACCTCAAGGGAGGTGCAGTCCCCTCGCCTAGGCCCAGATCTAGTGTTTATTCTGGACCTCAGAATAGACCTACTTTTGCGCATGGTCAGGGTGATCTGAGGATTACCGTGAGGGCTTCCCCGCCGAGGCAACCTCCGTGGGCCCCTCACGCCTCTCAAGCGCTGCCGCCGTTGGAGCCCCCAAATGAACGCGCTGGCCCCTCTCGTGGTCGGCCAGCCGTGTCCTTTGGGGCCCCACCTGACGATCAGATGTCGATCGCAGCATCGAGGGGGAGCTTCAGTCCTCTGGAGATGAGGATTCGGCTGCGTTACCCCTCTCTGGGAGTGTGGCGTTGCCCGAGTCAGATCCAAAATGGGCGGCTATGCTTTCCCGGGCCGCCGAGAAGGTCGGGCTTGTGTGGAACCCTCCACCACGTCCCGAGCCTTCTCGGTTGGACGATTGGTATCTCGGGGCGGGCCGTGCTGGTTCTCACCGCTCCGCCCCAGTGCCATTCTTTACGGAAGTGCATTAGGAGCTTACTAGGACGTGGAAGGCGCCGTATAGTGCCAGAAGCTGTCCTAGTGGCTCCTCCCTCCTCACCACCCTCGACGGCGGGGCGGCTAAGGGGTATGTGGATGTTCCCCCGGTGGAGCGTGCCGTCTCGATGCAATTGTGTCCGGCGTCCGCTTCCTCCTGGTGGGGCAATTCACGCCTCCCGTCCAAGGCTGCAGAGCCTGTGGACAGGCTGCTTCCGCCCTCCATGCCATAGCGCTTCTACAGGTCCATCAGGCCCAGGCGCTCATGGACATGAACGAGGGTGGTTCTGACCCAGAGCTCCTCCGGGAGCTCCGTGTGGCAACCGACCTCGCTCTCCAAGCGACGAAGGAAACTGCACTTTCAGTCGGTCAGGCGATGTCCACCTTGGTGGTCCAGGAGCGCCACCTCTGGCTCAACCTCCCGGATATGAGGGACACCGATAAATGTCGGTTCCTGGATGCCCCTCTCCCCAGGTTGGGTTATTCGGCGATGCGGTCGAGAGCTTCGCCCAACAGTTCTCGGCCGCCCAGAAGCAGACGGAGGCCATCCGACACATCCTCCCCCGGCGGACCGCTGCTGCTCCCACCGTCCGCCGGCCGCAGCTCCTCCGTCCGCTCGTCGCCGAGGTCGACCTCCTGCGGCGTCCTCCGCTCCCGCTAAGCCTTAGCAGCAGCAGCCACCATCCAGGCCTCGGCGTGGGGCAGGCCGCAGGAAGTTGACCATGCCCGTCCAGCCCGCTGCCAAACCAGGAGGCAAGCGCAGGTACTAACGACCCTGAGACAGGCGACCCAGAGTGGATCAAGTTGCTCTTCAGGAGGTGGTGAAGGCACCGCTCCTACCCCCGGTGGAGGGCCGGGTGGAGAATCTTTGTTTCCTTTTTCTGTTCCGCCACTGACCCACGGGCCAGTGGTACCCTCATTTTCAACTAAGAGCAATTCTGAAACCTCTGGGTCCCAAGAGGGCGCGCTTGGTGGTCGTCGACGCTATGCCTTGTCACCCTCGAGCCCCTCTTCTTCGCCAGCGAGCAGCAGTGGCTGTGTTCTGGACGCACTGACGCTTCCGCACACTCACTCAGCCATTCGACGGAAGCAGGTACGTGTTGCACCACACACTCAGACCCCACTCCGGGCCGCTATGCCGTCCGCTATGTCGGGTCCCTGCATTCCGCCGCGCTGCCCCACCCCGGGTACGTCTGTGGTGCCGTTGGTTCCGCTTGCGCGGTGTCTGAGAGCCTGGCTAGTGCTTCCCAGCCTGTCTCAATGGCTCATCTGTACTGTCAGACTCGGCTATGCGATTCAGTTCGCCCGGCGTCCCCCTGTATTCAGGGGCATTCTGTTCACCCGTGTTCTGGCGGACAGTGCCCCTGTGCTCAGGGCAGAGATCGCAGTCCTACTGGCGAAGGACGCGATCGAGCCGGTCCCTCCAGCCGATATGAAGACCGGCCTCTACAGCCCGTACTTCATTGTACCCAAGAAAGGCGGTGGGTTACGGCCAATCTTGGACCTGCGTGTCTTGAACCGGTCCCTTCAACAGACTGCCCATTCAAGATGCTTACGCAGAAACGCATTTACAAATGCATCCGTCCCCAAGATTGGTTTGCAGCGATCGACCTGAAGAACGCGTACTTTCATGTCTCGATTCTCCCTTGACACAGACCGTTTCTTCGCTTTGCGTTCGAGGGACGGGCATATCAGTAGAAAGTCTTACCCTTCGGGCTGGCCCTGTCGCGACTGGCTTATTCTCGCCCAGTCGAGAGAGCAGTTGTGCGAACACAGGGACATGGTGCTCAGTCACCTCAGCCATTGGGCTTCGGGTCAACTGGGAAATGAGCAAACATACCCCCGGGCAGAGGATCTCTTTCCCAGTATGGAGTTGGACTCGATCAACATGACAGCACGCCTCACCAAGGCCCGCGTCCAGTCAGTGTTGAACTGCGTGAGCACGCTCAGATGCAGAACAGCGGCTCCACTGAAACTGTTTCAGATGCTCCTGGGGCATATGGCATCTGCAGCCGCGGTACGCCGCTCGGATTGCTTCATATGAGGCCGCTCCAACACTGGCTCCACGATCGAGTCCCGAGATGGGCGTGGCAGAGCGGCTCGTGCCGGGTCCAAGTGACTCCGCACTGTCGCCAAACTCTCAGCTTGTGTCGGACCCTTTGTTCCTGCGGGCAGATGTTCCCCTAGAACAAGTGTCCAGGCATTCTGTGGTCTCCACGGATGCCTCTGCCACCGGCTGGGGGGCCACGTACAACGGGCATGCAGCTTCAGGTCTGTGGACGGGGCCTCAACTGCATTGGCACATCAACTGCCTCGAGTTGTTAGCAGTACATCTTGCATTGAACCGCTTCAAAACGCCGCTACAGCGCAAGCATGTGCTGGTCCGTACGGACAGCACTGCGACCGTTGCGTACATCAACCGTCAGGGTGGTTTACGCTCCCTCCGCATGTCACAACTCGCCCGCCATCTCCTCCTTTGGAGTCAGAAGCATCTGAGGTCGCTTCGTGCCATTTATATTCCTGGCCTGCTCAACCGTGCAGCCGACGAGCTCTCACGGCAGCAGGTGCTACCGGGAGAATGGCGACTCCATCCCCAGGTGGTCCAGCTGATTTTCAGGCGCTTCGGGACCGCACAGGTGGATCTGTTTGCCGCCCCGGACACGTCTCTCTGCCAGTTGTTCTATTCCCTGACCGAGGGGACCCTCGGCACGGATGCTCTGGCACACAGCTGGCCCCTGGGCCAACGCAAGTATGCGTTTCCCCCAGTGAGCCTTCTTGCACAGACCTTGTGCAAAGTCAGGGAGGACGAGAGCAGGTCTTGTTAGTTGCACCGTATTGGCCCAACCGGACCTGGTTCCCCGAACTAGTGCTCCTCGCGACAGCCCCTCCCTGGCCCATTCCTCTGAGAGAGGACCTGCTCTCTCAGAGACGGGGCACCCTGTGGCACCCGCGTCCAGACCTCTGGAAACTCCATGTCTGGTCCCTGGACGGGACGCGGAGGCTCTAGGTGACCTACCCCCAGCGGTGACTGGTGTTCTTCTCACGAGGAGAACCCCCGAACTTGCTCGATCCGAGCCGTGCTTTCCTTCCTGCAAGATGGGTTGGAGCGAAGGCTGTCTCCCTCCACCCTTAAAGTGTATGTTGCCGCCATTGCCGCACATCACGATGCAGTTGAAGGTAAGTCGTTGGGAAAGCACGACCTGATCGTCAGATTCCTGAGGGGAGCAAGGAGACTAAATCCTCCTCGCCCACTCTCTATACCCTCTTGGGATTTGTCTCTGGTCCTTTCGGCATTGCAGAGACCTCCCTTTGAGCCTTTGCAGTCAGCTGAGTTAAAAATTCTGTCCTGTAAAACAGTACTCCTGGTTGCATTGGCCTCTATCAAGAGGGTAGGGGACCTGCATGCTTTTTCGGTCGACGAATCGTGCCTAGAATTCGGCCCGGCTAACTCTCACGTGATCCTGAGACCCCGGCCCGGATACGTGCCCAAGGTTCCTACCACTCTCTTCCGGGACCAGGTGATGAACCTGCAAGCGCTGCCTTCGGAGGAGGCAGACCCAGCCCTGGCTTTTCTCTGTCCCGTCCGCGCTCTGCACCTGTACGTGGACAGAACTCGAAGCCTCAGGACCTCAGATCAGCTCTTCGTCTGTTACGGAGGCCAGCAGAAGGGAAAGGCTGTCTCCAAGCAGAGGATGGCCCACTGGTTAGTGGATGCCATCGCCTTGGCTTACGAAGCCCAAGGCGTCCCATGCCCGCCTGGGTTGAGAGCCCACTCCACCAGGGGTGTCGCTTCTCCTTGGGCGCTGGCACACGGCGCCTTGCTGACAGATATCTGTAGAGCTGCGGGCTGGGCGACACCTAACACGTTCGCTAGGTTTTATAGCCTACGTGTTGAGCCGGTTTCTTCCTGTGTGCTCGCTTCAACCAGCCGGTAACACCGAAGTTTCCACTCTTGTGTCGGCTTGCTGCGCCACTCCCCTCCACATGGAGCGGATACGTGCGCTTTTTGCTCCAGTCGAGTTCCCCACTCAGGCGAACCCTGTGAGTTCCTCCGCACCCCTTCGGCAGTCGGACGTTGCGGAGCGTCCGACGCCAGGCCTAGTGCTCGTATGCTTGTGTAACTTGTGCTAGGCTGGGTTCCATATGTGGTGATCCCTGCGGCGATCCCATATGAGTATTCTTCCACGACCAGCTCCCTGCGGTGAGCCCGTGTCTTTCCCTTGGCAGTGTCCGCTCTGCCGTCACTGTCTGGTGTAGCCTCCCCCTTCTCAGGCTGGAGCCACCCCAGTGACATTCCATATGTTGCACTGCCCCTCTGGCCAGTCCATATGAGTATTCTCCACATGTTACCTCCCTTCGGGCAGGATGTGGCTTCCGCAGCGTCCCTCTCCCTTGGAAAGGCACGCTTTCCCAGTGTTATCCAAGAGTTCCACTGTGTGGGGTTAACGGAGCAACGGTGAACTCCCTCTACGCAGGTCTTCCGCCCCAGCCAGTTGGGGGTCTGAGAGTCTTGCGTAGGGCGCTGGATGTGGCAGCAACCACGGCGTTTTCCATGGGATCCCCTAACGTCGTCACGTCGACGTCACGTCGAACGTGAGCGACTGAAGGGGAACGTCTCGGTTACTGATGTAACCCTCGTTCCCCGAAGGAGGGAACGGGAGACGTGACGTCCCGCCGCCACAGTTGCTGACCATCGCTGTACGGCCGTCACTATCTCGGCTCCTCAGCGAAAAACAATGAGTGCGTGCACCCGCTTCCTGTTTATACCCGCGCTGCAGGGCGGGGCGCGTGACGCGTTTCACGCACGCCAACGTTCATTGGCTTGTTCTGTAGACACTCGAAGTTGATAGGGCTCCCTGAAGTGATCCCCTAACGTCGTCACGTCGACGTCACGTCTCCCGTTCACCTCCTTCGGGGAACGAGGGTTACATCAGTAACCGAGACGGTTTCTTTGAACAGAAGATATTAGACATCAGATCTCACCTCTCTCCTACTGACATGACTGTTTCTCCCTTGATCTCTCCTTTTAGTAATTTTACTAGTTTTAACCAGTGTCTCAATCTCAATAAAGTGCATTAATCTCTAAAATGAAATTTACATACTGTCAATCTGATGTACTGCCTGGCCGTTTGCTTAGAGAGGTATTAGACACTATTAGCCCTGCGCTTTTAACTATCATAAACAGTTCTCTGTCCAGTGGGGTTTTTCCTGAGTCTTTTAAGCATGCCCTTGCTAAAATGATCTCACCTTGATCAATCTGTTCTTAGTAACTACCGGCCAATTTCTAAACTCCCATTTATTTCAAAGGTTTTGGAGAAAGCAGTGCTCTGCAGTTTACTTCTTATTTAGCTGCTTTTAACATTTTGGATAAGTTCCAATCTAGTTTTAGAGCATTTCACTGTACAGAGTCAGCCTTGCTGAAAGTTACGAATGATCTATTGTTGTCTACTGATTCAGGGTCATCTGTCATTCTGTTGCTACTAAATTCAGTGCAGCTTTCGACACTATTGACCACGACATCCTCTTGAAACGACTTCCACATACAAAAGGGGTTCAAGGCACGGCATTGCAACGGTTCAACTCTTATTTAAAGGGAAGGACGCTTTCAGTAAATATCAGGTCGTTTACCTCACCTACTGCACCCGTCCCTTATGGTGTTCCCCAGGGTTCTATTCTTGGCCCTTTGTTGTTTTCCCTCTATATGCTTCCCCTGGGTTCCATTCTCCACAAATATAGCATATTTTCTTTTGCCTATTGCATTTTATTTTCATATTCAAAATAGCTCTTCACCGGCACTTACAGGTCTTCTTCCGACACACAATATGAGACCACTACACCTCACTAGGTCAGTCTCACAGGCACTCATTCCAGTTCTACCAGAAAGACTCGGGAGAATAATACTGAGACAATAACATTTATTTACGAGCTCAGCAAGCAATCAAATTCTTTGGCATAGGCCCCGTCCGTAATTCGCATTCCGAGGGTACGGAATCTGCGCATCCCGCCTGAGATGAAGGCGGGGGCGCAGCCCACCCCCGCGAAGTAAGGAAGGGTGCCATCTGGTGGTGGTGGGGTGGAAGGAGGAGAGGACATCCTGGCATCTTCAGGGTAGAAGGGAGAGCCCGTCTGGAGGTGATGGGAAGGATGGAGGGGAGGACCCAGCGTAGAATGCTAGGGAGATGAAGGAAGGTCCTGTCTGGTGGGGAGGACCCGGCGTAGAATGGTAGGGAGATGAAGGAAGGTCCCGTCTGGTGGTGGATGGGGAGGATGGAGGTGGTTGAAGCGACAGCATCTGAGAACTCAGACATGAGTAAGTACCACCCTTTTATACTGGCTATTGGATGTGATTGGATAGAGAGAAGGTAATACATGACGTGAACGATTGAGTCTTCCTGGCAGAACTAGCGCTTAGCTTCATTTCTACCATACAAAAATAACTATGGTCAGAAGTCATTTTTCTATATTTACACTAAAATTTGGAATGACATTCCCTATCACATTCGAACATTATCGTCCTTCACATATTTCAAAAAGTCATATAAGCTGTTTCTTCTTAATAGTCATACTTGTACACAATGATTGTTCATGTACTGTTTTTAGTCTTGTTTTTCTGTATTTTATGTTTTACTTGTTTGTATCTGTCTAGTCAATACTAATGTCTTGTATAAACGTGTTGAAATTGTGTTTTTTGTTCTATGTTGCTGCAGAACAGGAACCTGCTGTAAACCAGTTTTTAAACTGAGCCAGGCCCGTTTACTGTAACTAAATTGCTGCTCTTAAATTTTCCTGTATAATAAATGAAATGAAATGAAATAGCATAAATTATCACTCCTATGCCGATGACCTACAACTTTACCTTCCAATCAAATTTGAAAATGATCTCTCTATACAACTCCTTCTCTCATGTCTTGATGAAGTGAAAATTTGGATGGCTAACAATTTCCTGCAGTTAAACACTGACAAAACTGAGGTACTTTTGCTAGGCCCCACTGCACTCAATACAACTCTGACAAGTAGGTTAGGTTCCCTTAGTGATAGCTTACAACCCAGTGTAAAAAATCTAGGGGTTCATTTTGACCCTTTACTACAATTTGATAAACAGGTGAACATGGTTGTAAAGAGTAGCTTCTTTCACCTCAGATCTGTTGTGAAGGTAAAAAAATGTCTTTCTCAAAAAAATCTTGAAATTGTCATTCACGCACTAATCTCTTCTAGACGGGACTATTGTAATTCTCTGTATGTCGGTCTTCTTTAAAGCACTCTATCTCGGCTTCAGATGGTCCAAAATGCGGCAGCCAGAATGCTGACAGGAACAAAAAAACGGGAGCATATCACTCCTGTTCTTGCTTCACTGCACTGGCTCCCTGTCAAATTCAGAGTTGATTTTAAGGTTCTTCTTTTTGTATATAAGGCCATACAAAAATCAGCCACGGATTATATCTGTGAATTTGTCCAGCCATATACAACCTCTAGGTCATTAAGATCTTGTAACCAGCTTTTTGTTTATCAGTCCCTCGTTCACGTTGCAAATCCAAAGGCGACAGAGCTTTCGCGGTTGCTGCACCTAAACTTTGGAACAGCTTACCTTTTAATATCAGGGCCTCTCCATCGCTCAACGTTTTTAAATCTAGTTTAAAGACTCATTTGTATACTCTTGCATTTGAGTGATGCTGTGTGTGTTACACCGCATATTTGTATGTGTATGTAGAAATGTTTTTTTTTGTATTAGTCTATTATTATTAGTTTTTCTCTATTAACCTATTTGACCATCTGTAAAGCACTTTGGATCAACAAATGTTGTGTTTATGTTGTGCTCTATAAATAAATTGACTTGACTTGACTTAACTTGACTTAAAGTTCTGCATAATTAAGGGTGGGCCACTTGAGTGACAGGTGGATTGCCGTTGATGTCACTACTAGCCGTTTGTCTGTTAGCGTCAGTCACCTCAGCTAATCCCAGCCGCTGAACTTGGCATCTCTGTGTTTGTGCTTTTTTCGGGGTTATTAATTTTAAACACGCATTATACCTTCGACCACACCATTGGATTTCGTCGTCGTCGAGTATCGAGAGAACAACCAGCGCTGTTTTTCAGTTGTTTTCCTCTGTGAACATGCACTAATGAATGTCAATTTCGACAATTTCGTTGCTTTTTGGAGTTTTCAGATTTAAAAACGTCTATAGATATAGAGGCTATACTCATTCTCATGGAACCGATAAGACTATATATGCTTATTTTTTACTTTTTAGAGTTAAATAAAAAGTATGGTCAGATGAAATCCTGCAGGTGTCAGTGCTTTCTCCATCCATGCAATACATGCACATCCTGGAATAAGCCCTGATTTTTAGCGCATTTACTTAGGTAATATCTATGATTTGACCCATTTGAGAAGCAGCCAAAATCAGAATTTAAAATGGACTTAATAATGCTCTCTACGAACTTTACGTGCGATGCGGTACAGACTGACATGTATGCGCATGAATCAATGTCACACACACACACACACCACACACACACACACACACACACACACACACACACACACACACACACACGCACATCAATATAGTAAGTTACTACATAGTAATCTTTTTAACTAGCAGAATAATACAGCATCACGACACACTTTTAGCTATGTCTTTTAATTATTATAGTATTTCTGAGCGAGGTGACGGTGCTTTGCCAAGATGATGACGGCCGGCTCCACCCACTTTAGGCTTCAAAAATGAACAATATATAAAAATGCAGAAACCTACGTGTGACGTCACGGACACTACGTCTATATTTTTTTTACAGTCTATTGGTGTCAGCAAAAACGTGCCGTTTTTGTGCGTGTCCCTTTAAATGCAAATGAGCTGCTGCTCCGTCTGTGTTCAGAAGAGGGTGGAGCCTGTACACAAGCTTCAGATCCTCAGGCAATTCCCCTTATTCACCGCGCATCCATCTTGAAAACTAAAACGAGACTGGGGGGTACACTCTACCAGAAGTTCAGTGACAGAGCGCGGCGGCGGGCGTCTGTGTCATAGATATCTGTGTACCTGTGTGGACAACAAACCTCTCATCTCTTCCGGAAATAACAGTGGAGTATGTTGAAAAATGGGCAAATAACGACTGCGAGATTCCCCGGGCTGTTTTGCTGAAAAGACACGGCTAGTCACGGCAGGCCATTAGCTGATCAGGCTAGTCTGAAGAGCTACAACTTGCTTAACGTTACCAAGCAAGCTCGGGCTAGAGGGTTACGAACAGGCGAAATAATTAACTCACTTTCATGTTTGAATGCCGTTTGTGATCCGATGTGGACTGTGATCACTGTATAAGGTAACGTTAGAAATATTTATAACGTTATAGCAGCTATACGCGATGCAAAAGACTATGCACGCTAACCATTACCATAGTAAACATAGTAAACGCTTGAAGATTACGCATAGTAAAAAAACATGGTGAACGATTGAAGAAATCAGACCAACAATAAAGGCTATCACAATCATGTTTTTATTTTATCTGTCAGTAGCCTACGTCTCGTCTCTTTATAGCGGAGTATCATCATAAAATAAAGCAACTTTTTTTTCGGGAGCTTCCTCTGTTTCTCTGACTGAAAATATCTGTAACGTTAGCCTAAGTTACTGGGAGTCGAGAGAGTGCTAAAGCTCATCAGGTTTTATTTTTGGTGGCATATATTTGTAGAAATTATCATTCTTTCTAAATGTAATGCATGTCTTGTAACGTTAACTACCAAATAAACAGAAACAGACGCGACTAAAGAAGTGTGTCCTCTTTCTTTTGTGAAACCTAACGGTAATTTATTTCTGTGACTAATGTGCAATTTTGACATACATTAATTCATGATCAATGTCACTTTTTATTGTAAACCTGGCTGTAGTAAAACATCGATGCTTGAGCGTGTGAGTTAGTGAGTGTGTGTGTGTGATATTCAAGTAAACAACAAAAATGCCAGCAAACGGTCGCTTTTCAGTCATTTCCAGTGATTTATTTTTGATTAGTTTTCTGATAAAACTTCCGCTTATTGGTGAAATGATGGGTTAGTGGGACGTTGTTCCATAGAGGCCTGTTACGGGCGTTAAGATAACGTTATGACTGTAGCCTACAGAGGGCCACCGTGACTTCCGTACCCCACAGCCTCGTTTTGGTTTAAGCTGGTGACGTAGGTGAATAAGGCGAATAACAAAACAAGCCAATCTCACTCATCCAAAATCTTAAATCTTAAACACCTCTTCCTTTTTTACGAATTGTATTGTTGTATCCTACTGTAAGTATCTCTCCCATTAGACTGCAGTGATGGGATCATATCCATTAAAGGCATGTGAGGCCGGATCCTTTAGGTTCTTCCTTCCATTTATATGCAGATGATGTCCATTCTGTATCTCTCTCTCTTCATAATTGGGCCTATAATCTGTAAAAGAGAAGAGTAGACACAGTCTCTTATCTTCCCGCACGTGTGGGAAGTTCAGATTTCCAATCATCTTCACACGTGCCCACAGAAAAAGAAAGTAAATGGGTACAAGGCAGGATTTTTTCTTCAGTCTTTATGTTCTTGTGGGTGAGGGGAAGGGTTGTCTTTTTCTCATCCTCTTTGCTGTACATTGATCTTTTGTCACAGGCAGCTGTGGAATGGATGCTGGCTCTGTGAAGGTTACAATGTGTTAATAGAAGGACAACTAAATATCTGTATCTAAAAGCCTCTGATTTGAGGGTTTTACACTTTTCAAGGTTTAATTTGATCTAAATTGCTGTCAGATTTCCCTCTTTAGCTTCAACATCACTTATCTCAGTGCCCTCATGATAACATTGTTGAAAATCAATAAGTTAGTCATTCTTACAAAAGGACAAACCAAACAACTCAATAACAAAGGCACTGTTTGAGACGTGACACTGGCAGAAAAGTTTTCCTCACAGATGAGAGATCATGCACTGAAAACAATAAAACAACCATGTAATTTATCTAATGTGCATTTTTTAAATGTTTGCGGAGATCATGCACAGTCATACAATTTTCCATACCAACTCAACAACACGAGTGGAAGTCCTATGAACATCCCACAGAGCATTTGGGAATAAAAAAGCCTGCTTTACCCTACTCATTCCTACTGTTCATTCCAGAGGTAGACATGTTTGAGTATTGGAGCCTGCTGTTACACTCTCAATGGCCCAGCTTCAAGAAAGCTCACACTCACTAAGGAGAATTATGATGGGAGTACTCAAGTAACTCAAGATTGAACCTTTTGAGACATGGCAAAACTAGAAACACCCCTTTACAGATGCTCAGAATCAGAAGGATTTATAAGAATGTTTGAAATGCTAAAAAAATAGACCTCCAACCATAGCCTGTTGGGCCATGTTTTAGCAATTTCACAATTACAGTCTGGGATTTAAAAAAATAATCAAATATTTATCGGTATTATCAGGTAATCATCATAATTATAAGGTAATCATCATACTATAACACATTTTCTTCTATCATCTATCCATCACTGTCCTGCAGAGTTCAGCTTCAACCCCAATCAAACACACCAGCTACTCAAGGAGTTACTAAGCATACAAGAAACTTCCAGGCAGGTATGTTGAAGCAATGAAGTTGGAGCTAAATTCTGCAGGACAGTGGCCCTCCAAGACTAAGTTTGGACACCCCTGATCTATAGAAACCATAAAAAATATATGACATTGTTCATGAGAACTGGAGCAGTCTGATCATTGAAACAATCATTCATATCAGTTTTGGAATTACATGATTGGTCTGTGTCTGTGAGGAGTCATAGAGAATGAAATGACAATAACACCTTCTAAGTTGTCAAAACAAGGCAAAATTATGATGTTTTTTTTATTATGCAAGTAATTATTATGAATAATGTTGTTGTTATTGATAAATACTTTTATTTTACTGTACGGTTTTAGTAATAATAATTGAAAGTAATTATTATATTGCAATTTAATGGGTTCCATAAAAAAAAAAAAACGTAAATGTGACCTGAGAAATTAAAAAAAAAAAATTAAATAACTATGACATATATAATTGCAATAGTAAATTGGGCAGCCCAAGGTACAAGCATTGCAATCTCAGGTCCAGATATAAACCCTATCACAATGCCATCGCAAACCCTATTTTGGTGTTAAATAACTACTGTCAGGATTTATGCAATGAAAAATTTGCGAAGAAATGCATTTGTAGGAGTTTCCCATTCAGACAGAATTTATGGGAGGAGAGTGTTACGCCCTTACTAGGGAGCAACAAAGAAGGAGGGAGCAAACGATCACGGCGGTTACAATAATCTCTTTATTGACACATTCTTTATAACAAAGTCTGACTCGCAAGTTCTCTCCGTACGCCGCAACGCTGATCAACCTCTCGGTCCTGGCCAGGGATCGATTAGACAAGATGGAACGCCCCTGAGGACGCCAAACAGGACGCTTTTATTGACAGGCACACCTGTGCACCGGTGCACCCAATCCACCTGATTACTCCCTCAGCTCCGCAGCACACCTGTAGGAGGAGCAAAACACAGCCAAACACGGCAAAGACCACACTACAAGTATACAGCCGTCACACTCCCCCCCTTAAGAAAAGGAAACCAATAAGTTTCCGCCAAAAATAGCATTCATAACCGCACTAACAAATTTAATTTCAATATAAGCCTATACTTACACACCAATCAACATCAATGACACACACAATGACACACACCATGACACACACAATGACACACACCATGACCCACACAATGACCCACACAATGACCCACACAATGACACACACAATGACACACACAATGACACACACAATGACATACACAATGACACACACAATGACACACAGCAATGACACACAATGACACACAATGACACACACAATGACACACACAATGACACACACAATGGCTTCTTCTGATCGAGGAAGTGAACCAGCGCAATCAATAAGATCAAACGGTTGACATACAGCCGGAATTGGACGCAAAGAGCTGGCTTTAACAACGGGTTCGGTTATGGCAAGCTGGCAAATTTCACTTGGAAGTCTTTGACTTAAGCACTGGACAATTCGACTTCCAATGTCCCTTTCCGAAACAATAATTACAGTTGTCATAGTTACTTGTCGTTTTTTCCCAAAAACTCCGGGTTGGACTCATAGGGACACTAGAAAAATTCCCCCGTGCATGAACCTGATGTTCTCCGAATTTATCACCACGGGGCTTATGAATAAGTTCCCAGTCATCCACCAGCAGTGCAGCTTCTGAAGCAGTTTTAATCTGACGCTCTGCAACATAAGTGGCTACAATCTCAGGAAGGGTATTTCTGTATTGTTCAAATAAAATTAACTCTCTCAGCTTGTCTATCGTTGTACACTCTGCCGCTGTACACCACCGATCAAACTGCACAGTCAACTCTCTTACGAACTCAACATTTGTTTCATTCGCCTTTCGCTGTAACGTACGAAACTGTTGTCGATAGCTTTCTGGCACGCGCTCATTAATTTTTAACACCGCCGCTTTAATGGCTTCATAATTCTGGCTGTCAGCATCAGATAGCGTAGAATAGACTCGTTGGGCTTTACCTGTTAAAACGCACTGAAGCAACATAGCGCGTTCAACCTCATTCCACTTATACGCTGCTGCGACTCGCTCAAACAGGAGAAAAAAAATCTCCACCTCAGACTCATTAAACGGCGGTACTAAACGTAAATTATGAGCCACACTCAGTTTCGTCGAATCATCATCAAATCCTGCGTCTACTGGTTTACCTTCTCCCTGTAACTCCAGTCGACGCCTTTCAATCTGTAAACGCTGTTCCTCCACCTGTTGCCGGCTCTCCTCCAACTCCAACTCCAAGCGTAGCTTGTCACATTCCAAGCGTCGCTTCTCACACTCAGTAGCCATAATTAACAATAATCACGCTACAAACACACACGCTCAGCAAATACTACGCACAAAAAATTTCAAATGAAAAAACAAAAATCAGGGTTTATTTTAAGGAAACTAAACCATCCCCTCAAATTATGTAGACCCTAATCTTCAGCTGGCCCAAGACCGGGTACTTACGCACTAAATCCCGCAAGTTTGGAAAGACGACCAATTGCCGAGTCGCCCTCCAAACCTCGGATGTGCTCCCGAGACAAATGCTACTAAGTCCCGAGCCAACCAAAAATAACAAACTAAAACAAAAAAACTACGTGTCCGAAAACACGCACTATACCTACATGGGAAGGTTTGTTCCTTAATACACCCCAAACAAATTAAGTAATAGAGCCTAACTAATGGAGCGTTCCAATTTTACATTTCACAAATAGTCGGATAATATACAAATATTCGAATATCAATTCAAAATTATCCTACCGTTTACCCTCCTTCAAAAACAACGATTTTTTTTTTTTTTTTTTCCAAACAATCGCACGAATCCAAATTCAAATTTAGTTCGACGAGCCCCCACTTGTTACGCCCTTACTAGGGAGCAACAAAGAAGGAGGGAGCAAACGATCACGGCGGTTACAATAATCTCTTTATTGACACATTCTTTATAACAAAGTCTGACTCGCAAGTTCTCTCCGTACGCCGCAACGCCGATCAACCTCTCGGTCCTGGCCAGGGATCGATTAGACAAGATGGAACGCCCCTGAGGACGCCAAACAGGACGCTTTTATTGACAGGCACACCTGTGCACCGGTGCACCCAATCCACCTGATTACTCCCTCAGCTCCGCAGCACACCTGTAGGAGGAGCAAAACACAGCCAAACACGGCAAAGACCACACTACAAGTATACAGCCGTCACAGAGAGTTTGGTAGATTTCCCCCTACGCACCGGACTTAAGTTTACCTGGACACTCTCCAGTCGACATCCAAGCGTCTACAGTCAACATTGAATTTTCTTTATGCTCTAGCATTGCGTCCACAGTCGACAACCTGCTTTGAGTCTTTTCACACCAGTACTCGGAAATAAGATCTCTAGTTTCCTATAACCTGCAATAAGTAGATAGACTCCAGACAATACCTTAGAATCTTCTTTAATCACAGTGGGAGGATCTCAGACCAATTTAAGAGAGAATCCCACCAGCATAAAGAATACAGCAGGTTTTATAGAATAGGAGCATGTTAAAGGTGACATAGATACGTTACATAATTTTTCTACAATATGATTGGTTCTTATGTATAATTCAGAAATATCTTCTGTTACTAGGTAAAAGCATTAGTAAGAATTTCTTGATTTACCAAACTTTGTTACTCAAAGTTAGCCTAGAAATCGTCTCAGGTTACTATTGTAACCATAGTTCCCTGAGAAACAGGGAACGAGACGATGCGTCGAACGACATGGTGGGAACGCCTCTTGCGTGATTGCGTCTGAAGCATCTATGCCAACTAGTCCAATGGAATGAGAGAATGAGCGTCACGGGCGGGTGACGTCATGAACCAGGAAAGGATAAGAGCACTTCCGCTGCTCGCCGGCATTTAGCTTCGACAGTTGCCGAAGCAAGCCGATCGCAGGGACGCAGGAAGTATGGCAGGGGGACGCATCGTCTCGTTCCCTGTTTCTCAGGGAACTATGGTTACAATAGTAACCTGAGACGTTCCCTTTATCGAAAAAGGGAACTTCGAGATGCGTCGAACGACACGGTGGGAACGAGAATACCCAACCCGCCATAATTACAAGTACCTGAGTGTCAGTCTTTCTTTCTTGTTGATCTAAGCACTCAGCACCTGAGAACCTGGGGCAGCATCCAGGTCCAGACTGTAAAATCTCACGAATGTGAGCGGAGAGGACCAGCCCGCCGCATCACAAACATCTTGAAGAGATACCCCCTGCAATATGGCTTTAGAAGCCGCCATACTCCTGGTCGAGTGGGCTCGGACCACCAAAGGACAAGGCTGGCCCGAGTACTCGTATGCCAGTGAAATAGCCTCGACTATCCACTTACTGACTGTCTGTTTTGAAGCAGGAAGACCTTTCTTAGGTGATCCAAAGCAAATCAGTAATTGGTCGGACTTTCTGAATGAGGATGTCCAATGTAAATATGTGTCCAATGCTCGCACTGGACACAACAGGTGCAGTCTTTCCTGGTCCGCAGTTGCAAATGGAGGAGGACAGAAAGCCTGCAGCACAATAGGCCTCGGAGTCAAGGTTGGAACCTTAGGGACGTATCCCTGTTTTGGGTATAGGAACGCCTTGACCATCCCCGGTGCAAATTCAAGGCAGGTGGGGGAGACCGAAAGAGCCTGAAGGTCGCCAACTCTCTTTAGGGACGAAATAGCTAGCAGAAAGATAGTCTTGAAAGTCAGGAACTTTTCTGAGACCGAATCTAAGGGCTCGAATGGGGCCCTAGACAGGCCTTCTAGAACTATAGTCAAATCCCAAGCTGGCACCTTAGTGCGGATTGCAGGCCTCAGCCTCAAAGTGCCACGAAGGAAATGTGTAATCAGGGGGTCTCGACCCAAAGATATACCTCCCACCATAGTAAGGTAAGCCGCAATGGCTGCCACGTAAACTTTTAGTGTGGAAGGACAAAGACCTGACACAAAGCGCTCCTGCAGGAACTCGAGTACTGTGTTGACAGAACAGTTAACTGGATCCCACTGGTGTCGGTGACACCATAGGAGAAACTCTCCATTTAAGCGCATAAAGTTTCCTCGTAGCCGGAGCTCTGGAGCTTAGGATGGTCTCAGCAGCCTCAGCTGAAAGACCACTATCTATAAGTTGGGCCCCCTCAGAGGCCAAACCCAAAGATTCCATATCTCTGGCTGAGGGTGAAATATTGTGCCCCCGGCCTAAGACAGAAGGTCCCTCCTCAAAGGGATCTCCAATGGAGGCCCGTCTAGCAGAAGGATCAGGTCCGCAAACCAGATCCGACTTGGCCAGCGTGGTGCTACTAGCAGTAGGCTTATTCCATACCGACGGACCCGCTCCAGAACTCCTGGGAGCAGAGCAACAGGGGGAAAGGCGTACAGACGTAGCCTCGGCCACGTCTGCACCATGGCGTCCAGCCCCAGGGGGGCTGGGTGCGTCAGAGAATACCAGAGAGGACAGTGCGTCGTGTTCTGAGACGCGAACAGATCCACCTCTGCCTGACCATATGCCTCCCAGATTTTCTCCACCGCCTCGGGGTGGAGTCTCCAATCCCCTGGCCTCAGCTCCTGCATCGACAGGATGTCTGCTCCTATATTCTGGTCCCCAGGAATATACACTGCCCTCAGGGAGAGTACCTTCCCCAGAGACCACAGGAGGATCTGGTGCGCCAGTTTGCAAAGCGGACGCGAGCGCAGACCCCCCTGGCGGTTCAGATAAGAGACCACTGATGTGTTGTCTGTTCGAACGAGCACATGATGGCCTCTTAGGTCCGGAAGGAAATGTCTCAACGCATTGAAGACGGCCATCATCTCCAGGCAATTTATGTGCCACGAAAGATGATGGCTTTTCCACAGACCCTGAACCGAGCGGCCTTCCATTACCGCTCCCCAGCCGGTGAGGGAAGCATCTGTCGAGATCACAACTCGATGGCAAAGAGCTCCCAACACCGGACCCTGGGTTAAGAACCAGTGTTTACTACATATAACTAAGGCACGAAAGCATCGCCGCGTGACCTTGATATGCAAGTGGGTTTCCCCTCGGGGAGAACCCTCTGGTCCTGAGCCAGCACTGTAAAGGTCTCATATACAGCATGCCAAAAGGAATTCCGTTGGACACTGCTGCCAGTAGACCCAACAGTCTCTCGAACTGTTTACAATGCGTGACTGGTTTTGGGTTAAGAACCAGTGTTTACTACATATAACTAAGGCACGAAAGCATCGCCGCGTGACCTTGATATGCAAAGTGGGTTTCCCCTCGGGGAGAACCCTCTGGTCCTGAGCCAGCGCTGTAAAGGTCTCATGTACAGCATGCCAAAAGGAATTCCGTTGGACGCTGCTGCAACAAGACCCGACAGTCTCTTGAACTGTTTTACAGTGCGTGACTGGCCTAGCCTCAGCTCTTCTGTGGCTGTTAGGATACTAAATCCCGTACCACACCAAGGAAAGTGGTTCTCAATACTGAGAAAGCACACTCTTCTTGGTATTGAGCCTCAACCCCAACATCTGCATATGAGCGAGAACGACACCTCGGTGCCGAACCGCCAACTGCTCTGATTCCGCTAGAATCAGCCAGTCGTCGATATAATTCAGAATGCGAACGGGTGACAAAGCTAGGCCGAAAGGAAGAACCCGATATTGGTATTCTTTGCCCCTGAAAGAAAACCATAGGAACTTCCTGTGCTGAGGGAGGATGGAGATATGGAAGTATGCATCCTTTAGATCTATCGTGACAAACCAGTCCTCGGATCTGATTTGGGTCACGATCTGTTTGAGGGTCAGCTATATAGAACTTTAGTTTCCGAACTGACCGAATTAACAGGCGAAGATCTAAAAAGGAACGCAACCCTCCATCCTTTTTTGGAACAATAAAATAATGGCTGTAAAAACCCGACTCTCTGACGGGTGAGTACACCTGTTCTATAGCTTCTTTTGCTAACAGGGCCTTTACTTCTTGTTCCATTACCAGAGCCTGCTCGGGATGCACCACTGTGGGCAGCACCCCGCTGTAATGAGGAGGACGAGAGCCAAACTGGATTCTGTATCCTCTCTCTACAATCTGCAGGACCCAATGAGAAATATTCGGCAGAAGCTTCCACGCTGCCAAAAAATTTACTAAGGGAACCAGCCTCTCGAGGCTGGTCTCTGGTGTTACTGAGAGAGCCAAACCTGGAGCCTGAAACATAATGGCAGGAACTACCTGACCTGACTACTCAAAAGCCCCCCTCAGAGGGCGCGAAACCAATGCTGTGCCTGCAGCATAGCATCAGCGACTCGCTGGAGACCGCTGCGCCCTGAAGCACCGGAGGTGGCAGGGTTGGCAGGAGGGTCTCGTGAGGACCCCGAAATGGAACGGGCACCGTGTAATGAGGTGTACACCACTCCACTTCGGTCGGGGCTGTCCTCACTTTCTGTGCACATAATATGATGAACTAGACGGCTGGAGCTGCTCACGCCCAGCAGCCCCAGGGGGCTGGACACAGCGAGGGAGAAACCTTATTATATATATTTTTTTATATATATATATATATAATGCATCACCTAACAACGAACGCATGGAATGCGTCGCCGAAGAGACGCGAAGGCTCAAATTTCACTATATCCAGAACCCCAGCAGATCGGCCTGATAAGCCTGGAGCATTATACTATAGTTTTCTATAAACATTCTCCAGCTGACCTGCTGCCGTATAAGCTTTACCCATAAAACCAAAGTAGCTATAATTAAACCTACGCGCTGCCTCGGCAAACGCGAGATCCCAGCCACAGAATCTTATTTTGCAAAGTACACTCGAAATCTAAGCGGTGCCTCGGCAAACGCGAGATCCGAGCTAGATTCTGATTACAACATTGAACCTACGCGCTGCCTCGGCAAACGCGAGATTCTTTAGTGATAGGTTTATTGAGCAAAGCAGAGGCTTTAAATGACGATGCTGGACCAGGTGAAAACAGCATTTTTCTATTTTTTTTTTTTTTTTCAGCCTGGGGCATTATATCATAACCGTAATCTTTCAACCCTTGAATAAATCTTTAACACGAGGGCTGAAAGTAGCAATAAAATACGGTTTATCCCACAATTTAAATATTCAGTGTGTAAATCAGGGAAAAGGGAAGCCTCGTGGTGGAGATAATGTGATAGATGTAGGAAACGCTCGATAAGTTTTTAGGAGCGTCCCTAATCTCAGCTGGCCATTAAATATTTAATTTATTAACAGCACGGGACAAAACCTCCACCAGTTCATCATATACTGGGGAAATAGATGGCGAATCTAATTCAACAGTGTGTGTGCTTGCTTTCACTTTCAATATTCTAAAACATTTAACCTCCTCGGAGGAGAATATGAAGGAAAAAGGGCTCTCTCTCCCCGAGCGGAAGAAACCGCAGAGCGTGCTTCCGACACCGGGGAGATAGAGCTGGATCTTCCGGGTAAGGAAGGAAAAAAGGCCCACGGACCCGTTTCAAACCCCTCCAAAAGATCCATCTGCGATCCCCAGGAATGCATTCCCCACGCTGCCTCGGCAAACGCGGGTCCTGGGAATCGCAAGCCTGTCACTATCATACAGAGTGACAGGCGAGAGCAGAGCATACTATTTCACAGAGTTGGAACTCAGCCCCCACCTTTTTTTCTTTCAAGGGCTGAGAAGTATGCTCAACCCCAAACAAATTAAACAAAACTCGTGTGTGTCCCCACCCGTTTAAATAAACGCGGGCAGGGAGAAACACACTGTTTGTAATTTGTTTCGCCATAACGTTTCCATACAATATTGCAACAGACAACAATAAATAGACAGAGACAGTTTTGACACAGATCGCTTGCTGAGGCAACAGAAGCAAAATGCCGGCGAGCAGCGGAAGTGCTCTTATCCTTTCCTGGTTCATGACGTCACCCGCCCGTGACGCTCATTCTCTCATTCCATTGGACTAGTTGGCATAGATGCTTCAGACGCAATCACGCAAGAGGCGTTCCCACCGTGTCGTTCGACGCATCTCGAAGTTCCCTTTTTCGATAAAGGGAACTAGACGCACCCTAGCGGCCGCGAAAATCATTTCGCTGCCAGTGTGGTCTAGCAACTCTCAATAGACTTTTTAGTTGGAAAAAACCAATTTCGGGTCAGGCCAATCACATCGTGTATAGAGTCGGCGGGCGGGCTTAACACAATGACGGCACAGTTCATGACGTTCCGCGTGATTTCCATAGGTGATTTCCCTGCTGCTTGAAAACAATGAAGATGCAGCGGTCTTTCGAATCGGCTTTGGCCGCGACTCTGGAGGACTTGGAGTTAAGAGAACGCCACTTAAGTCATTCTTAGAAAAGGAAGATGTGTTCGGAGTTTTGACGACCGGATACGGCAAAAGTTTAATATATCAACTAGCTCCGCTAGTGGGAAAACGCACGGGACTCACTCAGCCACAGCCGTTCGTTGCTCTGGTTGGTTAGCGCTGTCCTATTGCATGCAGAGGGATTTTGAAAGACAACCGTTTATCCCGCCCCTCGGATTGAGGTATGTCAATGGAGAGTTCCCAGACCTAAAATCTTGATGTAGGTCTGGCATGCCAGGCTAACTCAAAGTCATATTTAGACATCTGTCTAATTTCCCCTTTTGTTATATTCGGTCATGATTCAGACACACACTGACTTTGGCCAAAGTGTTGGGGACATTTAGGTTTCAAAAGCACATACTTGTTAATCCTGGAAGAAAAATAATTGTTAGTTATTATTATTAAAAAAATACTCACAAAAGTTTTGCGCATGACATGCTGTGATAATTGTTGCTAGGAGGAGGAACCGCAGAGGACAGACTGCACGGAGGGACAGAATTTTTTCTCATTTGTTCATTTATTTGGAATGCCAGAGGAAGACGTCCAAACTCATACTGTGATCTGTCTGAATATTCAAATGGACAGGTAGTTTAATCACAGTTCTATATTAATGCGCTGCTTTGACACACACGCATAGGTCACTCACACACAGAAATTGGAGATTGTGCTGCGCACACAGAAACAATCAGGAGCACAGAAACTTATCATCAGTGTCCGGGTAACATCGCTTTTTTTGTGAACTAATAAATTAAACTCACAACTTCATTGTTAGTCTCTCTCTTTTTAATTAATTAATTCAAATAAGTGTAGTCTTACCACACTACTTTATCTCTGTGTTTGATTTTAAGCAGGCAGAATGTTAGATCTAACGATACGCTGATTAAACTGATGAAAATGCGTTCCCTTTCTGTCGGTCACTTTCGACGTTTGGACAGCTAGACTTGCAGCACTCATCAGAGGTCTCTCTCCAGTTTGCACAGAAAAGTGCAAGTTCTGAAAGAGGTAAATGTCCCTATTAGAGAGCAAATTCTTCTAAAAGGGCTACACAGCAGTTTGTGTATTTTTAAAGATGCCGTTCTGGCCTTGTCCTTCTGGATGTCGGCAATTTCTTTCCCCCTTAGATGAGCACGATCACACTCTGCACTGTGTGGGCCATGCCCATACTGAAACTGCGTTCATGGTTGCATCATGCTCTCACAGCGACAGCATGCCCATTGGGACATTGCATTTGCAGCTTGGTGGACCAGGCCTTGGTGGTTAGCATTGGGGGTTATCTGTGGGCTACAATGAGAGCTGCCGCCATGTCAATCCCTGCATGCTTTTGGCAGCCGTGCTTTCCCAGGTACAACTGGATGATTGGTTCCTGGGTTCAGAGAGTGACACTACGCCATGCTTGGCCTTTCTGCCATTTTCGAGGAGATCTTGAAGTCGTAGAAGGCACCTTTTTCTGCCAGCAAATGCTTTACAGACTCCTGCGTTCTTACTACCCTCGATGGTGGTGTAGGGGGACTCGGACGTTCAGAATCAGCCGAAGATCCCATCCAAAGCTTGCAAGTTTACCTCATCTTTCCTGACGAGGGCTTACAAAACTGCTGGCCAGGCTTCCCACTCTGGGTACACCTGATATTGTTCCGTTGGTGCCGCTCGTACGGAGTTTGGACACGTGGCTATTGCTGTCCATCCTGTCGCACTGGCTTATCAGAACGATCAGGTTCGGCAACACAATTCTTCAGGCACCCACCCAGGTACAGTGGAGTGTTTTCCAACTCAGTACGAGTTGAGAATGCTCCTGTCCTTTGAGCGGAGATTGCTTTCCTACTGGCAAAGAAAGCGATCGAGCCTGTCCCTCAAGCCAAGGTTTTACAGGCCCTACTTCATCATACTAAAGAACGGAGATGGGGGCCATCCTTGTACAAGGAGGAGGATATTTTTGAATGTGTAGCCTACCGTAACTACGTTATTTTAACTCATTCACACACACACACACACACACACACACACACACACACACACACACACACACACACACACACACACACACACACACACACCACACACACACACACACACAACAAGGGTGACCGGACGTCCGTTTACCGGTGCTGAAAACGAGCCTATATATGTAGCAAAATAGTCATGGCTTACAAGTATCAATATTTAATATGCAGTTATTAGAGGGCTTTTGGCGCGGAACTTTGTGCGATTTTTTTTGGAATTCTGAAGGTCGTAAAATCGTGTCGTATATCACTGCCTTATACGATTTTCGGATAAACTCACTTGTAAAGTGTGCGTGGACATACAATCTTCCGACCGTCAGAATTCGCACCATGTACGCCCGCCTTTACTTAAGCTGGACTGTGACGCTATTTTCTTCTGGAAACAAACTTTTTTGCATTATTTTCCTGTTATCTGTTAGAGCTGCTTTGAAATAATCTGTATTGTAAAATGCGCTTTATAAATAAATGTGACTTGACTTGACTCCTCAGAACAAAGCTGATGTGTGTGTGCAGCCGGCTTGCCTTATATACCCTATGTCCGGGGCATGGCCTGGCATGCAAATTCATCAGAGTTGTTTGGTGCTCTCAAGGGCGACCCCTAGTGACTGTATTTATTATTAGATATCATAAAAGAGAGTTCTACCAGAAAGACTCGGGAGATATAATGATGTAACAAAGCATTCATTTATTGACAGTACGTAGTTCATAATCCGAGGTTAGCGGATCTGCATTTCCTGCCTGAAGATGAAGGCAGGGGCGCAACCGACCCTGCTTGTCGACACGGTATTCCAAAAATTATCTGCAGGTGCAACTCAACCGGAATGTCAAAAAGATTTAGCATTTTGGGCAAACAATTGTATGCCTTCGATACTGGTGCAACTAAATTATCAAACATATTTTTGGAAGCATTTTTGCTACTTTAAAAAAACATGACTCAAAAGTATATGAGAGGGTGAGTTTAATTGTAAAAGAGGAAAAAAGTTTAGTTTTATAGTTGAGGATGTGTAATTGTTTACAATGAAACACAACCAATTGAGTAAATTCGTTCTCCCTCTTTTAGAAAGAATAAAGTGTTGATCAATCATTATGCCACAAACAGACTGCCTGTGACACATATGCCAGGTGAGCCTTAACATATGCAGCCATATATCAAGGGAATGACAGGTACATTAGAGAAAGTCACCGGAGTACGACAAAGCCCATGTCAAGCTACTCTAGAGTCAGAGACTCTGTCAAATAAACACTTTATTTTCTGCTGGCCATGAAACACAGAGCTAAGAGAATGTGATAAATATATCCATGAAAGTACAACATTTATCTTCTTTTCTCTTTTCATTAATTTCTCTGTAGTATAATATTTTAATATGCTGAAAACCCACACAAACACTCAAGATAATCATGCCCTAACAAATTTAATTGCTAATGTTTATCATGATTACTTACTGCACTTTTATTTGTTTTAGACAGCAAAGACTGGACCTTCCCATTCTTCAAACACACATTAAGGTCTGTTCCCTATCAGTCGGTCACTCTTTACGTACGTCGTGACTGACAAATAGGAATCTCGCTAGAGACACCAATCTACTTAGAGTGAAACTAAACCAGCCAATGCACATTGGTGTGCAATCATTTGCATCAGCTGTTCAGCCACGCAGCGCGGGTATATAATGCTTCGGTGCTTTTTGCTTCGGAGCCGAGCACTTCGATGCTGTGTTCTCTACAAAAAGAGTATTTACAAGACAAGCGAGCTCTCAACGGGACCTCTCCAGGCTGGTGCGGGTGATACAGCACGGCAGCGTGATCAATCTCTCTCTCTCTCTCTCTCTCTCTCTCTCTCTCTCTCTCTCTCTCTCTCTCTCTCTCTCTCTCTCTCTCTCTCTCTCTCTCTCTCTCTCTTTTTTGTTTTCTGTTGAGGAAAAATAAAAAGCTGGTAAGGAGTGCCGTGAGAGCGCTGAAAGGATGTTTTACTCCCTGACCGAGGGAACGCTCGGCACGGACGCACTGGCACACA
This sequence comes from Chrosomus eos, assembly GCA_036326025.1. NCBI lineage: Eukaryota > Metazoa > Chordata > Actinopteri > Cypriniformes > Leuciscidae > Chrosomus > Chrosomus eos. The sequence goes on from CM070831.1 coordinate 37,092,368, forward strand.
GCTGGCCCTGGGGCCTCTGCAAATATGCGTTTCCCCCAGTGAGCCTACAGTACTTGCACAGACCCTGTGCAAAGTCAGGGAGGACGAGTAGCAGGTCCTTCTGGTGGCACCCTATTGGCCCACCCGGACCAGGTTCCCAGAACTCATGCTCCTCGTGGCAGTCCCTCCCTGGTCCATTCCTCTGAGGAAGGATCTTCTGACTCTGAGACGGGGCACCCTATGGCACCTGCGTCCAGACCTCTGGAAACTCCATGTCTGGTCCCTGGACGGGACGTGGAAGTTCTAGGTAACTTACCCCCCAGATGTACTTAACACCATCACTTCTGCACGGCACCGTCCACAAGACGTGTGTACGCCCTGAAGTGGAGCCTGTTCGTTGAGTGGTGTTCTTCTCGCCGAGAAGACCTCCGAAGATGTTTGATAGGGTCCTTGCTTTACTTTTTGCAGCAAGGGTTGGAGCAAAGGCTGTAGTGAGATTCCTATTCGTCGGTCACAACCATAGACTGTAACAAATATGGACAAAGCATCTGTGACGTCACCCATAGACTTTCTGAAGAACGGTTTTGAGGCCGTTTATGGGGGGTATGGGCGACGCCATCTTAGAAAATCTTTTCAGAAAGGATACAGAGGTGGTATGATGTGTTGTGTCAGATCATGGCCGAGACGTCAAATTTCAGGAATTCCACTCGAGCGCAGCCCGTTATCAGCTGTGAATCAAGCTGTCAATCAAAGTTAACCACGCCCTTATTGTTTGTCATACATTTTATATCTAAATACGGTCTAAACTAACGAGCTAGAAAAAAATCACCCCCTCACAGTGGTCAGGCACTCAGAACCTATCGAAAAATACAATAAAGGTCCATGGGACCAACCTGTAAAAACATGAATTTATGCTGTGAAAACGGACATTTTAACATGGGGGTCTATGGACATTTGCTCCGTTTTGGGACCTGCCCCTAGTGGATTTGACATGTATTGCAGTTTCCCATTATAAAAAGTCTCAACACCCTCAGAATATGTCAATCAAAAAGTCTTTACTGCTAAATAACTGCTCAAAATAATGACTTTTCCAATGTGGTGCATTCGCATAATAGAGAAATATTCAATAAGATTTAATTAAGGGTATTACTGAGAGGGGAAATGACTGAAAACATATTTTCCATTCATAGTTGACAGATGTGGCATGATTGTGAAGGCAGAGCAGTGACATGAGCAGAGCTGTTTTTAGGGCCGGAGCAGAGAGCGGGGGAGGCGCTCGTTTCTTCTTTTGTCCCTCCTGTCATTGATTGAACCACCGCATCCGAGAGCTGAGTGGCATGACCTCCACCGGAAAGGATCAACCTTTCATTCTCTCCAGCCTGTGTCATTATCGGACACTTCAACAGCACGTTGGATGGGAATCGTCCATTGTATTGTATTGTGACATGTTGTACTCAACGGATCAAAAGACGAAAACTCAGACTCAGAGAATACAGAGTCAAACGTCTTTTGTTGGACATCACCTTAGAAACAGCATGGATATAAGGAGCCACTAATTGCAACACTATCACAGCAATTTGTACAGTAACACTCCTATAAATCAAAACAACTAAATGTTCTGTAACCATTACAGCAGCTGGAGGAAAATTAATTAAAAGTAAATGAGGTCCAAGTTCGAACACTAATCACCATAGGTCACTTCAACAAAGCACAACAATTTGCATTATTATCTCACAACGCAGAACATTATTATTTATTTGTTAGTTTGCCTAAATTTACACGGTGAAAGCAGTTTTTAACCACAAGAAGCTGATGTTAAATCCTGTAAAAATGCAATATTTCAGGCTATTTCCAACCTAAAAACACAGGCAACCCTAATTTCTGGCGCTTTTTTCACATGTGACAACTACAAATGACGTTATCAACTACGTTATCTATGTGGATAATGTTAAATCTTATAAAATGCAAGATTTGCAAAAAAAAAAAAAAAATAAAATGGAACCATGATTTGTGGAACGTTTTAAACGTCTGATTTGAGCGACAAATGGCACGTTATCTATGGGCCCATTTTCTCTGTTCATGTTAATTATTACAATCACCACATTAAATGTGCATGGATTTGACCTTTAACTGAAGTAATGCTAATGCTTGAAATAACTGGAATAACAATCATCTTTTCTGTCATAACTCAGAGAGCAGAAAACTGAGTGACAGTGTTTTTAGAAATGTTAAGCATTTGCAGCCAGCAAAGGCCACAGACCTAACACCCTGAAAAACTAATTGCGAGCATTAAGGCTCCATTATCTAGTGACCTGGGCCCACCTCTGTAAATTATTTATTTCTTTTACTCATGGAAGGAGTGTCCGGTAATCTATTTTAATTAGTTCTAATAGGCTTCCTACATTCCTGCATCTTCTCTGTGGCCTTAAAGGGAAAAAGACAAGAAGTCGTGTATTTTATGTTGTGATAAACAGCTTTTCCGATAGTCTAAGGTGGGGAAAAAATGACTAATGTTCTGTGTAGAGTAGGGCTGGGGCAGCACTTTTGAATGCTAATATATTCATAGTTTGGCATTTGGCCATGCGTATTCAGTTGCTAATGTAGAACAAACTTGCAGGAGGCTACGTTTTATGCAAAGGATCCATTTTTCAGCAGAGAGCCACAAAGTTGACAAGACTTCAAACCAGGCATCTTTTTCTCCTTGGTCAAAGGAAACCTGAGACTGTCAATATAGATTTCCTGTGTAAAGATAACAGACGACTGCAAAGTGGGCCTTCATATGACAGTACAAGGCCATATAAATTATTTATAGAGAATGTGTGTATTAAACAAAAGAGTCACAAACTTTTGTTGATCACATGATTGTCTAGAGATGTCTCAAAAGTGGCTTTATTTTGGAAGCCAATTCAAAAGGCCATTGCTGGTTTTTGTGCCTCTGAAAGGCTGTCGATACTACATATTTTACAACTCATTTGCTGAATGTACTATAATATGTTACCAGGGTTGTAAAGTACAGATAAATGTTATGTAAAGTATCTAAAAAGCCCTCCAAAATGCTTGAATGTAAAACAAAAAATATTCACATTTAATAACCATATTAAATTAAGCTTCAAACTAACCAATTTAAACAATGTAAGAACCCAAATATGTGAGGTCATTATAGTATTTTTGATGCAAAAATGTTGTTAAAAAAAAAAAATCTCAGAGTCTGAGACTCTTTCTAAAGCCCCCCTTTCCGAGAGCCTGCTCTGCTCTCTGATTGGTCAGGCGGCCCAGTCAGTTGTGATTGGTCGACCAATTACAGAGGCTTCCTCAGCACTATAAACAGGGATGTGAACAGCTGCAAAACAATATATTTTCTTACCTAGTATTTTTGTCTTGTTTCCATCTAAAAATTCTTAAATCATTTACTAGATGAGTAAAATGCGAAAAGCTAAATTATCTGCCAATGGGGTGAGAAAAACAATCTTGTTTCCATTTGAATTGTGCTTATATACGTGCTTTATATACATGTGGCTGCTGATTGGACTGCAGTTCCGACACACCCACCAAACGAGAGGAAAGGGGTATCTCAAACCCCGTTGCACACCGGTGCACGCCTTTCCAGGAAACATGACGTTCAACCCGGAAACTGTAGCAAAACGTTGCGCACTGTTTTGAACTTGAACGTGCCCCAGGTAAGAGTTTGCATCCGAACTTGGACCAATCAGCTGTGAGCAAAGTGTCACATGTCTGATGTGATAAAGCCACTCCACTGTTTCTACTCCAAATTAAAGATTACTACACATCAAATGATTTTTAAAGACAAAATCGTCTGCTTTTAGTAATGCTTATTTAGAATAATAATTTTCTATATAGATATAGATAATTATTATAATGTAATATAGTTATAATATTAAGGTATATAACTATAAAATAAGAGACTAGCCTACATGTGAGCCTAAATGTTCAATTCTGTCTATACCTTTATCAACTGTATAAACTAACTTCACAACTTTATACTTGCACTGATATAGCAAGACTTTTTCTTGTCCTCTTTCATAGACAGCTATTTTCGTCTTGCTGTGTAAATTTTTTTAAATTCTTAATATTTTACAATCTCGTAATATCCTGCAGAAGAGAGAAGTGAATCAGCTGCTTCTCTCGTGAGAAATGAATAGCAGGGTGTGATTGGCTGTTTGTTATGATGTCACACCTAATCTCCTAAACTCTGATCAAAGCCCGAGTTGACAGAGAAAGTTTGTGATCAGCTTCATGGTACCAACAAAGCCTGGTTAGATTGGATTGGTTTTGTCAACTCAAAACTAAACCTGTAACCCTGAGTTTGTTCAACTACCATCATGGTACAGGCCCCTGCTTGCCTGTGTTCCCGATCCTTGTTTGTTTCCATGGTTTCTGATTATGTTACACACCTGTCTATAGTTATGTTGATTGACCTCCTTCTGTATTTAAAGTTCTTAGGTCTCCTCAGCGATCATCCGTTATCGTTGGATGAATCCGAAATCGCCCCCTTAAACCCTCATTCACTATTCCCTACATTAGTCCACTAATACTGTTCACTTGAAGGAGTGAATGAAAAGGAGTGAGCAAATTCGGACAGCTGTTGGGTGTACATCTGTGACACACGTTATTGCAGTGCAATGTGGGATTGAATAAGTGTTCTCAATAACGTACACTATGGTTTCGGACACCACTACAAATGGCTGTCCCCTCAAATAACACCCTATTTAAGGGGTATAGGGGCAATTTCAGATTCAGCCGTTATGTTTGTGTAGTGTTATATGGTTTTAGTTTATTAAAAAGTACTTGATCTCTCCTCTCTCTCTCTCTCTCTCCTCTCTCTCTCTCTCTCTCTCCTCTCTCTCTCTCTCTCTCTCTCTCTCCCCTCTCTCTCTCTCTCTCTCTCTCTCTCTCTGATGGATTATCTACTCGCGTAAGCGTCACAGCTACAGAAGGTTTTGAAAACAAAAGATCAATACCATGTTTTCTCTTCACACAAGCGTAATGGCCTCTGAAGTTCATACTCTGTAGATACAATTCTCGATATATATTATTGTGAAATGTTTGCTGTTCCTGCAAGGAGGTATTACTCCATGTGCCTCTATGATTTAATTAAAGGCCTGAATCTCTATAATTCCAACTGTATCACATAGTGACTATGTCGTAAGTGCATATCAACAAAGCACTATTTGATTTAGTAATTGCACTCTGAGCTAGAGAGTTGAGCAGGGTCATCTGTGACGATCATCATGTGTGTATCTGACGCTCTCACCACCTGAGCTTGGTATGTTTTTCTGAAGCTAATAGTATTGGTGGGAACATGTCTCAGAAAACACACACACAACAGACACAACACACACACACACACACACACACACACACACACACACACCACACACACACACACACACACACACACACACACACACACACACACACACACAGCAAGAAGATACCTGAGGCTACGTCTACGTTAGAAAACGGTGGTTTCGGTGAAAAACGCTCTCGTCCACACTAGCATTTTCAGGTGTTTTCCAAAAGTTTGTCATCCTTACTGAAATGTCAAAAAACGGTAAATTCACCTTACCAAGCATGCATAAACCCTCACAAAGCTCATTGAAATGATACAGATGGAAAAATAAACGATAAAGTTATTTCGCAAATTCTTCGGACGGGATAATTTTATTTAGCAAAATCTCATTCACCATTATATGTTTGGTCTAACAACGACGGCTCTCATGTTTTGCTGCAGGAAAGCAAATGTGAGTACATTTTCAAAAAGTCACCGTGCAGGACTTTATATTATCACAATATGAAGAGTGTGCAAAGTAACATATTTCAGCAACAGTGTGAAAGTGAACAGCACATAACAGGCACAAAACCCGTATAAACATGAAAATCTATTGGTACAATGTGTGTCACATGACTAAATTTATGTCATAATTTTTAATTACCTCCGTTTTGACAGTCCACACCACAACGCGAAAACTGCGTTTTAAAATTTATCCACTTTGGAGAGAGTTTTCAAAAAGGTTAGTTTTCATTAATAAAAACGCCGTCTCAGTGTGGACGGAAGGCCAAAACGAAAATGTATTCGTGTGGACAAGGCCTGACTTGGTAGTCATGCACATACAAGGATATGGACTAATGTAAAGTGACGAACCAGTTTACACTTCTTATTTTTGTGGACTTTCCCTGACTTTGCACATTCTCAGAACTCTGTGGCCTTTGTCTCAACAGCGACGACAGGAGGATGAAGATTCATGGTAAAGTAAGTTTCACACATGATCCTTTTGCGGGACTTATGCAGTCTGTATGTGATACATATGCAGTGGTTCATTATGCTTTCAAAAAATATACTGCATACTGTACCACAAATATTAGTTCTCAATGCTTTTTCAGCATTGGATTCTCTATGTAAACAGTACAGTAATACAATCTTTTATAGTCTTATTCATGTTTGAACACAATAAATATAAACTATGCATTATTCCATTCATTAATTATAGCCTTTTCATTTATATAATAAGTGGCTCAAGCAAGTTGCAAAAAATTTAAACTTAATGTATCTTATGTTAAAATTTAGTATAACAAACATTTTAAATTAAAACTTACCGTCCACACAACTGAGGAAACTCCCTCACATGCCTTTTATTTACGTTTAAATATTTTCACAAGAATTCCTGCAGGTAATACAGAACTTTTTTTTTTTTTTTTTTCAAGTCCAGTATGAGACAAGTGCCGTTAATAATGTTGTCATATTTTCTGTCCTGGCTTTACACAGTGCTTTAAGGGCCAGACTATAACAATATATTTATGGTGAAACTGCAACATTTTCATGTTCATTTTTACCACGCACAATGCATTGTCACTTCAAGAAGAAAAAGAAAAGAAGAAGAAAAAGAAAAGTGGATTCAAATTCTCAAGGTCATATTTACAATTTGGAAAATTCATTCAAGTCACTTTTATCAGTGCAAGAATCTTCTCTTAAAGACCCACTGAAGTGCCTTGAAACACGTAGCATTATTCAATGTGTTGACGTTATTTCCACTGAAACAGGAAGTCAGGATGGGACATACTGAATAGCTCCTCCCCTTTTTTAAAATAGCCAATAGCGTTTCGTTTATATCACAGATCGCCCAGAGCCGTTGATCTCGACAAAGCCACAGTTTCCTCCTAATCTCTACTGTTTTTCTCCTAATCTCCTTAATATCGCTTTAGAATACAGAATTCTGTGTAGAATTCAAATGGGTCTGATACATTTTCTGGTCTGCTGCGACTCGCGCATATGATCTGTACTTTATTCGCCCAATGAAAAGCATATTCGCATTGTCTGAATCATTACCTATCCCCTATATAGTTCACTATGTACCATTCACCATGTAAAAAAAATAGTAAATATGTGTACAAGTGACTGATTTCAGCTGCAAGTTCAGCGTCTATTTATAATGTAGGGGGCGGAGCTTCAGATTCTAGAGAGCATTTGATTGGACAGGAAATCTGATGAGAAGCTGCAGAGTGATGTCATCAAAATCATTGATCCAGTTTAGCGTAGACTGTACATTTTGAATGCTTATATCTTCTAAATGTGAATTTTGTCATTGTTTTGGAGCACACTAGCTTAACATTACGGCGAACATATTCATACTAAAAGCCAAAACACTTCCATTTTGATTTCATGGGGATTTGAATTAACTACACAAAAATATTCTATCAAATGAAGAACAAAGAATGTGCATCAGGTGTTTTTACTGAAATGAAAAATGAAAATTTTGCATCAACTAAGCCCCTTTCACACAGAGATTCCGGAAAATACACGGATAATGTGACCCGGCATTTGTCCCGGGATTGTTTGATTTCGGTTCATTCACACTGCCAGTGATTTGCCTCGATCTGTGAGTGCGTTCACACACAACCCGTTAATGTCCCGGAAAGCCGCGTGACGTCAGGATGAGACGTGTAACATACGCGTCGAAAACATGTGCACGCGCGCACCTTTCCACAGAGCTGGCGAACGATCGCAGCTTCAGCGCGGATAGTCAGGAGCTCCTGTCTCTGCTTCATTCCGGTTTGCAGACATTTTTTCGTTCTTTCTTTGTTGATGAAGAACACAAACTTTCTTCTAAGAGCAACAGAGTCGCGCGATGGCACATGCATCATCACTATGATGACACACCCCTTACGGCATTGGTTCTGGCTTTTGTTCACACAGCGCTGCGTTCCGGGTCTGAACACGGCAATGTTACTAGGTCCCTCAACCCGGGATCGATCCCGGCATCAATCCCGGGTCGTGTTTGCGTTCACACAGAAGGCACTCTGGCAATTTGCCGGCAATTTGCCGGGTTCAAAGTGCTGTGTGAAAGGGGCTCTAGGAACATTGCATCCATTGATCTGTCCATGTTTCTCACTGACACGTCCCCATCTCAGAAACTCTGAGCTCAAAGAACACTTGCAATTATGACTTTGTAGTAGTGTTCATATGTGTTTTAAAATAATATCTTTATATTACTTGAATGCACAAATAGACAGCACCGGATCCTGCAACACATTTACCGTGCCATATCCGTGTGCAGTGTGAATGTCTGACCTATTATTATGGGTGCTGAAAAAAAATATGTACCACATACGTACTGCAAATGTATTGTGTGAAACAGGCTTTACAGGTAAATGATTTCCTTTAGTTTCAGAACTGGGTCATAGCTGATGTAGAGGTAAGCATGTCATGCTCATGTGGATTCCAGCCCACATCATGCTCTCATTCCATTCCCCATCATATCCTATAAATACAAATGGACACAGCAACTGATTAGTCCAAATCGGTATGGAGAGGAAAGGGAATTTATTTTTATGTGTTAATGTTTCACTGAAAAAAGACATATTTTCAGAATTATCTAATGCAGTATGTTCATTATACAATAACTTTCAAAGTGCAATCAGTTAGTCAAATGCAAACAAAAAATACTTATAAACCAAACACTTCAGGTTTTTTGTTATATACTGATAATAGCCTATAATGATACATAATTAAATAAATAATACAATTTCCATGAGCCATATGTTACCGATTGCTTTGCTATGTCTATTTGGCATCAAGTGAAATATTAAGTAATTAAATGTCTATTTCGGGGTCAGATCGACTAAACCCTAGAGCTGCATGTTTCTGGATAACGTCACAAAAAATCATTATTCTCTGACGATTCTAGAGACAACTAAATAAAATAATGTAATTGAAATGTTCTGACAAAATGTTAATTGCTGCAGTCTATTTAAAATGTTTAATTAATTTGAATGATTCTTTTTTTAAATCAGTTTGAGTGAATTCAATGACTCACTCATAAATACCTCACGTGTTTCATTATCTACTGGATGAATCAGCGTTTTTGAACGAATATTTTGAATAAATGATTCAATGACATACATTTTTAGGTCACTTGTGGCCACCAATTGTCATAACGCTGTAATTGATATAATCTTTATTTCAAGGGTCACGCTACTTTCAAAAGATGATTTGATCCATTTTGATCCCTACCGTAGACATAAGTGTTTATATTTCAACTATAAACTTTTATCCCAGTATTTCTGTGATAATTTGAATATTTTTAACACAAAAATGTGGTTGAAAAGACTGTTTGTGAAGCTGTTTAACACTTAAATATGATAACGCGTGGGTGTTTGAATCAAGATCGCGATCTTTTAACGATTAATCTCGCAGCTCTACTAAACCCATGGTTGTATCTAATAGAGTAACATTCAATAATACACATGCAAAATCAATAACAACAGTCCTATTGTGAAAGCAGCAAGAAGCTCTTGTTATCACTGACTTGTGGAGACAAATAAGGTCAGATACAGTTTTCATCTGACTGGTGTTGTTTTGTCGTACTAATTATTTTGTTTGGTTGCTATAAGAAAATCTCCCTTTCCAGTCAGCGATACCACCAGAGTGCGTTTCTTTAAGCATCCATATTCATGGTTGAATATTTAATAATAATAATAATTCATTACATTTATATAGTAGCCATATTGCGCCAGAACGCCCACCACACACCAGTTTACTGGTGGAGAGGAAACAGAGTGATGAAGCACATTAGTGTGTGTATATATATATATTTATATATATGGGGATGATTAGGAGGCCATGATGGACAGAGGCAAATTTGGCCAGGATGCCGGTGTTAAATCCCTACTCTTTTGAAAGACATCTGGGATTTTTGTGACCACAGAGAGTCAGGACCTCGGTTTAACATCTCATCCGAAGGACGAATATTTGCTTATTCTTTTTTATTTATTTATTTTTTTTTTAAACAAATGTGCTGTTATATTAGAGTCTTTTGATTCCAGTTTCTGTGTGAAAGTTGCGATTAGTTGTGGTTCAGTGTTTTGTTTGCTGTTGCTTCTTCAAGGTTCTTATGGTTCTTCTTTAAACCTGTTATCTGCTGTGGAAACAGAGGTCTTAATTACATACACTTTATTAGTCCTTGTCATATTATTCTACCTTGTGTCAAACCACTGTGACAGAGATTTGGCAGAATTAGAAGAAATGTTGCCAACTCTTGTGGAAATCCACCTATTTTAAATGTTGTGATAAGTAAACGGAGTAAACAGAGAATGGGCCAAAGTAGAAAAACCTTCAGATTGTATGATATTTCAAGTATACACATGTGAACAACGTTGGGTGTATCAAAGCATAAACATTAATAAAAAAGGGACCTCACACTGTCATCTTATTTGTGTTTGGCTAGCTGACAATGTCTTGCGTTCCTGCTGTATGTAATCCAGGTCCTTAATGCAGAGATACACAAATTTCCCATGGGTTTAGATGAGCATTGGAGCGGTCGGATCTTCTGCCACTGCTGGTTTGGGGCTTTATTTTGTTTACAGCACAGCTATAATGGGAAGAGACAGTACCATTCATTCACCTAAAGCACTCTCAACCCCGGTGCGCTCCCAAAGAAGAGCAGGAACATATAAACATACAGACTCAACAGTATACAAAATTATTTGGAAATAACATGAGAAACTGGAAAACTATATTTGCACTCAAGCATGGTGTGATGGAAGACTGTTGGAGAATGCTTTAGAGAAACAGTTCCTTCTATTTTCAACCATTTTTTATTGCTACAATGTCAGTAGTAAATGTAGATGAACAATGTGTGCTCAACGCACCAAGATATCCTGTTTGTCAGCAAAAGGCTTTTTCTGAAACTATACATTGAACCTCCGCATTTTTGTATTTCCGCCCATGGACAGTCGAACAGTCAAAAGGGTGGTGCCGAAAATAAAGTTCTTGCCAAAAGGAACTGCCCAGAACGTTTTTTTTTTTTTTTTTTTCTCTAGTTATGTAGCACTTAAAAAATAGTTTCTACTGCATATAGAGCCACGTTTTGTTAAAAATTCAATGTTGTCCGGGGTGAATTACCGCTTTAATTGCGGTTTACCAACGCTATTCCATGACTAATTTGTACGTATTTTATGAGGTGGCTAATTCATACAAATTCGTACGACCTCACTCGTACGATTTGTCTAAACCCCAATGGCAGGTAGGTTTAGTGGTGGGGTAAAAGGTAGATCATTCGTATGAATTCATACTAGTGATGGGGACGAGACCGCCATGCCGAATCCGAGTCAAGATCGAGTCTTTGAAGGGTCGAGTGCGAGTCGAGACCGAGTCCGTTGTTTTTCAAATACAGTCGAGTCCGAGTCAAGACCGAGTCTTTGAGGAAGCTAGTCCGAGTCGAGATTTTGTCTCGACATGTCAGTTTTGATATTCATGATTTAATATCACCCCAGTTAATAATCAACAGTTAGGCCTACAGACTAAGCTAGATTGAGAATTGTTTAGAGGAGCAGTCTTAACTAGTAATGGGGACGAGACCGCCTATGCCGAGTCCGAGTCAAGACCGAGTCTTTGAAGGAACAAGTCCGAGACGAGTCCAGAGAAAGCAGAAAACGGTCTTGAGACCAGTCTCGACAGTGTTGGGAAAGTTCATTTTCTACATGAACTAGTTCAAAGTTCAGTTCACACATTTTAAAATGAACTAGTTCAGTTCATAGTTCATACTTCAAAAAATGAACTAGTTCATAGTTCTTTTTTTCTAGTTCATAGTCCATATGTTGCTGCGAGCTTCTTTTTTTTATTGCCACAGCCCATATACAACCACAGGCAGCAATTATTTTATCGACTGGCAAAGTTTGCACAGAAATGTAAGATTTTACCATCCTCACCGACCTTGTCATAAAACTCGTTTAAATGATCATACGACGCCTCGCTCGCTGCTTTGTCGACTACATGCTGCTTTTTGTTTTGATGACGCATGCGGCGGTGCGTGCGGCACTGGTGGCTGATGTTGCCAGATTGGGTGTTTGTTTCGCTACATATTAAGGCGTTTTCGCCTGGAAGGCTTTATAGAAATCTGGCACCCTATTGAACGAAGTTAAACTGAGAGAGCGTGCGTTCACAGACACCAGAATGAACGCGTTCACAGTAACGTTCATCAGGCAGTAATTCAGTACGTTCAGTTCACGTTCGCCCAAAATATGAACGAGTTCATGAACTATCGTTCATTGAACGCGTTCAGGCACAACACTGAGTCTCGAGTACTACATCACTAATTCATACGAATTGGGCAACTCGTAAAAAGATAAAAATAAAGAGTTTAGCAAAAATGTTACGAATTTGTACGTGAATTAGCCACCTCGTAAAATATTGCCGTGAAATCAGGTTGGGCATACCATATTCAAATTTAAACAGGCTGTCTCAAAATGTGTCATGATTATTGTCAATAATACGAAATGCCATCGGTTCTTGTGCCTGGTTTGAGTATCAGCAATGAACGTTCATGGTTCTCAGTTTTAATTAATCCTCTCATTCAGAATACCTAAACAATGCTTTGTTAAAATTACTTTATTTCCTTATACTGAGTTCACATGAACAGATTGTTTGACAAGCAAATTATTGAATTAAGCAAAGAGCAAACAATTATGTTGATGTAATGCGAATTTGTGTGGAACTGATGTACAGTAATGTACAGTAATGATGTACTGGACAAGTACTGTCCAGAGAGGACGTCGGCTTCCTGGTTCTCACCAAAGCATACGAAGAGCCGAGGTTACGTTAGTAACCTGGACGTTATTTATTATAATAATGTCTTATTTCACCACTGAATTTTTTCAAAAGACATTTTTTGAATAATGTGGATATCACACTATATTATGAAATGTGAGCTAATGAGCTGATACTAATGAGCGCTTCATTCGAAATCAAATCTAATTGGCATTCATTTTAAAGCAAAAAATAATCTATTAACATAGAGAGTCCACCAATATATATACACACACACACACACACACACACACACTCTCTCTCCTCTCTCTCCTCTCTCTCTCTCTCTCTCTCTCTCTCTCTCTCTCTCTCTCTCTCTCTCTCTCTCTCTTTGTCAAAGATGAAGTAGGCTTATTTAATTTCCAAACAAATTTCAAACTTGTTTCTTAAACATCATTGTTTAAGCCAATATTTCTTTATATATATATATATTAATATATATATATATATATATATATATATATATATATATATATATATATATATATATATATATATATATATATTTTTTTTTTTTTTTTTTTTTTTTTTTTCAGGAAGCCCATTTCAGAAATCTGAACGGCCAGTATCGCATTTTTCTATGGTTCATTGTTAATGGCTCTTACAGGTGCATTCAGCCTTATAGCTCAAATTCCTCAGTGTATCCTTCATCAATAAGAACACAGACTTTTGCAATTCCGGCTGTAAAGCTTTTATTTTTTTACACATTAATTTGGCTTGCCAGCAGTGAGCTCAGTTTATCACATTTGCCTATTATCACATAATCACATTATATAGAGACAGCTTCTCAGACATTGACCCTTCGGCATGCATTATATGAAATCAAATAATCAATCCTTTCAGGAATAAGATCACTCGAAAATAGTTTTCACTTTATTAATGTACAGAAGAAATATTTACTCAGAATGAACGCATTACTCAAGTCATTCATTCTGAGTAAATACTTTTTCTGTACATTAATAAAGTGAAAACTATTTTCGAGTGATCTTATTCCTGAGAATAAGATTGATTATTTGATTTCATATAATGCATGCCGAAGGGTCAATGTCTGAGAAGCTGTCTATGCTGATATTGCATCGTCTCTCCAAAACAAAAAACGTGCGAGAACTTCACTTCATATAAATACACAAACAAAGACAGAGAACAAGCTCATATAATAGCATGTCTGGAAAAGAAACAAACATAAAGAACATTAATTAAAGTCAATGATAATGAAATTACAATGGTAACAATCCACACATATACTTCACAAACAGTGTTACATATTTATGTATAATGCATAGATGAGTCATTCTCCTTCGATGGATGTGTGTGTCGTCTGTATAAGTAAGCTTGTATTTCACCACACTGTGTTCATTCAGGGTTGTGGACCTTGGATCTTGTGAGAATCATTGAAAAGGATGAAAGATCACTGCCTTGTGAATTATAACAAGTAAATCCACTAGTTATAATTCACCTGCAGCTGCTTCTAGCCTTCGACTGGTCTTCAAGGTCATACATCAGGAACACAGTGAGAATACACAAGAGTCTCTTGTCTTTAAGGTGTATTATCACAAGAAGCCTCCCTTTAAACTATAAAAGTAACTACATTTGCATTTCCTGAAGGAAATAGGTTTAATGTTTCTGTTCCGTGTAGCTAAATATCCTTCTGGGTAACACTTTACTTGAAGTTGTGTGCATAAGACTAACATGACACCTTCATAATCATGACATGACACATGTTATGAATATGAAGGAGGTTTTATGCATGTTTATGACAACGGTCAATAAGTGTCATTCGCTCAATTATGACATTTTTAATGCAAATATGACATTGTTTGAGATGTCTTTGTTATGACACCTTGACATAAACCAATACATCATAACCTGTCAGTGTCTTTGTCATGACAACTTAACATTACTAAGACAACACAACCTGTCATAAACATGACATAGCAGAATAATTATCAAACTTAAGAAACCACTTAGCTTTATTGGTTAACATTACATTAAACTGTCAGGTGGCTGGTTTTAACATTGGCTGTCATGAAGCCATTATAACTTTTTAATGACAAATTAAATTTGTACCACTGTAGTTGAGGTCACGAAAAATATTAATGACACAGTTATAATGTCCTCATGACAGCCAATGTCAAAACCAACCACAGGACAGTTTAACTTAATTTAATGTTAAGTTATCATGACAAAGACACTGACAGGTTATGATGTATTGGTTTATGTCAAAATGTCATAACAAAGACATCTTAAACAATGTCATATTTGCATTCAAAATGTCATTATTGAGCGAAAGACACTTAATGACAGCTCATAAACCCTACTTCATATTCATGACATGTGTCATGTCATGGTTATTGTCAGGGTTGCTGTGCAGGTGGCTGAAGACGAGGACACGGAATTTCAAAGATAATGGTTTTAATAACAAAAATGAAACTTTCCAAAATGAAACAAGAACAAAACTCCAGGACTTCAAGGTTCACACACAACCATACATAGACGACGATTGACAAACACTCAGGGAAAACACAGGGCTTAAATACACAAGGAATGATTGAATGATTAACTGAACACAGGTGATAAAACTGAACACAAACGAGGAGCGGGAAAACTTAACAGGGCTAAACCAAAAACCACAAAGACAGGGGAAACCAAGATCACAAAACAGAACTTAAACACATTGAATTGTTACAGTACCTCCCCCCTCCTCGAAGGCGCGTCCTCGCGCCGTATAACATCCAAAGGGGTGGGAGGGTGGGCGCCCTGGAGGCTGACGAGGGCATGGTGCAGGTCCAGGAAGCCTCCAGGGCGGAGCAGGCTGTGGGCGTGGCCACGGCGGTGCAGGCTGTGGGCGTGGCCACGACGGTGCAGGCTGTGGGCGTGGCCACGACGGTGCAGGCTGTGGGCGTGACCAAGGCGGAGCAGGCTGTGGGCGTGGCCACGATGGTGCAGGCTGTGGGCGTGGCCACGGCGGTGCAGGCTGTGGGCGTGGCCACGGCAGTGCAGGCTGTGGGCGTGGCCATGGTGGAGCTGCGGGACCCTCGGGCATCCAGGGCGGAGCTGTGGGACCCACGGGCGTCCAGGGCGGAGCTGTGGGACCCTCGGGCGTCCAGGGCGGAGCTGTGGGACCCTCGGGCGTCCAGGGCGGAGCTGTGGGACCCTCGGGCGTCCAGGGCGGAGCTGTGGGACCCTCGGGTGGCCATGGCGGTGCAGGCTCTTCAGGTGGCCACGGCGGTGAAGACCCTTCAGGTGGCCGTGGTGGTGAAGACCCTTCAGGTGGCCATGGCGGTGAGGACCCTTCGGGTGGCCATGGCGGTGAGGACCCTTCGGGTGGCCATGGCGGTGAGGACCCTTCGGGTGGCCATGGCGGTGTTATTTTTTCGGGCCTCCGTGGATCTTTGGCCGGCCACGGCGAAGGCGTATAGCCCCCCCCCCAAAATTTTCTTGGAGAGAAAGACAGGTTCAGGAACGGGAACAGACTTGACATCAACGGGCGCTGGGTCAACGGGGTCTGGGTCAACGGGCTCTGGGTCTGGGTCAACGGGCTCTGGGTCTGGGTCAACGGGCTCTGGGTCTGGGTCAACGGGCTCTGGGTCTGGCGCTGGGTCAACGGGCTCTGGCTCTGGCGCTGGGTCAACGGGCTCTGGCTCTGGCGCTGGGTCAACGGGCTCTGGCTCTGGCGCTGGGTCAACGGGCTCTGGCTCTGGCGCTGGGTCAACGGGCTCTGGCTCTGGCGCTTCATGGGACTCGGAACTGGACGGGGCCAGCACATCATGGGACTCGGAACTGGACGGGGCCAGCACATCATGGGACTCGGAACTGGACGGGGCCAGCACATCAGGGGATTCGGAACTGGACGGGGCCAGCACATCAGGGGACTCGGAACTGGACGGGACCAGCACATCAGGGAGCTTGGGGCTAGATTCATGCTCTGGCGGGCAGGCAACTGTCTCTGGCTGGACGGTCTCTGGCTGGACGGTCTCTGGCTGGACGGTCTCTGGCTGGACGGTCTCTGGCTGGACGGTCTCTGGCTGGACGGTCTCTGGCTGGACGGTCTCTGGCTGGACGGTCTCTGGCTGGATGTGGCTGACGTGAACCCCAGGCTCGGCAGCCATCTTTTTGGTTAATCGTACTGATATCAGTGGGGGATCAGTCAAACAGGATATCAGCCGGGGATGTCTAGGGACCGATCGGGTGGCAGGGCTGATGCGGAGTGCAGGCTCTGGCGGGCAGGCGACGGGCTCAGGCTCTGGCGGGCAGGCGGCGGGCTCAGGACATACCGGACTTAGAACTGGCTGGAGTGGGAGATCTTCCACGTGGTAGTTGGATCCACACGCCCACAGCGTGTGATCAACAAACTCCAAGAAGGACATTTGTAGGTCCTTCACCAAAATTATCTGGGCGAGAGGGTCTTTTAATCCACCCCAGAAACTTTGCGTCAATTCCTCTTCATCCTGAGTCACGTCATCATAGAAATCTAGATACAGCCCCGCATACTCTTCTAGAGAGCGCTCCTCTTGGAAGAGGATAGGTGTGTTAATTGGTTTCACCTTTTTCCTCCGGTGACATCTCCTCTGGCTCATCTTCGTTTTTATTATTGTACGGTCGATCGTTCTGTCAGGGTTGCTGTGCAGGTGGCTGAAGACGAGGACACGGAATTTCAAAGATAATGGTTTTAATAACAAAAATGAAACTTTCCAAAATGAAACAAGAACAAAACTCCAGGACTTCAAGGTTCACACACAACCATACATAGACGACGATCGACAAACACTCAGGGAAAACACAGGGCTTAAATACACAAGGAATGATTGAATGATTAACTGAACACAGGTGATGAAACTGAACACAAACGAGGAGCGGGAAAACTTAACAGGGCTAAACCAAAAACCACAAAAACAGGGGAAACCAAGATCACAAAACAGAACTTAAACACATTGAATTGTTACAGTTATGAAGGTGTCATGTCAGTCTTATGCACACCCCTTCAAGTAAAGTGTTACCATCATCTTTATTTATATAGCGCTTTATACAATAAAAATTGTTTCAAAGCAGCTTCACAGTAATAGACAGAAAAATGAATGAAACAAATGAAACAACATTGTATGGTTATGATTCAGGCTGATTCAGTCAGATTGTAAATTTATACTGAATATCATTCAGAATATTTCTTGCAGTCCCTTCTGCTTGAAGATCAATCATGAAGATACAAGATTGAAGATACACCATGCTGGCATATGGAATATATTTGATTTAAGCTATAAATCTTGGTCAAAATTAGATCTAATTATTTACCCCGAGATATAGATTTTGGATAGATTCTTGTCTATAGGCTGGGGACCAAATAATACTGAAGCTGCTGATAAAATTACAAGATGCTTTAATGATGCACTGGGTCCATGGATCCACTGGTGTTTATACTTGGAGACTTCAATACCTGTGAGTTGTCTGCTCATCTTCCAGCTCTTCAAAAATACAGTACATCACGTTTCTGATGCTTTCAACACAAACAGTGGATAAATGCTTTGGGAATGCTTATAAAGCAGTATGCAGAACTGCCTTAGGCAAATCAGAACAATATTATCTACCTACTGCAGAGATAACAACAGTAGACTAAATGTGAAAAACCTCTCACAAACCGTACATCAGTTGTTGGAGAAGGACAGTAAGAACAGTAGAGTAACTTAATTATTGTTTTGCCACAACTGATTGTCAGGTGTTATTTGACTCGTTCCTTGATGTTCATGAAATTAAAGATGTCATTATATCTTATATAAGGTTTTGTGAACATGTTGTAAGTTTTTTCCTAAATAATAAGCCATGGTTAACAAAGGAAAGAAAAGAAAATTGCTCTCAGCAGAGGTGACACTGACATTGTTAAAGAGAAAGTGAAGGAATTTTGGACTAATTTGAGATGGCTCAAATCATGGATGTGCAGAGTTTCTTATAGGCAGAAGCTCAAATAAAATAAACTAAATGGTGTTTATCACTGTAATTTGTGTGTGTGTGTGTGTGTGTGTGTGTGTGTGTGTGTGTGTGTGTGTGTGTGTGTGTGTGTGTGTGTGTGTGTGTGTGTGTGTGTGTGTGTGTGTGTGTGTGTGTGTGTGTGTGTGTGTACAGTATGTATAAGTATATGTATATGTATACAAGTATATGTAACACTATCTGTGCAAAAAGTCTTAGTCATGTAAAATCAAGTATTTTCCCTCACAAAAAAAAATTAAGCCAGTTATTTATATATTTTGCTTTACTGTGTCAGTGTGAAATGTCAGTTTACATTTCCAAACATTTTGTTTGGCATTATTTGAACACGTAACATGCATGTGCATGATGTCATCGTCTTCAGAGATTCGCGTTTTGTTGTTTACACAGATACCGTTTTCAAAAACTTGCACTTTGAAACCCATTTCGATAAGTTTACGTTTTTAGCCACCCAAAACGCTGTTGTCGTGTAAACGAACAGCCAAAAAGTTTACGTTTTCAGTTGAAAATGGTATTCCCTTAGTATTCATTTTGCATTCAGCTTCTGTTTGCCTGTTTTAGTTTGACCTAGTTTCACAGTGTGTGTCATTGATTCATTCCATTCACCTGTTACCTTGTTAATTATCTCGTTAGGTCCTTTGTTTGCTCAGTGTATTTAAGCACTGTGTTTGGTCCTGTTGAGTTGTCTGTTATAATCGTGTTAGATTTGGCTGTTCTGATAATGTTTATTGTTCCTGCGTTCTGTGTAAACTAAAAATGCTTGCATTTAGATCCTGCATTCATCTTATTTGCAAACATCTGTGACAGAATAACAGACCTCACGATGGATGGAGCAGCAGTGAAGATTCTCCTTTTCGCCCAGGGGGATCTGTCCCTCGAAGTCCACACAGAGGTATTTGGATCTGGTCTCTTTCCCCTATTATGATGACACCAGCCTCTGAGTATTTTTCTGGGAAGGTCTCACCACAGAGACAAGAGCACGCCTGACCGGAGACAGGCCTCTGGTATATTTCCAGGGACTCGGGAGCTTCCAGGATTTTGTGGAATGGGTGCTTGTCCATAATGTATCCCCATTTACCATCATGGAGAGCGAGGAGAAAGACAGTGAGCCAGCCACCAGCCAAGTGAGTGAAATTCCCTAGTCTGTTCCAGTGAGTGAAATTCCTAGTCTGTTCCAGTGAGTGAAATTCCGAGTCTGTTCCAGTGAGTGAAATTCCCTAGTCTGTTCCAGTGATGAAATTCCTGTCTGTCATGATGAAATTCCCTAGTCTGTTCCAGTGAGTGAAATTCCCTAGTCTGTTCCAGTGAGTGAAATTCCCTAGTCTGTTCCAGTGAGTGAAATTCCCGAGTCTGTTCCAGTGAGTGAAATTCCCGAGTTGTTCAGTGAGTGAAATCCGAGTCGTCCAGTGAGTGAATTCCCTAGTCTGTTCCAGTGACTGAAATTCCTGAGTCTGTTCCAGTGATGGAAAGTCCAAGCTCACACCCAAGAAAGCAGTTTCAGACCCCGCTCCAAAGGAAGCTGTTTTAGAGCCTACCCTTTGTTCATATGTAGTTCTTTCACTGTATGTGACCCATGGTGGCCAAATGAGTTGCAATGAGCAAATTTTCAAAAACCAGATGTTATTTTCACATGCTCTTTTAAAAAACCTACAACATGATGTATGATTTGTTGCCAAAAGAGACAAAAATGAGCTACTCCTGTTTGAAGTCAGAAAAAGTCAATTTTGAGAAAAATCCAGTTGAAGTTTCCTGATGGTTCCAAAACAAAATCACCTAGCAACCGTACCTTAAAATCCCTGGTAATAACACCAAATTTGGCGCACAATAAGTCAAAACCAAATATCTAAAGGAAAAATATATTTTCAACTTTTTTTTCAATGATACCATGAATGCCATGAACTATTTGATAAACATGAATGAAACAGACAGCCTATTAAGACCTACTGTACTCACTGACCCACTGATCTAATATGTTACTCATCAGATGTTATCCCCTAAAAGATAACCAAACATTCACTTATGACATGACTCGTGTGTGTGTGTGTGTGGTGTGTGTGTGTGTGTGTGTGTGTGTGTGTGTGTGTGTGTGTGTGTGTGTTGTGTTCACCAAGGCAGATATTTTGAAATGCTGTAATTCTGTGCACATGTGTATTTCAGGATCCCTTGCTGTCTGAGGTGCCTTTGTGCGCATGCTTCAGATGTGTCAGTCAGTAAGATCTTTTTTAACATCAGCTTGAGTTTGAAAATCACATTTCATTGGTTCAGACTCATGTCATTGAGAACTTGCTATGAATATTCACAAAGTTGGAATGCTGCGCTTTAAAATTATACCAAACTTGTGCTAAGGGGAAATGGCAATCGTTGACAATCAAGCAGAGTACAAAGTAAACATTCTCCTCTCGGAATATGTACAAATAAAGATAGTTTTAGATGTTAAATTGCTAATTGGAGAATTAGGATTGCTAGATGAGGGCTTAATGAGCAATTTCTTTTTAAAAACCTCAAATTCGACCAAAATATTTTACTTGTTTTGCCTGTCACTCGTAATTAATCCTTGCGCATTCCGACTCCTTTTGCCAGCATGGGTCATATATATTGCGGCTACTATGTGTGTCCAGGCCAGACACACGTTGACTCCAGCCCCTGAGCACAGTCCAGTGTCGCTCGCCTCCAGTCACACTGAGCACATCATGCGGGTCCACATGCACATATGTCGGCTCCAGCACATGAGCACAGTACAGTGTCGGCTCCAGCACATGAGCACAGTCCGGTGTCAGCCCATGAGCCCTCTCCAGCCCCAGAACTCAGACATGAGCCCTCTCCTCCCTGGCTACCTGAGCTACCGGCACCTCCATGGCTCCTCGCTTCAGGATGTAGGCCTTCCTTCCCCAGTTGGACTTCTTTTTGGCGCGAGGTCACACCTGGTTCTGTTTTGTCTTAGTGTGCATCATGGGCGACATCAAGAGAAAAAAAATCACAAGTCTTTTTTTACCTGCATCAGCAAATTATTTGCAGAAATTAAGCAAATGAATTTAAGTATCAAAACAATGGCATACCTTAGGGAATGGCTAAACGGCGTCCACCAGGCACAGCATCAGAGCAATTAAATGTTTTATCCAAATCCACATGGGTGGCCCGTTCAGTATTCAGTACTGCAGTGTCCGTCTCCTGTCCTGTCTCATGGTGTTTCTCATGTATGTTTTCAGTCGGCACAAGCTAGAAAAATGTCTTCACATGATCCGTGTTCATTGGCAGAGTTAAAAACAATCAAGAGTTTGCCAACGTTCACTAGACTGTGGACTAACTTTGACTCTCTGAATAGTGACAAAACTCTCTTCTCCAGTTGGCATAGCATTGAAAATTGGCAATTCTACATCCCTTCTGAAAATCCATTGTGCAATCAAAGTGTTGATGTCATTTTCCTGAAATCACTCACGGATCTCATTAATAGCGTTCTTCAGTGCTGCCCGCGGTAGTTGTTCTTATCGCACAACTCGACTGTGAACTCCCAAAGCTATTGAAAGTGGAGATCAGTTCTCATTGCTAAAAGAGCATAGATTGTGGAAGATGCTAGGCTTTTTTACACTGGCATAATTTGAAGTGGATGTCTGTAGCGCTTTGGCCAGTACATTGCACTGCATGAGAACTTGTGGCATCAAAATGCAAGGGAACAAAAAGTGAAAATCACTGGTCACTGATGTCAGCAGACTACTTGCCTGTCTCCAAACTCGCACATAGTTTTTTAGAAATTTCACGAAGAGTGTCAACCATAGTCTCAAAGTGATCAAGTATGGCCTTAAGAGCAGCTCCATCTTGTTTTGCTTAGAGATTTCAGTGTGGTAGATTTAACTGAAAAGTCACTGCTGCATTCTTGCAAAGACTCAAAAACACATGTCGTTTTGCTGACCCCTCGATGAAGTTATAGATAGATTGAAGATGGGTCAGCATGTGTTACAGCTGTATTGGTGCGACAGACATCCACAATACAGAGGTTGAGGATATGCGAGTGTCAATGGACATACATCTCCAGTGGATTTTCGCTTAAAATGTATGTAGCTACACCACGGTAGGTTCTTGACATATTCGCCGCACTATCGTAACATTGTGCTCTCAAGTTGTAGATATCAAGCTTAAAGCTTCTTAGTACATTCTTTAAAAGAAGGGCCAAAGATTCACCATCTGTTCAGTCAGTCCGATAAAATCAGATGAATAATTCATTGGCATTGAGGGCTCTGTCGACAGATCTTAAAACCACTGCAACTTGCTCATGTCTTGCGTTTTATCCACAAAAAGTGCAAAAATTCTGGCTTAATGCACTCATTGTATGATGTCACTTTTAACCAGACTGGCCATTATATTGATCAACTCATTCTTGTCCTTACTATGAACATAATTAAATTATCTTTCTCTATTTTTGAATAGCCGGTTAATTAGTTGATTATAAGTTGCCCTTAAATCTGTCAACCGTAAGACATTTCCCAGTTTTTCTGTTTCATCCGTTTCATCGTGACCATGAAAAGCAATACCAGAGCGACAACAGGAGAGCAAAGTCTTTCATATTTTTTCAGATATGCTCTGTTCTCATCCACTCTCCTGCATGTTCATTTGCTGATTTGTGTGGCTACGCTTCCCGTTTTGAGAGTCAGTTGATGACTTTTCATTTTTAACCCAGCAGTAATGTGCTTTTCTGATGTTGATTGAATTTTTTAGTGCCTTTTTCTCAGTTGGCCAATCCAGTAACTTGAAATGTGTCCGTCTTAGACTCATTGCCACCAAATGCGACACATGAAACAAAAAGCCTGATCAATGGTGGGAGAGGTATATTCCTAAACCCCATACCATTCTTTCTTGAACTTTCTACCGTCAGTCTCTGGAAATTAATATGGTAGGGAAGGTACCTAACCACCTAACCCTAACCCATCCATTTTATGTATGTATTATATGCATATAGTGTTAGCTATCATGAAATCAGTACCACTTAAAATAAGGTTTCATTAGTTTCATTTGTTAACATGAAATAATAATGACTGCACTTCTACAGCATTTATTAATCTTAGTTAATATTAATTTCAGCATTTACTAAAACATTATCAAAATCAAAAGTTGTATTTGTTAACATTAGTTAATGCACTGACTGTGAAATAACATGAACAAACCATTAACAGGTGTATTATTATTAACTAAGATAAACAAGGACAGTAACAAATGTGTTGCTGATTGTTAGTTCATGTTAGTTAATTTGAATAATAAACAAATTAACCTTATTGTAAAGTTTTTCTATTAAAACAAAGATATAAATTCCTTACAATTTAGATTTGGACATGGACTTAAGATTTCATTTCACAATTTGTTTTTATAATATTTTTTTTGTATTATTATTGTAAGTGGCAATAGTGTATAAGTGTACATTATTGTTATTTGTATTGTTATTACACTATTTATAATAATAATTATTATTATTGTTATTTACAATTATCAGAGAGGGGCACAATACATTTTGAGACAAAAGGGGCAGAGGCTTGAGCCTCAAGAAGGAGGCGGGAACTGGCGAACATTCAAAATTTTAATAACAAAATAAAACAAATACGAAAACAAAAGTATAAGCCAGCAGCCCCTCACGGACGGCTGCTGGCCACACAAAACAGAAACAAAACACACGTTCAGGCTTCTTCCCATAAAACCCATAAACCTAACCCATTTCCCATAAACACAACCTTTAACCCATAAACCTAACCCATAAACCCAACCCATAAACCAAACCCATAACCCAAAACCCAACCCATAACCCATAAACCCAACCCATAGACCTAACCCATAAACCCAACCCATAACCCATAAACCCAACCCATAACACCATAACCCCAACCCATAACCCATAAACCCATAACCACAACCCATAAACCCAACCCATAACCCATAAACCCAACCCCTAACACTATAACCCCAACCCATAACCCATAAACCCAAATCCAACCCATAAACCATAACCCCATCCCCCACCCATAACCCCAACCCATAAAACCATAACCCCAACCCAACCCATAAACCCATAACCCATAAACCCAACCCAGGTGGGTTCATGGGTCTCGCACGTGTCGCTCATTATCAATCACGCCACCGGCCTCGCGCCGTTCTCTCACGTCCCTCGGCCTCGTCCTGCTCGCCACAGTCTGTAACCCAAAACTCTAGAAGCAGTGGAATAGCAGGAAGCAGGAGTCAAGGTGATGATGCAAAAAGAATAGTGTTTTATTTTATTTTTTATAATCTTTGTTGCATTGGCTTAAATGCTCAGACTCCACCTGAGCTTCATCCCAAATATGTCACTACTGTCTTAATATCCTTTATTCCCATTTGTGTTGTGTCTAATAATACATATTTTGGAGATGATTGTATAATTTGGTGGTAATGTAATGATTTTTAGAGACAGTAGTCTTTAGCAATAATTTTCTGACAAACAGATTAAATGCATCATTAACTAAGAATAATAATCAGTGTTGTTTTAGTAATGAAGAAAGTCCAGAACTAATTGTACAATATGTTCAGCTGCAGCATAGTGCAATATTACTCCCCAGAGTTGAGTTGTTGAAAGTAATATTTTAATATTTTTGGTTTGACTTGCTTTCACTTCTTTGCCACAAACATGGTGCCTTATATGATCGATCACTGAGCGTTTTCCCAGTTTGTTTGTTGCAATCCTCATGGCACCAGTCTAAACATAATAAACATTTCCAAGGATTTGTCCAAAAGACTGGGCCATTCCCTCAGACATATTTATCCAGCTCTGAAACACAAACCAGTAGCTTTTGATTTCAGTGATCCATGTTATTAGCTTCCACTTTCTCAGACAGGCTATTAATCTTTTTTCCTACATACTTTTTATTTATTTATTCTTCTTATTTTTCCAAGCCTCATTCTAACAGCAGCTAAACTAGAACTCCTGTGCTGTGTCCTCAACTCTCCCTAAAATTGAGTATCATTGCTTTATTCATCATTTTGAATGTCTGCTCTCCTGCCAGGGGTCAAAGTTGAACTGTTTAGCATAGCAATTTAACGCTACTTTGTTGAACCTCTGCTTTCCCTTGCTCTTATAATAATTAATTTTCCCAAAAGCATTGTTAGCCAACAATTTTCAGATGCAATCAGAATGTTCTTAACTTTAAAGGATTAGTTCACTTTCAAAAAAACTTTTGCTGATAATTTACTCACCACCATGTCATCCAAGATGTCCATGTCTTTCTTTCTTCAGTCGAAAAGAAATCATTTCATTCAATGAACGAAATGAATCGAAAAAAGATTAGTTCATTTTGAACGAGTCTTTTTTCGAGTCATTTCGTTTATTCAATGAACGAAATGAACAAAACGACTCGAAAAAAGATTTGTTCATTTTGATGAACGAGTTCGAACAGGAGAGTCACGAACACGCATCACAGAACAGAGCAAGGCGAGCATTTGTGCTTATAAAACTTAAACTTTTTTATTTATTTTTGAAATGAGCGATGGTTTGGCTAGATAAGACCCTTATTCAACGTCTAGTATCATTTAAAGCCCTTTGAAGTTGCACTGAAACTGTTATTTGGACCTTGAACCGTTTGGGTCCCATTGAAGTTCATTATATGGTGAAAAATCCTGGAAATTTTTTCATCAAAAACATTAATTTCTTTTCGACTGAAGAAAGAAAGACATGGACATCTTGGATGACATGGGGGTGAGTAAATTATCAGCAAAAGTTTTTTTTTTTTTTTTAAAGTGAACTAATCCTTTAACATAGAATTGGCCAGATAATCAGTGTGACGTGTGGGAACCCATACTCCTCCAAAAGCTACATTATCACAGATGTTAAGTATTTTTGTATGGTCATGTATTTCCAGAGAAATTCTGTGGGAGCTTTGGCAGGAAAACTCCCTGGACGAATAGCTCTCGAAGACATACACATTAACACTTACAGATAATTCATCCTAATTCACCAATCCTGCTGGTCTTTGGATTGTACGGCTAAACTGGAGAACGGGGAGAACATGTAGTGTTTTACACTATGGGTTGGGTTTATGGGTTATGGGTTGGGTTTATGGGTTGGGGTTATGGGTTATGGGTTATGGGTTGGGGTTATGGTGTTATGGGTTGGGTTTATGGGTTATGGGTTGGGTTTATGGGTTAGGTTTTATTCATATTTATTTATTTATTTTTGTATACTTTAAACAGCATTTGCAGTGTAACAAATGTAAATGTCTTTATTAATTCTGTTCAATAACAGTATTGATGTTGCAAAGTTACTGTCATTATCCAGCTCAGTTTAGTTAAGTTCAATGTATGTAAAATGTATGGAAGTGTGTTTCCACCACGGAATAAAGAAAGGTAATAATGACTTTGTCATGATGTGTTCCCCTGGTCTTGTGTGGACTTATGTTATTTTCTGTTTTCCATGTTTGATTTGTTTTTGTTTATTCTGTTAATACAATTCGCTGCGTTTGGATCCAGCTCTCCTTCGTTTTCGAGTTCCCCCTTTGTTACACTTTAATTTCACATTTCTGACTCGTTTACCTCACATTTAAAAAACTCGATATAAACTCGAGAAAATGTTACAATTGTGCGCTGACTTTTTCTCAGAATTTAACATTTTTATTTGGAATTCGGACTTTATAACTCAGAAAAAAAAAGTCAATTGCAGGATATAAACTCACAATTGCGAATTTACTGTATATCTTTATTTTATTAGAATTGCAAGTTTATATCACACGATTCTGAGAAAAAGTCAGAATTGCGAGATATAAACTCGCAATTGCAAGAATTTAAAGCTTATATCTTGCAATTCTGACTTTTTAACTCGCAATTCCAAGTTCTTTCTCATAATTCTGAGAAAAAAAAAGTATAATGGCAGAATTGCAAAGTAACTGTATATCTCGCAATTCTGACTTCATATCTCAAAATTTCAACATTATTTATCAAAATTGCAAGTTTATAATCTCACGATTCTAATAAAAAAAGTCAGAATTGTGAGATAAAAAGTCGTAATTACCTTTATCATTCTTTTACTCCATGGTGAAAATCAAGCTTCAAGTTTATTCAGTAGTAATTCTTAAGGGTTCACACATTTTCTAGTTTTAATGTATTTTTATAATGATTAGCATTTATAATACCCTAAAATCTTAATGGTCCTAAAAATAAGCATCATGCGATTGTAATGTGCAGCACCTTTAGTAAGCAATTAACACAGGTTTTGAGAATTCATTGTGCCACACGTTCAATAAGATGTTAAGCAATAATCAAAGTGGAGGTATCGATCATGACTCTGAGAGCTGCCCCTG
Source organism: Chrosomus eos (assembly GCA_036326025.1). NCBI lineage: Eukaryota > Metazoa > Chordata > Actinopteri > Cypriniformes > Leuciscidae > Chrosomus > Chrosomus eos. The sequence continues at coordinate 37,120,727 of CM070831.1, forward strand.
CATGTAGTTCAATCTGAAGCGAGATTAAACCTGGCCTACGTGCACGCTGATGGGCCTTGGGAGAGAGACATTAAAAAGGCTTCCATTCAATCGCTGCTTCTATTTGCCCAGTGTTGAAGCGCAAGGCTTTGAGCAAGGACAAAACGGCTATAAATCTGAACATGGGTGAAAGCTGTTAAAAATGAATAAAGTCACTGCTGATGACAGATAAGGCATTTCCACACTATGACAGATAAGCTCCTGGAGAATCACCTATATATGGCGTCAGAAATTGCATTTCTTCACTGCGATAGTAGACAAGAGATAGAAGATAGCAATCTGTGTCAACACAAACTAAATTAAAAATGAGGATATTTAAGACTGATCTATGTGGCCCATGATGCAATTTATTCTGCAGACATTAGATGTTTAATGTTAAGGATTATGGATAGGGTTGGGAGAGTCCAGCTGTTGTTTTTTGATCAGGAGAAAATGTGAATGAACAAAAACATCCCTCTCGTTCATAGTGTAACTTTAGTGATGGCACTTTTGCATTGTTTAAAAAATGGCCACTCCTTTAAATAAATACTGTAAACTGTAGGTTAAACTGTTAATCAGTAGCGTACCCACCAGTAGAGTCGTTTTGGGGACCATGATTACCAGACCCTTTCACATTGTTTTACAATTTGTTAAATCAACACTGTTCAGTGTTTATTTCTAACCCTGAACCTAACCATTTCTCAAAGTCAATATTTATAAATCTATATGCATATGTATATAAAGCATGTAACGGGCAGATAAAAGTTCAGCCACAATCATTTAATTAAAAATTCCATATATTTCAAGTTATCCAAGGCCAAACGATTGCTTTGTACGCAGACCAGATCTAATGTGATGCGAGTGCGTTTACGAAGCATTAAGTCCTGTTCCTCTGTTCCTCACACAAAGTTATCAAATGGCTTAAGGAGACATGGAATGTAGTACAAGTCATTTAAAAGACTATACTTTTATCTGCAATACATAATCTCCTGTATCTTGCTATGTAACAACGCAGTGGTCATGTGTTCAGTTCCCAAGTAATGCATGAACTGATAGTATATACCTTTAATGTTAGTATTTTACAGATACATGCAAAAAGTACTGTATCTGTGTAATTACATATGTGTAATCAATATATTTTCTTTGCAAATAAAGCCAGGCTGATTTTGTCTTGTGTTGTCCTGCCTCATGCTGAGAGGTCTGTTGAATCAATACCTGTTTATCACATGAAGTTTTTAAGGTGATGCTCTCTATGACACCTGTTTTTTTTTTTTCTAGCTCCAGCATAGAGTTTATTGTTAGCGGATAATGTCTACGGGTGGTGAAAATCTGATCTGACTACAGCAGCGCCAGCCAAGCTATAGTGCAGAGATGATCTGAAGGATCAGAAAAATGCGAAGAGCAACTTTTGTCCAAATGAGCTCCCCTGACACTGCTATTGGACTATTCCGATATTTGTTCTGGCAGTTCACCGGTCTTTGGTACAGTAAACATAGATGGACATAAACAACATACTATGTATGTGTGTATAAATAATTGAAAGGGTAAACAGGTGTGGCTTGTAGATAGGATTAAGTATATAACCAATCCCCAGCACTTTCGCTGCTTTCCTGACCATATTTATATTTTCTACTGCCAAAATCCTCCTCACAGGTGTGGCATATCAAGATGCTGATTAGACAGCATGATTATTGCACAGGTGTGCCTTAGGCTGGCCACAATAAAAGATCACTCTAAAATGTGCCAGTTTTATTACACAACACAATGCCACAGATGTTGCAAGGTTTGAGGGAGTGTGCAATTGGCATGCAGGAATGTCCACCAGAGCTGTTGGCCGTGAATTGAATGTTCATTTCTCTACCATAAGCCACTTCTGTCGAAATGATCATTTGTAATTAAATTCACATTCACATGCGCATTAAGAATTGATTCTATAGTTATGTGTGTTTGAATATATTTGTGCAGGTTTGTAATTCGCTACAAACCATGCCTAAACAAACTACTTGTCTTGCCTATAAATTTTGATGCAGAATTTTATTTTATTTTATCATATCGGGTAGGTACGCGAAACCGGAATTTCCACAGCGCTTTATCTGTAGAGTGGTATCGGGATCCTCCATCGGGAAAGGCTAGTTGGCACTTCAGCACTGCGTTGTCATCGGGTCCAGGCGAAGGTACTTCGTCAGATCTGGAAACGGCCTGGATCCGGCTGGCTGCGGGAAAACCTCGGGATAAAAAAAGACACTAAATTAGCGTAGATGCCATCCTTCTTATGATGTAACGAGTACATCAGGATTTAAGGGAAGTGTTGCCAGTTCTGGCTGACCTAATCTATGCAGCCTAACATTTAATTATAAAGTCGATAATGTATTATGTGAAGTGCTAGGTCAAAGAGATGTGTTTTTAGTCTAGCTTGAAACTGACAGACTGTGTCTGCTTCCTGGACAATGTTAGGAATATTGTTCCAAAGTTTTGGTGCTAAATAGGAAAAGGATCTACCGCCAGCAGTCGATTTTGATATTCTAGGTATTATCAACTAGCCGGAACTTTGAGATAGCAATAGACGTGAAGGACTATAATGTGTTAAGAGCTCGCTTCAAGTACTGGGGAGCTAAACCATTTAGTGCTTTGTAAGTAATCAACAATATTTTAAAATTTATACAATGTTTAAAGGCAGCCAATGCACCTGGTATAGGCTATACTTTGGAGAGATGTTCTCTTTACGGATGAATCCCGGTTTTCACTGTACAGGGCAGACAGCGTGTATGGCATTGTGTGGGTGAGCGGTTTGCTAATGTCAGCATTGTGGATCGAGTGTCCCATGGTGGCGGTGGGGTTATGGTATGGGCAGGCGTATGTTATGGAAAACGCACCCAGGCGCATTTTATTGATGGCATTTTAAATGCACAGATATAACATGACGAGATCCTGACGCCCATTGTTGTGCCATTCATCCACGACCATCACCTCATGTTGCAGCATGATAATGCACGGCCCCATGTTGGAGGATCTGTACACAATTCCTGGAAGCTGAAAACATCCTCGTTCTTGCATGGCCAGCATACTCACCGTACATGTCACCTAATGAGCATGTTTGGGATGCTCTGGATCGGCGTGTTCAAGGTCCTGCCAATATCCAGCGATTTCGTACAGCCATTGAAGAGGAGTGCACAAACATCCCACAGGCCACAATCAGCAACCTGATCAACTCTATGTGAAGGAGATAGGCAAATGGTGGTCACACCAGATACTGACTGGTTTTCGGACACTGTGATCTTTCTAACTATAAGTTAATGTAAGAGTCTTGAAGCTGACTTCTGCTGATGCAACTGCAAACTATCTTCAGTAAAACTTTTCTTTAATTTATTATAATTCTGACTCTTGTCTTAATTAATAATTTCTGGTTCTGGGTCTTTGACTGTAAATCCCCTTACACAATTTTTTGATAATCCACTTTAGACATTCTACTGACAAAGTAACTTTGTAACTACATGTCAACTGACTCTCATCAGAATATTAGCAGGCTGTTAGGTTAGGGTTCGTGTTAGTATAATTAGTTGACATGTAGTTGCAAAGTTTCTTAAAGTCAGTAGAATGTCTGTTAGAGGAGCATCACAATAAAGTGTGTGCAGATAGTAAGCAGACAGTCTACTAATACTCTAATGAGAGTTAGTTGACATGTAGTTACAAAGGTACTTATATAGGCACTTCAACATTCGAAAGTGGACTTTCTTTTAAGAAAATCTGAGTGATGCTGGTCCATGCAAACTCACAGCCATGATACTAGTGGGTGGTTTCAAAATGGTTGCAAGATTGTTCTGGCTTGTTGCTATCCTAGGGAGTTTTGGATGATTGCCGTGTAATATTCTGTTCTAGCTATGGCTCAGGCCCATCCTGAAACTTATGATCCACAGTATGTCTATCTACCTAGGCACCTATTGATATCCTCAGAAGAGCTGAAAAGATTTCAGAGACTTTTACACAAATAGATCTGTTGAATGACTGCACAGACAAAAGTACCAGAGGGCCACTGAAGAAACACAAACTCACAAGCAAACACAGCCTGTCTGAAGCAATTTTTTCAATCAGACAGCAAGATGAGAACCGTAAAGGTGGTCATTTCCTACAAATGGACTGTCACACAAGACTTCTGGATGGAGACCTGAAAGCAATGATTTAAAATTGGGAGGAGCCAAAACACACACACAAACACAAAAAAGAAATTGTACATTTGTCCTTGACAATGATTGGGAAGGTCTTGAAGGAATCCGAGATTGACAGCTAAACTACTTTTGCACAGTCTGCAGTCATAATTGCATCACTAGCATTTTTCTCCACTCTCTTGCACTGATGGCTTTTGTTTCTAATCTGAATTTTGAAATTGCCTTAACTGCATACTCAACCCCTCCTTTCTCTCTCCTTTCAGTCTCCTTCTCTGTCTCTGGATTAACTCAGTGTGAGTCTCATAAGAACTGCATCATGCTGTTACCAAAAAAAAGATTTTTGCTATCCCAAAAAATCACTTTATCTTTTTAAATATTGTAATGTCTTGTCTTGTTTTGTTTTGGTTTTGTTTCATCTTCCTGTTTCATGTCTGTCATGTGATCCCCTCTTCTAGTTATGTGATCAAAGAACTGAGTACTTAAAAATACAGAGCTAGATAATGACCAGAGCCAGAAACTGGAGTGTAACTTAATCAGAAGCAATGGAAACAAACTAGTAACAAGAACTCAGGAAAACAGTGACAGGGAACAATGAAAACGAAACCAAAGCAGAACATGACTCTGACAATAGTAACACAGAAGTTTACACGACACCGTTTTCAACTAAAAATGTTTTTTTTTTGGCCGTTCGTTTACACGACAGCAACGTCGTTTGGGGGCCTGAAAATGCAAGTGCAAGTTTTTGAAACCGGTCTCCTTTTAAAAACAAAAACACAAATCTCTGAAGACGATGACGTCATGCACATGCGTATTACGTGTTCACTCTATAGTGTTTCCTTGCCATCTAATGGATATTTCTGTGATTGGATACAATGATCAACGCATGGGTGCGTTTGAGAGCACAATAAAGATGAAAAAAACGGGAGCGGGAGCTTTTGAAAGCACAAGCAGCAGTCTATCAGCGGACTGGTCCTGCTTTCAAACACTCCCATATCTGTGTAAGCGCTCAGTGAAGAGCATCATTGATGTATATTTACAACATGTTTTTGAAGCGGTGATCATTGTAGCCAATCACAGATATATTTGATGAGCGCATGATCACAATGGCCAATCAGAGGTGTTTACGATTCCACTCAACAGCACTCAAAGCGTAGCCTGGGTTTCCCCATACTGCCTTACCGCAGCGCGATTCAATTCACGCTGAAAGGCAGTCTGGATACCATGGCCAGATTTTTCGCCTCATTTAGGGAACCAATCACAGAACGGGATCACAGAACGGGGAGGGAACAGCAAGACGATGACGACATATGTTGGCTATGAGCATTTGATAGACATTCTTAGCACCCAATAAACAGCGCCGGGCATTCGTAAACCACGCCTCAAATACGAGAAAATGTACATGTGGTTCCCAGACCCAAGTCTCAACGAGAATTGGGTCTGGCGTTAGCCAGGCTACTCAAAGCGTCACATTTTTTAAATTTCAGTACCGACTTTTTACTATGTCGGGCTGCTTTAGAAAAGAGGAAGAGTTGTTGTTGCTGTTTTTTACACCCCAGAAATAATTTGTCCAAAAGCTGAGGAACTTAGAGAGGTTAAAATGTATTTTTAACACTGTTCCTGAACATTATAACCTCAACGTTTGTCTGTGCACTGCACATTTTATGAAGAACAGCTTCCAGAAGAAAGTACAATGCAGGCTATACACACAAAAGCTTCTCCTGAAAGACGGAGACATTCCCATTCTGTCGGGACAATCTGTTGTTTATGGATCACAAGTATCCAATTATAAGTTTTATGTATTGGCTATGATGTAAAGCTTTACCTCCACTAGCCTGCTAACTAACATTACAGTATTGGTGTAGTGTTTACTGTAGCTTTTGTAAGCTCTTGCTTTTGTAAGACTGTTCACCGCCCCTTAGGAAAATTGTCCATGATTTTGTGATCAATTACTGTTTGTATTACCATAGTTTTTCAACAAACTTGATTAAATGGAGGATAACATCAATCTATAAATTTTGAAAAATAAATAATAATAAAAAAACACTGAAACGTCCTGTGAAACCCGTGGTTGCAAAGTCTGTGCTTGAAATTCGTTCAGCACAATCCTCTTGTTCGTTAACATTGTCGAGGTCTGAATCGGCTCGAAATGGTTTGAAATTGATGCCATCTGAGTATTTACATCTGAGTAGAGCTTATGGTTATGAAGGGGTCTGACATTGCCCGAACAAATGCTAAGAGGTGCCCATTACAACACACAGGGCAAGCTAACCAATCACAGCACTGTAATAATGTAAAATGTGTGAAAAAGAATGTGCTTTTTTTAACAATCAAGCATGAAAACATATTCTAGTACACCCCAAAAACAAAATGAAGACTTCGTAAAAGGGTATAATTTGACCCCGTTAAAACACAGTTTCACTGAAGAAGAAAAAAAACAAGAAAAGAAAAAATTGAAACCACTGATTTAATAATTGTTTAAATTATTGAATACTGAAAGACAGCTAAAATAGTGCTTAGACAGACAAACAAACAAATAAAAGAAAAAGAAAAGAAATAGGGATAACATCGTTTCTATAAGCTCTTGTTTTGGGAGTATCTGAAAAGAGTGGTAAAGAGGGTCTTCAGTAATGGAGGATGCCTTCCTCTTTACCTGAGTGAGTCCGAGTGAGGCCTTAACCTCCCACAGCACACTTCTCTGGTCCTACTAATGTTCAGTTCAAGGGAGCTTTCCTGAATCCAGACCATAGTGTCACAAACTGCCTGTGCGTAAACAGGGAATGTTAATAAGCACTGCAAGTAGAGTTTCTGTCTAATTCGACCTATTTTTATTTATTTATTAATGTGTGTTACACATTACATTTAGAAGAAATTGGTTTGAAAACACAGTATGAAACATATTAACTAACATAAACTTTTGCAATATAGGATTTAGGGCTGGGCAGTATGACGATATACCCTTTACCACAGTATAAAATGTCTATCGTTAAAAATGTTGCTATATTGCGGTATGTAAATATATAGCACTTTTGACACTTCAGAGTGATGAAATGCATGAATGAAAATATAAAGAGCGGGATGCGCTTGATGTTAAAATTAGTCATAAGCGCACTATATCCTGAAAAAGACCTCGGTGTGGTGCTCATGCTGACTGGCACACTGCCACAAGTGCACGTACAGAAAGCTGCCTCTCTCATGAAATTGCGAATTTGGGACGTGCTCGATGTTAAAACGTGTTATTAAGCACAATAAGCAGTGTAAAAGAACTCAATTCGGTGTAAGAGCTGACTGACTGTGCAAGCGTGTGCACAGAAAGCCACATCTCTCAGCATGCGATCGTGAATTCTGTGCTCTTTCACGTCTTATTGTGCTTGAATGATCAAATACACATACAATTATGTCAAAAATCCCATCGTGTGGAGTATTCATGTAAATACAGCCGGTTATGTCTCAAGTGAAAGTAAACAGTTGGGTGTAAACTGGATGTGTATCAGTATAATGGATCCATGCGTTTGGTCTTAAAGTGACAGCAGTCTAATAAATGTGCTGCTCTGTGTCATTAAATGTGTCACTTGACTGAATAACTTTTTTTTGTAGCTTTAATATAAATACATATTTAATTTATACAGTGAAGGCTATGCATTTTTTATTTTTACATTTGATTATTAAATGTCTGTACTAATTCTAACTACATGTTAAATAAAACTTCATTGGTTTAATTCATATTTTTGCTATGTTGTATTTGTCTTATTGTTTGTAATTTACTTCTTGATTATTTTTTTTAATAACAGCAATGAGATAAAATAAGCTGCAGCTCTGTTACACACAATACACACCGTCAGAACACTCTAAAAAATGCTTGATTGTTTTAACCCAATTTTGGGTCAAATATGGACAATCCCAGCCATTGGGTTATTTTTTTTAATGACATTTTTAACCCAATGTTTGAATTTGTCCATATTTGACCCAAAATGGATTAAAACAACCCAGCATTTTTTAGAGTGAATGATGTGAGCTCCTGTTGCCGTGCACTTCAGGCCGCAGACGTGCAGTAGACACCCTGGATGATGCTCAGTACTCAGTGCTGATGTTTCCTCGCTCATCCATCCTTCAGTCTGTGACCCGGAAACAAGGATGTGGTTTAAATAATCCATAAATTTCACATACTTCAACAGTGCATCTTTCTTCATTAATATTTATTAAGAATACCTTAATTAACAAAACATAACATCAGATCCCTGAAGCACACTGATGTCCTTTTGAAGCGATGCCTGAGTGAGCCAGAATATTCTGTTTTACAAATACATCTTTGCTTCGATACCTTCGTCCTGATATCTCCTCCTCACTCAAGGTAAGAGGAAGGATGCATGGAAAGTATAAAAAAAAAGATGCACAAACATAGAATGAGAAGCACCCAGTATGTGTAAAATGGGCCTAACTACAAAAGCCAGTTTGTTAATGACATCATCCTCCAGGAAGTGACATCACCTTTGGTTGGGTAGTAATCCGCTCATTAAGTCTGACGTCATACATCATCGCCTCTGTATCCAAACTCTCAATCAAATGCCAAAAGAAAAAAAAACAACTAATGGTGCTATGTAGGGCTGTCACGATATCAGATTTTTAAAGAGTTAACCATATTTTCACAATATATCTCGATATATATAGAAATAACAAATAATAATGCTATCAGTCAAATAGAAATTAAAAATAAATTATATTTTATAGTATCATATACAGTGATAATGGCTATGTTGATTGCCATTACAATATTTTTATCCTTTTTTAAACAATGTATCCTTATGAAATTTTCACAGATAAACCATAATACTGTCACAATAGTTTGTTAATTATCTTTGTTTAATCAGTCAAAATTCTCTATCTGCGTTTTATTTAAGTACAGCGATCACTGGATGGCTGCGTCCAAAATTGCATTCTCTCTTGAGGTACTTGAATAATGCATTTCTGCATTATTCATGAATGTATGCGATTTCAGATGCAGCCGATGTCTTATATTAGGGAGTTCCCTAAATGACACCCCTAGTGCTAAGGTACAGTCACGGTGTGATGTGAAACTACCGAAAAATCATGATCCTGTAACCTTTATCGCCATACCAAACTCCCTGATGCCCATACAGTGATTCATCTTCAATAAAATCATTCACTCTTTCCCCGCCAGCGTTTTATAAAGAAAGTTGCAAGTCAGCGCCAGCATTTTTGATCATTTTCACAAAACTTTAATTCCCCCCAGAATATTTTGTTTAAAGAATATCTAAACATGAACAGAACACAAGAGCAGAACATCTGCTTTTAAATAAAAAATAAATAAATAAAAATGAATAAACATTTTATTCTAGCTTCATGTGTTCTTGTTTTATCAACAGTTGAATGTTTCATAAAAAAAGCAACATTTTAAACAAAAAGCTGAGAAAATCTGTTTTCTTACCCCAGTTGGTTTCCACAAAAATATTAGCAGAACAACTGTTTTCAACATTGATAATAATAAGACATGTTTTGTTAATTAGATCATTTCTGAAGGATCATGTGACACTGAAGCCTGGAGTAATGATGCTAAAAATTCAGCTTTGCATCACAGGAAATTATTACAATTTACAATAGTAAAATAGTAGAAAACAGCCATTTTATCTTAAAATACAATATTGAATTATAAATATAATATATAAATGTACTGTATTTTCGATCAATTAGATGCAGCCTTGGTGATCATAGGAGAGTTCTTTCAGAAAATATATATATTTTTAAAAATTATATTCCAAACTTTTGACCGGTAGAGTATATACATGTAAAACATTCTCATTTAGTCAGAAATTGTAATTACAAAAGGCAATCTCTTATAGCTTTAATAAGTTGCTTATATGAAACGTTATATCAACGCTTTCACATCCATGTAGAATGCTAGCTGCAGATACATGATTTATTTTAAATATTCATGGAAAAAAAACTTTGTATATAGTCTTGACTGCTAACAATATAACGGTTGTTAGTACAAATGATTTATTGATGGTGTCTGTTTGATTACATTTACAGTAAACGGATTTGCTGAGAATGTACTCAATAGCTGAAAATCAACATGTGACGTGTGTGTGTGTGTGTGTGTGTGTGTGTGTGTGTGTGTGTGTGTGTGTGTGTGTGTGTGTGTGTGTGTGTGTGTGTGTGTGTGTGTTAATTGTGCTCTCGACGACATACAGTCACCTTTTGAGACTCGCTGTTCCTGTCAGGCATTAGTTTCATGAACAAATAGGCTTCTTCTCATTTTTTATACTCAGGCATTATTGAATGTTTTTGAACGCAGGCTTGTAGGTCACATCAGTGGCTATTCATAGGCTTTTACTCATTAAAATTAGCTTTAATGAATCAAATTTTACTATTCAATGGTATTTAACAGGTGGCGGTGATCAATGTTGTCAGCTAGAAACACACTCTAAATTAACTTAGTACAACACAGAGGTCAGTATCCAGAATATGTGTGTGTAAATTGAATCCCTCTCTGTGCCACATAGAATAAAAGTGACCCACTAGGAACAGAAGGAATAAATTAATGCAGAGTGATTCAATTAATAGCCGCTTTCCGACCAAGTAGTTACAGGTACGAAGTTTAGGACAAACTAAACAGTTCTAAAGCTACTCTCCCCCAAACTGGGTTTTGCTGTTTGCGTTCGCACTGGCCAAGTGGCCATAGGAACTGGAGGGGTAAGGGAGTAACGCAAGCATGGCGGCAGTCTTTATGGCGTCATCGCTAGACGTAGCGTGACCACATACAACAACAACAAACCAGCATGGAGGAGGCTATCGGACTGTTCCTGTTCTGCCTTGCCGGGACCTTAACAACGGAGTACGAACGGCGGCGTTTAAAGACTATGCTTGAGTTCTGTACAGAGAAACATCAGAAGACGAAGGCTCCAGCGTAATATGATCTTAAGTAATATGATGGAAGTAGATAGAAGAGCAGAGCGCAGGAGGCAAACAAAATGACGGGTAAGTTTAGCTAGCATTAGCAATTAGCTGGTTGAATGTGTTATGTCAACCCGATCTCACGGCAATTCGTACGAATTCTACGAGGTGGCTAATTCGTACAAATTAATACGACCTCACTCGTACGAATTAGTAAGATTTTTGCTAAATCGTACATATTTTACGAGTTGCCCATTTCGTATGAATTCGTACGAATGACCTACCCCTGACCCCGCCCCTAAACCTACCCATCACGTGGGTTTAGACAAATCGTACGAATTCGTACGAGTGAGGTCGTACTAATTAGCCACATTTTAATCACTCGTACGAATTCGCACGAATTGGTCGTGAGATAGTGTTGGTTATGTTTGTCTTAAGTTATGAGTTATACATAGGTGAATTGCAACAGACAGTGGGCGTGACTTATAAGTTGAACCAATCAACGTAGACCTAGGGAAAGAGAACTAAACAAGTCCTCGCACTAGACTAGGTACTGAAAGAGTTATAGGAACTACAGTCTGAGGAACTAAACAATCCCCAACTTAGTCCAGTCGGAACACGAGAAAAAAAGGGATAAAGGAACGTTGGGTTACATTTACATTTATTCTTTTAGCTGACGCTTTTATCCAAAGCGACTTACAATTGCTATATTTCAGAGGTCGCACGCCTCTGGAGCAATTAGGGGTTAAGTGTCTTGCTCAGGGACACATTGGTGTCTCACAGGGTAGTTTGATTTCTAACATTATTCTCCTCAACAGACATTTACATCGATAGTCTGGTGTTATAATTGATGTGCTTTTGGTGTACTGCGGAGTGGGTAAAACTGTATTTAATGGCAGGCTAGCAGTTACCGTTGACTCACGCTAGCCTAGCACCGGCGAAATATGCAACTGGAACGACTGGATGAAAATTTTTGAAAACTGTCTCCACTGATAAATAACACTAAAGCTCACTTGGAAATGAGGTCCGTTGTCCAAAATTCCGAACCACACCTTTATAACTGCAGTCGAAATCGCTGGTGTTTCTGACGTCACAAACTACCTTGTAACCAATCAGATCAACGTGTGATCGTCAACGAGTAGATCTGTGAGTGAGTGGAGTAGGGTCTCATTTGCATAGTCATAGAATGGCGTATATTAAATGAGGAAAGGGTGTAGAGTTACATTCAAGTGTCATATTGGTGATCAAAGGTGAGTTTTAAGGGATCAAATGAATGACTACAGAGGGACATTAAATACTTGCATTTCATGTAAATGTATTCTCTTGGTGCACTGAGCTTGTTATACGAATACCTACTAAATACTACAGGATATTCTGGGCAGATAGCTTAGGTGTATGCTCGTTCCCCTTAATATTTTTAATGACAAATGTGTTGCTAATATTGTTGGACTTATGAAGACATTTATTTTTATTGGGATTTTACAGGAGAATATTAGCTGCTTCTGTTCATCTGTCATTTGTTCTTTCTCTTAAGCTGACCTTGACAATGTCCTTTCCCTAGCCTAGTTTTCAAACACCCACTCTCTCTCTCTCTTCATGCTAATGTCTTACACAAGCACTCCATTAAAAATAAAAGTTGGTCTATTTCTTTCTTTCTCTGTATCTCTCTAGCTCTTTTTTCTTACCCTCCCTCTCTCTGAAGTTCTTTCATGAAGCATCAAGAGCCATATATTCATTATCTGGCATCATATTCATTTCTATGCTAATGAGGACCATGCCCACTGAAATCTGTCCTTCAGATAGGAGTAAGTGGCAATCAGGTTTTGTTTGTTTTGAGGTTTCTTTCTGGAATGACAGAACATTTCCAGTATTATCTGGAAATTAAGTATTCAGAAATCAGTGCATAGAAGCTACAGTATATAATATTCTGTTTGTTAATAAAATAACGGTAACGCTTTAGATTACAGCCCGGAAAGTACTGTGTAATTAAGAGGAATTTACAGTGTAACTTTCTGTAGTTATAGTGTACCTATAAAGTACTTACATGTAAGTATAAGGGAACAATATGTAAAGTTTAGGGAATAAAGGGGTAACAACCAGGAGAATTAAAAAAATATTTATACTGCAAGTATTATAGAACTAAGGGGTACTTATTCTACTATTATGATACAACAATCTTACATTTTGGCAATTTAGCGAGAACATACACTGCGTACCTTTTTGTAATAAGTGTCTACCAATACATACTGTATAGGCTTTTTAAAAATTACAGGGTACATATCCATGCATTCATTCAATTTTTTTTATTTTTTTTTATAGCAAAAGTGCAGATGTTTAAGTTTGGGCTAACGTGTTTCAAGGCAAGAAAAGCTAAGACTATTGCAATTTTTTTTTTAAATACTGGGAAATATATCTTGTTTGATGTGTTTACAGGGTAAGTGGTGCTTGTATAATAAATAAAGGTTTCCGAGGTCAGTGATATAAGATTGTGTGTATGCATTTTATTGTACTTACCCTGTAACTACATGGAACAAGAGGGTAACAAGCACCACTACATGAAACAAGAGTATCTTTCCCCAATATTTAAGCAAAAGTTTCAATAGTTTTTTTTTTTTTCAGTGCATTTTTGTTAAAAATATTACTTATAAATGCATAGATATGTACCCTGTAATTTATAAAAAGGCTATACAGTATGTGCTGGTTCACCATTATTTCAAAAAGGTAAGCAGTGTATGTTCTCGCTAAATTGCTCCCAAATGTAAGATTGTCATAATAGTAGAATAAGTAACCCTTAGTTCTATAATACTTACAGTATAAATCATTTTTTAATTCTCCTGGTTGTTACCTCTTTATTCCCCAAACTTTATAGGATTGTTCCCTTATACTTATATTGTAAGTACGTTATAGGTACACTATAATTACAGAAGGTTACATTGTAAAATCGCTTTAATTACGCAGTACTTTCCGGGCTGTAATCTAAAGCGTTACCAAAATAATATATCCAGAGGCACAGTGACGGCTAGCGTAACTCTGTGGTTGAATGAGATTGTGTATGTGATTGAAAAAGTCACTTTCACACTTTGGTGGTGCGTCGCCCAATCGCCCTAATGAAGAAACCGCCCCTGATTGGATGCATAAGTCCATGTATCTTCACCTGTGGAAGTTGTTTGTGTCTCATGCTAAGCAAAACTCAAACTTTTCCATGTATCGGTTGGTGGTGCACCTCGCCGAGCTGCAGCGTCTGAAACGTGACATTTTCACAGCACGATGAGAGCTGCCACTTTCTCTCTGTAATTATTTCAGCGGCACTCGCTTGCCCCAAATTGAAAGAATGAATATCAGCCTATATTTCCTCTGAATCACATAATTTAAGCGGCTTTTTATATGTTTAATAAAGCACAGCCGCCAGCCTCTATCACTAAGGAGCGAGTCATTTCCTGGGGAGGGAGAAACATCTGTTCCCAATTGAAGGGCTTGCTGAGGGGGAAATAAGGCTTTTTTCATATTATAATTGAGGAGAGAATAGTTTTAAATGGCACATTAGAGGCAGCACAATCTAAAGGATTGAGAGGCGGGAGCCTCCAATGCTCAAGGAGAGGTGAGTGTATTATACTGACCCACCTGTTCAGAATCATTTAATGCTATTTATTGCAGCCGGCAGATTTTATAGATGTACCGTAGTTAGCAGATGAACAGCCTGCCACTAATACACAACGTGAGAGCAATATATCAGTCCTTATCTCTCTAGAACAGTGTCTGCAAAGTTTGCAATGTTTATAGCCCTTAGATTACTAACAATTCCTGATGCTCTTTTACGTAACTGTCTGATGGTACACTGTAAAAAAAAAACTTTTCATGTGAATTTCCTGCATAATTATAGTGACTAGCTGCATGACATACATAGTTAATTTTACAGCATTAGTTATATCACTTATTAGAACATATGATTGTGAACTCTAATGGCAACACATTATTAGGCCAGGCTGGCACTAGCCCACTCATACCCCTTTTCCACCAACAAGAACCGGGTGCTGGTTCAGAGCCAGAGCCAGAGTTGGTTCGACTGACGAGCTTCCTAAGAACCGGTTTGCCTTTCCACAGGCTAGAGAGCCACAACAGAGCCAGATCTTACGTCACTGCATACGTCTCATGTTGCCCAGCAACGCTAGTGTGGTAGCGCCGAACACAAACACGCCAGGCTTGTTCGAGATGCATCGGGTTCTCGCAGATCGATCGCCGTATTACATCAAAGCACTGCGAAAGCGATCCAAAAGCACAAGGAGTCGTATGATCTCCAAACACTCCCGCAGCTCCGATCGGTCCGCGCCGCTCCAATGCATCTCGAACAAGCCATCAACAATAACGGACGTTGCGTTACTATGGATGCTCATGGGTTTGCAAAAATACATCGGAATCCAATGCGTTTGTGCAGCTCGCAGTAACTTACATAGACGGATATTATAATCAAGCTGCTATTAGCTCGACTAGCTGCTATTTAAAAATGGCGGTCACAAGTTTCTATTCGTCTTGTTGGTCACGGTAAAACCGCCCCCAGCCCCTGACGCAAGCGGTTCTTACTTGGCTCTGTTCTAGACCAGCAATGATTTGGTGCTACTTAAGAATCACTTTTCCTGGTTCGGAGCTGGCGCTTTGCGTGTGGAAAAACAAAGAACCGAATTGAAACTAGGCTCTGGCTCCGAACCAGCACCAGCTCTGCCTTGGTGGAAAAGGGGTATCAGATTGATGGCTTTTTGTGGAAAAGGAGAAAAAATACATGAATTTCGTGGATGTCACTCCCGAAAGTGAAGCGTGTGCATGGCCACTGGTCCACCATAAAAAACAATATTTTATTCAAAATCCTAATTGATTATATCACCTACAAAGCGCGCAAAGAGCGGTCCCTTTATAATCATTAAAAAGCTGTCACCTATCTTAGTTACATTTAATCATTTAGCAGACGCTTTTATCCAAAGCGACATACAAATGAGGAGAGCAACAGAAGCAGTTAAACTAACAATAAGAAAACAAAATGTAAGTATTGTGACCCTTCCCAATTTATCTAGTTAATCTCAGCTTCATTGACTAAAATGTAACTTTGTGAGATCGAGCTGTCTACACTGCACAATGAATGACTTATTCACAACGACTTATTTATAGAATGTCTACGCTTTGCTATAATGAGAGGATTTGCGAGCGTCAATTCTAACTTAAACACCTCTGATTGGCCATTGCATTGAAGAAATCAACAGATATGTCTGTGATTGGCTACATTGTTCAACACTGCAAAAAACAAGTTGTAAATAGAAACCTTTGCAGAACAAAAACAAAGATATTCACAGGATCGTTTGCAAAATCACCAATCTGCTATTGTTATGGAGAAAACCGGTCCTAGAAAAGCATTTATGGGCAGTTTTTTCCCTCTAAAAGCAACCAGAAGCATTTCAAGTGAGAAGCTTCCATGATAATCTGTCACGGGGTGGTTGGAAAAGGAGAGCGAGGACCCAAGTGCGGAGAATGATGTTTTAATGAAAAGTAAAACATAAATCCAAAATATAACAAACACAAAGCAGGCAACAGAATAGACCAGGGGCCTGTTTCAATAAGGAGGTTCAACCAACTCTGAGTTAATACTTGAACTCTGAGTTGACTTACCCTGAGATGGGAAACTCTGAGTTTTGGGTTACAGAACAGCTGAAATGAGTTGGTTCAATCAACTCTGAGTTGACTGACTCTGAGTTTAGCGCGTGCACCACAACTATAAAAAGCCATTATCAATGGAGCGCAGATATTATGAGTCACCATGGCAACAGCGCCAGACAAAAAGAGGTGATGGTTGTAATTAATTACCAAGTAATCTAAATGTTGTAATTTAATTAAAGGGATTACTCTTAATTCTTCTGTAATTTAAAACAAAATATGATGCAATTACATTAAATAGGCTACTGCATAGACTATAGACCAATTCAGTATAAAACAATAGTGGATTTAACATACATTTTTAAAAGGTATATTTTTTATGTAACCTTCTCCCTCTACACACTTTGATCAATTCAAGAATAATTCATGCAGTTGTATATTGTTAATTTGAAAGCATTAAAAGTGCAGTTTCTTGTCTCTCCTTGTATTGTTCAAGTGGTTGAGGTCGATATAGGATTTAGTAATTAGTAATATGTAGACCAATACTTTCTAAAGATAGTAATTATTACATTAATCTAATTACACTGTTGAAGATGTCATTTGTAGTTAGTAATTCATAACTATTTTAGAGTAACTTACCCAACTGTTATAATATCAGAGGTGAAACTGGAAGAATTCAACCTAAAGTAGGCTACTATTACTTCAATAAAATTTTACTTAAGTAGGCTACAGGTAAACGTACCAGTCTAAAAATCTACTCAAGTAAAAGTAAAAAGTAGCTCATTTAAAATGTGAGTAAAAGTTGCTGAGTTACTATTTTAACAGCGGGGGTGGGGGTGGGGGGGACTCTCCCATGTAGGGTTGTGGTTGTAACGTATGAGAGTATCACAGTATGATAACCGCCTCAGAAAATATCACGGTTTATGGTATTAAACAATAACAAATATATAAACTGCTTTATTAAATTACGATTATTATTATCATTAGCTAAAATGACAGTTAAATAAATTAAACATTTGTTCAATAAAACATATCTAATCAATTAATTTCAATAATTGATTATGAATTAGATTAACAACTTATTTTTTATCATTAATAATATATTAATATGTTTAAAAATAATCGAGTTCTATGAAATGTTTTTTTTTCTCGATTTTTTTTTAATGATTTAATACAAATATATCATCAAAAATGGTGGTAATCAAATAAAAGTTTAGCAAACGTTTTAATCCTTTTATTTTTTGGCAAAGTGCTGCAAAACAGATTTAGTCAATTAAACCATGGACAAAATATATATATATTCCTTAAAGAATGTGTAAATACATTTTAGTATTATTGTTGGTGTTTAAACACCACTTCCTCTTTAAAAAAGGGGAGGAGACCGCAATAAACTCTGGGTTTACTGAAGAAAACCTGCCCCTGACCAGGTTAGGTTCACAGAGTAAGTTACCATGGTAACTGACTCTGAGTATAAGTTACCTCTCTTTCAGAAACGGGCTTGACTTACTCTGCTTTCTCAGGTTTGACTTACCTCCCTTTCTGAAACGGAAAACCCAGAGTTTCCCTCATTTCAGGGTTAACATACTCAGAGTTTTCACTTAACCTCCTTTCTGAAACAGGCCCCAGGAATCAGAACGCAAGTGAACATAATGTAACGAACAAGCACAGGACTACAGCCACAAGGAGACTAAATAGGGGAACAAACAAAGGAGGGTAACGAGCAGGACAGGTGGGACAAATGAATCAATAATCAACATAATGAGATGGGAGGGGCTAGACAATAGACAGAGAGCACATGGCAAGGAAACACATGACAAGCCATGTGCTCACAACAAACAAGACTAACACCAAAACTCGGGAATGTCACAGCTCTGTCATTAAACTAAGAAATGACCAGACTGAAGCGACAGAGCTGTGACATTACCCCCTCCTAAAGGGACGCCACCTGGCGTCCCCAATGACAGACATAAACACGACACAAGAACAAAACGAACTCTACCCAAACAAAACAGTAGACAAATCAGACCGAAAAACAAACCAAAAAGGGGGAAAAAGAAGGAAAATCAAAATAAATACAAAATTGAAAGTCCATAGAGTCCCAAGCAGCGACCAGGGAGGGACGGGAGGGTTGAGCCAGGGATCATCAGCCTTGCCAGAACTCCTGACTAAGGTCCAGGCTGGTGCAGGCAGCGCAGATGGCCCGGGCGGATCAGGCAGTGCAGGTGACCAGAATGGATCAGGCAGTGCAGGCGGCCAGGGTGGAGCTGGCAGTGCAGGCGGCCAGGGTGGAGCAGGCAGTGCAGACGGCCAGGGTGGAGCAGGCAGTGCAGGCGGCCCTGGCGGAGCAGGACATGGACGTGACCAGGGCGGAGCGGGACGTGGGCGTGACCAGGGCGGAGCGGGACGTAGGCGTAGCCAGTGTGGTGAAGACCCCTCGAGTGGCCAGGGCGGTGAAGACCCCTCGGGTGGCCAGGGCGGTGAAGACCCCTCGGGTGGCCAGGGCGGTGAAGACCCCTCGGGTGGCCAGGGCGGTGAAGACCCCTCGGGTGGCCAGGGCGGTGAAGACCCCTCGGGTGGCCAGGGTGGTGACCTATAGCCCCCCCGCAACCAAATCTTGGGGAGAGGGACAGGTTCAGGGACAGGCTCTGGCTGGGCAGACAGGATGTGGACAATCTCTGGCATGGCGTGGCTGGAGTGGATAATTTCTAGCACGGCGTGGCTGATGTGAAACGCCGGCTTGACGTGGCTGACACAAACAGTCTCTGGCTTGACAGACGTAAGGAGTCTGGGCGGCGCTGGCAGGGCAAAACGTCTGGGTGGCGCTAGCAGGGCGAGACGCTTGGGTGGCCCCAGCAGGGCGAGACGTTTGGGTGGCGCCGGCAGGGCGAGACGCTTGGGTGGCGCCGGCTGGGCGAGACGTCTGGGTGGCGCCAGCAGGGTGAGACGCTTGGGTGGCGCCAGCAGGGCGAGACGCTTGGGTGGCGCCAGCAGGGCGAGACGCTTGGGTGGTGCCAGCAGGGCGAGACGCTTGAGTGGCGCCGGCAGGGTAAGGCACTTGGATGGCGCCGGGAGAGCAAGGCGTTTGGGTGACTCGGTCACAGTTCTCACTGGATGCTTCGAGGTCCCGGCTGAAGGCTTCGGAACAACATCAGGATCTCGTGGTTGACTGGAAGCTTTCTTCCTTCTCCGCTTACGTGAGCGAACGGTCTTTATAGGCTCCTCGGCCACCAATGGTGGCGCTGCAGGGTTAGGGAACCGCTCTGGGACAACCGGATCTGAGACCACTAAAGTCGCCTCCTTAGGGACCCCTGGACTTGGGACCACCGAAGTCAGGTCCCCCTGAACAACCAGGCTTGAGACCACCGAGCTTGGGACCACCGAACTTGGGACCGCCGAAGTCGCATCCTTCGGGACCCCCGGACTTGGGACCACCGAACTTGGGACCGCTGAAGTCGCTTCCTTCAGGACCCCCGGACTTGGGACCGCCGAAGTCGCATCCCTCGGGACCCCCGGACTTGGGACCACCGAACTTGGGACCGCCGAAGTCGCTTCCTTCAGGACCCCCGGACTTGGGAACGCCAAAGTCGCTTTCTTCGGGACCCCCGGACTTGGGACCACCGACGCCGAATCCTCCTGGACTACCGGGCTTGAGACCACCGACGCCGGATCCTCCTGGACCACCGGGCTTGAGACTACCGAAGTCAGATGCCCTCGAATTTCCGGGCAAAGTCCCTCACCTTATTCCCCTGTTGCCGAAGAGAGGACAATTCCCTGAATTTCATAATACGTTCGTATTGCGGACATGATGAAGGAAAGACTGGTGGTTCTTTTGAATTCCTCCTCTGCTGAGTCCTCATGATGGCTTGTTCATTCTGTCACGGGGTGGTTGGAAAAGGAGAGCGAGGACCCAAGTGCGGAGAATGATGTTTTAATGAAAAGTAAAACATAAATCCAAAATATAACAAACACAAAGCAGGTAACAGAATAGACCTGGGGCCTGTTTCAATAAGGAGGTTCAACAAACTCTGAGTTAAAACTTGAACTCTGAGTTGACATACCCAGAGATGGGAAACTCTGAGTTTTCGGTTACAGAACAGCTGAAATGAGTTGGTTCAATCAACTCTGAGTTGACTGACTCTGAGTTAAGCGCGTGCACCACAACTATAAAAAGCCATTATCAATGGAGCGCAGATATTATGAGTCACCATGGCAACAGCGCCAGACAAAAAGAGGTGTTGGTTGTAATTAATTACCAAGTAATCTAAATGTTGTAATTTAATTAAAGGGATTACTCTTAATTCTTCTGTAATTTAAAATAAAATATGATGAAATTACATTAAATAGGCTACTGCATAGACTATAGACCAATTCAGTATAAAACAACAGTGGATTTAACATACATTTTTAAAAGGTATATTTTTTATGTAACCTTCTCCCTCTACACACTTTGATCAATTCAAGAATAATTCATGCAATTGTATATTGTTAATTTGAAAGCATTAAAAGTGCAGTTTCTTGTCTCTCCTTGTATTGTTTAAGTGGTTGAGGTTGATATAGGATTTAGTAATTAGTAATATGTAGACCAATACTTTCTAAAGACAAAAATTATTACATTAATCTAATTACACTGTTGAAGATGTCATTTGTAGTTAGTAATTCATAACTATTTTAGAGTAACTTACCCAACTGTTATAATATCAGAGGTGAAACTGGAAGAATGTTATTCAACCTAAAGTAGGCTACTATTACTTTGATAAAATTTTACTGAAGTACAAGTAAAAGTACCAGTCTAAAAATACTCAAGTAAAAGTAAAAAGTAGCTAATTTAAAATGTGAGTAAAAGTTGCTGAGTAACTTGTTTAACAGCGGGGGTGGGGTGGGGGACTCTCCCATGTTGGGTTGGGTTGGGTTGGGTTGGGGTGGGGGACTCTCCCATGTAGGGTTGTAACGATATGAGAGTTTCACAGTATGATAACCGTCTCAGAAAATATCACGGTTTATGGTATTAAACAATTATTAAATATATAAACTGCATTATTAAATTATGGTTATTATTATCATCAGTTAAAATGACAGTTAAATAAATTAAACATTTGTTCAATAAAACATATCTAATCAACTAATTTCAATAATTGATTATGAATTAGATTAACAACTTATTTTTTATCATTAATAACTTATTAATATGTTTAAATAATTGAGTTCTATGAAATGTTTTTTTATTCCGATTTTTTTTTAAAAATTAATACAAATATATTATCAAAAACGGTGGTAATCAAATTAAAGTTTAGCAAACGTTTTAATCCTTTTATTTTTTGGCAAAGTGCTGCAAAACAGATTTAGTCAATTAAACCATGGACAAACAATATATATTCCTTAAATAATGTTTAAATACATTTTAGTTTTATTGTTGGTGTTTAAACACCACTTCCTCTTTAAAAAAGGGGAGGAGACCGCAAGAAACTCTGGGTTTACTGAAGTAAACCTGCTCCCGACCAGGTTAGGTTCACAGAGTAAGTTACCATGGTAACTGACTCTGAGTATAAGTTACCTCTCTTTCAGAAACGGGCTTGACTTACTCTGCTTTCTCAGGTTTGACTTACCTCCCTTTCTGAAACGGAAAACCCAGAGTTTCCCTCATTTCAGGGTTAACATACTCAGAGTTTTCACTTAACCTCCTTTCTGAAACAGGCCCCTGGAATCAGAACGCAAGTGAACATAATGTAACGAACAAGCACAGGACTACAGCCACAAGGAGACTAAATAGGGGAACAAACAAAGGAGGGTAACGAGCAGGACAGGTGGGACAAATGAATCAATAATCAACATAACGAGATGGGAGGGGCTAGACAATAGACAGAGAGCACATGGCAAGGAAACACATGACAAGCAATGTGCTCACAACAAACAAGACTAACACCACAACCCGGGAATGTCACAGCTCTGTCATTAAACTAAGAAATGACCAG
The DNA here is from genome assembly GCA_036326025.1 of Chrosomus eos. NCBI lineage: Eukaryota > Metazoa > Chordata > Actinopteri > Cypriniformes > Leuciscidae > Chrosomus > Chrosomus eos. The sequence goes on from CM070831.1 coordinate 37,143,423, forward strand.
ACTGAAGCGACAGAGCTGTGACATAATCTCAATTCGGTGGCCTGGGGAAGTCTTACCCAGCCTTACACACACTCCGCCTATTTATCTTTGTTTATTGTTCTTATTCTGTTCATTTGTTATTTTAATTAGGCATGGATTGTGTTGTTTTCATGAAATTGGTGGCTGACAATAAATCACAATTAATTGTCTTAATTGTCAAATTATTTTTATGCCATGCATTGTAAAAATGATGTAATTTGAGAGTAGGCATTGGTCCACCCTATTTCACCAAGGTCCACTTACTTTAAAATGTCTGGCCTGCCACAGTTACAGTGAATCTGAGAGCGGAAAATGACTTTAATGCAGCAGCATTGTAATGTAGAATTACAACAACTGTTTTGTCTGTTTTACAGTATTATCTTTTTAATGTGTATTGTCTATTTAATAATTAATTGATATAGTGTCCATAGGGTTGTTTTGTAATTGTCACGTTTCAGTGTGTTTAGTTCTGTTTTGTAATCTTGTTTTCCCCTGTCTTGTGTGATTTTTGGTTTAGTCCTGTTAGTTTTCCCGCTCCTCGTTTGTGTTCAATTCTCTGCACCTGTTTTCAGTTTATTATCTCGTTTGGTTCAGTTCATTTAAACCCTGTGTTTTCCCTCAGTGTTTGTCGATCGTCGTCAATGTATGGTTGTGTGTTAACCCTGAAGTCCTGGAGTTCTGTTCTTTTGTTCTCGTTTGTTTTTGGACGTTTTAAGTTTGTTTAATAAATATATTATATTGAAGCCCTTGTCCTCGTCTTCAGCTACCGTCTTCAGCTACCAGCTACCAGCTACCAGCTGCCAGAGCCTGAGCCCATCGCCTGCCCGCCAGAGCCTGCACACCGCATCAGCCCTGCCACCAGATCTGTCCCTGGACTTCCCTGGATGATATCCAGTATGACTGATTCCCCTCTGATATCAGTGCGATTAGCCAAAAAGATGGCTGCCGAGGCTGGGGTTCATGTCAGCCACATCCAGCCAGAGACCGTCCAGCCAGAGACCGTCCAGCCAGAGACCGTCCAGCCAGAGACTGTCGCCTGCCCGCCAGAGCATGAATCCAGCCCCAAGCTCCCTGATGTGCTGGCCCCGTCCAGTTCCGAGTCCCCTGATGTGCTGGTCCCGTCCAGTTCCGAGTCCCATGATGTGCTGGCCCCGTCCAGTTCCGAGTCCCCTGATGTGCTGGCCCCGTCCAGTTCCGAGTCCCATGATGTGCTGGCCCCGTCCAGTTCCGAGTCCCATGATGCGCCAGAGCCAGAGCCCGTTGACCCAGTGCCAGAGCCCGTTGACCCAGCGCCAGAGCCAGAGCCCGTTGACCCAGAGCCAGAGCCCGTTGACCCAGCGCCAGAGCCAGAGCCCCTTGACCCAGCGCCAGAGCCAGAGCCCGTTGACCCAGCGCCAGAGCCCGTTGACCCAGACCCAGAGCCCGCTGACCCAGACCCAGAGCCCGTTGACCCAGACCCAGAGCCCGTTGACCCAGACCCAGAGCCCGTTGACCCAGACCCAGAGCCCGTTGACCCAGACCCAGAGCCCGTTGACCCAGACCCAGAGCCCGTTGACCCAGACCCCGTTGACCCAGCGCCCGTTGATGTCAAGTCTGTTTCCGTTCCTGAACCTGTCCTTCTCCCCAAGAAAATTTGGGGGGGGGGGGGGGGGGGGCTATACGCCTTCGCCGTGGCTGGCCAAAGATCCAAGGAGGCCCGGAAAAATAACACCGCCGTGGCCACCTGATGGGTCTTCACCGCCGTGGCCACCCGAAGGGTCCTAACCACCGTGGCCACCCGAAGGGTCCTCACCACCATGGCCGCCCGAAGGGTCCTCACCGCCGTGGCCACCTGAAGGGTCTTCACCGCCGTGGCCACCTGAAGGGTCTTCACCGCCGTGGCCACCTGAAGGGTCTTCACCGCCGTGAAGGACGCGCCTTCAGGGAGGGGGGAGGTACTGTCACGTTTCAGTGTGTTTAGTTCTGTTTTGTAATCTTGTTTTCCCCTGTCTTGTGTGATTTTTGGTTTAGTCCTGTTAGTTTTCCCGCTCCTCATTTGTGTTCAATTCTCTGCACCTGTTTTCAGTTTATTATCTCGTTTGGTTCAGTTCATTTAAACCCTGTGTTTTCCCTCAGTGTTTGTCGATCGTCGTCAATGTATGGTTGTGTGTTAACCCTGAAGTCCTGGAGTTCTGTTCTTTTGTTCTCGTTTGTTTTTGGACGTTTTAAGTTTGTTTATAAAATATATTATATTGAAGCCCTTGTCCTCGTCTTCAGCTACCTGCAGCAACCCTGACAGTAATCTCGTCATGTTCAGAGATTGTTTCATGTAGAATTGTGTTGATTGACAGACACCATGTTTGTGCTTTGAATGCTGAGTGTATTTTTTAATGTAGTGCTGAGCAATGGAAAAAGGTGCTCGCTACACTGTCACATTCACATTCAGTTTAATTTATCTTAGTTCACTTGGAATCTTAGTTTGCTTATGGTTTCTGATTTCATTTGTTCTCATTTTCCCGCAACTTGTTTGTCACCATGGTTATTGATTTAATGATCACACCTGTTTGTATTCTGTTCATTATCCCTGTGTATTTAAGTCCCTCAGTTTGATTATTTCATTTGTCTGGTATTGTTTGTGCTAAGCTACTGATTCTGTTTAATAAATTTAATTTAGATTTTGATTCTAGATAATCTTCATCTTCCTTGGAAACTATGGGCCAGATTTACTAACAGCTTGCGCCAGCGCAAACCCTCTTTTGCCGTTAAAAACTACTGTCAGGATTTACTAGAGTTTGGTTGTGCTGGAGCGCCACCTCTGGCTGAACTTGATGGAGATCAAGGACGCGGACAGAAGCACTTTCCTCGACCCCCCAATCTCCAACACTGGCCTCCTCGGTCGAGCAGTGAATGGATTTTCTGAGCGCTTCACTGAGGCTTAGAAATCGTCGCAGGCCATGCAACACTTTCTTACCAAGTGTTCAAGCTCGGCTTCAGGGTGCCTTAAGAAAACGCCGAAATCAAAACACACTCGAAAAGAATACTTTTCTAGCTCTCAAAGTTTGGGCGGTCGGGTCCCCGTCACATGGCGGCCCGCCCACAGATCTCATTCAACCCCTAGCCACATGGGCCGAGGCCTGGCAGGTCATCCCCTGAGTATCAGATTGGGAAATGACAACAATTAAGCGGGGCTACTCGCTCCAATTCGCTGGCAGACCACCGCGCTTCCGCTCGGTAGTCAAGACATTGGTGGGAAGCAACAACAAAGCTCATGTCCTTCGCACGAAGTGTCAAACCTACTAATGAAAAGAGCTGCTAAGGGCCTTTACAGTCACTACTTCCTCGTTCCGAAGAAGGACCGAAATTCTAGATCTCAGACACCTGAACAAGGTCCTTATGAAACGGCCATTCAGGATGCTTGCAACCAAACAAATCGTCGTGCAAATTCGTCCATGGGTCTCAGCTGCCTCGCCATAATCTATGTTTCCATCCACACATTTTTATCCGCATTAAGTGATATCGAATGAAAACTGCCTTATGGAAACAGTAAAATTCGATTGAATTTCATGAATATCGATTCAAATGATTTTATCAGATTTTATCTTGATCGATATGCGGCTTATGCGATAAACGCGGATGGAAATGTTATTATGATCCATTTTGCCTAGTAAAACTTTGTTCGCAAATGTTGGCTTGAATGTTGTGCAATTCGGTGAGAAAATGAATGGAAACACCTTAACATGTCTCAAATCAATTAGATATACCAATTTGATCGCAAAACAGCGTGTGACGTCATTACGCACAGGTTTTAAACGCTTTAAAGCTGTCGGATGGAAACACACTTTCACCAGCTTTATTCGCATGAGGTTTTTTACCGAACTTCAGATAATTCGATTGACAAGTGGATGGAAACATGGCTATAGGTTCGTGCAGTTGTTGCAGCACAGCAAATGAGCGAGCTAGACGCTCTGCTCTGTGCTCGCTGTGCAGCTGCACTGTTTTTTTAAAATAATCGCTTTAATATTCTCGAGAAAAGGAGTTTTCCCACTGCGTATGACTAAGCAATACTCGTTCCCTACTCTCAGGGAACCGAGGTTACGTAAGTAACCAAGTACGATCTCAAAATCATAGTCATTGCTGGAAAGGTTTCAAATATGCCGAAGATGCTGGAAAATCAACGAATGTGCGGGATCTGGAGTGTTTTACTTAATTTTAATTCAGTGGGCATTTTAACTGCTCAGGACAAACAAGGGACTCATGAAAAAAAAAAAAAAAAAAACAGTTGTGGATCATTAAGGTAAAAAAACTTCTCTGTGGTGCAAATCGCCCAAATGAGTCATTTTACCATTGAACCACTCTTGACGGATTCAAACTGACAAGCTTATTACATTACACCAAAATATAATAAATTAAAACCAAAACCTTTATAATCCTTAATGTTGCTGCAAAATGAATTACCAACTTTAAATTGAAGTGAAAACCTCCATAAGTTACCAAAACTTCACATGAAAACTTGTGTCAGTGATGATTTACAGCAGTTTGAGCTGAATCGGTTGAAAAGAACAGACTCAAAGAATTGTTTATTTATTGCTGCAATATTACCAGGGAAAATATTATGTCGTAGCATTTGTCATCATCGTGCTATCTAATAAAAAATATAGGTTCAATCCTGAAAAGCTACATGATTTAAAAAATAACGACGCTACCACTTTGCTACTGAGAAACATAGTTAAGCGAACAGTTTGACATATTATGCTTCTCTCCGGTTGGTGTTGACAGTTTTTAAGAGCACCATCACTTCTTGTTGGCTCGTCATGAATGGGAGTCTTTTCACAGCTGCTACTGGAGGAGGGCAGTAAATCCCACTCATATAAAAGTGCAGTCACACGAGAGGCAATCATTTTGAGATGGTCGGCTGCCCAGACTCTTGGATCGCCCCAGAGCCACACACGGGCACACTCCCCCTCTGTGTCACTCCTCTCTGTGCTTCAGTTCCTACCTAAATTACAGTAGACTCTAGCACAGAAGCTAAACTACACCTACAGGCTTGACTGCAAAAGGTCAACAAGCTGCTTAAAATGAAAAATAGCTCAGGAGTAATCTACTCTCCCATCTTCTTTCCCCGAACCACCTCTCTCACTTCTATTCCCTCTCTCTGTTTCTCTCTCTATTTCTCTCATTCTTTGTACGTCTGCTTCTCCTTCTTAGGATATACTGTTCTAAGAGACTAAGAACATTCATCTTGTGTGTTCTTTTGTTCTATTTCATGCATTTAATTTTTGTCTCTTTCTTTATGAGCCTCTTGCTGATAGTAAAAAATAAATAAATAAAAGGATTTTGATATTTTTTGGGAGGAAATTTGGGGGGGGCTTGCCTGTGCAAAATGCAATGCTAGGATGTTCTGGATGGTCGCTTAGCTCAAGTTAAAAGAGCCCACCATCAAGTACTTCTGATATTCTGGTCTCTAGATATGCATTGGGATTCTCTGGATGGATTTGTTGTTAACGCTTCCTTTTACGGTCCAGTTACCCATGTAAATACTATGTACTTATTTTAGTAACTACAATTACTGGGTAATAACTAGTACTAACCCTGAACCTACCCCTGTTCCATGTAGCCTACTTACCTTATATTAGCCAGTACTTTCTAGGTAAGTACACTGTAAGTACACTGTAAGTACTGTACTGTAAAAGGAAGCGTTACCCATTTGTTTACATGTAACACCATTATGGATATTAAATCAAAACACTATTTATTAGCAAGGTAACTTAGATCAGCAGTTTAAGACATTCAATTCGTAAGCATACAACACAAGAACAATTATCTTTAAAATACAAAAAATACTTTATTGATTATTCTAACACATAAAACTAAGATCTAACACACACACACGCACACTCACACACGAGTTGCAGAAAGAAATAGATTGAGGATAGAATGAGTTTTAAGAGTGAGATAATTAAATCCCATGTTTCTATATGCACTTATAAGACATGACCTGAACGAACCATCATTAATTTAACCCTTCTGTCGTTTCTTAGTTAACTTAGAACCGAGACTCTCAATGGAAAAGAAAAAAAAACTAAGTAAGAGAAAGAAAAGTGAGACGAGAGTAGTTAGATGGCTTGGATGAAGCTGTTTAACCCATGTTCTTCTGATCTTGATTTGGGTTATTTTGTCTGCTCGTCTACATGGTTACTCGTCTGTCTGGTTACTCCGTCATGGCTACTCTAAAACTACTGCTCAATGTATCTTTTAATGCGTTCTGGAATCTTCTTACTTTGTTCATGTCCAAAGATTTTAAACTCAAGTGTTTGTCCAGGCTCCTGTATGAGTTCTGACCAAGGCACTGTCTTTATTTGAGAGGTGGTATTTTCTTCACCTCTCATCGTAAATCATGCGTTATCGGTGATCTCTTTACTCTCCAGCTCTAGCAGAGTACAGAGGGTACAGATTAGACATGATTCCTATTATAATAATACAAAAATGTTTACACAGATTTCAATCAAGCCATCTTCTGAATTAAGAACATACAATCGTACTGATAGGAAACAAGACACACTTTCATCCAAACATCTAGTTATAACACTTACATGACTTATGTGATCTAAGCATAATATACACATATATAGGTTGTAGACACAATATAGAATTATGTAGTTGAACAATGTTTGATTATAAGTCCGTCAAGAATTGTTTTGGAATGATTTTATGTATGTTGATATGTAAAGTCTGACTCTGTGTTTTTAAGAGATTTCAACCCTTAAGAGGTCCTTAAGAAGAAGGAGGTCTGTTTTAAATACTTTCAAAATTATGCTTGATCGAATTATCTGGAATATTCATTTGTGTTTGGTTCGCTTTTAAATCATACTTAGTTAATAAAAATACAGCTGTTCATTGTTTGTTCGTGCTAGCTCACAGTGCATTAACTAATGTTAAGAAATACAACCTTTGATTTTAATCATGTATTAGTAAATGTTGAAATTAATACTAACTAAGATTAATAAATGCTGCAGAAGTATTGTTCATTCTTAGTTCATGTTAACTAAGGTAGTTAACTAATATTGACTAATGAACCTTATTGTAAAGTGTTACCAAGAAATTATAATAAACAACATTTTACAGCATTTACTAATCTATGTTAATGAATTGCATTTCCTAGGGCATTCCAGTTTCATGGCCGGACATTTCTGACTGCCAAAGTCGAGAAATGTTTGCCACATTTCACTTCTCATTTGTCCACATGCTGTTTCTAATGAACTAACTGCCCTTGACCCAACTTGACTCTCACCGTAAGGTTCATGCCAGGGCAGCGATAAAATAAGGACCTCCAGATGCAGCATGGTCATTTACTGGGCAGGGACAGAGAAAACACACTCTCTGACACAAAATACAAACAAGGCTGCAACACAACCTTGTCTCAGATCAGTGAGATATTAACAGATACCATATTTTAAGAGTATCCTGCCTGTAAGAGAAGATACATCAACAGACACAATACACACTGTAAAAAATATTTTAGCAATTTAGTTATTTCAACTTATTTTTTTAACTAGATTGTCCAGACAACAAGAAATTTTAAGTTTTCTTGTCCTCAACTTATCGAAATAAGTTAGTTAAACTAAAAAAAACCCATGCAAAAAGATAACTCAAAATAATGAGTTAACTTTTTTTACAGTGCATTCTGAGTCTTCATTCAGTGAGACAGCAGATGCTCAGCATGTCCTGAATCTCCATCCAAGAGAGACAAAAGGAGATTTAGCAAGTTTTGAGTGTCTAGTAAACAATACAGACAGTTTTGCAAAAAAGTTCAACTCTAGAGAGCAAATCTTCAGTTTAAGATACTTTTGCCTGCGTGTTGAATTGTTAAAGACATTCTGTCCCCACTTCTGGACCTCATCCTTGTGAATTTCATACTGAAATTGACAGAATTTGAAATCTGAGACTTTGTTTCATATTACAAGTTGCAAAGCATTAGGCTTATTGTGATTTATTGGATGGGAGGCACACTACAATGCTCTGTTCATTAATCAACGGAAATCAGCATAGGCCAAATATTGGTTCATAAAAATTACAGTTGATGACATTAGAAACATATTATTAGCTGTTCATATTAGGCTAATCATATTAATTACAGTTATGTGTAAAAAAAAAAAAAAACATTATGTCCATTTGGTGATCAAAGATGACTTTTAAGGGATACAATTGACTGTAAGCAGTCTTTAAATGTCTTATTATCATTAAACCATGAAAATTACAATGACGGGCAATGTGAATGTTTAACACAACCTCAGACCAAGTGTGTCAGTTTAAATCTAGATTAAAGAGAAATCTCTTTATCCAAGCATTCACATAATGCATCTCATAACCTCCAGTTATATCTGACCAAATGCACATGACTATATTTTGCTTGAAATGTTATGAACTGGAGCTACGCTAATTATTTTCCATTTACTTTTCCTTTTCTACCTCGGGATGTCAGGTACAGATTCTCTCTTGTTATCTTAAAACTGTACATTTCTGCAATATGGACATTACTTTGACACATTCAGCTCTGATAACACATTACTCTAAATTGTAATGTGGAAAAATAAGTTTTCTATAAAGCTGCTTTGAAATGAAATGCTATATATAAAAATGTGAACTGAATTGAATTGAATGTATGTCGCATAACCTGTACCCACCAGTATACAAACCGACAGAATTGATCATTCGAAACCCTTGAAGCCTGTTAGTTACAAGGTAAATCCACAGTCTGAATGATGATAATCATCACAGCTGTCCTTTTGTTTGGCATTTTCCTGCCATGCCATGCTTCCTTTATGTTCTTAAAGACATACACACAAAATATTACGAGGGATAAAACTCTCTAGAAAATATGTAAACATTTTAAAGCTCTAATATACATAAAGTCATTATAATATATATATATATATATATATATATATATATATATATATATATATATATATATATATATATATATATATATATATATATATATATATATATTGATCAGATGTAATCTGTCTCTTGTGACAATATGCTGAAAAAAGAAGAGAAAGTGTTGTTAAGAATCAATGAAGCATTTTGATAAACTTCACATCTTTTCCTAAGCAGTCACTGGACTGAGTGGATATTGTCATTATATTATTTATTAATTTGCATTTGATGTTTCATCACATTACATGTCTGCCTTTCTTATGTTGATACACTAGGAGACTCTACAAGTTATCCACTAACTCATAAATCATTTGGACCGGTCAGGTTACAAACTCCCTTCAATTCATATAATTGTATATCATTTTTATTTATTGAGCCATCCTCTTGAATTGTTCCTGAGGTGACCCAATTGGTGATCAAAACTCACTTCACAATTTGGTGCCTTGTGTGAAGAGCACTACAATGTTGATTTATAAATGCAAGCTTACTACTGTTCATTACAGGCGGGGATTTGATTTACTCAACTTGAATCAATTCACAAATTTAAGGACTTGCTAGACTAAATGAAGAAAAATATTTGACTTCAGAATCAATAACATTAAACTCAACTCTAACTGTCTGTCTCGACAGAAAAATACAGCGCACCAAATATAAAATAGAACATAATTTTGAAAGATGTTATACAATTATATGTTTATAAAGTGACAAGAAAGCACACACACACACACACACACACACACACACACACACACACACACACACACACACACACACACACACACACACACACACACACACACACACACACACACACACAGGTGTGTGAGTTGGTTTATGTGATTTATGAGGACACAAATTTGTATTATGACATGTGCATTACACTGGTATTACAACTTATGGGTGGTTTATGAGGACATTTCAAAAGTCCCCATAAATCAAATGGCTTAAAAAAAAAGAAAAAAAATTAAAATGCAGCATGTCTCCTGTGATGGATAGGTTTAGGTGTAGGGTTAGTGTAAGGGGATAGAATATATAGTTTGTAAGGTATAAAAACCATTACGCCTATGGAGAGTCTTCATAATGCTGTTGCACCAACCACACACACACACACACCCACACACACACACACACACACACACACACACACACACACACACACACACACACACACACACACACACACACACACACTCACACACACACACACACACACACACACACACACACACACAACGACATAACGACATACTCTACATACAGAAGAGCACACTGACACACAATTTAAATAAAAGATAAAATGACAAAGATAAAATGACCATTTTTATTAAAATGAGAAGAAAAAAGGACTCAGAGAGAGGCCTCTCTCTCTCTCTCTCTCTCTCTCTCTCTCTCTCTCTCTCTCTCTCTCTCTCTCCTCTCTCTCTCTCTCTCTCTCTCTCTGTATGTATGTTCAATATTTATACAGCAGCTGCCATTGACATGAATGGAGATGGCAACGGGCTGCTTATTTTAGACATCCTCGATATGAGAAATAGAAATAGTGAAACCATCCTTATCAAACACCACAAAAAAAAAGAGCCATTTCTTTGTTATTCACATAAATGCATGTACAGCTGCAGCACACACACACACACACACACACACACACACACACACACACACACACACACACACACACACACACACACACACACACACACACACACACACACACACACACACACACACACACACACATTCAAGCCTTCTCTGACAAACGACACAGGATACAGTTTAAAGTCATTGTAATATAAAAAAAAAATCAACAGTTTTTCAAAAATGTATTGAATTACAAATGATCAATTAAAGTCTAAACTGAAACTGTATTTTTCTCAGGTGCATTGATGGTGAGTACAATAGATTGATGTTGCCCCCTGGTGTAGAGTCGAGATGCTGCCACACACAGGAACAGCTGCTGCAAAATACAGAATGCAATTTGTCTTTGTTACTTTGATATGCACATCTATTTCACTTTCGCATGGACTTAGGATCAGTATTGACTTCATATGAATCCAAGGACAGGCGAGAGAGAAGAAAGAGAGAGAGAAAGGTAGAATCCGACTGTATGAATAAGTCATTGTGTACTTCCACACCCTTTCTTCTACTCTGTAGTCCATGAGAAGTGTGAGAGAAAGCTTTCCCCTGCCCACTAGACGAGGTGTAATCTCAAAGGCACGAAACACGCTCACAAACACTCCCCACACCCTCTCGTCAGGGGAGAGATATCGCATGTGTCCATTCGATTCTTTTCATCCGGTCCCGTGAACAGATTGCTTCAAATGGGACTGCAGGTGGTCTGTTCGCTCTCGTCACCTTGTGTTCTTTATCACCTTCTTCTGACTTTCTATTTCCTTCTATCATTCCTTCTGTCTTACAGATAGAAAAGGTTTAGGGTTTGGCTGCTTAGCATCGGAAGTTAAAGGGATAGTTCAGCCAAAAATAAAAATTGTCATAATGTACTCAACCTCATGTCGTTCTTTCAAATATATACCTTTACCTTTCAATCTTGTCTCAATATTTTCAGAAATGTTTTACTTTTTTTTTTGTCCAAACAATGGAAGTCAAAAATTACAGATGCTGTTTGTTTACCAACACTCTTCAAAAAAATATGTGTGTGTGTGTGTGTGTGTGTGTGTGTGTGTGTGTGTGTGTGTGTGTGTGTGTGTGTGTGTGTGTGTGTGTGTGTGTGTGTGTGTGTGTGTGTGTGTGTGTGTGTGTTCTATATAAGGAAGAAAGTAATATCGCTTTGAAACGAATCAAGAGGGCAAACATTATGACATAATTTTTATTGTGAGTAAACTCTCCCTTAACCGGTTCACTGTCCTTTTTAAGCATTAATATGAACTTAAATGGATGCAATTCATGATTGTTTTTTATTACAGACCTTAGATTGGTACATACAGAAGACTTTCAGGTAGGCTAACAGCTTAAGTTTACTCTAAAGCTAATGTAACCAAAAAATGTATATATTTCATAAAAAAATATACAATTTGTAAAATAATTTGGACTCTAAAAGTGCTAGAAAATCAAAGTCATATGTCTAACCATGTTATGTTCCAAATTTGAAGTCTATGTCACAAACATTGAGCCCACTAAAAATTTAATGTATTAATAGAAATGCAAAAAAGTTAATGTATTAATAGAAATGCAATGTATAATTTCAAAACATTTTTTAATAGAATTATTTTTTTGTGTATAGGCTTTTGAATTATATCTAATTATAAGAGTTCATCATATATGTCAAGGATACGTCTTTTTTTTCTTCACTGCAAGGGCAAAACATCATTGGGTTACATGGACTTCCAAAGACAGAGGAACTGAAGAATCGAAGGTTTAAATGTATTTTTAACACTATTCCTCAGCAGTACAACCACAACCTTTTGTCATGTTCTCATCAATTCTCTAAGAGAGGTATATGTATATATACACCACTGTGAACAAGTCATGTGTTATAGTCATGTTTCATTTCCCTGTGTTCTCTGTGTATCCTCTGTTTGTGTAATTCTGTTTTTTCAGATTGTGTATTTTTCAAATTCCCACAAAGAGTGTGTTGAGGCAGATGACAATGTAAGGATAGAATGTTTTTTTTCCCCCAACTTTATTTAGAGTAATGTATGAGTGACAGCAGGTAACAATGTGGGTAATGGGATCATAACATCACATGATTCATATTCATATCTCCCACACGATGACCACCGGTCAATGTGTACGAAGCATACTTCTCTTGTAGTGTTTCCACTAGTTGATTGTGGAGAAACTATAGACCTCATGCACCAGAGAAACGAGTGCGCCGCCATCTTTAGAATATTGTCTTCGAAATTGCGTTTTTGCGGTTGCTTTGTATATCTCTATGGCATCGCTGTCCAGGAGTAATTAGCTGGTGAAGTTGATTTACTTATTGTAGAGTTAACGAAAGTTATAATGAGCATTGTAATGTTTATCATAAGCATATGTCTTAACAAATGGACCTTGGAAATTTTTTAAACGAGCCGTTCATTCATAACTACGCAAGATCGCTGTGAAAATACAGACCGGAAGTCAAAAGACAACGAGCTCAGCGCTGAAAAGGGGCGTGGCTACATAAGCTCTATAGGAACTGAAAGTGAGAAGAGGGAGAACGGGATTGGGTCACAACACATCTCTCAAATGAGCACCACGGCTTAAAGTGTCTGGAACACGTGTATTAAGCAGTAAGTTGTGATTTTAACACTCTGGGTCTTTTTCCTTGCAGAAGAGGATCTGGCACACATAAAGGGGTGGCAGGGGTGCAATTTGGAGGGGGACATGGGCATCTTCTCCAATCAGATTGGCAATTAGCTAACACTCTGATGCCAACAGTGACAAATTTTGCTTTTAACATCCTGCTGCTCTGCATTAATTGTGTTTCGCTAGAATTTGAATGCCATCACAGGGAGCATAGCACCAAGAGACAGTTTCTGTGACAATTAACGCCAGGCGGGATGCTGTGATCAGGCCTTGTGCTTGGCAGGGTGAGACTGAGACCAGGAGTCATACGGACTCGCATGTAGAGCGGGTTCAGGACAGGCCAGATGGTTAATAAACCAAAGCAGCTTCTCTCAGACTCTCATCTTACACAGTTCGAGGACCCATGCATGACAAAGTGCCAAATTGTAAAGGGGTCATTTAATTCATAATACAATTTTTATCTATGGAAAACATTAAAGTCCCTTTCGTTGATCCCGGGAAATTGCCAGAACGCCTTCTGTGTGAACGCAAACACGAGCCGGGATTGCTGCCGGGTTGGGGATCTAGTAACAGTGCCGGGATCAGTCCTGGAACACGCGCTGTGTGAACAAAAGCCGTAATCAATGCCGTGTCGTAATGATGACTTTAAATGAAGTGAAAGCAGGAGTGAAACTGTACGTAATGCGCTAGTTTATCAGAGAAAGAAATGCACAAACGTGGTTTCGGACACATTATATGTCACATCGATGTCACGTGTCTTTACGGGTTGTGTGTGAACGCACTCTCTGATTCCGGAAAATCCCTGGCAGTGTGAATGAACCAAAATCAAACGAACCCGGGTCACTTTATTTGTGTATTTTCCAGAATCTCTGTGTGAAAGGGGCTTAACTTTCCCACTCCAAAAAGGTCATCCATTGAAACTTTAAACATGTTTTTTCAAAATTTCTGACTACCTTTAGCGCATAGATAGCTCATTGTACACGCAAAGAGGAGGGTTTCTTAAAGCAGGGATGAGGAACGTCGATCCTAAAGAGCCGCTGTCCTGCAGAGTTTAGATCCAACTCTAATCCAACACACCTGAACCAGCTGATCAATGTCTTCAGGATTCACTAAGGCTACAGGCAGGTGAGGGTTTTTTTTTTTCAGCGTGGGAGCTAAACTTCAGCTTGTTCAGTAATGCATTATAATTTTAGATCCTAAGATCGACATCAACGTGTTTCCAGGCACTTTAAGTATTTTTAAAACTATAATGAAACTCAAATTGTATGGAAAAAGACTTACAGTACTTCTGGAAGTAATATATTTTTAATGTGACTATTAACATTGGCATTCATTGTAGTTACTCTACTCACTCAAAAACATTTGATCGCTGTCTATAATAATTCAGACAAAAAGGCCATAACATTCCTTAAAAGAGAGGCTAAGTGGTTTTTAATGTAGGACAGAGAGTGAGTCAGAGATGTGCAATATGCCCTTTATACTAAAATAACACTAGCTGGCCAGAAATGAAATTTTCAGCCAAGATGGAGTGCAAAAATATCATACCCAGTTTGAGTTTTTTTTTTGTGTGTGTGTGTTAAAAAAAAAGAAGAGCATGCTATTAAAAAAGATTTATGCAAAAAAACTTTGTATTTGTTCATGTAGTCAATGGGCTCTATGCACGGCGGTATTTCCGGTGAAGGGTTAAGGATGCTCGATAACTTCCGCCGATCATAGAGTCCAATGCAATACCAAGAATTTATATTGAATTTTATACTCCATGGTTATACTAAAGAAACGTTAGTCACAAAAACAGACAAAACAGACATCCCTCGTTGTGTTTATGCTTCTTTTTAAAATTATATTAAATAAACATAACTATATATAAAATTACATCTAAACATATGAAAGTTTCATTTCAAAGACGAGAGGACAGTACATTTTGAAGACTCTGCCATAATCCCGTTTTCCTCGGTTTTCCTCCACTTTAATCTCCCCAACCGGAAACGGAAGAGCATCCTTGCGTCAAATGCGGAACTTATGCGTGCATATAGCCTATTGACCGTTTGCAAAGACCCGACCCCTTTAGTTACTGTTGTTATGTCTGACAAGCCACGCCCCTCTCACACAGTGAAATATACATCGTGGAGCAAAGAGGACACTAACAAGGCGCTGACAGACAGGGCAGATCAGGTTACTTTTGATATGAAACAAAGTCTCAACTTTCAAATTTAGTAATTTTTTAAAGAAATTTAAGAAATAAATACCGTTTTGTGGCTCTTTAATGTGTTGTGACAGATCACTGTAGAGCCTCTTAAAGCTGCTTGTGAACCGATAATCTCTTCCTTCTAGTTAATTTATAGCATCAAATAAACATTAAAGAACATAAGAAGGAATTTTGTTTTAACCGTAGAAAGACGTCAAGTTCTAATCTACCGACATTAATCTACTAACTCTCCTGACTGCTTTGTCGGACAAAAATGGCAGATTTGGCGGATGCCCACATAGCAAACAGACTTGGCCCAAATGTGGCCTCATCATGGCACTGCTGGCGTGTTGCCGGCACTGGCATGCATCATGTCAGCCAACTGTGGGCCAAGTGTGGCAATGATGGCACTGCGTGCATGACGGCAGACAACTTTTGGGCCGATTGTGGATTGGAGGTGTGTGGCCCAGATCATGTCAGCCAGGTGTGGGCCAAATGTGGCAATGATGGCACTGAATGATGGCACACAACATTTGGGCCGATTGTGCATGGGAGGTGTGTGGCCCAGATCAGTGTAGCGATTATGGGCCATACTCTGTACTGGACAATAAGCCTGCTATATTTTCAAGGCAAGATTATCACCCCCCCCCCCCCCCCCCCCCCCCTTCTGAAAAAGATGTAAAGATTTTAATAATTAGTAATAATATTAATTGACTTATAAATGAGTCAGTGAAAAAAATATATGTCCAATTGTTTAAAAAATTATTAATAATGAATAAATATAGTATTTCGTTTTCAGCAATGTTCACAAAATTCAGTAATCATAAAAAAAACATTTACTAACATGATAATTTAGTTTTTTTAAGTATTATTATTTATTTGAATTTGTTTTTATAAATGTATAATAATAAAAAAAACGAATCCACATCCAACTAATCCAGTTTTCTATAGTTTTTATTTTAAGTAGCACAAAATCATGTTAAAAATGTATACCTATATATTTTTTTCTGTTCTAATATCTATTATTATTTTTTTGCTTTTGGCGCGATCTCCACGGTAACAGCAGCTTTTCTGGTTGGTTCACGTGATGCGTCATTTGAAATTTCTCCCGCTGAAGGTTGAAGACATGTCAGACAGACAACCGCTGGTAAGTGAAGTTCACTCTCTTTTTTTGGCGCTTTTAATACCTGATTTCAAACTCGGATGCCATTTGTCTCTTTATTGAAGTGCACTTTTGCCTGTATGGTAGCTGATTCAGCTGCCCCTGAACATGAGAATGCAGACGCGAACGGGGTGCGATAGACCGGCCTGCGGAATCTCCGAGGCGCGGTGCTTCATGATGTGTGCGGAACAATGTAACGTTAATGCTGTTAAAATGATAGGAAGATCACAGCAAATTCAGCAACCGCAATTGACGTATAAAGCTGAAAGTGATTCAGTGGTTGTATAATCAGATTGTATGATATCTAAATCTAATCTTTGACTTAAAGATTACTTTTGTTTTAGCTAAACATTCTTAAAACAATAAGAAAGCCGTTTTATTAATTCTTTTAGCATTTTGCATCAGTCATGTTGAATTAAATCTGGATTGTTGAATGTAAATTCATTGTTTCACATGAAAAGGACATGCTCCATGTTTCATTTGTGTTCACAGAGGCCTGCTTATTTCTTTTTGTTAGTCATGTAACATTATTGCTCATAGTCATTTCATTCCCATGTGTGCCATATTCGTAGGCGATTGAGAGAAAATTATACTGTACTATTAAAATATCTACATTGAAAGAATGAAATTGATCACATCATTTTTTTGTTGTTGTCTAAAACAATAGTTTCAACCTCAACCTGGGTAATAATTAGAGGTCACATCTAAATACAATAAACAATTGGTCACTTATGGCAAAACTGAACCAGGAGCTAAACCTAGTACCATTGATGCATGGCAATGTTTTTCTTCCAACATATTGGGCTATATAAAGGAATGACTATATAAAGATATTTTTTCCCCTCCTTTCATATTGTTTAATTACTGATGATATGTCTGTTGCTCCCCCTTCTAAAGACAATAAGGTGTTGGATCACATCACAAAAAAAAAAAAAAAACTGATCCAGGAGAAGTGGCTAGTATTATCATACGAAATTAAAGTAAATTATGGTTAAAATAATTAAATATAAAATATTTAGATGCGGATATAAATTGATTGATAAAAACAATGACATTAAAATTACTTAGAAAGATGGGAAACTCTGGCCTAAAGGCACTCACTTTCCATGATCTAACAAAATGATTAATACAAATGAGTTTTAGAGCTACATTAGTATCCTATATTGGTAAATCTGGAATAGTTGAGGCATAATCAATGTTAATATATATATTTTTTTTTTACAGGACTGTGCTTGGGCAAGAAAACTTGACAGACTGTTGGTATGGCTGGCAATTGGAGTTACAATGAGAGGAGCAATGTGAGAGGAGGGGCTTTTACAGGTTGTAATAAGATGTTACACTTGGAATGTACAAAATAAAATAGCCTTCACACTGTTACACAATTCTATGTGTAAGATTTATTTTTGGTATTATTGTTAAATAAAATTTAAATGGAATAAAATATAGAATTTTTCTGTGACTTATTTGCTCACATGGTTTGGGTAAGATTAGGCTGGGTTATGGCTCAGTTTTGGGGTTTGAAAGGGTGTTGTTGAAATGGTTAACTTAGAATTGGTACCAATAATAAAACATGTTTTGGCCTAATTCAGGGCCAGTTAAGGGTGATTAACTGGCTGAGATTCGGCCCAGTTATGGCCCATGTGTGAACCTTATCTTTAATCCAGTTCTGGGCCACTTCAGCGCCATCATTCTTTACGGTACTTGGGCCAAGGTTTGGGTTCACATGGTTTGGGTTCGATTAGGCTGGGTTATGGCTCAGTTTTGGGGTTTCTGGTTAAAGGGTGGTGTCGATATGGTTAACTTACGAGAATTGGTAGCAATAATAAAACCTGTTTTGGCCCAGTTCAGGGCCAGTTAAGGGTGATTAACTGGCTGAGATTTGGGCCAGTTATGGCCCATGTGTGACCCTTGTCTTTAATCCAGTTCTGGGCCACTTCAGGGCCAGTTAAGGGTGATTAACTGGCTGAGATTCGGGCCGGTTATGGCCCATGTGTGACCCATGTCTTTAATCCAGTTCTGGGCCACTTAAATACCGTGATTCTTTGTGGTACTTGGGCCGAGGGAAAAGTGATTGTGTGGGCCGGAGCTGGGCCAGAAAAAAATTGCTATGTGGGTGGCGGATTATGATTGGTCAGATCGCCTGCCAATCAAACTCCCCTGATAAGGGTCAATTATACTGCTATATTTATTTTTAAATGCTACAGAAGGAGTAGACAACCTTGAAAGTGCCATTTTTTATTTTCCTAGTTAGTGAGTGTGCCATTAGCCTGGCTCTGCCCTCCTACGTACTTCTGCTCAATTTTCATTTTCCTTCAGTACTACGTCTGGGATTCTGCTGTAGTCTTTGGTTTTCTCTGGTCAAATTTTTACCAATCAAGTGAACAGAGGGAGTGTCTGAGAACGATGACGGTGATGTCGTGTGTTATTTTGAGTTGTAGTTCAGTAATGGCAGCGGAGAAAGATGCGAGCGAAGCCATTCATCCGTTGTGGCAATGCTGCCGAATATCAAGAAGTTAAAGCCGGAGCAAGAACAATCTCTGCTTAGTTTTGTTGGTGGCCGTGATGTTGTGCCGCTGGTCCCCACGGGGTTCGGGAAAAGTTTGACATATGATATACGTCTCGACCAAACGTTAGCGATTGGTTATGGCAGATCCAGAGTGACTCTGGGCAGATCCAATAGTTTTAGACTTCAATAGAGTTCCCGCCTACAAGGAAGTTAACGCTTGTCAATGGAGCGGTGCCAGACTCTTATGTACAAATGAAATGAAATGTACGAAAGTCTGCTGGGACCAGGCTAGTGTGCCACACCAACCCCACTTGATTAATTATATATACTTATATAATATTATATGATATAAATTATTATATACACTATCATCATCTTTCATCAGAAGACGTGAATGTAAAGGCTCGATTCATATATAATATTTTAATTATGGAAAATTAAGTTTATGAGTTTGGGATTTCAATAGACATAATGATGAGAGAATATTACAAAAAATCTATATATTTATTTTGTTTTGCAAAGATGGGAATGGCATAAGGGTGAGCAAATTATGACAGAGTTTTCATGTTTGGCTGAACAATTAATTTGAGGTCTCTGTCTACCAAGTTGAAAAATCCCTGTATGTTAGTTTTCATTCCGAAAGTTACTTGAGTGGACTTGAGTGAAAGCACTCCCTTGATCTGTGTCATGCTTTTTCCCGAACTTTTGTAGGAGCTGTATATATTAAATTATCACACTATAATATTATAGTAGCTTCTAACTTAATAAAATAGACTGTGTGACTATGAGGAATAATTACCTAAAAAATGTAGATTGTATGGTGACTGGTACTGTATGTTCAGTTCACTTAGCTTTATTGTGAACACAACATATTAAGTTGTGGGAATCTCATAGTATATTGAGGCCATGACATTAATTCATGCAAAATGATAATATGTCCTGGCCTCAAGATCCTTACATGAAACAAACCTGTGTGATTAATAATAAATTAACATTTTATTTTGAATTATGATTACATAATTACAGTGCAACTTCAGGTCAGATGTCAATGACATAAAGCTGTCGTTACTTTGACAAAATGATACTATGGCCACGACATATCCCGCAAGTTAATATTTCATGGCTTCAACATGCTATAACATTCCCACAAGTTAATGTCACAGCCACAGCAAAACTAAGTGAACATGACATGTCCCTTCCCAGTCAAGATTAGAATCCAGGCGAACAAGCGACTTTATGGCTGTGTCAAAAAGCTGAAAAATAAGGCAACAAGGCATGCCAGATCCTGTGATCGTGTCACACCCTGTCTGCTGAGATACCTTCATCTGATTGATTTTGATGTTTCCATCGCTGCCTATTATATCCCACTCTCCTGCAATTTCGTGACAAAATACAGCACCTGAAAATTGCAGGTGGTGGTCAATTTTTGTATTAATTTGTGTATAAGTGTAACTTTTGACTTAATTTCTAGTGAGAAATTAGTATTGTGGTAGTTAAATTTGAAAAAGTTATCGCTGTTTTGTTGTGGAACATTAGACAGTTGAAGCCTGTCTGTTTCGTGATGTGCCATTGGCTCCTCAAGGTAGTCAAGTCAAGTATATTTATATAGCGCTTTTCACAATGTAGATTGTATCAACGAAGCTTCACAGTATCAATCAAAATAACATAACAATGTTTGTTTCTTAGTGGAAAAAAACATCCATGTTAGGTAGGGCTGATCAATGGTATTAATGATTGGTTAATTATTTTGAATATCCCCTAGATATTCTCCTAGATCTCCTAGATATTCTAGTCATTGGCTTATAGAGCGGCAAGGCAACAAGCCAGGAGCTTAAGCTTACAAATGCAGCCTATGGGCCTATTAGTGAAATGCACAGACCTCTCTCACTATTACTCATGTTTCAGTGATTACCCCTACCGGTTGCCAACTCTTATGCTACATAAAAAATGTATATTTTGTCAGATATTCTAAAAATGTGCTTCATTTTTGATTTTTTTCCCGCTTCACATCTCCTACCCTATATTGGTGCCTTACTGCTTCTCAAAGTGGGTCACTAGATATGTGACTATCACAACACTGTGCTTATTACACACATAAAACTTGATTAAAAAAAAAAATACAAAATCAAGCCTAAGTACCCAG
The DNA here is from genome assembly GCA_036326025.1 of Chrosomus eos. Lineage (NCBI taxonomy): Eukaryota > Metazoa > Chordata > Actinopteri > Cypriniformes > Leuciscidae > Chrosomus > Chrosomus eos. Next base: position 37,164,601 of record CM070831.1, read on the forward strand.
CTGTCACAAAGGTGAAATCATCAATGTTGATGCTTTCCTGCTGACATGAGAAAATTGGAGCTTGTTTGATGGGCCATGGTTTTCCGGGCAGTCTTTTTGCAGTTCAGTGCACACTTATGGCAGATGAAATTATGAGGCACTGTCAGTTGCTAACCAAGCAAACCGCTACACGAACAGGGAGTGTGCATAGTTGGACATATTAGATGAAGAGAGCACATTTTCCATGTGTAGTTTCTTTCAAGCTCCATAAAGCTCACCAGAGATGATGTCAATAGTTCAAGCCCCCTGGAACATTTTGCACTACAAAACATTTTTCGTTTTTGGATTCATTTGCAAGAGAAAAGTCTGAATTTAATCAAAATGGGAAGATAATAAAGGTGTTATGACGCAGTGTTTGTCTTCACATCTGTTCTGCAGGTCAGAAGTATGCCCAGTAGTATTTGCCATCTTTTCCCTTCTCACTATCACAGCATGCCAATATCATTGTCATCATGTGAAACACACATTTTTATGCTTCCCTGTTTGATATCAAGCTGTAATTTGGCGTCCCAGACGGGATGAGCACCTGCAGAACAATTACCTTCTTCAACACAGCAACCATCTCACAGCGGTTTCCTGTTGAAAAATGAAATTGTTTAAAAAAATAAAACTGATGGCTAGCCGTTAGCAAGTAGTCAAACAGCAGAGGTTCTCAACTGGTAGGTTCTCGATTCAAACCATGCAATATGAAATCTATGAAATTGAAATAACATAATATTGCACTTATATTATACTTTTTTTTGGATAGCAAAATACCATGACAAAAAAATCTCTCCTAAAGCCTTTTGAGAACGACCGGCATGTAACAAGTGAAACACGGAACCTCACCACAGCTCTTTTATGACAAGAAGCAAGACATTGCAGGAACTGGAGATGTGACAATTTAATCTAATAGTGCTTTCGAGTGTCTGAGTGTGTGTAAGAGTCCTCTCCATTGTTTGTGACTGATGCGCAAGCTTGCGATGGGGTGAGGAACAGGCTTTGTCAGCAGACTGCAGTGGCTAATATGTGGTTGAGGCGGTCACTTCCCGAATCTAAAAGTCAAGCCCACAGACTGCAGATCAGATTAGCAGTTCATCCATCCTCTCACGAGCCACTCGTTCAACTTTGCTGACTGATTCAATCTTGCTGCCCTGCCCATGAATGACTCAAGCTAAACCAAACAGCACAGAGACCAACCAAGAGAGTGCTGAGAGGTCCATCCATTAACCTGCCACTGTGTGTAACAGAAAAAAATGCTCGATTTGTGTTTCATTTAATCAGCATGCCTATGGAGATCTGCAGAATTGAATGAACAGATGTGATTGAATCAGGGGCACTGTACGATGTTGAGCAGGGAGAGGAGAATGGGTCTGTCTGGGGTCGGAAAGGCAAGGAAAGCAGCCTGTGACAGGAAAGCGTTTTGGCGTATCCCTGCCGAGAGTTCAGGACCATCAGTCTAATGCGCAGTGACATCACATTACCAGAAGCACTCAGCACCTCTCCTCTCCTGCTGGCTGCTCCATTAATTAGGTTAGGGCCTGCTAATGGTACACCTCACAGTGAGGGAATGCAAAACAGGACTACAATCCACCTGCACACGCAACAGCTTCGTCTTGTCCCCACACTTGTGCAGGCAAAGACCTTCAATGGGCTACATTGAGTCAGTGCCTTATCGTTTGGTTGTGGTTTAAGACTTCCTTTGCAATGAGAAGAGGACAACTAAGAAATCAATAGTCTATTCCCTCAGTTAATGGCTATTTTATCGATGAATTAAAGGCCGGTGTGTGGGTTTCACTCAGCTCTGCTGTATCTACCAAGGAGCTATAGCCGTGGAAGAGAGCATCTCTTAGCATTCCTCGGCTAGTGCATATAGACCAGAAAGTAAGCAACATGCATACAGCCATCTTCGCTCCATATGTCTAATTGTCCTTTTATTCTCAACTTCATTAGAGAACCATCAATGTCTTTGTGCTTTAAAGAGTATCTTCAACTGCCCCCAATATTATGTAACTGCAGCTACAGTGAACAAGGTGTTTAACATACAGTAGGTGGGGATTATTTAACATCTGAAAGACTGCATCCTCTCTAGCATCAGACTTAAGTCCTTGTTATACTTAATTTTCGTTCTTCGCTTGGGGTAAAAATAAGTTCTTAATATCTGTGCAGCGGTATATTGTTACCGAACATCCCGACATCCTGTTTTGATTAATATGTAAATATGCGCAGCACGCTTTTCCCACAATAACAAAATAAATGCACAACAAATAAAGAAAACAGCAGTTAAAGGGTTAGTTCACCCCAAAATTAAAATTCTGTCATTAATTACTCACCCTCATGTCGTTGCAATCCCGTAAGACCTTTGTTCATCTTCGGAACAAAAATGAAGGTATTTTTGATGAATTCTTTACTGAATGAGCACTGTGCCACTGTATGTCTGACTGTTTGCTCTGTATTTTAGTTTTGTATCCTCCTTTTTATTCTAAACTGTTTTAATTTAAACGTCAAACATTCTTTGCTGTGTTGTGAAAAGCTCTCAAATTCATAGATAAACTATTATTTTGCCAAAGTTAGTGAAAAAAGTGGAAAATGAAGAGTAGATTTAGCAGGTGAAGCAATACATTAAATCTTTCATTGTCAGTCATTTAGATAATGTCCTCTCATTTTAGATTGATGGCCCCTAATTTTGCCATGCCGACTCCATCATCTGTATCTCTCAGCTTGTGACAGTTTCTTTCCTCCTATTCTTTGATGTTATCATCCTGGTTCATTTACTGCATAACAGCATAGTATTCGTACCTGGGTATTACTCCATTGCAAAAAAAGTGCAGTAATATATTAGGGTAATATGTGAGATGCATCACTGTCTACTCTATTAAGGACAGAATCTTTCTCAAGCCGTATCACATATAGAACCTCATGAGTGACTGATTTAGAATGCTCTGACAGCAACTTAGTGACACACAAATAGTGTTCTGCTATAAATTGACAATGTATTGCTTTGCCATGCCATTTTGGGTTGAATTTTCAACGTGCATGTTCCAATGTGTGTGTTTCTTTGTATTATTCCTGCATCCAATTAAAAAAAAAAAAAAAAAAAATCATATACAGGCTTACCTCTTTTCTCACACTGTCTGAAACATTTTGATAAAGAACCTTGTCTCTATAAGCCCCTCCTTCCCAGAACTTTACTCTTCTCTGATTGGTCAGATGGCCCAGTCTGTTCTGATTGGCCTACCGCTTACAACACTCTTCCTCAGAGCATTTTGGATTGAATTTTCAACTCACACGTCCAAATGCATGTTTCTTTGCACACAGTAAAGACTGATAATGCGAAACATGTTTCCACCAAAAAGTATATATTTTCTATCTATTCCTCCTTTTACTATATCTTGAACAGTAAAGTGATCTATTCCATTGAAACAGCCGAGTCCTATCCATTTTACTCCATTTCAATGACCCTGTTGTGCATCTTTTTGCATTCTATCTTTGATTCTTTCAGATCATGTCTGATCTTGCCTTGGGCATGTGAGTCAGGACCACTACTGCTCCAAATGATTAAGTACAACATAACACAGTAACAGTTCATTTAGAGTCAAAGATGATACAAAGTAATGATTTGCGACTTGTCAGATTCAGTAACCAGTCCCATTGATTCAGTAGGAGGTTTTTCTGAATATGTGGTGCAGAATATACACCTGGGCTGGGTTTCCCCAAAAGCATCGTAAGCTTAAGTTGATTGTAGAACAATTGCCACCAATGGTCTCTACGATCAACTTAGGCTTACAATGGGAAACGCAGCCCAGAGTGTTTTAGGGTTCAGCGTGGAGACTTATTTTCTCTCCATTTTTATTTCCTATCTTTTCTGTGGTGTGAATGAAACCTAGTTTTGTCAAAAAAAGTTAAACCCACCATTTACTCACTTCCATGCCGTTTCACACCTGTTGCTCTTATATGTTTCTTAAACATAGTCCATAAAACTTTTTCTTTTAATATACAAGAATTTGTTCTCTCTAAACCCCTCCTTCCCAGGACCTTACCTTGCTCTGATTGGTCAGATGGCCCAGTCTGTTGTGATTGGTTTACCGCTTACTGTGTATGTCAGAAACAAAACACCCACTAGTATATCTGAATTTTAGCTCTTCCTCAACACTTGATACACAGTGATAAGAACATTAATGGTGATGTTGGTTTTGCCATACCGAATTTGCTTTTGCTGCGCAAAAAAAACATTTACCAAACTCTTCCATGCCTCAGCTAAAACTACAGTGTTTGAGGGTGGGTCAAAGTAGATGTTGTTCACAGGCAGCCAATGAAGACCATAGGCGGACTTTATAATTCAAGCTGTAAATAAAAGTGCAATTACTGATGACTCATTTGAGTTTAAATATGGTAATAGTTGGTAGTTGAGAGTAATACAGTGATACATTGTACCTATTTTTATGAAGTATTATTTTGCAATTAGTGATTATTTGCCTGTTGGATTCTCTTGTGAAAGCTTATTGTAAATTGGAGTATTCTTCAATTTTCTATGGTTGGTAAATGGCCACAAACTGATGAATCATACAAATGCAATTTCTCAGATTCTCTGAGTTTGAACTGTTGATTTGTAAGACATGATATTGTAATAAAGGCACATCAGTGCCAGCCATGTGCCAACTAATGAAGTTTAAAAACATTCATTTTCAACACATTAATATTTCACGCTATTCTGTGGCCAGTCCAATATTTTTGCATCTTTTTGAGACATTGTTTCATGCACTTCTTATTCTTTTCCATTTGTTGTTATTGCTTTTTGATTTGTTTTTCAATAATCACTTCAATCACTTTTGTAACACTATGACATTAAGAAGCTTTCCATGATGAGATTGTCTGTGAGAAATGTAGCCCAAACTTCTTTGCCTCAGAGAGTTGAAAATATGTATCAGAATATTTTTATCTGAAAATAGAATCACACTCCTTTGGATCTCTGTAATTTTTGACACTTCCAAAAGAAAAAAAAATAAGGTAATTTGTTCATCATGTGCAAAGTGTACACTACTGAATGTCTGTGTATCGGGACAAGGATAATGCTTCATCTTTCAAAATGACTTACTGCTTATTAATTCTAAAGATAGTGGCTTAAAATGTAAAAGTTTTAACCTTGTAGGTCTGCAATAGATTTTTTTCAAATATGTTAAACAAATGATTTTATTGGTATTGCACTTTTTTATTGAAGATCTTCAAAGGAAATTTTTCATTGCTCCGAGATTGCTTTCTCTCTCGCAACTCTGTCTGGGTTTATTTTGCGATAAGGACAAGTTAATGTACAGGTTTAGTTGAGCTTCTGTTTATGTTGCTGATCCAAAAGCCTAAATTAAATCTGTTGATCACATAAAACGAATATGGATTCACGTGAAAATCCAGGGAAATGGAAGCTTTAGCATAAGTTCTGCCGGGAAGACTCAATTGCTACATCACTTATTATCTTCTCATCTATCCAATCGTGTTCTAATACTCGTGGTATAAAAGACCGGTACTTACACATGTCTGAGTTCGCAGATGCTGGCGCTTCCATTCAGTTGCTCATGTCAGTTGCCAACCAAACATGTCTCAGGACACGCATCTCGTTTGCAATTATTCTGATTCTGACGATGATTTCGTCCCGCTGTCTCCTCCTGCTGCACGCCGCAGTTCGCGCATTCAGTGCCGTATCTTTTCATGGTCTTGCGTGAGCATGATCAACGCTCTCGAGGATGCCGGCATACCCATCAGTCAAGGTCTTTCAAGAGAAGACCTTCAAACTTCCTTCAAACTTCAATCTCTCCACAGCAGGTCCAGCTCAAGCCTTCAGTAGGCGTTTTGTTTCACCCGCCGCCATAACAGTGTCTTCCCACCTAAGATCTAACATCATCCAAGGTAAGGACATTAACTTGGCTATTATTACTGCTTCCTTCGCCTGCTGCTGACAGGAACATGGTTGACTGTGGAGACGTGGCAGTTCTTCTTAAAACTTCCGATCCTCGCCTACAATGCAATCTCTCGCTCTGTGAATTCGTAAATCCTTTAAGCATTTACAGAGACATTTTGTGCCAAGTTTGCCCAGAGAGAAGGGAAGAGCTAGATCTCTATTTAGCTATGATGGCAGACTTCAGCCAAAGATATGGGGGCACGTTATTTTACGAATACCACAAGTCATTGCCTGCTAAATCTGCTTCCTTCATCACAATTTTTAACTCAAGACTAGACTGGTCGATTACAGACACGAAACTGCTCGTCCGTCATTTTGGTGGCCAAAAAAGCTTGGCTTGTGCTATTTGCAGCGTTCAATACAATCATCACAGGGAACAAAACAAATACAAATACATACCATATATGTTGTACCCAAACAAATCAACAATTACATATTGACATACCTAAACACACAACTTAATAAAAATAAGTAACTAATCTAAAAAAGACTCAATCTATCCTGATCCTGGGCAGATGGTCTTCCTCTGCATATGAGTCATATATACGACCTGATTCAAAAATCATCCTCAAAGTTCAGCAAGCTCTCCAGTAATGGTACATATGAAACTACTGGTGGGGGTGTTATACTCTCCCATTATTCTGTCAATAGTCTCTAGCTTTCATTCTACAAATGACCAATGAGTCATTGTATATGTGTGGCCTTGTGGCCTAGTGGCCTTGTCTCAGTGTGGTCTTGTCTCATGTGACCTTTATGGTCTCGAAGAAAAAAGAAGAAGAAAAAAGAAAAAAAATTAAGATAATGCAAGAGTATGATATATGATATATGATATATGTTCAGTGTGGTCTACTGTGACCGTGTAGTCTAATGTGGCCTTGTACCGTGGTCTTGTGGCCAGTTATGGCATTGGTTCTGTGTGGCCTAGTGGCTGTGTCTCGTTGGCCTTGTATCCGTGTGGCATTAGCAGCCTTGTGGCCCAGTGGGCCTTGTCTCTGGGTGGGTCTCAAGGCCTTGTGGCACAATGTTGCCTTGTCCAGTAAGTAAAAAATGACCAGTGGTCTGTGGCCCCTAGTGGCTCGGTTCAGTGTAGCCTAGTGGTCGTTGTCTCTGTTCAACTTGTCTCAGTGTGGCCTTAGTGGCCTCGTGGCATATTGTTTGATTGTCCTTTGTGCCTTCGCGATAGTGTTTAGGTTTTGGGTGGTCTCCCACGGACTTGTGGCATATCGTTGCCTTGTCCTTTGTGACTATATCTCTGGCAGTATGGTCCTTCTAGGCTTAAGTTTTTTGTGGCCTAGTGGCCTCGTCTATGATGTTTTTGTTTCTGTGTGGCATTGGTAGCCTTGTGGCTCAGCTGGGCCTTGTCTTTGTGTGGGTCTTCGAGGCCTTGTGGCATATCGTGCCTTGTCTATATGTAAAAAATGGCCAGTGGTCTCGTGGCCCTTAGTGGCATTGGTTCTGTGTGGCTTGTTCTGTGTGGCCTATAATGGCCTTGTGGCATATCGTTGCCTTGTCCTGTATGTAAAAAATGTCCAGTGGTCTTGTGGCCCTTAGCGGCATCAGTTCTATGTGGCCTAGTGGCCTTTGTCTGTGTGGCCAAGTGGCTCTGAGGCATCGTTGCCTTGCTAAAAAATGTCCAGTCTACCTCGTCTTCTGTGTGGCATTAGAGGGCATTGTGGCTGATTGCCGGCCTTGTCTCTGTGGTCTAGCAAGGCTGTGTGGCCCAGCGCGACACTGCTCTGTGCGGCCAATATGGCCTGGCCCAAGGTGGCCTGCTTCTGTGTGTCTATCATGCCCCTTTCGGTCTATCATGCTCCTGTCTCTGTGTGGTCTATAGTGGCCTGTCTCTGTGTGGTCCATCGCGGCCTTGGTGGGTATACTGTACTTTTCTTACCGTTCTTTAGTGGTTGGCTCCATGCCTGTTGGAATTATTCTTCCACCTATTTTGGGGGTCGGCTGCACCGCTGCCTTCGTCTTCAGGCAGGATATGCAGAGTCCGGACCCTCGGATTGCGAGCTATGGACGGGGCCTACGCCAAAGAACTTTATATTGCTTGCTGGGCTGTCAATAAATGTATAATTGTTACAGTATTTATTCTCCCGGGTCTTTCTGGTAGAAATAGGCTGACAGAAAAGGTTTTAAAATTGAAGACACTTATCTGAACTTAAATCAAGGACAGTAAGAATTAGGGCTGTAGTAGTCGAGTCTGGACTCGAGACTCGCTGGTATTCTGACTCGGACTTGTCTCGGTCTCGGCCACTGGTCTTGCCAAATATGGCTTTTGGTCTCGACCGAGTCCAGGTGTCTTTATTATGTTCCCAGTAAGCACACATAAAAGCCGTTTATTTGCGCTCCGTTTATTTTCTCTGGTGTGAGCCGTGATTGTGCCAGAACCAGACAGTCGTCGAGATAATTCAGCACGTGCCCGGAGTCTCAGGGGAGAAAGTGCAGCGTACATGCACTTCATAATTTACAGGGTAAATGGGGGCTATCTGAATGTGAAAGTATACATCTTTCAGATCCACAGTGAAACACTGCTATTATGAGGTATCACCTTATGTCATCATTCTGTTTTCTTTAGATTCGAAGATTATATGATATCAAGGGGAATGTCTATACTTAAAAAATCTGGGTGTTGTGACACTGTTTTTGCTTTTAAATCAACAAATAATAACCCAAAATGATTGTCTTGATAATGTCATTCATAAGACTTTTTTTCCTGTCCTGGACTCGGTTTTGGCTCGGACTCGAACCTCTTTGGACTTGGTCTTGACTTGGACTCGACTAGTCCTGGTCTTGGACTCGACAAAGGTGGTCTTAACTACAGCCCTATTAAGAATACATTGAGCATATATGTGTAAAAATCGTATACTTTGAGCTTTATTATCTTTTCAGACACTGTGAGGCTGCAATAAACTACATTTACCTGAAAAGAAGACTGTAAAGCCAGCTGTGGGCAAAAAAAAAAAAAAATGTTGCTGATTGTCTATTAATTGTTTTTGTGAATCAAATAGTTAGCATAATATTGCTCATATTTGACCCTCGATGCAAAAGATATGAAACTTGCTTCGTTTTTCTGTCTGCTTCTTTATTAACTGAGAAAAGCAGTCAGAGTTGGCTGTTTCTATGAGCACCAGATGATTTAGTCTCATCCCGCATGCAAACCAAAGAACATTCAGCAATCTCTGCATTACCGCTTAATTCTGTAAATACACTGCTGAAAAACAGCACCTGCTGTCCCTTGCCTTTCATAACCAGTACTTCGCTTATTTTCCAATAATAATAACAATGTGTGGTCTGTCAGCTTCAAGCATTCATTAGTTGTATTTTTAGCCGAAGCTTACAGTCAGATCTCTTTCTGTCATGCTTTTTTCTTTGCCTGTGTTGTGATTCATCTGAAAGTAATTTAAATATACAGCTTCACCAGAGTTACTTTTCGTTTACCTTTTAGATTTTTTTCCTTTTAAGGTGAAGTGTATAATTACTTTAGCGTCCCCAAAGAGAATCGAAACAATTATGACCATTTGCAAACAGGCTTTCTTTCTACCTCTCATTTGTCATTAGTTGGACAAAGGTTATTCCAGCTTTAAATTGTCTCTAGTTTAATTGAATTCTCAATCGTTTTTATGAGATCAAAATTGACAACTGTTTAGATTATGGCATCTGATTTGCTGCTTGTTTTGGGTGTTGTAAAGGTTGATGTGTCATTGGGAATGAGGCCAGGTAACATGGCGAGACACACGTATCCCAGAGGCATTGCCTGTGATCTGCCCCATCACAGAGAAGCAGCAGATAAATCCACTGGGAATAGGTTAACATGACCGAGAGGGAATTTCAGGAACAAACACAAATGCTTGTAAAAGAGATGCGCTTTTATGTACTGTAGCTATTTTAAATTAGCCTGAACAGAATATTTATGTTTCTTTTTTATATAGGCATACAGTGGTTTCATAAAGCATTTGAACAGGTCACACTTCACACACTGTTAGAATGTCATTGTGTTAGATAAAAGATAATCAAACCAAGTGTCATCTGCAAACATATGCTGCTAGAGATTGTGTAATGACATTCAAACAATTGATGTCAAGGTGATTGGTGACCATTTACAAAAAGGTCCGATTAGCTAATTCATGTTACCTATAGCAGTTAACGTCTCAGGTTACTATTGTAACCATAGTTCCCTGAGAAACAGGGAACGAGACGATGCGTCGAACGACACGGTGGGAACGCCTCTTGCGTGATTGCGTCTGAAGCATCTATGCCAACTAGTCCAATGGAATGAGAGAATGAGCGTCACGGGCGGGTGACGTCATGAACCAGGAAAGGATAAGAGCACTTCCGCTGCTCGCCGGCATTTAGCTTCGACAGTTGCCGAAGCAAGCCGATCGCAGGGACGCAGGAAGTATGGCAGGGGACGCATCGTCTCGTTCCCTGTTTCTCAGGGAACTATGGTTACAATAGTAACCTGAGACGTTCCCTTTATCGAAAAAGGGAACTTCGAGATGCGTCGAACGACACGGTGGGAACGAGAATACCCAACCCGCCATAATTACAAGTACCTGAGGGTCAGTCTGTTGATCTAAGCACTCAGCACCTGAGAACCTGGGGCAGCATCCAGGTCCAAACTGTAAAATCTCACGAATGTGAGCGGAGAGGACCAGCCCGCCGCATCACAAACATCTTGAAGAGATACCCCCTGCAATATGGCTTTAGAAGCCGCCATACTCCTGGTCGAGTGAGCTCGGACCACCAAAGGACAAGGCTGGCCCGAGTACTCGTATGCCAGTGAAATAGCCTCGACTATCCACTTACTGACTGTCTGTTTTTAAGCAGGAAGACCTTTCTTAGGTGATCCAAAGCAAATCAGTAATTGGTCGGACTTTCTGATTGAGGAAGTCCGCCGTACATAAGTGTCCAGTGCTCGCACTGGACACAAAAGGTGCAGTCTTTCCTGGTCCGCAGTTGCAAAAGGAGGACAGAAAGCCTGCAGCACAATAGGCCTCGGAGTCAAGGTTGGAACCTTAGGGACGTATCCCTGTTTTGGATATAGGAACGCCTTGACCATCCCCGGTGCAAATTCAAGCAGGTGGGGGAGACCGAAAGAGCCTGAAGGTCACCAACTCTCTTTAGGACGAAATAGCTAGCAGAAAGATAGTCTTGAAAGTAAGGAACTTTTCTGAGACCGAATCTAAGGGCTCGAATGGAGCCCTAGACAGGCCTACTAGAACTACAGTCAAATCCCAAGCTGGCACCTTAGTGCGAATTGCAGGCCTCAGCCTCAAAGTGCCACGAAGGAAACGTGTAATCAGGGGGTCTCGACCCAAAGATATACCTCCCACCATGGTATGGTAAGCCGCAATGGCTGCCACGTAAACTTTTAGTGTGGAAGGACATAGACCTGACACAAAGCGCTCCTGCAGGAACTCGATTACTGTGTTGACAGAACAATTAACCGGATCCCACTGATGTCGGTGACACCATAAGGAGAAAACTCTCCATTTAAGCGCATACAGTTTCCTCGTAGCTGGAGCTCTGGAGCTTAGGATGGTCTCAACAGCCTCAGCTGAAAGACCACTATCTATAAGTTGGGCCCCCTCAGAGGCCAAACCCAAAGATTCCACATGTCTGGTCGAGGGTGAAATATTGTGCCCCCGGCCTGAGACAGAAGGTCCCTCCTCAAAGGGATCTCCAATGGAGGCCCGTCTAGCAGAAGGATCAGGTCCGCAAACCAGATCCGACTTGGCCAGCGTGGTGCTACTAGCAGTAGGCTTATTCCATACCGACGGACCCTCTCCAGAACTCCTGGGAGCAGAGCAACAGGGGGAAAGGCGTACAGACGTAGCCTCGGCCACGTCTGCACCATGGCGTCCAGCCCCAGGGGGGCTGGGCGCGTCAGAGAATACCAGAGAGGACAGTGCGTCGTGTTCTGAGACGCGAACAGATCCACCTCTGCCTGACCATATGCCTCCCAGATTTTCTCCACCGCCTCGGGGTGGAGTCTCTAATCCCCTGGCCTCAGCTCCTGCCTCGACAGGATGTCTGCTCCTATATTCTGGTCCCCAGGAATATACACTGCCCTCAGAGAGAGTACCTTCCCCAGAGACCACAGGAGGATCTGGTGCGCCAGTTTGCAAAGCGGACGCGAGCGCAGACCCCCCTGGCGGTTCAGATAAGAGACCACTGATGTGTTGTCTGTTCGAACGAGCGCATGATGGCCTCTTAGGTCCGGAAGGAAATGTCTCAACGCATTTAAGACGGCCATCATCTCCAGGCAATTTATGTGCCAAGAAAGATGATGGCTTTTCCACAGACCCTGAACCGAGCGGCCTTCCATTATATCCTGTTTTGGATATAGGAACGCCTTGACCATCCCCGGTGCAAATTCAAGGCAGGTGGGGGAGACCGAAAGAGCCTGAAGGTCACCAACTCTCTTTAGGGACGAAATAGCTAGCAGAAAGATAGTCTTGAAAGTAAGGAACTTTTCTGAGACCGAATCTAAGGGCTCGAATGGAGCCCTAGACAGGCCTACTAGAACTACAGTCAAATCCCAAGCTGGCACCTTAGTGCGAATTGCAGGCCTCAGCCTCAAAGTGCCACGAAGGAAACGTGTAATCAGGGGGTCTCGACCCAAAGATATACCTCCCACCATGGTATGGTAAGCCGCAATGGCTGCCACGTAAACTTTTAGTGTGGAAGGACATAGACCTGACACAAAGCGCTCCTGCAGGAACTCGATTACTGTGTTGACAGAACAATTAACCGGATCCCACTGATGTCGGTGACACCATAAGGAGAAAACTCTCCATTTAAGCGCATACAGTTTCCTCGTAGCTGGAGCTCTGGAGCTTAGGATGGTCTCAACAGCCTCAGCTGAAAGACCACTATCTATAAGTTGGGCCCCCTCAGAGGCCAAACCCAAAGATTCCACATGTCTGGTCGAGGGTGAAATATTGTGCCCCCGGCCTGAGACAGAAGGTCTCTCCTCAAAGGGATCTCCAATGGAGGCCCGTCTAGCAGAAGGATCAGGTCCGCAAACCAGATCCGACTTGGCCAGCGTGGTGCTACTAGCAGTAGGCTTATTCCATACCGACGGACCCTCTCCAGAACTCCTGGGAGCAGAGCAACAGGGGGAAAGGCGTACAGACGTAGCCTCGGCCACGTCTGCACCATGGCGTCCAGCCCCAGGGGGGCTGGGCGCGTCAGAGAATACCTGAGAGGACAGTGCGTCGTGTTCTGAGACGCGAACAGATCCACCTCTGCCTGACCATATGCCTCCCAGATTTTCTCCACCGCCTCGGGGTGGAGTCTCTAATCCCCTGGCCTCAGCTCCTGCCTCGACAGGATGTCTGCTCCTATATTCTGGTCCCCAGGAATATACACTGCCCTCAGAGAGAGTACCTTCCCCAGAGACCACAGGAGGATCTGGTGCGCCAGTTTGCAAAGCGGACGCGAGCGCAGACCCCCCTGGCGGTTCAGATAAGAGACCACTGATGTGTTGTCTGTTCGAACGAGCACATGATGGCCTCTTAGGTCCGGAAGGAAATGTCTCAACGCATTTAAGACGGCCATCATCTCCAGGCAATTTATGTGCCAAGAAAGATGATGGCTTTTCCACAGACCCTGAACCGAGCGGCCTTCCATTACCGCTCCCCAGCCGGTGAGAGAAGCATCTGTCGAGATCACTACTCGATGGCAAAGAGCTCCCAACACCGGACCCTGGGTTAAGAACCAGAATTTACATATAACTAAGGCACGAAAGCATCGCCGCGTGCCTTGATATGCAAAGTGGGTTTCCCCTCGGGGAGAACCTTCTGGTCCTGAGCCAGCACTGTAAAGGTCTCATGTACAGCATGCCAAAAGGAATTCCGTTGGACGCTGCTGCCAGTAGACCCAACAGTCTCTCGAACTGTTTTACAGTGCGTGACTGGCCTAGCCTCAGCTCTTCTGTGGCTGTTAGGATAATAAATCCCATACCACACCAAGGAAAGTGGTTCTCTGTACTGGAGAAAGTACACTCTTCTTGGCATTGAGCCTCAACCCCAACATCTATATGAGCGAGAACGACACCTCAGTGCCGAACCGCCAACTGCTCTGATTCCGCTAGAATCAGCCAGTCGATATAATTCAGAATGCGTATGCCCTGAAGCCTGAGAGGGGCTAAAGCTGCATCCATGCATTTCGTGAACGTGCGGGGTGACAAAGCTAGGCCGAAAGGAAGAACCCGATATTGGTATTCTTTGCCCCTGAAAGAAAACCTTAGGAACTTCCTGTGCTGAGGGAGGATGGAGATATGGAAGTATGCATCCTTTAGATCTATCGTGACGAACCAGTCCTCGGATCTGATTTGGGTCACGATCTGTTTGAGGGTCAGCTAACTTGAACTTTAGTTTCTGAACTGACCGAATAAACAGGCGAAGATCTAAAAGGGACGCAACCCTCCATCCTTTTTTGGAACTATGAAATAATGGCTGTAAAAACCCGACTCTCTGACGGGTGAGTACACCTGTTCTATAGTTTCTTTGCTAACAGGGCCTTTACTTCTTGTCCCATTACCAGAGCCTGCTCGGGATGCACCACTGTGGGCAGCACCCTGCTGTAATGAGGAGGACGAGAGCCAAACTGGATTCTGTATCCCTTCTCCACAAACTGCAGGACCCAATGAGAAATATTCAGCAGAAGCATCCACGCTGCCAGAAAATTTACTAAGGGAACCAGCCCCTCGAGGCTGGTCTCTGGTGTTACTGAGGGAGCCAAATCTGGAGCCTGAAACATAATGGCAGGAACTACCTGACCTGACTACTCAAAAGCCCCCCTCAGAGGGCGCGAAACCAATGCTGTACCGCAGCATAGCATCAGCGACTCGCTGGAGACCGCTGCGCCCTGAAGCACCGGAGGTGGCAGGGTTGGCAGGAGGGTCTCGTGAGGACCCCGAAATGGAACGGGCACCGTGAAATGAGGTGTACACCACTCTACTTCGGTCGGGGCTGTCCTCACAGGCCTGATGCCTAAGCATCAGGACCTTTTTTTTTTTTTTTTGAACCGAAGCTTTCTTCGCCTGAAGAACGGTCCTCAGATCCGGCTTAGGCTTAGGCGACTTCGGTTGAGAGGGTTGCGTCTGTCTCCAGTATCTACATGGAGGAACAAGAGACGCAGCACTCTCTTTCTGTGCACATAATATGATGAACTCGACGGCTGGGGCTGCTCACGCCCAGCAGCCCCAGGGGGCTGGACACAGCGAGGGAGAAACCTTATTATATATATTTTTTTTATATATATATATATATATCTTTTATCACCTAACAACGACCGCATGGAATGCGTCGCCGAAGAGACCCGAAGGCTCAAATTTCGCTATATCCAGAACCCCAGCAGATCGGCCTGATAAGCCTGGAGCATTATAATATAGATTTCTATAAACATTCTCCAGCTGACCTGCTGCCGTATAAGCTTTACCCATAAAACCAAAGTAGTTCTGCTTAAACCTACGCGCTGCCTCGGCAAACGCGAGATCCCAGCCACAGAATCTTATTTTTGCAAAATACACTCGAAATCTAAGCGGTGCCTCGGCAAACGCGAGATCCGAGCTAGATTCTGATTACAACATTAAACCTACACGCTGCCTCGGCAAACGCGAGATTCTTTAGTATAGGCTTATGAGCAAAGCAGAGACTTAAATGATGATACTGGACCAGGTGGAAAAAATAGCATTTTCCTATTTTTATTTCTGTTCAGCCTGGGGCATCATATCATAACCGTAATCTTTCAACCCTCTAATCTTGAATAAACATTTAACACGAGGGCTGAAAGTAGTGATAAATACGGTTTATTCCATAATTTAAATATTCAGTGTGTAAATCAGGGAAAAAATGGAAGCCTCGTGGTGGAGAAAATGTGATAGAAATAAGAAAACGCTCGTCAAGTTTCTTAGGACGAGCGTTCCTTTTTCTCAGCTGGCCATTAAATATTTAATTTACTAACAGCACGGGACAAAACCTCCACCAGTTCATCATATACTGGAAAAATAGATGGCGAATCTAATTCAACAGTGTGTGTGCTTGCTTTCACTTTCAATATTCTCAACACAAACCACAAACCAATTCAATATTCCCAACACAAAAAAAAGAGAGAAAAAAGGGCTCTCTCTCCCCGAGCGGAAGAAACCGCAGAGCGTGCTTCCAACACCGGGGAGATAGAGCTGGATCTTCCGGGCAAGGAAGAAGAAAAGGCCCTCGGACCGTTCTCCCACCCCTCCAAAAGATCCTTTTGCGATCCCCAGGAATGCATTCTCCGCGCCGCCTCGGCAAATGCGGGTCCTGCATCCCGTGAGAATCGCGAGCCTGCCACTATCATACAGAGTGACAGGCGAGAGCAGAGCATGCTAATCTGGTAGTTTCACTTTCACAATGTTAGCACTCAGCATGCTCTTACTCTCAAACAAAATGCCACAAAGCTGTGTGTGTCCCCACCCGTTTAAATAAACGCGGGCAGGGAGGAACACACTGTTTGTACATTTGTTTCGCCATAACGTTTCCGACAATATTGTAACAGACAACAATAAATAGACAGAGACAGTTTGACACAGATCGCTTGCTGAGGCAACAGAAGCTAAATGCCGGCGAGCAGCGGAAGTGCTCTTATCCTTTCCTGGTTCATGACGTCACCCGCCCGTGACGCTCATTCTCTCATTCCATTGGACTAGTTGGCATAGATGCTTCAGACGCAATCACGCAAGAGGCGTTCCCACCGTGTCGTTCGACGCATCTCGAAGTTCCCTTTTTCGATAAAGGGAACTAACATTAATATATGGAACCATATTGTAAAGTGTTACCAGGTGATTTTTATCGAATTAATGAAGTCAGTCCTCAAGTTCACATGGGTGTCATAACAGTTATTTCAAACCCTACAAACATAAACGTTTAAATAAATTACACTTTGACACTGTTTGTTATCTGATATTATGTCATTTTAAGTGTGAGTGTATGTTGTAAGTGTATTTAGAATTATGAATTGGGAGTTTCACAATATGATCACAATATGATTTGTCTGATAAATCGATAAGGTCTGTCCGATGAGATGCATTTAGTTTTAACTTTGTTTAATTTTTAATCTCATACATTTAATTTGTATATACTCCTTTTCACACCTAGTATGTTTGGAAAATTTTATTCTGAAACTTAACCCAAAACCATGCCAATGTCTATTGAGCTGCAGAAAGATGCAACAATTCTGCAAAAAAAAAAAAAAAAAAAACACGTTCATCCTCATTTTTGTCTTGTTCAAATACAAAAATCTAAACACTCTTAAATCAAGATACATTTATGAGAACCAAAATGGCTTTTGTTTTCTGAAAAAAAAAAAAAAAAATTATATATATATATATAATATATTTTTTTTATTTTTTTTTTTTTTTATTTTTTCATAAAATTAAGTGTTTATGTTAAATTAAGTGTTTGTTAAAAAAATCTGCCAGTGGGGTCATAAAAAAAATAATTCAAAGTGAAAACAAGATTATTTTTATGACCCCACTGGCAGATTTTTTTAACAAACACTTAATTTAACATAAACACTTAATTTTGCTTGCTTCTCAAGTAAATGTATCTTGATTTAAGAATGTTTAGGTTTTTGTGTATATATTATTTTTAATATATAGTGTGCTTTCCAATGATAAATTCCAATAACACTGTTTAAATTTGCAGGAAGACTGACTGGGTTTGTAGGCTACATCAGTGGGGTTTGGTGCCATTTTTATTAATGTAATGGAAGGAATTACCTCTCTGTCAGTTATTGATTTGGTTTGCTATGATTTAAATTTGTATAAATTATCTATTTTTATGTATTTTTAATTTATATTTGCTTATATTTAATTGAATCACCTGTCTAGGTTGTATTCCTTTTTTTGTGTTCTAAAGGTCTTTTTTTATCATACTGTGAGGCTGGGTTTCTGTGTTGCTTAGATACTTTTTGTGGGAAAACATTGCAGTGTTTTGTTTTGGATGATTTTGTTGAGGTCAACCAACTGCTTTTTCCAGCAGACATTCTAATGATTGTAAATGTGTGTTCCAGACGCAGTTCTACAAAGGAGCGATTTCTGGGGTTATAGCAGAGGTTTTGTGTTTTTTTCTTCTCTGCATGGTAGTTTGGTTTTAGTGTTACAATAACCTGTGTGTCCTTTATCTCTTGCAGAGTGTGCATGTCACTGGTGTGCTACTAGTGTGATCAGCTGATCCTGGGCTCCTAACTCCTCTAGCAGGTGATTATCTCTCTCTCTCCTCTCTCTCTCTCTCTCTCTCTCTCTCTCTCTCCTCTCTCTCTCTCTCTCTCTCTCTCTCTCTCTCTCTCTCTCTCTCTCTCTCTCTCTCTCTCTCTCTCTCTCTCTCTCTCTCAAACAACAAATCAATATGATCCTATTCATTTTAATTGGAGAGCTGGTGACTTTCAGTGACTTTAAACAAATAAAGAATGTATTTTGCGAGTGAAAACTAGGAGTGAAGACTGTCTCGAGTACAGACAAAGCAGGGGTGTGTTTCCCAAAACCATTGTTAGCCTACTATGGTCACAAGTTCCATTGTTATCAGCAGTTCAAAGAGTCTGTGTTTCCCGAAACCATCGTTTCAACAAACATTCGCAAACAGCATCACAGAGTTGTGTGTTTGGAACGACAGATCTCGAGCTGTGGTTAGAAGAAGAGTTTCTTGTTTGCATGACATGTGGACTTAATAAATCCTGATCTTGAGACTAATAAGCAAGCTGACATTAAGTACAATCAATATATTTTATTTAGAATACATACAAATGTAATTTACATATTTTAGTTTGTCAAGAGATTTAAAGCATTGTTTTAGAAGTGTGTGCATGTGCGAACGTGTTCTACTATTTAAGAACGAACCTATGATTGAATCTGTAAATAAAGCAAAATAACTGAGAAATTAATTCGATCATAGACAGATTCATCGAAAGTAGTTATTACTCCACCACATGTGTGACATCATTAACCAACGTGGTTGAACGACCAATTTTCTACAATATGGTTTGGGGAAACAGTCGTGACTAGCTAGTTGATTTCTTCAATGATGCATCGTACTATTGTAGTGAAGCAGCGAGTTACGTCGTTGTACGGGAAACACACCCCAGGATAGTACATTTCTAGAGTGATTTAATTGTTTTGTTGATAATTGAATTGATAAATTGATTTATCTCTGACTACATAGATGTATAATAAAACAATTAATTAAAAAACGTTATAATTCTTTATAATTATATGATGCAATAAGCAGTTTACAGAGATGCAGTTCATATCTAAATGATATGCTATTTCCAGGGCACACTGTCCCGACAAGAAAATGTATTATTTGTCGTTCAATTCAATTCAACGTTTTAGAAGTTTTGGCAATATGAGTGATTTTAATTCATAGATTGAAAATTAATAAACCACATGAACAATATTATGCTTTTAAAATATATATTTATTTATCAGTACAGAGAACAGCAACATGCAACTTTATGAGAATATAGTCCCTGTTTTATAACAAAGCAAACAACTATGGGTCTGAATACTCCCTTATCATAAATGATAGTTTATCATAAATCAGTTTCAGGTGCTAACTTTTGTTACTTGGCCAAGTTCAAAGACAAGAAGGGGGGGGGGGGGGTGTCTTAAAATATTCTGCACTTCTCTGAGCAATCTTAGATCTTTTAATGGCAGCTTTTAAAGTAAAGTGTCTGCTAAATGAATGAATAGAAAATGTAACTTGTTTTTTCAGAATTTCACTGATTTCCTCAGGTAGTGTAGATAAAAAAAAAAGATTACATTTACAGAGCCTTTACCATGACCATAATAGTATGCACTTTATTACATACGATAAAATGGTACACACTAACAGAGTATGATAATGATCCATCACAAACATTACAAACAAGAGATTCGGGTTTGAACGTGATCAATTAATTCGATTATACGCAGGTAATTATTTGCAAACAGATATAGAGTTAATGATAATTTCATAATTAAATAGAATACACAGATCATTAAAGGAATGAATGTAATTATATTTCATGGAAATGTACTAGGTACCTATAAATGAATTAACTGTGAATGCTTTTATAGTTTGCAGCTGCTTGCAGGCCTATATGAGGATCAGTGTTGAGTCCGTGAGCAAGGTCAGGCCTTGACAGGTCTGTGGGGCAAACCTAAATTGGAGAGGCAATTAGAGCAGACGGGGTAGAGAGGGAGCAGGGAGGAGTGATGAATTACTGTAGGCTCACAAATGGACACAAAAAATGGCCTCTGGTGTATTCCTCTGCAGGCTCACATAGCCAGATGCTAAGATATGACAGCAGGTCTTTGCAGACATTCACAGTAAAACGCTCCTCAAGGATTTAAGATAAAACTTGCCTTCTGAGCGTCATGCCACGACTATTTCATCACATCTGTAAATAAGCAATTAATTGGCCTAATAAGGGCAAGGGAATCACATGACTAGCGAACAGGAACAGGGAAAAAAACCCATGAAGCAAAACCCAAAACCAAATGTGACAGGTTTAGGGTAAGTTGCATGTAATTATGCATGATGTATAGTTATTACGATAGTTACTACATGTAACACATGTAACAAGGACACTGTAAAATAAAGTGTTACCTAATTTGATTACAGATTGGAACATGTTCAGAGAATTAATTCTGCTCAAAAAAAATATATGATTAGTTCATTTTACTAAATAAGGTTCAAAGATCAAGTTGGTACAATTATCCAATATTCCCATCAGTAACAACAAAACATAAATTAAGAGATCTTATTTTAAAGTATAATCGCATCTGTAGCAACCATTACAATCCCTGTCTTCATGTTACTATTTGGGCGAACACAGACAACGTGAACTGAATTGTGCATGAACTACTCCAGCCTCAGTCAACATTTAATTTCATTGTAGATTTGTTTTTCTCCATGCATTTTAATGGTGGCTAAGGCTGTCGTTCTGCCTAGCATCAGCTTTTGTTCTGCACAAGAACAACTTATACAAGTCACCTTCAACAGCATACGAGTAAAGGATGATTAACTTTTGGGAGAATTATCTATTTATTAAAAAAAAAAAAAGACTGACAGGCAAAAACATTGAATCACTCCAAACTTTGGTAACATCATACGTGTTAAGGATTTTGTGATATATTTGTATTTTTTAATTTATTTCCGCAGTATATCCCAGATTTGACATGGCAGTAATTGGAATCATTCAATGCATCCAAGCTCTCTTTTGAATGAGTGCTATTTAGAGGCTGCTAATCCTGTTTTTCAGGCAGTGCTCAGCGCTGTGAGTAGTAGGGTATGTATGCGAGACAAATGGAGCAAATTGGTTAGTCCTAATTCAGTGCTGCAATGTGTTTTGTGACCCATAGATCAGCGTACTAGCTATTATCTAACACTCACCTGCTTTTGTCAGATATGTTGTATACAGCAATTCAGAAAAGTACAATCACCTAAAAAAAGTATCAGTGAATGAATTAACATTATGATTTTCAAAATGTTCAATGCACATTTAGCATTTGTGAACGGCAAAAAAAAAATCACATGAATCCCATGCAATGTTTACAACATTTTGAGCTGCATTCATATGTGGTTTGAAATCCTTTTCAAATTGCATTGCTGGAAATCTGTTTCCTCATATCCACAGGACTTGAGCATCAGGCATCAAACTGTGCGTGTTGAACGCTCTGTCTGTCAGGTTCTGTGAAGGAGAGGTGAACAGAACTATTTTATAAACATACACCAAACACAGGTGGGTAGTCAGTCCCGAAACAAACTCACTCCAACCAGTCAAGTCATCCTCATTTATATATCACTTTTAACAATGTAGATTGTTTCAAATCCGCATTACAGAGATAAACATAATTTAAGGAAACAGAGAATGGTTTGGTTTTATAGCAGTTCTTGAATAGTGTTATTTCCAGCTCAAGTTAGTTTTGATTGATTCACTTCCGTCGAAATGATCATTTGTTATTAAATTAGGGGCCGCTAAGACGATGCCGTTCTCTCTAAACAGACTTTAAACTGAACCTGTGATAAACGCTGATGGCGTTCACATGCGCATTAAGAATTGATGCTATAGTTATGTGCGTGTGAATATATATGTGTGCAGGTTTGTAATCCGCTACAAACCATGCCTAAACAAACCACTTGTCTTGCATATAAATTTTGATGCAGAATTTTGTTTTATTTTATCACTTTGGGAAGGTACGCGAACCGAAATTTCCACAATGCTTTATCTGTAGAGTGGAATAGGGATCCTCCATAGGGAAAGGCTGGTTGGCACTTCAGCACTGCGTTGTCATCGGGTCCAGGCAAAGCTCCTTTGTCAGATCTGGAAACGGCCTGGATCCGGCAGGCTGCGGGAAAACCTCGGGATAAACAAAGACACTAAATTAGCGTCTTCTTATGATGTAACGAGTACATGAGGATTTATGGGGAGTGTTCCCAGTTCCGGCTGACCTAATCTATGCAGCCTAACATTGAATTATAGAAGTCGATAATGTATTATGTGTATGCTAGGTCAAAGAGATGTATTTTTAGTATAGCTAAAAGTGTGACAGAGTAATAGACAGAGTGGCCCTCATTTATCAAAAGTGCGTACACCAAATTTCGAGCGTACACCTGGCGTACACCCTAAACCACGGTGACTTTGAGATTTATCAATATGGACGTTGGCGTACGGCACGCTCAAATCCCACGCCAGCTCAGGAGGTGGTGTACGCACGTTTGAGTTAGTGCGGAAACGCGCAGAAACACAATTCCTAACACCACAAAATGCGCTGACAAACTAAAACATATGACAAAAAAACAACAACAACAACATAGGCTAATTATAAACTTCAGTGTAAAAATCTGTCACAAGAACCGGCAAAAGTAATGATTATGAATATGTAAAATATAGCAAGGAGATATTTTAATTGTTTATTAATAAAGAAGTGTTTTCTTTGTGTCGGCTGCAAAGATGAAGTTGAGATGCTGAATCGCGATCTTCGCAGTAGTGAACGCGCCAGAGAGAAATGCACATTTCAGATTACATAAGCAGAGAGCAGTCTGCAGTCTGTTTTCTTTCGTTTTGAATTGTTCTGTTTAAAAGTAGACATGTCTGAGGCACCTTATACGCTGAGTTTCGGTTTATTTATGAGATGAGCTCAGTTCACGCGTCCTCCGTTTCATATCATCTGCTATTTACTTTCCTATTTGTTAAATCCAGGTAGGCCTAATTGGTTGACGAAACATTGTTTAAAATTAAGATACAATTAATACAAAACGAAATTCAGTTTAAAGAAAGGTTTTGTGCTTTATGTTTGATGTCTCTGTGAAAGTTTTAAAATATATTTTAGTGCCGCTTTTAGAGCGCTCATGTCCGTATCATTGTTTTTTCCTCATAAATGCGAACACGAATAAGAATAAGAATATTACAAATGGACATGCAATTATTAATGTGAATGAATGGTAGGCTACTCCACATCACACCATCATCACTATTGTACATGATACGATATTAAATGCTAATTGTTTCAAAACACGTGCTGTAAAATAATGCATTGTGATAGGTCATTTGATCTCCACGTCGGAGAAGTTTCTCTTCTTTGCCGTCTTCCGTGTGTCCATGGCGTAAAATGAGGGCGTGGGGGAAGCGGAGACTTGAATATTTAGAGGCGTGTTATTCTAATGACGATCGTTTTCAGCCGCTGCATTTATCAAGGAGAGGTATTGCGTACACCAGGATTTCAAAGGTACGCACAGCTTCATACATCAGGCGGTGAGAGGAGTGTAAGCATAATCTTACGCCAACATATACGCCCGTTTCTACGCAAGAATGATAAATGAGGGCCAGTGTGTCTGCTTCCCGGACAATGTTAGGAAAACTGTTCCAAAGTTTTGGTGCTAAATAGGAAAAGGATCTACCGCCAGCAGTCGATTTTAATATTCTAGGTATTATCAACTAGCCGGAACTTTGAGATTGCAATAGACGTGAAGGACTATAATGCGTTAAGAGCTCGCTCAAGTACTGGGGAGCTAAACCATTTAGTGCTTTGTAAGTAATCAGCAATATTTTAAATTTATACGATGTTTAATAGGCAGCCAATGCAGTGTTGACAGAACCGGGCTAATATGGTCATACTTCCTGGTTCTGGTAAGAACTCTAGCGGCTGCGTTTTGAACTAGATGTAGTTTGTTTATTAAGCGTGCAGGGCAACCACCCAGTAGAGCATTACAATAATCTAGCCTTGAGGACATGAATGCATTAACTAATTGTTCCGCATTTGTCAATGTGTCAGGAGCCAATCAGAACCCTCACTAACCACCACGCAACGATCACTTTCCCCAGAGTACTAATCACCTGCACCTGTTTCCATTCAACACGCCCTTCACAACCAGCACAAAAGCACCCAATTCACAGTCACTCATTGTCAAGCCTCCAACAGGAAAAGACCACTACCAGTTTCACTTGCCTTCCTCAGAGTTATCTCAAGTCTGGAACGTAAAGTATACTCACCTGTGATACTAACCTTTGTGCTCTTGCTCTGATGTTCCCAGGACCTGCTTCGTGATTCCGTTCTCTGAGTCCTGGATCCAGTATTGAGTTTCGTTCCCTGCTGGATGATCTGAAAAGGGAAATATAAAGCAAGTATCACTGAACTGGTTAATTCGATTGCATGCACTGCAAGTAATCTACTCACGTCAAGTTTCTCCTTGGATCTGGTCCGCTCACGAACGAGCTGTAAAAGGGAAAAAGGAAACGTCATTGCCGTGCCACTCTATTCACGCTATATTCTATGAAGAGGATTTACTCACCTGGAATTCCTGCCACGAATCCTCTGCACGAGCACCACTGAACACCTGCAAACTTAAATGCTTCTCACTTTTAAATAAAGAAAAGTTTATGTTCTTCACTTACCTCTTTGTCCGAGTCTGAATCCTGACACAATGAGAGCATATGGCGTAATTTAGATATATTTTTAAGATGAAAAAATGTGGTTTTACAGATACTAGACACATGACTTTCAAATGAAAGATTGGTATCAAGAAGCACACCCAGGTTCCTAACTGACGACGAAGACTTGACACAGCAGCCATCAAATGTTAGACAGTATTCTAGGTTATTACGTGAGGAAGTTTTTTGTCCAATAATTAGAAGCTATTCATTCCGTTAATTTTGTGAATTGGTAAGTTTCGTTAGTACCATCGGCATAAAAGTGAAAGCTAATTCCATGTTTCCCAATGATATCTCCTAATGGTAGCATGTACAGAGTGAACAGCAGCGGTCCTAGTACTGAGCCTTGTGGTACGCCATACTGAACTTGTGATCGATAAGACATCTCTTCATTTATTGCTACAAACTGATAACGGTCAGATAAGTATGATTTAAACCATGCTAGTGCAATTCCACTAATACCAACATAGTTTTCTAGTCTATTTAAAAGAATGTTGTGGTCGATAGTATCAAATGCAGCACTAAGATCGAGTAACACTAATAGAGAGATACAACCTCGATCGGACTATAAGAGCAAATCATTTGTGACTCTAATGAGAGCAGTCTCAGTACTATGGTACGTTCTAAATACGGACTGAAAATCCTCGCAGATATAATTTCTTTCAAGTAAGGAAAACAGTTGTAGGAAAGGACACGGGGGAAATTGAGAGCGCAACCCGTTTTAAACCGTTTTCGCTCCCTGGGCATCCAATAAATTCCACATATCCAGGACTTTTGTGAGTCACTATACATACCCCAAACGGGCCCTTTATTGCGTCACTGCCGGTAAACCCATTGCTTTCAAAGAGAAGCACTGATGGCATTGCAGGAGTATAATTTTGCATTAATGACATATTTCAGGGCATGATTTTTATGAAAATGGGGTTAACTTTGTTTAGGCACCATATTTGATTAATTCCAGCAAGCCATGCTCCCCATGAACTATGACTATGTTTACATGTGCACCAATAATGCGATTATTTCTAATAATCAGAGTATGGTCTTAATCGCAGTAAGGTGTTCACATGACATGAGCAAAACTCTTCACTTCAGTTTACATGCAATTTTATTATTCAGATTATTTGCTAATAAGTATGATTATACCACACTCAGATAGGGATACAGTATGCATGTTACCAGCCATTGTTTCAATCTACTCGCATCAAATTCAAATTACATTTTTATGGACGTACTGGATATTATTAGGCACCGTGATGAACATCGCAATGCAGGGTTTGCTTACACTGCCGTTGCGTTCTTCGCAATTATGTCCATTCATGAAGTGAACTTGTTTAGAACCGAGCACATGCGCAATTTGGTCAGAGCGGCAATGATGCGTTTAAGGTGTTTACAGGCCTGTTTATTGCGATTAAAATCAGCGTGTGCCACATAGTTTAATGCACATATATGGTTACTACGATTATGAGTTTAATCGCATTAGTTTGATCGAAGTATTGCGTTTACATGAGGTAAGGTTTAATCACAATATTGTAAATAAATCCCATTATAATCGCATTATGAGGGTGCATGTAAACACACTGATTCACTGTGTTTATGAGGGAGAGTTGCTATCCCAGTATCTCAGGCCATAGGCAACAAAAACACCCGAACAGATGGCCAGTCCATCACAGGGCTAACAAACTCTCACATATTCACACTTTGACTTATACAGGCAACTTAGTGCCTCTAATTTACCCATGCTGCATGTGCACTGGGAGAAAACCCATGCCAACATGCAAACTCCACACAGTCTTCCTGGCTCAAACTGGACTTGAACCAAAGACCTGCTTACTCTAAGGTGACAGCGCTATAGAAAATAATTGTTTTCATTAAATGATATTACTTTTTGGGTGAAATCTTCCTTTATTGTAGAATTTGAGAAAAACAAGCAAGATTGTTTGCACACTTGATGCCATGCATTTACATTTTAAAGGCATTCTGATAGATGGATAATTGAACTGGTTGATGTATGGGTTTGTTATCAGGTCTATGTGTGTGGGTATGTGTTTCTCACTGGTGGCATGATTGCAGTCGTAATGGATTAAGCATCTCTCGGTGTGTTTCTCTAGATAAGACCAGCATTCTCTGACTCTTTATGGCTCACCAGGTTTCATGTTATCTACTGCAGTTTCACTCACACAGAACCGACACCAAGTGCCAGACTTGTTTCCAGTATTCCACTGCTGGGGTGTCAGTGACAGCTTCTTTAATGCAGATAAGCTGCTGTCTGAGGGAAAGAGGAAGGACTGGCCACAAAACGAGGTGGGAGAGGGAGGTAGAAATAGCTGCAGGGGTGAGCAAGAATAGGAGGCAACATTCTTCATCAACAGGGTCGGCTGGCACAAAAGCAGAGGCTTTGAAGTGTGCACATGAGTGAGGACGAGATGCAATGCTTTTTATCGTCATAGTAAACTGGTTGCTGTCAGATCCGAGGGACTCCTTAATGTTGATATTGTGAGAACTACATTCTGTTACAGATTTACTCACAATAAAAAAAGCTTATGGATCAGACCTAAGACAACAGATCTGATCTCATTTAACTGTATACGATGAACCCAATGACCATACTAACTAAACTGAGTCACCAGAATGTCTCCATGTATTTGTTTTATATCAATTTGCCAAATTTCAACAAAGCTAAAGGTCTCTTATAGAGCAATAATCTATACAATGTGGGATATGGTGGTGGAAAAAATTTGGGATTCAAGAAAATATATTTTTCAAACATTTTGCGTTCCCCTGAGAAACTTTGCAATCCCTCACAAAGATATTTTTGTTCTCTTTCAAAACCTGCTGTGACAAACATTTCCTGTTTAATGTCCCACTGGCAGTTTTTCAGACAGCTCAGCAAGTTAACAATGGAGCGGTTCATAGAGTTTGAACTCAAATATAAAGAAATACGGTCAGTGTTTAGTTCAAGGAGTTCAGAAAGTTGGCAATATATCCCACATATTCGAACTTCCCGGATCAATAACTTATAAATATTATAACGAGCCTTATAATATAAATCGGTCTCTATATGAGCAGGTGGCTGAAAGGGCCGTCTGCAAAGTGCAAATCCCGAAAAGCGTTACTACAAAAAATAGTCATTAACTTCAATGTTTCACACTGTAGTGTCACCAAATTTAGTTGTCTACATTACTATGTTTGGACATAGGTGTAATTTGTGTTTTAACAATGTGTAGCTCATGAGTAAGTTCGAATCTGTGAATAAGCACTGACCGCATTTTCTTTATATTTGAGTCCAAGTTCAAACACTATGAACCGCTCCATTGTTACTGTACTGAAACACTGTCAGCGGGACATTAAACAGGAAGGGTTTGTCTGAGCTCACAACAGGTTTTTTGCGAGAGAACTCAAAAGGTTTGAGGGGGAACGCAAATATCTTTATGAGAGAACACAAATATATTTTTTGAGGGAACGTAAAGTTTTCGAGGGAACTCAATGTTTCTCGGGGGAATGCAAAAGTTTTGCAATAGAAGGCAAAAGATTTGAAAAATATTTTTTTCACCATGTCCCTTTAGGTGCTCTGTATTTTCAAATGTTTGGGGTCAGTAAGATTTTTTAAATGTTTTTGAAAGAATTTTCATTACTTCAGACTTCAGTGTCACATGATCCTTCAGAAATCATTCTAATATGCTGATTTGCTGCTTTGTCACGTTTGAGCACGCAGAGACAGATGATGAATTCAATTGCGGGTTTATTGACAGATGAGGTAAATAGCAGTTCTGATCCAAAGTAATGAAACACCAGATGATACTGGTGAATAGTGGCAGGAGGTGATAAAGACAACAATCCACATGACAACAGGTAAGCATTAAACAAAGACAGCACCAGCACAAAGCTGTCCTTGAAACACACGAGAGAAACACAGGTAAGTCCAATGTCGGAGACCGTTCATCAAGCATGTGAGCATCGAAACCAGACGCCGACTAAGGCCCTGTTTACACCTGGTATTAAAATGGTTTTGGTTGATCAGATCACAAGTAATAAGTGTCACGGTTCATAAATCCTATGTTTCCTTCTTGTCTCGTGTTTCTGTTGTTGTGTGTGTGTGTGTGTGCTGATTAGGTGGGCGTGTCAGCCCATTAGCAATCATCAGTTATCACTCATCACTCCTGTCAACAGCTGCAGCTCATCTCATCATGTGAATATATGCTCATCACTTTCTCATCTCCATTGTCAGATCGTTGTTTGTGGTTTCCCGGTGTGTGTTCCAGTCGTATGTCTCGAGTCTTGTGCCTTCCTTGTTCCTGTTCGTTCCTGTGGATTTCGTTGGACTCATTATCTTCACTGGACACCACTCACCGCACTGCTGCACTGTCTTCACCTGATCCATCTGACCATCGGGGTCCCTGCGCCACTAACCTGTATTCTCTGGACTCTTTACATCATACTTCATCTCATTAAATATTTTCACTTGCATCTTGCTTCCTGTTCTCATTATCCTGACAGAACTATCTGACCGTCATGGAAGCAGCGAGTGGATCTTCAAGCTCACTGGATGCGTTTGTAAACAGCAGTATTCAGAGAATGGACACGCAGGAGAAAAACCTCAACGAGACAGCCCGCGCCATTCAGGCTTTAGTGGCGCAGGTGTCCGGGCTCACCCAACAGATCCAACAGCTTCGGACTCCCACTGCGCCACCCACACCGCCGATTCCCCCACCACCACCAGCGGGACCCTCCCAGTCAGAGCCTCGTCTGCCGGTTCCCGAGCCTTATTCAGGTGAATCTAACTACTGTCGAGCTTTCTTAACCCGATGCGAGATGCATTTCTCTCTTCAACCCAGGACATTCCAGGATGAACGAACCAAAGTTGCATTTGTCCTGACATTGCTGTCTGGGAGGGCGGCACTTTGGGGAACGGCGGTGTGGGAGAATCAAGACGACTGCTGCTCCTCGTTCCAGAAGCTCTCCGACGAGATGCGGCGAGTATTTGACCGATCTGCTGCGGGAAGAGAAGCTGCTAGGGTGCTGGCAGATCTTCGACAAGGAGAGAGATCCGTATCTGACTTTTCGATTGAATTTCGCACCCTAGCAGCGGAGAGCCAATGGAACGAGGAGGCGCAGTGGGACATGTTCCTGCATGGGCTGGCTGACCGCGTCCAAAAGGAAATCTACGCCATGGATCTTCCCACTAAGCTCAATGATCTCATTGCCCTGGCCCTGAGAGTGGACGCACGTCTCTCAAGAATAGATCGACGAGTTCCACCTAACCGTCCGTCTGCAGGATTCGAGGGTCAACGTTCCGGAGGCGGGGGCGCGGTCAGCCCCGTTTACGATCCTGAGCCCATGCAGGTGGGTCGAGCCCGGCTTTCCCGGGAGGAGAAGGAGAGGCGGAGATCCCTGGGCCTTTGCATGTACTGTGGAGGAGCTGGACATTTCGCTTACGCTTGTCCTTTAAAAGGCCCAGCCCGACAGTAAGTATGAGGCTACTGTCGGGTGGGATCTCTGCCGAGAAGACCTCATCAACATCTACTCTCCTTCCGGTAAGGCTCCGATGGTCAACTCACCTCCACGACTGTCGGGCACTTCTGGACTCAGGGGCGGAAGGTAATTTCATGGATCACAACTTTGCACGCACATTCCAAGTTCCCCTCAGACACCTTTTGCACCCCATTGCAGTACACGCCCTCAATGGTCAAAGACTCCCCACCATCTCACTGGCTACCGAAGACATCACCCTTATCACATCAGGCAATCATACAGAGACCATCTCCTTTTTCATTCTGGACACTCCTCTTGCACCCATCGTCCTTGGTCACCCCTGGCTCACTCGTCACAACCCCAAAGTGGACTGGCAGCTCAAGTCTGTGTCGGCGTGGAGCAGTTATTGTCATAAGTCTTGTCTTGTCTCTGCTTGTCCGTCTGTTTCTGTCCCTGTGTTTCAGGAGGAAGCAGTGGATTTATCTAACGTGCCCACGGAGTACCTGGACCTGAAGGAGGTGTTCAGTAAGTCTCGGGCTGCTTCTCTTCCCCCGCATCGTCCCTATGACTGTGCTATAGAGTTACTGCCAGGTACGTCTCCGCCTAAGGGCAAGTTATATTCACTCTCTGTCCCAGAGAGAGAGGTCATGGAGAAATACATTTCTGATTCTCTAGCAAAGGGATTCATCCGCCCTTCCTCTTCTCCAGCGGGGGCGGGGTTCTTTTTTGTGGGGAAGAAGGATGGATCGTTGCGACCTTGTATTGATTACCGGGGGCTGAACAACATCACGGTAAAGAATACTTATCCTTTGCCGTTGATGTCTTCAGCCTTCGAGAGGTTGCAAGGAGCATCTATCTTCACGAAATTGGATTTAAGAAATGCTTATCATTTGGTCCGCATCAGGGAGGGGGATGAGTGGAAGACCGCGTTTAACACCCCCAGGGGGCACTTTGAATACTTGGTTATGCCGTTCGGGCTTTCCAACTCCCCAGCGGTCTTCCAGGCACTTGTCAATGACGTATTGCGAGACATGGTCGATCAGTTCATATATGTCTACCTCAGTGTTTCTCAACCTCTCCTGCAGGGACCCCCTGACAGGCCATGTTTCTGTTTTAACCCTGAAATGGCACACCTGATTCAATTCATTAGAGTAGGAAGAGTAGGAATTAGTCAATTAATCAATTAGTCAACTACTCATTAAGCCTTTAATTAATTGAATCAGGTGTGCCATTTCAGGGTTAAAACAGAAACATGGCCTGTCAGGGGGTCCCTGCAGGAGAGGTTGAGAAACACTGGTCTACCTGGACGACATATTGATTTTTTCATCGTCTCTCCAGGAACACGTGCAGCACGTCCGACAGGTGCTTCAGAGGTTGCTAGAGAATGGGCTTTTTGTCAAGGCGGAGAAATGCGCTTTTCATGCACAGTCTGTCCCTTTTCTAGGTTACATCATCTCGGTTGGAGGGAATGCGCATGGATCCTGAGAAGGTTAAGGCTGTGGTGGATTGGCCAAGTCCAGATTCCCGTAAGGCCCTACTGAGGTTCCTGGGGTTCGCCAATTTCTACCGGCGTTTTATTCGCAATTTCAGCCAACTAGCGCACCTCTGACTGCCTTGACCTCCCCCAGAACGACGTTCAGGTGGTCAGACGCAGCCGAGGCGGCGTTTGCTAAACTGAAGGGTTGCTTCGTTTCAGCCCCATCCTGATAACCCTGATCCATCACGTCAGTTCATGGTGGAGGTTGATGCGTCAGAGGTGGGGGTAGGTGCAGTGCTATCCCAGCGTTCTCCTTCAGACGACAAGATGCATCCTTGCGCGTTTTTGTCTCATCGTTTATCCCCTGCCGAGCGTAATTATGACATTGGCAACAGAGAGTTGTTGGCGGTCAAGTTAGCATTGGAGGAGTGGCGCACTGGTTAGAAGGGTCGGGGGTACCTTTTATCGTCTGGACTGACCACAAGAACTTAGAATACATTCGGACTGCTAAAAGACTAAACTCCAGGCAGGCTCGGTGGGCTCTTTTTTTCGGTCGTTTTGATTTTACTCTCTCGTACCGCCCGGGTTCCAAGAACATCAAACCCGACTCTTTATCACGTATTTTTGACCGTTCCGAACGCCCGTCTACTCCCGAGTGCATTTTACCAGAGACCTATTCATCTCTACACTCACATGGGAGATCGAATCGAAGGTCAAGAAGGCCTTAGAAGGGGTAACGCCTCCGATCCGTTGTCCACCGAATCGTTTATTTGTGCCTGAGGGTTTACGGTCCAGCGTCATTCAGTGGGGACACTGTTCCAATGTGGCTTGCCATCCTGGGGTCAATCGCAAGTTTTTAGTCAAGCAACGATTCTGGTGGCCTCTCATGGCTCGCGACGTTCACAGTTTTGTCTTGGCTTGCTCAGTTTGTGCCACGGGTAAGACTTCCAATCGACCCCCAGATGGGTTACTTCAACCGCTGCCGGTGCCTTCGAGACCCTGGTCCCATATCGCTCTAGATTTTATTACCGCCCTCCCACCCTCCAGGGTCACACGGTAGTTTTGACCGTGGTGGACCGGTTCTCGAAGGCGGCCCATTTCATTCCCTTGCCCAAATTACCCTCAGCCAAGGAGACAGCGTTGGTTGTCGTTAACCACGTCTTTCGGCTACATGGCCTCCCGACAGACGTGGTTTCTGACAGAGGACCCCAATTTGTGTCCAAATTTTGGGCGAGAGTTTTGTAAATTCCTGGGTGCGACTGTCAGTCTGTCCTCTGGGTTTCCATCCCCAGAGCAATGGTCAAACTGAGCGAGCCAACCAGGATTTGGAGAGAACGTTGCGATGTTTAGTGTCCAAGAATCCTTCCTCTTGGAGCCAGCAACTGTCTATGGTGGAGTACGCCCACAAACACGTTGCCAGTGTCATCCACGGGCCTATCACCGTTTGAGTGTAGTGTAGGATACCAGCCACCTATTTTTCCTAGTCTGGAATCCGAAGTCGCGGTCCCCTCCGCCCACGCCTTTGTCCAGAGGTGTCGCCGCACTTGGACTAGAGCCGTGAGACTATACTCCAAGTGGGGGCGCGCACCAAGGCCAAAGCCGATCGCCACCGGCGTAGGCCTCCCGTATACGTCGTCGGTTCCAAAGTGTGGCTTTCTACCAAGGACATTCCTCTCCGCTCCGTTTCGAATAAGCTTGCACCTAAATTCATTGGCCGTTCTCTGTCACTAAAATCATTAGTCCGGTGACAGTCCGCCTCAATCTTCCGCCAGTGTACAGGAGGATTCATCCCGTCTTTCATGTGTCCAAAATTAAGCCAGTTTTCTTTGTCGTATTAATCCGCCAGTCCCAGTTCCCCCCCCGCCGCGACTCGTAGAAGGGGACGCGGATTTCAGTACTTGGTGGACTGGGAAGGTTACGGTCCGGAGGAGAGAAGTTGGGTACCAGCCAGAGACATCCTGGATCACTCCCTTATCGATGATTACAATCGACAGGTAAGGGAGCCTGGGAACGCCAGGAGGCGTTCCTAGGGAAGGGGGTACTGTCACGGTTCATAAATCCTATGTTTCTTCTTGTCTCGTGTTTCTGTTGTTGTGTGTGTGTGTGTGTGCTGATTAGGTGGGCGTGTCAGCCCATTAGCAATCATCAGTTATCACTCATCACTCCTGTCAACAGCTGCAGCTCATCTCATCATGTGAATATATGCTCATCACTTTCTCATCTCCATTGTCAGATCGTTGTTTGTGGTTTCCCGGTGTGTGTTCCAGTCGTATGTCTCGAGTCTTGTGCCTTCCTTGGTTCCTGTTCGTTCCTGTGGATTTCGTTGGACTCATTATCTTCACTGGACACCACTCACCGCACTGCTGCACTGTCTTCACCTGATCCATCTGACCATCGGGGTCCCTGCGCCACTAACCTGTATTCTCTGGACTCTTTAACATCATACTTCATCTCATTAAATATTTTCACTTGCAATCTTGCTTCCTGTTCTCATTATCCTGACAATAAGTGAGACACGTACCCTAAACATGTTTTCTGGTGTTTTACATCGTCTCTTTTTGTACACTTTCAACCACTTCATGATTTATGAAATTAATATGCTTTTTCAGATCTTTCAATCTGATGTGTGTTAGTTAATCCAGACTTGCGTCTTCAGCCGACAAAGTTTAAATCCCATCTGGTTAGCACCAGGGTTCTAAATTAACTTTTTTGATCACAGCCAATGTGGCTGGTAACTTTCTAAAGTTACCAGCCAATCAGAATTTCCACTAGCCAAATTTTTTGTTCTGGTGAAAAAAAGAGAAATTATGAGTGCCACTGAATGCATTTGTTCATTTTATTAACATTGTTGGCATGGAAAACACATAAAATACAATACAACACAGAAGTGCAACATTTTATTTCAAGTTGGGATCTATCTATCTATTAGGATGTGGAACGAATATTCAAATTTCCGATCTGGAAGTATTATTCAAAAAAATAAAATACTATTCGAAATTAATTTTTTCAAAGTTATAATTAAGGTGCACTTGGTGGAGCTGTGTTTTAACAGTGATTAATTTGTATTGATCACATAATGTTGTTGTCCTGCCATCGCGAATTTGGTATTAGATGAAAAAGATAGCTATTAAAAAATGGAATTACTTTTATACTTTTAATCAATTATTAATAAGACTGAGTTATCGATAATACTCCCACCAAAGATGAGAAAAATCACATGAGAATCCCAAATAAACACAGTCCTGAGTTGATTAAGCAGCTATCCCTCACTGCATTAACGACTGCAGGTAAGCAGCTGAACCCCGATGGAATCGTGAATACGAAGATGAAACCTTCTGGTAGCAAAATGATTTTGAGGGAGACAGGTTTAAGCACAAGAAAAAACGCAAAGTGCTGTCCACTTTGCACAAAAACACACGCGCGCGCGTCTCTGCAACGTCTGTCACGCAGCGCGTTTTCTCAACTCAAGCATGATATATTTTTTTCTCAACTTGAACAGTGAAACAATATAAACAAACGATAATCATATACTGGACTCGAGTATGTACGTTCGGTACGATAATTGCGCGTCTGCATTTTTTTGTTGCGTTTTTTCCCCCTTCCAGCGCAGCTTTGAGCTTAAATGATTTTGTTTATATTTTTTGTTTAGGCCCCCTACACATTTTGTTTAATGTATTCAACTAAAAAGAAACCTAATATTATAGTAAGCTGTTGTGTATATTGCCTAAAGTAAAGCATGTACAGAAACATAATGACAAAACCTTATACTTACGAATAACGAATCCTACTCCTCGTTAAACAACATTTCAAATTTAAACCCAGAAGACCTGTCCCAACACTGCGCATTATAGTTTAATCACAAACTTTTACATTACTTTACTAATTAGTTGGTCCCCTACCTCTTTCAGTCTATGCTCCCTCGCTCTGGCTCCGTTCGTTCTTTTCGTCTTCCTTGTGTTTTTCTGTGATGCTCCGAACGTATCCATGAATCATTTTTCGCGCTGGTTTCACTGCAAACAGCGCGCAAAGCCAAATGGCGTATGAAACGTCATCACGTAGCATTACGGCACAGTGTTCATCGGGAAAATGGTAGGAAGTACTGCCAGGGGGATAAATGACCGAGAACAGCCCCCAGGGGGCACTTTGAATACTTGGTTATGCCGTTCGGGCTTTCCAACTCCCCAGCGGTCTTCCAGGCACTTGTCAATGACGTATTGCGAGACATGGTCGATCAGTTCATATATGTCTACCTCAGTGTTTCTCAACCTCTCCTGCAGGGACCCCCTGACAGGCCATGTTTCTGTTTTAACCCTGAAATGGCACACCTGATTCAATTCATTAGAGTAGGAAGAGTAGGAATTAGTCAATTAATCAATTAGTCAACTACTCATTAAGCCTTTAATTAATTGAATCAGGTGTGCCATTTCAGGGTTAAAACAGAAACATGGCCTGTCAGGGGGTCCCTGCAGGAGAGGTTGAGAAACACTGGTCTACCTGGACGACATATTGATTTTTTCATCGTCTCTCCAGGAACACGTGCAGCACGTCCGACAGGTGCTTCAGAGGTTGCTAGAGAATGGGCTTTTTGTCAAGGCGGAGAAATGCGCTTTTCATGCACAGTCTGTCCCTTTTCTAGGTTACATCATCTCGGTTGAGGGAATGCGCATGGATCCTGAGAAGGTTAAGGCTGTGGTGGATTGGCCAAGTCCAGATTCCCGTAAGGCCCTACTGAGGTTCCTGGGGTTCGCCAATTTCTACCGGCGTTTTATTCGCAATTTCAGCCAACTAGCCGCACCTCTGACTGCCTTGACCTCCCCCAGAACGACGTTCAGGTGGTCAGACGCAGCCGAGGCGGCGTTTGCTAAACTGAAGGGTTGCTTCGTTTCAGCCCCCATCCTGATAACCCCTGATCCATCACGTCAGTTCATGGTGGAGGTTGATGCGTCAGAGGTGGGGGTAGGTGCAGTGCTATCCCAGCGTTCTCCTTCAGACGACAAGATGCATCCTTGCGCGTTTTTGTCTCATCGTTTATCCCCTGCCGAGCGTAATTATGACATTGGCAACAGAGAGTTGTTGGCGGTCAAGTTAGCATTGGAGGAGTGGCGCCACTGGTTAGAAGGGTCGGGGGTACCTTTTATCGTCTGGACTGACCACAAGAACTTAGAATACATTCGGACTGCTAAAAGACTAAACTCCAGGCAGGCTCGGTGGGCTCTTTTTTTCGGTCGTTTTGATTTTACTCTCTCGTACCGCCCGGGTTCCAAGAACATCAAACCCGACTCTTTATCACGTATTTTTGACCGTTCCGAACGCCCGTCTACTCCCGAGTGCATTTTACCAGAGACCCTATTCATCTCTACACTCACATGGGAGATCGAATCGAAGGTCAAGAAGGCCTTAGAAGGGGTAACGCCTCCGATCCGTTGTCCACCGAATCGTTTATTTGTGCCTGAGGGTTTACGGTCCAGCGTCATTCAGTGGGGACACTGTTCCAATGTGGCTTGCCATCCTGGGGTCAATCGCAAGTTTTTAGTCAAGCAACGATTCTGGTGGCCTCTCATGGCTCGCGACGTTCACAGTTTTGTCTTGGCTTGCTCAGTTTGTGCCACGGGTAAGACTTCCAATCGACCCCCAGATGGGTTACTTCAACCGCTGCCGGTGCCTTCGAGACCCTGGTCCCATATCGCTCTAGATTTTTATTACCGCCCTCCCACCCTCCCAGGGTCACACGGTAGTTTTGACCGTGGTGGACCGGTTCTCGAAGGCGGCCCATTTCATTCCCTTGCCCAAATTACCCTCAGCCAAGGAGACAGCGTTGGTTGTCGTTAACCACGTCTTTCGGCTACATGGCCTCCCGACAGACGTGGTTTCTGACAGAGGACCCCAATTTGTGTCCAAATTTTGGCGAGAGTTTTGTAAATTCCTGGGTGCGACTGTCAGTCTGTCCTCTGGGTTCCATCCCCAGAGCAATGGTCAAACTGAGCGAGCCAACCAGGATTTGGAGAGAACGTTGCGATGTTTAGTGTCCAAGAATCCTTCCTCTTGGAGCCAGCAACTGTCTATGGTGGAGTACGCCCACAACACGTTGCCAGTGTCATCCACGGGCCTATCACCGTTTGAGTGTAGTGTAGGATACCAGCCACCTATTTTTCCTAGTCTGGAATCCGAAGTCGCGGTCCCCTCCGCCCACGCCTTTGTCCAGAGGTGTCGCCGCACTTGGACTAGAGCCCGTGAGACTATACTCCAAGTGGGGGCGCGCACCAAGGCCAAAGCCGATCGCCACCGGCGTAGGCCTCCCGTATACGTCGTCGGTTCCAAAGTGTGGCTTTCTACCAAGGACATTCCTCTCCGCTCCGTTTCGAATAAGCTTGCACCTAAATTCATTGGCCCGTTCTCTGTCACTAAAATCATTAGTCCGGTGACAGTCCGCCTCAATCTTCCGCCAGTGTACAGGAGGATTCATCCCGTCTTTCATGTGTCCAAAATTAAGCCAGTTTTCTTTGCTCGTATTAATCCGCCAGTCCCAGTTCCCCCCCCGCCGCGACTCGTAGAAGGGGACGCGGATTTCAGTACTTGGTGGACTGGGAAGGTTACGGTCCGGAGGAGAGAAGTTGGGTACCAGCCAGAGACATCCTGGATCACTCCCTTATCGATGATTACAATCGACAGGTAAGGGAGCCTGGGAACGCCAGGAGGCGTTCCTAGGGAAGGGGGTACTGTCACGGTTCATAAATCCTATGTTTCCTTCTTGTCTCGTGTTTCTGTTGTTGTGTGTGTGTGTGTGTGCTGATTAGGTGGGCGTGTCAGCCCATTAGCAATCATCAGTTATCACTCATCACTCCTGTCAACAGCTGCAGCTCATCTCATCATGTGAATATATGCTCATCACTTTCTCATCTCCATTGTCAGATCGTTGTTTGTGGTTTCCCGGTGTGTGTTCCAGTCGTATGTCTCGAGTCTTGTGCCTTCCTTGTTCCTGTTCGTTCCTGTGGATTTCGTTGGACTCATTATCTTCACTGGACACCACTCACCGCACTGCTGCACTGTCTTCACCTGATCCATCTGACCATCGGGGTCCCTGCGCCACTAACCTGTATTCTCTGGACTCTTTACATCATACTTCATCTCATTAAATATTTTCACTTGCATCTTGCTTCCTGTTCTCATTATCCTGACAATAAGTGAGACACGTACCCTAAACATGTTTTCTGGTGTTTTACATCGTCTCTTTTGTACACTTTCAACCACTTCTGATTTATGAAATTAATATGCTTTTTCAGATCTTTCAATCTGATGTGTGTTAGTTAATCCAGACTTGCGTCTTCAGCCGACAAAGTTTAAATCCCATCTGGTTAGCACCAGGGTTCTAAATTAACTTTTTTGATCACCAGCCAATGTGGCTGGTAACTTTCTAAAGTTACCAGCCAATCAGAATTTCCACTAGCCAAATTTTTGTTCTGGTGAAAAAAAGAGAAATTATGAGTGCCACTGAATGCATTTGTTCATTTTATTAACATTGTTGGCATGGAAAACACATAAAATACAATACAACACAGAAAGTGCAAACATTTTATTTCAAGTTTGGGATCTATCTATCTATTAGGGATGTGGACGAATATTCAAATTTTCGATCTGTAATTATTATTCAAAAAAATAAAATACTATTCGAATTTAATTTTTTTTCAAAGTTATAATTAAGTGCACTTGGTGGAGCTGTGTTTAACAAGTGGATTATTTGTATTTGATCACATAATGTTGTTGTCTGCCTCGCGAAGTTTGGTATTAGATGAAAATGATAGCCTATTAAAAAATGGAATTACTTTTAATCAATTATTAATTAAACTGAGTTATCATAATATCACCACCACAATGAGAAGAAATCACATGAAATCCAAAGAAACAGCAGTCGATTGATTAAGCAGCTATCCATCACTGCATTAACGACTGCAGGTAAGCAGCTGTACCCCGATGGAATCGTGATACGAGATGATACCTTCTGGGAGCAAAATGATTTTGAGGGAGACAGGTTTAAGCACAGAAAACGCAAAGTGCTGTCACTTTGCACACAAACACACGCGCGCGCGTCTCTGCAACGTCTGTCAGCGCAGCGCGTTTTCTCACTCAAGCATGATATATTTTTTTCTCAACTTGAACGTGAAACAATATAAACACGATAATCATATACTGACTCGAGTATGTACGTTCTGTACGATAATTGCGCGTCTGCTTTTTTTGTTGCGTTTTTTCCCCGTCCACGCAGCTTGAGCTTAAATGCTTTTGTTTATATTTTTTGTTTAGGCCCTACACATTTTGTTTAATGTTTTCAACTAAAAGAAAACCTAGATATTATAGTAAGCTTGTTGTGTATATTGCCTAATGTAAGCTTGTTCAGAAATAATGACAAAAACCTTAAACTTACGAATAACGAATCCTATCTCGTTAAACAACATTTAAATTTAAACCCAGAAGTCTGTCCCAACCACTGCCGCATTTAGTTTAATCTCAACTTTTTACTTTACTTTACTTAGTTGGTCCCTCCTCTTTCAGTCTATGCTCCCTGCTCTGGCTCCGTTCGTTCTTCGTCTTCCTTGTGTTTTCTGGTGGATGCTCCGTTCGTTTCCATGATCATTTTTCGCGCTGGTTTCACTGCAAACTGCGCGCAGCCAATGGGCGTATGAAACGTCATCACGTAGCATTATGGCACAGTGTTCATGGGAAATGTAGGAAGTACTGCCAGGGGGATAAATGACCGAGAACAGAACCTTATGCATCACCGGCCAAACTGGCTAGTAAGTTTTTATTAACACCCGCCAAAACAAATTTTTGTTTAGAACCCTGGTTAGCACGCTTCTCATAATGTTTACTCATCTGGGCTGAGTTTCCCGATAACGTTGTCTCTTAGCGCGCTACGAAGACTCTTAAGGTATAACTTAACTGAAGGTATACCATTTCTAGGCGTGTTCCCCGAACTATACCTTAGAAAGCTGCTTAAGATATACCTTCTTACGTGCGACGTTTCCGGTGCTGTCTGTGCCGATGGTGCTGAATCTGTTGATATCGATGACTCGAGAATCAATTATTCACTCGTGCAGGGGCTGTTTATGTGAGAAAGCGTTGTTCTTTATAAAAGAAACACTTCAGAAATAGTTCAATTTGCATTTACTAGGACTCATGGGATATTATAAAAAATAATCCAAACTATAACAGCCTATAATAGCCTTGCCTACATATTTTAAAATTGTATCATATATTGCTGCCATAATAACCATTTAAATTTTTATGTGCTTTCTTCTCTTTCCCATTTTTGTTCGCTGAGGTGAGCTGCAATGAAATATTGTTCTTGTAAATACTTTCAAGCATTTCAGTAATAAAAGTGTACGTCACGTATCTACGGTGCTCAGCAGTGATCAAAAAGGATTTAAGTGAATTTTGAATCTCTTCTTGTAAACTAAGAGATGTGGATTCAGACGGCAATCAAATTACCACACGACCTGTTTGTCAAAAATCAGTAGGTAATTTGGACAGAGATTTTTACGCGGGTTGGGTGAGAAAAAAACACTGATATTATGGATTCGGACGGCACTAAAATAATCGACTTACCCCTGTAAATTTTTTAAATACCGTACGAGCCCATGATAAACAATATTAGCGTCCGAATAGCACTTAACTGACAGTAGCCTATGCTTTCACTGGCCTTTAAAAGCGCTCTTTAATTAAAATAAATGTATAACATTTTATTATATATAATAATATAAAATTCTAACAACAATCAGTGTAATGACAATTTTATTATTTGCATGAAAACACTTGAATTAGCCTAATTGAACACTGTCTGGGTGTATTAAAACTTCCTAATTATATTCATATAGACTGTTAACAGTGATAAGGTAAAGCTAAGAGTGGTCCAGACCAACCTTCCGAAAGTATGACTTACAGAAGGTATACTTAACTAAGAGCGTTTCGGGAAACACGTATTAACGATAAGGTACAGCTTAAGGTGTAACTTAAGAACGACGTTGCGTTAAGAAGGTTTCGAGAAACTCAGCCCAGGTCAGTAGGTGGAGAGTAGTATGTCCTATGCGGCTGTTCGAATGAATTTGACCATTTGACCATCTACATTACAAGAGCAATTTGGTCAAATGCGTTTTCGACTTCTTCAGGAAGTGGCTGAAAGTGGACAAGCTCAAAACCTTTTAGACCTTCACACCTGTATTTAGCTCTGTCCACTTATGATCCGATTGACCAATAAACATCTTAATACCAGGGGGGTATTCTAGAAAGCAGGTAATGTGACAAACCCGGGTATGTTTACAGGTAAGCGGATAACCTCAACGAGATCAAGCATTTTTATGGTTATCGGTATCGGCCATTTTCAAAACCGATTTGCCGATAAAATAGTTTAATTTTGAAATGCGCTATATTTGGCTCTAACGCAGGCACCTCTGTCGGAACTCACCACTCACTAGACCAATGTCCCAGCACCATCTGATTTGTTAGGAGTCATGAGTCCGGCCAATCAGCGTGGAAAGCAGAAGGCACTTAAAGTTTTGCACTCACACCGAAAGCACTTGCAGACTGGAGCTGCTTCACTGATCACGCATCAGTTATCACTCAAAGTTAAGGCAGCAGCAGACTTTGCTGAAGAAGCAATAAATGACTACACTGAAGTTGCAAAATACCTTAATATAACAGGGTCCTGTGATTTCCGCGATGCAGAAAACAGACGGAATCGCGGGATCCAATCATAAAAATGGAATTTACTGTATAAAGCGGAATTTCACGGAATCACGGAATTTGTCAACATTTGTCATCTTTTGTCAACCGCAAAAGACTATTTAAATATGAATCCTGCGTGTCTCTAAATGAATGGCGCAGACGCATGATTTCATTTAACACACACACACACACACACACACACACACACACACACACACACACACTGGACCACGTGTGACGCTTGCTCTGTTTTCAGCGGTTTTCAGCCTCAGCCGCATCATTTTATGAGAACATGATTGCATAAACATCTTCATCTCCAGAGTCGCTTAGTCACTTCATGAGCTTTTTAATGCTTCAACTGAGAAAAGTTATCGTCATATCATGAACACACAGAAACTCAAAGTTCTTCACGCAAAGCAATCATTTCATCTAGGATGACATGGAATATTTGTACCTCTTGAATAAATAGTGACTGTAGTTGTATCTGCCTGTTATATTTGTAATATATGTTGTATTTTGTTTTATTTTGATAAATGGTTAGGTTTATGGGTATGGCTCATTTTATGAGCTAAAACATTTCTAAATAATGTAATGTAAATAAAATTAGTGTGGCTGTTTAAATCATACAACAAAATAGATCATAATGATCTCTCTGTATTATGTCTCTTTATTGACAAAATTTCTCATTGAAAGCAATGGAGTTCCTAGTTTTTGGATATAGTGATGTTCAGAGGTTCATTTAGCATCTTAATAGTAACGCGAAAGGTGCTGGAACCTGCTTCAGTTTTTGATGCCTTGGGAGTGTGATTGGGTTGAATATCTAGAGGCTAGAAAAGATCTAGAGACTTTATTTTTAAATCAAAATATAATTTTGTATCGATAATTACACTAATGACATGTTCAAGATATATGTGACCCTGGACCACAAAAGCAGTCTAAAATACAATTTTGATATACTTAAGGTAGGAAATTGACTAAATATCTTCATGGATCATGATCTGTACTTAATATCCTAATGATTTTTGGCATAAAAGAAAAATCGATAATTTTGACCCATACAGTGTTTTGTTGGCTATTCCCACAAATATACCAGTGCTACTTAAGACTGGTTTTGTGATCCAGGGTCACATACATGTTTGGTCCTGGCACAGGTGTTTCACCAAGCCAAATACTCATTACATTGAAAAGGACATTCATAAAGACTGTCTTTATGGAGAATGAGGAGCACAGAAAGAGACTGTCCACAGCAGACAGAGCCCTGTGTGT